>UELW01000778.1:1234845-2434845 GCA_900490495.1 Danionella dracula
CATCTCGTATATAGTAAACCCCAGCAAACCCACCACACCATCTGCATCCACACCCTACAGACAGTTGAAGAGACTCCACTCTGCTCAGGTAGAATATGTAAAACCAAATATGTTACACTCAACAAAGCAGTAGGCAAACCTCTTTCTTGTCATCTCTTGTAAAGTTTGATGATTCAAGGCGAAGGATTCCATGTGCTTTGAGCAGCACAATCGGCTTACGAGTGTTTTCTGATTTGGATGATGGAACTGGATACGCTCCTGTGGAAAACCTTCTTTACAGATGGATGGAGGAAGGAGTGCACAACAGCTCAGAGATACTGCAGGTGAAACACTAATGTGTAGGACTTCTTTGTACAATCCACAACAGATGTAAACATTTATTTTTTTGTAGGCTCTGGATTTTAGTCTAGAAGGACGAGTGAATCTGTCTGATCTGACCATTGCTCTTGAGAATGAACTACTGAGCACAAAGAACTCCATCCACCAGGTGGCGCTGGTGAGCTTCAAGGCTGAAATCAGGCATCTGCTGTAAGTATCTGCTGCATACCTGTTAGCTTGATAGGTAGCTTGGACTACTACATTGGGCATAAATACTGTTTTATGGTGTTCATTTAATTCTTTACATCTTCAACCTTTTTATTTATTATTCTCAGATTTGGTTAAGAAACTCAAATTTCCCTTAAGTGCTAAGCATTTTGATTGTATAACGCTTGGTCAAAATACTTTTTGGTTTGTTCTCTCAAAGTTTTTGCTTAAACTTGATGGTTAATAATTGCAGTAAATTGTATTTCTTTTAATTAATCAAATTGTAAAAAATTAAGTTAAAAAGGAATGAAAATAGCAATTTCTTGAAGTTATTCAACAATAACTTTGTGTTTCTCCTTAAATTGAGTAATTTAGAGACAACAAACAATTGATCAGATAGGATTTATTTTGAAGTCATGCTCATGTAGCAGACTTGAAATGACGTTAATCATCAGATTAGCATAAATTCGGGAGGAGCTTGATTGACTAATCATATGGTCCCACGACCAAAGAGCTAAGCTATCCCTCCTTCCACCCCTTCACAGCTCAACATGCACGTTTAACTTCTCACTTTGCGTAAGATGGTCTGCTCCTTGTTTAAACTTTAGTAATAATGGGAAATCTAAGGGGGGAGTATTCTCCGGGCCCAAATTGTTCAACGGGCCCGGACTAACACTTGGACAATTCGCCATTTCTCGCCAACCACGCTTGTGATATTAGACAATTATGAGTAGAGTGAACTCATCAATTGGACCCTGAGGAAGATGGGTGTGATAGCACTCTCATTTTAGTTATAGCTCTGAGTAAACCAACAAAATAAATAATTGCAGCACTTTTCAGATTTTGACATGCTGGATCCCTCACGGTCATCCAGCATTTTTCATTGATTCTCCCTCTCACCTTAAACGTGTGTTTACAGCATTTCATAAAACAGGGCCCCCGTACACTACTGCATGACAGTAGTGACGTTCTTTTTATTATGACTATAGTACACATAGATTAGTACACATAATGTCATGCTATTAGCATGCATGACAGATTCTGTGGAATTTCATTGTAGAAAATGTGTAGAAAGGTCGAGCTCATTCTCTGACTCATTTCTGCATAAAAAAGTATACTTTTGAATTATCTTCATATCATAATTCACTCCCTAAAATAATTATTTTTGTCTTTACTTTTGCACCTAATGTGTTCTTGTTTGTTTGTCAGTGAGTGTGTTGAGCTGGAAAGGCGAGAGAAGCAAAAGATCTGTTTGGATCTAGACAAAGCAGAGAAGCTGAAGTCTCAGCTGGCATCGGAGGTGGATGACCATCATGCTGCTATCGAGAGAAACAATGAACTCAACCTCCGGTAACCTAAACTGCATTAGCTATCAACAGAGTAAAACCCTTTTAACCCATCACTCTGTATACCATTTTTTTTTTTTTGCTTGTTTTTGCAGAGTTGATGGTTTATGCATGTGAGTCTTGGTGCATGTGTGATTTCGTGGCGCATGTGTTTGTTTGTGTCCATGCATACTGTTGCACATATAGGAAGCTGGAGCAGGAGTATAAAGAGGGTATGAATGTCCTGAGGTTGGAGCTGAGTAAAGAGGTGGAACTTGTGCAGCTGCAGGCCAGTCAGCAACGAGAAGATCAGGAACAGGAAATTAGCAAGATGAAAGATGATGAAAACTTTCTCCGAGAGCACCTTACACTTACCATTAAAGTAATGAGTGCCAAATTCTTATTTGTTTATATTATTTATACCATCAATTCACTGCTATGTGTTCTCATCATATTCTTGTCATCCTGCCACAGTGATTCAAATGGTTATTTTCTGCTTGGTTAGGTTTGATTGAATTATTTGTCAAATTTTAATGACTTTGTGTTGTTTAGGAAAATGGTCGACTGGAGTCTGAGCTGATCGAGACCACAGAGAAACTAGTGGAGACAGAAAATCTGCTGAATAAAGTACAGAAAAATCTAGATGGTGTTTTAAAAGAAAAGGTATTTGTGTTAAGAATTTTAAGTTTCGTGCATAAACATTTTGGAACTTTTGCCTGAAGCAGATATGAGGGGTTTACTTTCAAATGCGGAAAATGGAAGTTTTTCAAAAATTTTCGCTGATGAATAAATGAACAAAGCATTGAAGTTCGTGTTGAGCTTTAATCATTTGCTGGACATATTAATATTAATATTCAAAGCTTGTTTTTCCTTTTGGATCAGTTTTTTTAATTACGAAAGTCCTTATGTGCGATGCATACTGTACAATAGTGTAAAACCTCCCGAAATGGTTCAATTAAATAATTTTTATCATTCAAATATGTTCATAAAGTGATTTCAATTATATATTCCAATCTAAATTTCAAAAAATTCAAATCTAATTTAAAAGGTCTCAATCATGCTGTTTCCTTACTCCTATATTGGTCATGTGAGTATTTGATGTCTCTCCAGTGTCCATTGAATAAAAAATATATAATTATAGGAAACATCTGAAATTGCCATCATCCAAGGAGCTATTGTTATAATTTCTGTTTGAAACTTTCCTCTTAAATTTGAATATAAATTTTAAAATTCAAATCAACTGTGACGATGTGTCTTTAAAAATGTTAATATACATGTAATTATTAAAATACTATTAGAATTAATTTTGCAAATATCAAAATCTTTTAATGGGATTTGTAGGTTACATGATGATATTGAAGCATTATTATGTTGAAATATTAAAGTTAGTAGTGTCAACTTTGCATATTGTTTAAGGAAAAAATATTAATTATAACTTTACCAAAGGTTTGTCAAGTGTAGGATATGATTTATAAAAATATTTTTATCCTTGTCTATGTAGTTTGGTGATTTTGATCCTGAGAGTGCTGAGTTTTACCATCATGAAGAGCGCCTGAGACAGCTGCGCAGACACTACGAGGAGCAATGTCGGGTTTGTAACTGATCTGTCTGATAATTTTTCCATGTCAACCATTTCTCTACTTATCTCCACCTATTTGTATTTATATATTTTAAAGGAGCTTCAGGACCGTATTGATGAGCTGGAAGCACAGATGGAGGAATGTCAGAATTTAGGCAACACACCCTCAGCACGTCCTGGATTGAGTCTGTCTGATGAAATGGCTAGAGATAATTTAGATGCAGGTATTTTTTCTTTGTTTAGTTTTTAACACCACACAGATGTGTCATGTAGTGGTCAGCACAGTAATGTGTGTGCATGATTAGGTTCCCAGCAGCTACAGATGTTAAACATGAGTCTGGAGGCTGAAATGTTAATGGAGCAGCAGCAAAGAGAGATAGAAGATGTCAAGACAATGGTGAGATGCTCATCTATATACATGAAAAAAATTCATGGGGTGTGTGTTATAATAATGTCTACTTTGTTTTACATAGCAATATAATCTTAAATTTCCAAGTGAAGCTCTGTTGTGCAAGTCAGTTATAACTGTGGATTTTTATACCTTATTCCTCTGCACCAGATACTGAATAATTATAGGGAATGAGCTTCTCTGCTTCCAGCTCTGAATTTCCCTATATTTTGAAAGAGTTTCAAAAAAATCCATGATTAACCAAATATGTAAATGATGAACCACATAAAGAGGATTTCACTGTACTAACTTTTTTTGGTTTGAATATTTGTGTTAAATTTTTTCAACATAGAAAAGCATACTGAGCTCTAGTCTGTAATGAAAATAACTGAAAGTGTTTTATTGTGTGTTTGTATTCGCAACTGGTTGGTGTGTAGCATTTGACCACCCTTACCTTGGTCTAAGTTAGGCTGCAGAGTTTCACAACAGTGTCACTTAGTGGATAGGAAATATAGAAAATGAGTATTTTTGGCCATATGTCTCTACAAGATTGAGCAAAATTAATAAAATTAGTCTCAAAACATTTGCACGGCAATGCAGAGTAGGTAAGCCATTTTGGTTGTCAGCCATCTTCAAAAAAATCAAATAGATTGAGCTAAAATTCTGAAACGTGATACGCATCTTCATCTTGCTATGGTGATACTCAAACATTTTTGTTGCAGCACCACTTAAGTTTTTTAGTTTAAGATTTATCTCAAAACGTTGAATCGGACAAAAGTAATCTACCTAAAACATTGTTGATATGCGGTATGCTTCAGTGGTTCAGTGCCATGGTCAAATGTGCTTCTTCTTAAAGATTTTTAATGCTTTGCACCATGACTAATGCTCCAGTGGCGATAGTCTGGGGATATAATGGTCACTAAAAGTAAAATTTGCTGTATAGGGCTCTAATGCATATTCTAAAATTCAGATTGTGAAATGCAGATCTCACTGAAACTAGGTCAGAGGTCATCTGAAGAGTGGATGATCACAGAGCAGTCAATGAAGCATTTTGGCTAATGAAGCATTTCTGGAAAAGTGTATGGCTCAGGAGAACATTCTTCTCCGTAACCATGAATTGACCTTATTACTAGCATGATTAGCAAGTCACTAGCATTTTACTAGCATGACTAATACATCACTAGCATGCTCCTAAAGCTTCATCGACTATTCTGTGATAATCTACTCTTCTCTGGTTATGACCCTTGAATGTCACAACCTGAATTTTGAAGTTTGAATATAAGATTATTGAATTTAATGTTTCAAATGTTTTAATGTTGAAAACTTGGAACCGCATTTTTGCATATTCAAATAATTATGCCTTTGAATTTAAATTGGTTTACATTTCAGAAGCTCAATATTCAAGTTAAGGAAGTTTTAATTTAAAATCTGATTTAATGGCAGTTATTATTCACTTTTATTATATAGTTTAATTACAATTATCAATCATTTAAAACATATCTTGTAATATAATAAGTCATATTGTTTTGGCATATCTCTAGCTCCATATCTTAAAACTTTCTAGTCGCATCATCTTTCTGCTAATATGGACACTCCAGACCATATTCGCTGGTGTATTCATGAGCTCTGTACCCAGAATGCCTTCCTTATCTCTTAAGCTCTGTTCTCTCCTGCTTCTCTCCTCCAACAGACTTGAGACACATTCTGCTCTCCCAACTCCCAACTTTTTTACATTTAAACTAAGCATGGAATAACGTTAATTTAAGCATGAGCAAAAAAAGCTTTTTATTGGAATTGACTCTGCATGCTCTCTCTAGGTTGATGAAGAAAAACGAAGTGCAGAAGAGGAGAGGAGACGTCTCTCTGTGCAGCACGAGCAGGAGATTCAACAGTTGAAGGAGCAAATGGTGAAAGAACAGGAGAGAGCTAACAAACTTGAGCAGGACCTCTCCAGTTTGCATTTTAGCTGCCAGGAGGAGCTTCATGCTCTCATGCAAGAGGGACAAGAAACTAAGGGCCTAGCTGCAGAGCTTTCAAAGAAGGTTCAAGTTCTAGAAGAGGAAAAGATTATCTTGGTTGACCAAAGTAGAAAGTGTGCCGAAGAGATGAGGATGATTGAGTTAAATCATCAGGAGATCCTACAGACAAGTTTGTTGGATCAGAGAGAAAGACTCCAAGAAGAACAAAACAAGGAGAAGAGACTCATTGAGCAGTTGAAGGAAAATCAGAAGAACTTTGAGGAGATGCTTAACGCTCAACTAGAGGAGACGCAGAAAAAAACTGAACAGGAGTGTTTTGAGGTGGAAAAGAGACTCCGGGAGGAATGGGAACGAGATCGGGAGGAGTTTGAGAAAAACAGTAAAGTAATATTTCAGACTGTGCTTCAGGAGAAAGAGAGAAGACTCCGAGAAGAATGGGAACAGGAGAGACGAAAGCTTGAGGAGTTGCAAAAGGAGGCCCTACAGGTTTCTCTGGAGAAGAGGGAAAGTAGCCTGAAGGAGCAGTGGGATGAAGAGCGGGCTTCATTAGAGAACATGCATCACACTCTGCTCCTTCAACGTCTACAAGAGGAGAGAGACAATTTCCTCGACCTCCAGGAGAAGAAGCAGAGCATCCTGATGGAGCACTGGGGGAGAGAAAAGACTCAGCTGGAGAAAAAGCATGAGGAGACCCTGCAGGATTGTTTGGAGCAGAAGATACATCAACTGGAGGCAGAGAGAGAGGAGCAGGAGAGAATGTGTCAGAATTTGATTGAGGAGCAGAGCAGAGTGGAAGAGGCACACAGGTTGGCCATACAAGAACTGAGCACCAAACATAGCCTTGAGAGGGAAAAACTCAGCAGCCTTCTGGAGAAACTACGCACGGATATTGCTGAACAACGGTAAGGTTCTTTTTTTTTGGTACATTATTTTCGGAGGATTTTTGTTTTACACTGAATTGTTCAAATAACATGTCCCCCACATTTCTACACATTCCATCATTCTATGTAACCACTCAAACATATTATATATATATATATATATATATATATATATATATATATATATATATATATATATATATATATATATATATATATATATATATATATATATATATATATATATATATGTGTGTGTGTGTGTGTTTGTGAGTGGATTTCTCTGCTTCCAGTTAAGGTAAGTCTACATACTAAAATTGTCACAAATGCTACCATCTTCATCTGCCAAAATTGTATCTAGGTTTATCTGTTTCTATGAAACAACAGACAACATTTGAAAAATTGTGTTCCAATTATAATCTTGGGCAAGAGACTCTGTTAGTTTAAATTATGGAAGGAAAATTGTTACTCTATCCAAAATACTTTGTCTGTATTTACATATCCTTTTCATTATGTTATCATTGAATTTTAAATATATTTTCATTTTTAAGATAGAAGATAAAACCGGTCTAAACAGGAAAAAAAACACAAATAAGGACTGCTTGGTTTTTAATATAGTTTTTAAAAATGCAGTTATGCTTGGTGCAAATTAAAAGGTTCAGCTATGAATGGAGAAGATTGAAAAAAATCTCAATTTTCTTTACCGGAAAGGAGTCAAGGTGCTCTGCTTCCCACCTTCTGATAGATTATAATTATAAATGGTCCATATGCCAAACGTACACAGGAATTTCTTAATTGAATGTACACGTTCTTTGTCAGCAGTCATTTCTTGCATACGATTAAGGAATTGTAGAGAAACTCGCCTCTGTTGAAGACTTCCAGAGAAGAATTGTTTCTCCCTCGCTTACTCCCTTTATTCTCTCAGCAAACAATTATATGATTCTCTGCTCAAGCTACAGCAGCTGTTTGCAAACTTTGGCTTTCACTGTTGTTTTCTAAAATACTAGATACAGGAATGTCCCTAGATCAATAAGACCTCTTTAATATTTTGATGGCTTTGTCTGATCAAAGTTAGCTTTCTCAATCACAACATTTTTTTCTGACCAAGCTGTCATTCAGCATTCTTGAAAAATTAAACCTTAAAAACCTTAAAGGGCACAGAGTGTAACACTGTTTGTAAATCATCCGTATGTTGTATTTCAAAACGTGTAAAAACTTTTAGATGACTTCTAAGCTCAGACTTATGGCCAATCTGAAGTGAGGGATCACTTCAAAGGCATTGGAAATTTTTAATGGTCACATGAATATTGGGGAGATATGCAAACTCAGTTCGTACTACCTCTATTTTTAAACTACATAGACAGTATTATTACATTCTACATTTTTAGCCTCACATATCAGAGAGGGGTAAGAAGAGCCACAGTCTGGAAAAACTTAACTTATTCTTCATGCAACAAACTGGATTCCACTAATTACTACTTTATTGCGGGTTTGTTTGAAATTTCTGGTGTGTCCAGCAGTGGGTTATGCCCTCCAGGAATAGCTTTACCCTCCACTGTCCTACATTATAATGCATTTCAGCTTAACTAATGCTTTTTCAAGCTAACTAAAATCAACTTGGTCTCAACTTTGTTGTATGTAAGTAACTTATGTTAGATAATGTTGTAAGCTGTTTATTTCGATTGGCCACATGCAGGGAAGACCTGGAGAAACAGTTTTCTCAGCGAGTGCAAGAGGTGGAAGCTCGTTTCTATTCTGATCAGATGGCACTCTCAGACTGCTTTCAGGTGGAGGCATGTAAACTTGAGCAACATTACCAAAGTCAGATTGCAGCACTTGCCCAACAACATGCTGCTGACCGTTCCCAATGGGCAGAGGAGTCAAAGGAAATTACTATGGAGGTGCAGCAACAATGCAAGATATTAGAGGAGAAGTTGGCTTTCGAGCGGGAGAAATTTCAGTCCCTTAAATTTGAGCATGCACAAATTATAAAAGATCTGAATGAAAAGAATGTGCAACTTCAGGCTAAACTAGTTGTGATTGGTAAAGCTGTCCAAAGCAAAGAGATTGAGCAGAGCAACCAACTCCATGAGCTTCACCAAAGTATGCAGGAAAAGATAGAAGCCAAAGATCTGCTTCTGGTACAATCGGAACAGAAAGTCGCTGAACTGGAAGAGATGCTGAAGCAGGCTGTGGATGACTTTATTCAAGAACGAGTGGAATTGCAGAGGAGTCTGTTGGATATGGAGAGGAGACAAGGAGAGATGATTTCATTCTCTGTGAGCATGGAACTGATGGGGACATTAAGAGAATGCAAGGAGTTAAAGGATGAAAGACAAGCTCTGCTTACAGAGCGGGATGCGCTGGCTTTGAGAGTAATGCGCTTTGAGGAAATGAGTGGAACTGTTGAAGAACTTACTTCAGAAACTTTCGGGAAATCTTGCATTGGATACAATGAGGCTTTTTCACAACCTGGTTTGGAAGGTGTTGAAAAACAATTCTACGAAAACCCCTCTCCTACTGAAGTAAGGACAAACATTGTTGAGTCCTTCCATGGATGCAAAGGTGTCAAAGAAATTGCCAGTACTGAAAATTCAGAGATTCACAGAGGCCTAGAGTTTGAATGTTCAAACGACAGATCTTTGAACTCTTATGAAGATGATCCTAAATTATACCTGGCTGATGTGGATTTGAACACTTGCAAGAATTGTTTTGTTGGAATGGATAGATCTGAAGATGTCCAACTGAGTGGAGAGTTGCAGAATGCTGAAATACAAAAAGATATCTTGTTGGAGATGACTGAGGGAGAAATTGAAGTCCAAACCTGTGAGGTATCCAAAGATTTCCATGTACGAAAAAACCTAAGTATAAAAGTTTTTGAAACTGAAAATGAAGTCAATTCGGACATCGAGATTGGCAGTGCAGGCACTAAGAGAGAAATCGAAGCCAATGAGATTTTTTTTATAAACACAGTTGAAACGGAAGAGAACAGAGTTAATGATCTGAGAGATACATGCTTGTTAGAGATCCTTGATCTTCAAGAAACTCTGATCCAGTGCTGTAAAGCTTCAGAATCCACTATCGCTCAGCTGGACAGTCCTAGAAACAATTTAACTCAAGAACCAAAAAAATTTGAGAAAGTGTTAGCTTTTCAAAGTATTCAGGAAAGAATGCAGGCCACTGAGTGCAGTAACAAACTGGAGAAGAGAGTTACAAGTTTTGAAGATATGATTCAAATTGTCCAAAAGCTCCAAACGCAGCAGGCATCTATACTGGAAGAAGCAGCCCTGATCAGAGTGGAAAATTCCAAAATGAAGCACCTACTCTTGGAGTTTTTTAAGCAAGGTCAGGCTCAGCAGTGGGACTCTTACTCTCACATCTCCCCACCAACCCAGATGAATGAGAAGATTGCTGCAATTGCAGAGCTTGAGCTGGTTTGCATGGAGTTTGAGGAGCAGAACGCACACCTACGGCAGGGGCTTGCTAAATTGCAAAGCAAGTCCTTCAAGATTCATAACAAACTGGAAAAGCGGAGGTACCTTGTACCATTCCAATGTTTCCTGCCTCAGTAGTCCAGTTTCCAGCTGTACTCGCCCTCATTTCTCCCTGCTGCTTAGACAGCTCTGGTTCCAGTGTAAAGGTGTTGCACAGCATTGCTCCTTCCCATTCCCCAAAATCCTCCTGGTGATCAAAGTGTGTTCTTTGTTTGGTTTGTCTGTGATGTATATCATTACTTGTGTTTTTGATCTGTCTCTTGGTTGCCATTTAGTCCAAACTGGATTGACAACACAACTAAACCTAAAAGGCTCATCAAAGTTACCAACTCACTGAAAACCTTGTCTCAAGATATTGGTTCAAGAAATTCCTTTTCTTACTACCACTGCCCTCCAGAGGTTCTCATTCTTAAGCTCTGTAGAATTTTTTTTTTTTAATTCTTAAGACTAGAATTTATACAAGTATATAATGCGTGTTTCTCACACCTTAACTTTACAAACATTATCATCATAAAAGGACAGACTCCAAAATGAAGTATGGTACATTATTGGTTATCTGTATAGAATAATGCACTTGAATTTAAAGGTCAGCTATTATTTTACAGCTCAGCCATTGGATGATATTTAGGAATAGAGGTGTGCATATGACTGACGTGAACACACACATTTTGGTGGTTTAAATTCGTTGTCATTTTTGTAATAGTTGTAAAACAAAATGACATCAAAATTTCAAGCTGTTTTCAGGGAGATCAATTTATATTATTAGAAACCACTCTCCCCCGTCGTGCCTGACATGCGCATAGGTCTTCCAAGAATTGCCAAATTGAGTTATGTGCCTTAAACAAGCAGAAACATAACTGTAAAAACATAAAATCATAACTGATTTATTAAACAACCTTTTAGTATGTTTATTTACCAATAACTAAACTACTTTCTCTTAAAAAATGTCCTGTACTTAAAAACTGATATTTCTTTGTAATACCTTCGAAAGCAGATGTTTTTTTATTTTCTGTTAATAATTTTGCAAAAAATAAAAATAATTATTATTAATTATATTATTATTAAATGTTAGAAAATATCGTAGTGATCTTACTGGCACCATTGTATAGAAAATTCCAGTAAAATAATTTAACCATTTCTGATTCTGCTTTATCCCACATGATAATTATTATGTTTTACATCCTCATAAAGCATGAATTCTGAAGAAATGCAACGTGATTCACTATGCTGCCATTCACGCCATGAACTTAGGACACGTCCACAAAGTTTGACCTTTATAAATCATTATTATAATAGTTCTGATGTGTGTATTTTGAACTGAAACTTAACTTGCCATTTCTTGGAGACCTATAAGACTGATGCATCATGTTAATACAATAGATGACCTTTAAAATTTAGTACGGTGCCTCCTAGTGATCATGAGTGTTTCAGTTTTGTTTTATGCCCGATTTGACTGTGAATGCATGTTGTGTTTTTGTTTGGCCGTGGTTGTCCGCTTTTGTTGTGTTTGAAGCTTTCTGCTACTTGGCTATTATAACCCCTTCTGCTAATATTAATAATGGACTATATATATATACACGTTTGTTTAAAGAATACTGTAACTTTGGACAACTAAATTCCTCAATTTCTAAAGTACACTCTACAATTTCATTAGGAGTGAAGTTTGTCGACTGGCAAAAGAAAACTTTATTCTCAGACACAAGATCTCAACAGTGAGAGAGGAGGACATGAGGGAGAACCAGGAGGAGTTGAGGTAAGTAGAATTGAACTACTCATTTTCCAGACGTTTTATTGTAAGAAAAACTGTCATGATGTGAGCGACCCTTTCTAGATTACAACACATCAGACAAGGGAAGAGATCAGTTCATGCACTCAGACGGCAGGTTGGATTCATTCCTTTATTTAAAATAATGATGCATCAAAATAATATGAACACACTTTAACTTTACATTATCCCTCAGCTTTCAGAGCCTCGTCGCCTGGGACAGCAGCTGGATGAAGAACCATTTTTATTTCAACAGAATACCGGTCATGTGATTCGGCAAGCTCTCCAGGAAGTAAATCGTCAGCTTGACACTTCAACTAATGAGAAGAATGAGGTATGACTTGTAATATGCACGGTCTTCAAAATCTACTCCGATTATATATGGATTATTCTTATTTGCTGCGTCCACAGATGTGTGAGCATGAAGACATGGCTTCCAGGACAGAAAAGGAGCTGCTAAAATCAGATCTCAATCAGTGCTTAGAGAAGGTAAATACACAGTCGAAAATCGCTTTTGTCTTATGGTTCAACATTTCTATTTAGCATTGTCAGGTTAGATGAAGTAAGTCGAATCTGCCCATTTTGTTGCTTAACACTTGATCAGAAGACCGCTATATATTTGTTCTCTCAAAGTTTTTCTATCGCAAAGTCTTAAAACACTAAATAAAAATGCATTTGTCAGTATTTGCAATCAATTACATTCATTTTAATTAATTGATTTTTATTTATAATACAAATATGATATGCATCCTAAAGTAAAACAGTACTTAACCAATTGTAGAATGAAGTTTGGAGAAAAGACTTTCGCATTGAGAACAAACAACACTCAAAGTTCTGGTTGTCCATCAGCTGCTTCTCTGGCGAAGGAGATGAGCTGCTGCATCTTCCATCTCTTACTCTACATGTCTGACTTTTTCCCTACATCTCATTTGAATGCAGTTTAAATACAATTGTAGCCAGATAACTTTAACACGTGTAGGACGAGAACTATAATATTATGTATTATTGTATTAATGTAATATCCAGAAAATAAATACAAAAATAATGTTCATTGAGGAAGGTGAATTGAGATTTCTGGAAGTTATTCTCTTTGTACACTTCGTTTACTGTTGTGATGTGTCCTGGTCTCCTCAGGTCAGGTCCCTGGAGTCATCTTTAAAAACCCTGACTCAGCAGAACTCTCTTCTTAAATCTGACCTACGCATCACTCAGCAAGAAAGAGATGCCCTCAAGCAGAAATTGAAACATTTGCATAAACAATTGCAGTCTGCCAATGAGAAGGTTTGTGAAGAAAATTCATCTGTCTTTGCTGGTAGAGGAAAGCTTTATCACTTTCTCCCTCTTCTCTGTTCTCTGTCAGTTGCTGGACCTGTCCGTTGCTGGTCAACATCAGGGCAGGCGAGTGTGGGCAGAGCTATCAGGGTTGATGGAGGTGGAGCAGACATCACTGCTCGAAGAGAACCAGGAGATGAAAAGACAAATGAGTGATCTGAGCTTAGAGTTGCAGGCGTCCAGGGAGCAGGTCTGAACATGTTTATAGACTTCTCTGGTGGCCCCTGTATGTCTGCGAGGTTTTAATTATTATGTGTTAATTATGTTTTTGTTCTTTTTAGATTCATCATCTGGAGGCTTTGAATACGAAACAGCGGGTTCTTGTTAAAGCAGCAGATCGTGAAAAATCAACCTTGAAACATGAAATGGAGGCTCTGCACTCTCAGTTGTTATCAACTCGGAACAAGGTTAAAACAATACACTGTTTAAAGGAAAAAACAATCACACAGTCTGAGATAGAGTGAGGTCATATCCAACCATGATTTAAGTTTTCAAATTATGTTGAATATTATTAAGTTGTACAAAATAGTAGCAGAGCCTGGACTTTAAAACAAGGAAGCTCCGTGATTCGGAAGCTCCGAAATTATACAATGATCAATTTTTAGCATAGCTTCACAGCAGTTTACAAAGTAAGGGGCCTCGGGGTGGTGTGTAGACCTCAGAAGAAAGGGGGAGGGGAGTATTTAGACATTTTCAAAACTACGTCTTTTACCATTTGGCATTCACATTTCTCCTCAAAATTTTGCAAGGAGCTGAAACTGCCTTTCATTCTATGGCAGAAGCTGAGTTAAAAGATTGTAGGTGACTGTCATCTGATAAAGATCAAACGGCGACAATATAAAGGCATACTGCTCAAGTTGCATATATACAAATAGCTCAAATTGTAACTTGCCAGATTTTTTTTCAACATGATCAGGCAGTCCTGTTTACTGTGCCTCATGGCTCTTGGCAATCATTCCACAATGTTCACGTCCTTTGCGTCACGTCCATACTTATGTCAGGGTTTCTCATAAAATGTGTTTTGAAGCTGTCTGTTTTTGTAACTATCATGTACATGGGATCATTTGCCAGGTCATTAATGGACGTTTAATGTCTTATTGTTGCCATTAAATTTTATTTTCTCATATCTCACAGAAAGCAATACTCTGTTCTTTCAGGCTCCGCTGGTTGCCTTCTCACCATCACCTCCTTTACAGTTTCCAGGGGAACAGATGGTAGAGCACCATAGCGACAGGGCAGACTTCAACATTCAGGTAACTGTTGTACCAAAACATGCATCATCGCCCAGTTTGCTGGCAGGCTCACTTTACTGTCACGGTCTGTTTTGGTGTCTCTGGAATACACAGTAGGTGTGTGCTCTTTGAGGTTTTCCTTTGGTGTACTGGGTTATTTGTATGTTCTGTCCTAAAACAATCACCTAACAGGAAGCATGTGGGCAGCACTGGCTTGTGTTGTTGTGGGGGTCCTGTGTCTTCCATGTTATTTGTGCATGATCTGGAGGATAAGTTGAGTGTGCCGCAGCTGTGAGTGTTGATTTGAGGCATGCGTACCTTACGTAGTGCTGAGCTGGTGTGTTTCTCTGCAGGTGTAAGAGCTGTGAAGTCATCTCTCACAGAAATGAGTCTGGCAAGCTGTGATTACTCTCTGCTATTTGATTGTGATCTTCCTGAGACACTGTTGTTCTTGGTGGGCTTGTTGAGGTCAACGTTTTAGCTAGGAGTGACTTGAATCATGAGTTTGATAAATATAAATGCTGTTAAGGAAAGTACAATAAATCAAGAGTTGGATTTAATGGTTAGTGTTTTTAAAAGTTTATGATATTTTGGCATCACTGCTCTATGTAATTTATGTATTTATTTATTTATTTGACCAGTATTTCCTTATCTACCTTGGTTCTTACTACGTCATATCTTGTTTATTTAGACTTTATTCAGGTATTTTATTTTATTATATATATATTTTTATTTATTACTTGTGTGCTTTTTTTTTCATTTTACTAATGTTTTTTTAATATGTATTGTCCTTTTTTATTGTGGAAGTATTTTTAATCTTATTGTGACATCAAATAAACTAAAAGGAGAAATATTTTGCTCTATTGTTGACATTTTTTTTTTATCTCTCATCTATGACCACCCCTCTACTTAAAGGTGATTTACTTAAAAAATGTTTTACAAAAATGCTTTAATACGTTGGTCTGAGTTTTTATAACACCAAAACAAACTTGTAGCCAAACAATAAAGGGACGAGGGACCAGTGTGACATGTTTGTTTTGATGATTTTAAAAGTCAGCAGTGGTTCCCAGGAGAAATAAGAAAGAAATAAAAAGCCTCTACTCAACAACATTGTTTATAGCATCCATAACATAAAAAAACAACTTTGGGAATATGTGTAAAAATACAAAATCAAAATATCTCGATGTTTTGGTAAATACATTGTAATTCTAATAAACCCCAAACTGTGGAATGTCATTTATGCCAAATGTTATATGTTGAATTTTTTTATTATAAATAAATGAAATGAAAGTAAAATGTACTTTTATAAATATTTTTAAATTC
The DNA here is from genome assembly GCA_900490495.1 of Danionella dracula. Lineage (NCBI taxonomy): Eukaryota > Metazoa > Chordata > Actinopteri > Cypriniformes > Danionidae > Danionella > Danionella dracula. Next base: position 1,250,669 of record UELW01000778.1, read on the forward strand.
AATTCAAGTACTTAATGTTTTCATAATTTTGTTCAAAATGTCCCTTTTTCAATTAATTTGCCTTTATTTATATGAAGATGTGTAGACTTGATAATACACTTTTACAGACACTCAACTTGCTTGCATCATGAGTGAATATGTGCTACGGTTTTTCGCTGACTCTTCCAGACACAAGTCTTTCCAAGACTACCTTCCAAAGTTTTCATTAGCTTGTGATGGCAACAAAAGTTTTAATTTATTCACAAAAATTACCAGTATTTGTCCTATAAACTTATTCTAAGTTAACTGAACCTGCTGACCATCTTTGAATCTGATATAATCTGAATTATGCTTGCTTCTGCTGGACAGGAGCGAGAGGCGGCGCTGTTACAGATGGAGGACAGAATGAGAGAAGTGGAGCGCACCCTCCGAAACCTCAAACTCTTGTTGCAGGACAAAGTGTCTCAGCTCAAAGAACAAGTATAGAAACTTTAACTCATTCTTCTCTAGCTGTTTTCCATTCTCTCTAAATTGATCATGGTTCTCTTCTCTGCTTCTCGTGTAGCTAATCAGGAACAGTGAGTCAGATGTGTTGATCAAAGACCTGTATGTGGAGAACGCTCAACTTCTCAAGGCTCTAGAGAAGACTGAGCAGCGGCAGAAAGTCACAGAGAAGAAGAACTTCCTCCTGGAGGAGAAGATTTCCAGTCTCAATAAGATTGTCAGGGACCTGGGCTCTTCTCCCCTCACCACTGTGCCGTACCACTTTACATGCTCCTGATTTTGCACTTTGGACATTTGTTTTAAAGGGGAAACAGATATTCATTATTCACAAGTTGATTTCATCTTTGGGTTTTAATGAAAGCTCTGCAAAATCCTTGTTTTAAACAGTCTTAGTATTATTTCTTTTTAAAAAATTATCTCTTTGATGTTTTGGTGAACTATTGCTGATGCAGTTTGTCAACAGCTATATTAATAGTATGTTAAATTAAAGTTTGTGATGACACAAAAAAAATTTGCAAGAATTTTGTTCATTATACAGTAAATATTTACTCTCACCAAGTCATCAATGAATTGAAAACTCTTAATTTATTGAGTAAGTTTTGTTATTGAGTGTATTTTGGTAAAATATCTTTGATTTTGATGCATCTGCAGTGTTTGCAATGCAAGCACGCATCTGTAAAATGAAAATTGAGGTTCCTATGTTGTATAATCCTTCTTAATTGAGAAGGGGTAATTAAAGGGTATCACTCAGTCTGCTTATTCCTGTTTACTACAGAGAATTTGAAGATTTTGGGCTTGTTTAATTCTGTTAAACATTTGCACTAGAGATTGTATGACAGAAATGAACGTTTACTTTTTTGTCGAAGTTTGTAATGAACATTTATTTTATGAACAATAACGTATTGTGACATGTATAATGTGTACTGTGAATATGAATTAGGGCTTGTTATTGATATGCTTGTGGAGTAGTAGATATTGTAAATGGGTAGACAATAGCTTTGCTGTGGATGTTAAGTTTAGAGAGGACAATTAAGTATTATGTTGTGACTTTAAGGTCATCAATCAATGAGGGTTGTAAACAAGTTTGGTGAAGGGCGCACAGAGACTTTTAAGTATTGGTTTAAAAATATGTGTCTACGTTTTTAGCATTAAACAGCCTTTTGGTAGGCTACAATTGTTTTTGATAACTGTTATGGGACTGTGTTGGTTGTACCTTGTATGACACTTGAATGTAACACCTGGCCATTTTATTAAATAAAACATGGTTTTAGCACACAATGGGTTTCTGATTCTTTAAAATACATGTTTCTTTTTTTCTTTTTTTTTTTGAAAGAAACATTTTAATCTCCCTGTTCATGTAGGTATAATAAATAAAAATCTAAGGTTGTTGGGTTTTTTTTTTTTTTTTTGGAATTTTAATAAATAAAAAAAGATTATAGTGCATCCAGGAGAAACTCAAAGATTGAAATCAGGATTATTCACATGTTTAGTAAAAAGAGAGAGAAATGTATTTACTTAATTGTGTGCTCATTTGTATAGTTTTTATGTTTAGTTACTTCTTTAATGACATTTAGTAGTTTAAATGTTAACGTCTCTCGTTTGAAACATACATTTTTGACTGAACCCATCTGTGGAAGAAATCCCTAAAAAGTTAAAATATTTCCCACAATGCATTGCTCTTTGTGGCAAAGACTTGGGTAAGAACTGATCTTGGATCAGATGAAGTGATTGTCAAAGTTATTTGAGTAGCGCAAATGACATTGTCTCCTGCTTTGCAATTAACGCCTAGACTATGTACATTGTGTTGTGATCCTGGACTCCATTTAAAACACAAACAATGCCTATAAAATCTTAAAGTAAAATAAACTGACTTGCTGTCTGTGTTGGAGGAATGTTGACGCTTCACACAGCTGATCTGAGATCAGTTTGCGAAGAGTGAGCCAGCGTGAGCTGATCTGGGATCAGAAGGAGATGTGGAGTGCTGGGTTGGGCTGCTTGGCAAGTATGGTAAAAGTTTTTGCGTGAAATTCTTAGATAGCTGTTTGTATAGCTGATTATTAGTCAGAAAATATTCTTTGTGTTCGAACTGTAATGAAATAAATCATGTTTGTGCTAAATGTAGAGATATCGCATATGTTGTGTTTGTTTTTCAGACTGAAACCATGACGTCTCCGAACTAGCTATCGAGCTAATCACTCCGTTATGGGCTAGCTTCTGCGTGTCAGTGGGAATCTCGATCCGGATTTCAGGATGAAACCGATGTATAATCGGTTCAGAGTCAGTTCGGATTAATGATGCTCTCCAGAAAGAAGAGTAAAAACGAAGCCTCTAAGCCAGCAGAAGTTCAGGGCAAATATGTGAAGAAAGAAACGTCCCCGCTTCTGAAAAGTGAGTAACGTTCAAGTAACGTTAAATAACTAACTTGTTTACAATGTAAGTTAAATGCATATTAAATCAGAGAGTAAATTAGTTGCAATAAAGTTAATTTAATTAACGAAATTGGTTTGAATGAATAATGGGTTAAAGGTAACTAATTTAGTGACTTACATGTCAAAAAGACACATTTTTACATTCTGAACTTAACTGAATATAACATAATTCCTTTTTGTTGTGAACTGAAATACGTATTTAGTGTGTTTGAACTTCTTTTTGATGGTTTATTAAAATGCCACTAGTCTAGGATAATTGAATGGACAGATATTGGGACAATCCAAAATGTTCCGCGTAGCTTTGGTTTTGATGTAATTTTGAGTTCCTGTACCTGAAAAGCATAACCTCCAGTCAAACATATTGGCTTACCAAGTGAACCATGTGTTATTGTATGTACTGACTTTTCCTGACTAATTGCATGTTCTCAGATTTGATGCCCTCATTTATCCGCCATCCCACATTTCTTCGGCGTGAGCCTCCAATAGTGGAGCCAGTTCCTGTTGGGGTTCCGGTCCCTGGTCCATACTCATCCAGCTCTGTCGGTGATGTCAGTGTCCCCAAGAGTTTCCTTCGCAATGCTCCTCCACGCACCGCTCTGGAGATTTCCCACAGGGAGAGTCATCGCCTGTCTGCCCCACCGCATCTTCATTGTGATTACTCATCTTCACCATCATACCACAGTGACGCTGGTTCAGTAACAGAGAACGGAGATGGCCCTTACTACTATCCTCCAGAACCATACTATAATAACCAACCAAGACGAGCTCACAGACCTGAACACTTTAGTGAGAACTACAGGTACTATGAGCACAATGAACTCAACTTTCCACGAAATCCAGGACAGCCCCAGACACCCCAGCCGCACAGCCGGCCTCCTCCAGGTTAGTGATACTTGACTTAATCTTAGTGTTTGCATCCACACAGGGCATGCACAGTCTTGCGTGCATAAAAAAACTCCTCATAGAATACTGAAATGATTGATGCTTTGTACTATAAATAAACTATTACTACCCATATTTATGAGAAGGGAACATATGCTGGTGACTATTTAGAGGCATTTCCCTCATTCCTGTTTCTTGAATATACAGTGTGAAGCAAAGCTGATTGATTCAGTTTAAGACCAAAGTATTATTGTCTTTAAATTGTTTTTCAGAGCTATAGTGATTTGTAAACATGTGATGCTATTATAATTACACTACTGTCAAGTAACAGGGGATGTAAATATAGAAATCCCACCTAAAGTATAAATGGAGACATGTTTAAATGTCATTTACAGAATGCACAACCCCCTCTTTTGCAGCATTGCAGTTGTCGGGACTTTTTCTTCAGTGTGCATGTGTTTGTTTTCCATTGCTGAATATCTGAATTCTTATGGGAGTTTTGACCCTACAGCTGTGTCTTGTTTACTTCTCATCTGTCTTTAGTTGATCCCTTTCTAAGATGGAAAATAAAATGAACATACAAATCAAATTTTGACATCAAAACATGTCTATGCAGACCCAGGTACTTTGGCCCCAATCTGGACAACCAAAACACCTTCAGACACTAGATCACTAAGAACTAACATTCATTCCCAGAGTGGGGCTCAAAACAGGGGTGGTTATCCTTTGATGGAATAGATTCCCAGCCTGTTCCCTGCTTCAGTTATGTAGTTTAAGCTCCTACTTTTGCCTGTCTTTCCATTTGTGATTGTGATGGACGAAAAACGGGTCCCTTAGATACCCTTATTATTCTATAAATCTCTACACAGGAACGTACAAGGTGCTGTCAAGGATGTTGCATTCATAATATTATTTTTTACCCTTAGTTCTTAGTTACTACATCACCCTTGCTCTTATCACATCCAGATTTGAATTCTTTGTACTGTATGCTTGCCAGTTTTTCCATTTAAAGGATCCAAGTAGGATAAAATACTGCCGCTTAGCTGTTGAACAGGACAAAAAATATGGCCAAATCAATCCAATTTTGGTTTAATTGGAATTGGTTGTAGAATTAAATTAGTTATTAAAAGTTATGTTTTTTTTTTTTTTAAAGATTTAAAAAGTCAAGTGTGGAGATGTGTGGAAATCTTCAGTATGCCAGTGTATTTAAATGTAATTTTATTGTTCTTATTTTAGACCATCTTTTTTTCATGTTCAGCACTTTGGTCAGCTCTACAGTTTTTTTTGTTGTTGTGAATTTTACTTGTCTACTCACTAATTTTCTTGAGATCAAATTTAGCATTTTTATAATATTCGTCACTTTGGTTGTACTTTATGCTTGTCCTTCAATCTTTAACTGATAAATGTATGTATAATGATTGCCTGATTCACTACTTTCAAACACGAACAAACCTTTTAATGAGATTCCAATATTCTCTCTGCATCTGTCATTAGCTATTGGCCGTGTGCCTGCAAAGTCAGTGGGCAATCTGACTACCATGAGTGGGGACGAGGCAGCTCTTCCTCCTGGCTGGACTGTTGATTGGACCATTAGAGGAAGGAAGTATTTCATCGACCACAACACAAACACAACTCATTGGAGCCATCCACTAGAAAGGGAGGGGCTTCCCCCGGGCTGGGAGAGGGTGGAGTCTGCGGAGTTTGGAGTTTATTATGTTGACCACATCAACAAACGTGCACAGTATAGACACCCTTGTGCCCCGAGGTGAGCATTAAGCTGCTCTGGTTTATTCTACAGTTAAAGTTTTCAAAATGGAAATAGAATGGAAATTTGGAGTTTGTCAAATACTATTTTATTTCTAAAATGCTCACACTTTAACTCTTTCAGTGTGCCTCGATACGATCAGCCTCCTCCTCCACCCATAACTTACCAACCTCGACCTCCTGAACGCAATCAGCCTGTCTTGGTGCCAGCAAACCCGTACCACACCGCTGAAATCCCAGATTGGCTGCAGGTCTATGCCAGAGCACCACTGAAGTAGGTTTGAATCATCTGCTTGATATGCACACTTTCCAAATTCCAAGTGTCCAAGTAAACATGTTGGATTACAAGAACGTTGGATAAAAACCGTTACTGATTATGTTCAATCACATTGGTGTCTGTGAACATACATTAAACTACATTAAAAACTGTTTTGCAGCACTTGCACATGTACATATACAGCTTATATCTTATGGTGGGTTTAATTTTTATAGTTTGATTCCGAGAAGAGTTTGTTAGATGCAAGTTGTCAATTTACAGTTAAACCAGGGGTTAAACCAGTCCATAAAGTTTATATGAACCATGAAGTCATTCAGCATATTTTGACAAAAGAAATCTGTAGAATCACAAGACAAATTAATTAATTTTGTTTCTGTTGCATGTAATTTCATGTTTTTCAAGTTTTTATCCATGATTTGAAATTGCATTCTGGGATAGCCTATGTAGACTGCTACTTGAATAGGTGCCATTATTTCCCAAACATCTGCCGGCTATTATTATCTTTCATTTTCAGTTGGTCAGTTGGAATATATTGAAATATACCCCTCTGTATGCTGTATAAACCTTGATATATACATGTTAACAAGCTCAGAAATGCCCTCCATACATGCATTAATACAAAATCATTTAATAAGTAACGTAACAAATTTAAGAATCATTTCAATTTGAGCTGAAAGTTTTACACATAACTCCAGTCCACAATAGGCTTCTAACTTTTAACTCCAGTCTAATAGCTTGCAGACAGACAGTGGAATGCATTTAAAACTGGAATAAAACCTTTTATTTTTGGTGTCTAAAAAGTGAACAAGAACCTTTTTTGGTTTTTGACTAAAACATTTACGATTTTCCTCCACTGAAACCTGACATTTTTAAATGACTAAAATGTGACTAAAAGTTCATCTTAAATGGCTGCATTCTGGGTACTGTAGTACTAACAATACTGTTGGCTGCTTTTTACTGAAATCCTACAATCAATCATAAAGATGGAAATATATATGTAATCTTCATGTAAAGATAACAATTGGATCTTAAGCTGAATACCTGGAATACCTGAATAATGGAACATTTACAGGTGCAGTGTATGCGTTTTATGCCTATAAAGTGATGACAATCTCTGTGTACAATTGTAAATATTTTTTAAACAAAACGGTTTTATATATCGTTTTCTCATCCAAAATATTGTATCATATCTTTCTCGACAACCTAAGGCAAAATATGGCTTTCAAATGTTTGTTAACCCCTGCATGGTCTGTGGTAAACAATTTCAGTTTTGTTCAAAATAGTGATCCAAATAGTAATCATTTCAAATTGAGACCCACTGGCCTTTTACATTTAGACTACAATTCACAAATTCACTTACATATAATTAGCCAGCATCGCAAGCATAATTTGCAAGCTTAAAGAAGCATTCTGGCCGAGCTGTCTGTTTTTGCTTTCAATCATCATATGGTTAGAGGAGCTTTGGTTATTTATGTCCTAGAGAGTGAGCATACTAACTGGAAATTTTAGTGAAACTCCTCCCAAAATTCATTTCCCAAAATTCCATACAAGTTGTTTGGGTGTACTGAACCAATGATATATAGAATGGTATATGTATATGTTTATATATATATATATATATATATATATATATATATATATATATATATACATACACACACACACTCACTCACCTAAAGGATCATTAGGAACACCATACTAATACAATGTTTGACCCCCTTTCACCTTTAGAACTGCCTTAATTCTACGTGGCTTAGATTCAACAAGGCGCTGAAAACATTCTCTAGAAATGTTGGTCCATATTGATAGGGTAGCATCTTGCAGTTAATGGAGATTTGTGGGATGCACATCCAGGGCACGAAGCTCCCGTTCCACCACATCCCAAATATGCTCTATTAGGTTGAGATCTGGGGCCTCATGTATAAAACTTTGCGTAGATGTTGTTTTATGGTGTTCAATTAATCCTTCAATCTTTTGCACCTTCAACCTTTTTATTTATTATTCTCAGGTTAGGTTAACTAAGTCGAATCTGCCCTAAATTCTAAGTTTTAAATGCTTAGAGCTTGGTCAGAAGACTCCTTTGTGGTCAGTTCTTTCTCTTAAGCTTTTACATTAAAAATCTTTCATCAAAGATTAAAAATAATTTTTAAATCAAAAACTCGATAGTCAGTAATTGCAATTAATTACATTTCTTTTAATTAATCACTTTTGAAATATATTACTAAACATAATAATCATCATAAAGTAAAATAGTACTCATCCATCGTGGATAAAAATTGGTTGGTTGGTCCGCACATAAGGCAGAATTTGCGTACGCACAAAAGTTTTCAGATTCATAAAACCGTACGTACGCCAGAACTTGCGCAAGGTTCGCTTTATAAATCAAAATTATCTGAATATTGTGCGCAGGTGCACGTGCTTATTCCTTACCCCAATCTCCTCCCGAAATAACCATATTTGGAGGTTAAGACCGCCCATTTTGAATATGTATGATCTCCCTGCATATTAATACCACCAATAATTCGGTTGACAAAAGCAAATTCATTCTCAGATGGTGCCTTTATTGCAACATGAGTGCAGTCAATAGCACCGATTACATTGGGAAAACCAGCGATTGCTGCAAATTGCATTTTGATATTGGGCTGTTCAGCTTGCGCGTAAGGAAAACGGATGTATCGGGGTGCCATCCCCAACATATGGCATGACACGGCTCTGGGATGACTGCGACATACCTGGTCGGTCTGCCAACTCTCGCTGGAAAGTACTAGTGGCCAAGTGGCCTAATGTGGTCAATACTTGCACAGGAACAAAAAGTGCATAGTTTCTCCTTGAGGGTCTTTCCAATACTGGCCGTAATTCAGAACACAGTTCCAAGAGGATGGCTCTTGGAAATCGAAATCAGCTCATGAGCCAATCATCATCATGAGCAAGGAAATCGTCGCGGTCTCTGAAAACACGCTCCCTCCGTAGAGCGTCATTAGCAAGGTCTTCTAACAGCGCTAGAGCATCCATTATGATGATATGTTTTATACGCACATACGTTTTTATAGCCCATTCCTTAAAACAAATTAGTAAATTCGAAGTATTTGCACCTGGTAAAGAATGCTAATAATGATAATTCAGGTTGATACAATTTGATTTATTGGGTGACGTAATAGGATAATTAAGAATAAAGAAGCTATTGCTATTTGGGACAGTTGGTGTCGCCAAAATACATACTCTTCTAAAAGAGTGCGTCCGTACGGTGCGCACTTATTTACGCCAAGTTTATTTTTTATAAATTCCGATATGTGCGTGGAAAAATGCGTACGTGTATTTCTATGCCCATTTTGTGCATACGCAACGTTTATACATCAGGCCCCTGGTGACTGTGGGGCCCATTTTAGTACAACGAACTCATCGTCATGTTCAAGAAACCAATTTGAAATAATTTGACCTTTGTGGCATGGTGCATTATCCTGCTGGAAGTAGCCATCAGAGGATGGGTACATGGTGGTCATAAAGGGATGGGCATGGTCAGAAACAATGCTCAGGTAGGCCGTGGCATTGAAACGATGCTCAATTAGCATTGAGGGGCCTAAAGTGTGCCGAGAAAACATCCCCCACACCACTACACCACCGCCACCAGCCTGCACAGTGGTAACAAGGCATGATGGATCCATGTTCTCATTCTGTTTACGCCATTGAACGACTCTACCATTGAATGTCACAACAGAAATCGAGACTCATTAGACCAGGCAACATTTTTCCAGTCTTCAACTGTCCAATTTTGGTGAGCTTGTGCAAATTCGTAGCCTCATTTTCCTTTTTGTAGTGGAGATGAGTGGTTCCTGGTGGCGTTTTCTACTGTTGTAGCCCATCCGCCTCAAGGTTGTGCGAGTGGTGGCTTCACAAATGCTTTGCTGCATACCTCTGTTGTAACGAGTGGTTATTTTAGTCAAAGTTGCTCTTCTATCAGCTTGATTCAGTCAGCCTATTCTCTTCTGACCTCTAGCATGAACACGCCATTTTCTGCTGCATACTGGATGTTTTTCCCTTTTCACACCATTGTTTGTAAACACTAGAAATGGTTGTGCGTGAACATCCCAGTAACTGAGCAGATTGTGAAATACTCAGACTGGCCCGTCTTGCACCAACAACCATGACATGCTCAAACTAGCTTAAATCACCTTTCTTTCCCATTCTGACATTCAGTTTGGAGTTCAGGAGATTGTCTTGACCAGGACCACACCCCTAAATGCTTTGAAGCAACTGTCATGTGATTGGTTGATTAGATAATTGGATTAATGAGAAATTGGACAGGTGTTCCTAATAATCCTTTAGGTTTTATGCTGTTTTTATTACCTGTTTGCATTTTCAATTAAAACCCCCATAATGTAGTGGGTGCTTAATTGGCACAAAAGGAAATCCTGAATTATTTGCATTAGAATTAAAAAATTTCAACATGTGTATAATTTATTCATATGTCCTCAGGTATGACCATATTCTGAAGTGGGAGCTCTTTCAGCTCATGGATCTGGACACGTACCAGGGGATGCTTAAGCTGCTGTTCATGAAGGAGCTGGAGTGTATCGTCAAATCTTATGAAGCGTATCGCCAAGCACTCCTCACTGAACTGGACACACGCAAACAGCGCCAGCAGTGGTACACCCAACAACCCCCCAAAAACTTTCCACCGAACATGTGACTCATGTAAGAACCAAATCAATCAACTAGTGCCTTAGACTTTCATTTACCTCTCCAAAAATCTATATATTACCCAAAGAAACAGTCAAACATGGTTTACTCTATGAATCTTTATTTAGAGAGCATCCGCCATTTTACAGATGTGTGTTAGCTGTACGATACTGTGTCTGTGTGTTGTGCATCCACAGTGTCATGTCAGAACTTGCTTTTCCTTGATGGACAATCACTACTTTAGGTTACAACTGTTTGTGTTCAATATGACTTCTGTGTGCAATGTTTTTTTAATCTTTAAGGATGAACCTCTGAAAGCATCCAGGTCACATTTCTGAACAAAAAGCTAGTTTAATGATTTACTTCTAAAAATGCTGGAACATCAATGTAAGTATCTACTGTAATACCCATGTATAACACCACAAATGTTTCTTTAAAGTGATTGTTAATTTTATTTCCGTATTTCTTTTGGCTGAAATGTGACATGAATGATTTTGTGAGGTTTCTCCTTGGATGTTTTTGTGAATTCTTTTTTCAAAGGAATTAGCTTGTTGTATTTAAAAGATAAAATGAGGCTGCATTTTCACCTTGGATAACGATTTTAAGCCTGCAGCTGTTGTTTTTATCTTTAAGGGGTTTTGGCCTTTTCTCATATACGCACTACAATGTGTGAAAAATCAACACTAAATAAACAGAGTCCTGGTATTTTTTTGTGTAAGAGCCCAAGAGATCACGTTTCTGTTCTTATTTCAGGAAATAAATCTCATCCATTGAAATGACTGACTAATTCATTAGGTTAAAGCAGGGTTGAAGGAGAGTGTGTGCCTCGAGTGGAGAAGTTCACCTATTTTTGGCTTTTAATCACGAGTGAGGGAAGGGTGGAATGTAAAATTGGCAGACTGATAGGTGGTAATAATGTGATCGATTAACATGTCTCAATGAACCAAAGGTCTGAAGGTTAATGAAATGCATAAAAAAAAATCTCAGACAAGTAGTTAAAAAAAGCTCCACTGCTTCAGATTAAATATACACAAGTAAAAGATAAATATTCTCTTGTTACAACAAGACAAGTTGATGTTAAGAAAGCTACCTTGCATCAATAGCATTCTTTTCACAACTATGAAATAACATGTTTTCTTTTTAAAAAGGATTATATTTAGCATCTAATTTACATAATTTATGAAACTGAATACTTATAAAAGAGCACTTAAATCTGCTTGGGATGTAACTTCTTGCTGAAAGGTGTTGTGTCATGTGAACTTGACTGTTAATTGTTTTTTTGTTTGGTTTTTAGCTTGTTTTAGTATTGTTCCCTCATCAAAAATATGCCTTATGTCAAATTTAAAACGGATGTCAGAGTCTGACACCTTGACTCGCATGTCAGGGGAGGGGAGGTTATAAATTGTTGTAAAACAAAACTGATGGGACGGAGTCAGACATCCAGCAGAGGTCGCAGTGAGGAATTTTGGGATTGACCGGCCTTAGTAAAAGCTGGTCAAAATGGATGCATTTGTGGAGCAGGTTCTTTAACCCAAGATGCTTAAACATTAATGAAAGTCCATCATCTACAAACACTGGGTAAAGACTTACTTGAATAGAGAAAAACATCTTTTCTCTGAAACATGCTATTATCAGTTATCTCAACCTAACACAAACTGTTACTTTACCAGCAAGACAATGTGTTAGTTTGTTTTTAGTCACTTGGACTTTTACTTTGACATCATTGGCATATTTTGTTACCAAGCCAAGGATTATATTTAGAAATATAATATGTGGAGCTTAATCAGCTTTATAGTTTATGTTTTTGAATATTTGGAGTCTTATACAATTAAACACATTGATTTTGTCAATACATAAAGGTTGGATTTTTCATTACTGTTGAACATTTGTCTTTAATGTCATTGCAGAATTTTGTAAACAGCTACAATTTATTTCTAAATTGAGTATTTACTGAATTTGTGCTCAAAGTTGTAATTAGGTATAATTTTGGGCCCTTTTTAGTGGAGAGGAAGCCACATTTACAAAAGTTACAAAATTTTCAATAATCCCTGAATTGATGGGGAAACCCAAGGATTAGAATACCAAGCTTTTGGTGTCAAACTTTTTGGTAAATCTCATGTTAACCCATTAAAAACTCACACCTCATTTTCCTTAAACTAAAATGAGATGGTGCTAAATAAGGGCATTTACAGAAAACTAAAGACTGGTGGCAGATGGGTTCTTATGGGGTTAATGCACATTAGTGAATTAACACAACACAGACTTGTGTACTTCACAAAAGCTTTTGTTTTTGAACATGGAGTATTTTATTCCCTTATAAATAGCACTGAACTCAACAAACAACACCCATTACAAAATAAGAACAGACTCCTTCCATGAGAGTGTCAAAGAGAGAAAGAACCATTATTTACAGGATTGAGAAGATGGTAACCTGGTGACTCAGACGTGAATGTCAAAACTAATTTATTTTATTTTTAAAATACAGCAGGAACATTCTCAATATCTCCAGACTCTCCTCAGTCTGAATCTTCCTGGATGTTGGTTGGTAGTGTAGATGTGCCCTCTCTAGCACTTCTTCCTCTCTTTTTCACGGTCCTGTCCGCAGTGCCTGTGTGTTCGTGTGCGATCAGTTGTGTTTCTTGTTCTGCTCGGGCTGCTGATCGCTCTGCCGTCCAGGGAAAGCATGATTGTACAATTGTCGGTGGTTTGCTGCTACGCTGTACAGCTTGTACAGAGCCTGAGTGAGACAGACAGCATAAAGTGATATTGTGAAATAACAACAGTTTAGGAATGATTTCGAATAAACACTCGAGTGGATTAAAATAAATGGCTTACCTCATTTGTGTTTCCCTAAAAAAGAGGAAATGACAATACATGAAGATGTGCATATGCATTAAAGACATAAAATATATTGTATAATTCACATAATAAAAGCCAACTAATAAAGAAAACATTTGATGAGTTCATTAACATTTATGCATCCGTTTACGCACATCTTCACCTACTAGCAGATAACAGAATTACAAGTAATGAATGTCTTTTAGGTGTGATGAGAGTCCAAGTCAGAACATATTCATATAACGCACATTGCCAATGCCATCTACGGTGACTTGTTTTGTTTTTGTTTTGTTTATTTTTTTATTTTCATCCAAAAATATACTCATAACTTAACAAACTAACCCTAAACCACTTGGGGATTTTGTCAGTTCTTAAGCATAAGTGTGAGATTACATTTAAAAAGTTAATCGATTTGGTTAATTACCTAAATGTCAAACTTTCTCTCTAAAACAAGAAGTTGAAGTAACTGAAATTGGGGTTGTTTGAATGAGGCCAAATTTCACAATAGTCTACTTCTACAGTACATGGCAACACCACAACAGCTATAGTACTCCCTTGTGGCAAAGGAAATTGCAGCATTTGATAATGACGTAAGCACATTTCACATGTTTTGACATGTGTGACAAAATGATTGTCTAAAAAAAACAAGATTACATTTGTTGACTTTCATTTAAATTTAAAAAACGTTAACAGTTATACAGTCTAAGATTTTCTGAAATAATGAGTGTCATGGTGCGTAGTGCTACAAATTGGCCAGGAGAAGGCGGTGGTTGATTACTGCTTGCAGCTTTGATTAAAATTTACACATTAATCAAAATATCTGTTTAAATATCTGTGTCATTTCTCAGCAGACATTTTCATCTGTTTGTTTGTAAGAATAGTTTAATTGTCTTCCTTTTTCATATGCATAAACATTGTTGTAAAAAATATCTTATGTTGTGAGCATGACTTTATTATCTTGTGATCATAACATAACAACTGTGATTTGGATATAATTAAGGCATGAACACGACATAACAAGAGATTTAATAAAAAAACTCTTATGACTTTTGGTACTTTTGAGACCTGTTGCAGCCATTAACAAATTTTATTTAATAACTAGCAATATTTAATCGGATAAAAAATGTGCCAACACAATGCTATTCCATGTCAGTTTCTTCTTTTCGGTCAAGAGAAAAAAAAAATCCTGCATTTGGTTAGTACAATAATGCTATAAAACAATATCTGTGCAGTACCTGATCCCAGAGGGCCCCGGCCACCTGGTCTATGACGGCCCCCAGCTCTCTGTACTCTCCAGAGTAACGGATGTAAGCCCAGGTACAGAGCGTAATGAGAGAGAAGCCCAGAACCATGTTGCAGACACTGGCGACCACATCCACCCCCAGGAACCCTGTGATCCCTGCAGCCACGTACATCACGAAGATGAGCACGAATAGTGTGGCAGGAGTGCGGGCGGCATGGAAGATGTTCTTGGAGTCGTTGTGTTTGATGTACTGCAGGAAAAGCTCGTCCACCTCAGCCTCCAGCTGCTGCAGGTAGCGCCGGCTGAATTCCTCACCACCCATTTTCTTCACACTGCGAAATACTGCCAGGGCCTCCTCACGGATGGTCAGGTGACGCGCCTGCAGAGCACTTGGGGCAAGGAAAGGACGGTCCCCTCCACTTACCTGGAACCATCAAAGAGACCATTCAGAGATGTTCTATTTATTAGGCTTGCACTAATAAAGAAATGTATGCTAAAACACATTTGGTTATTATAAAATTGTTAGGGCTACATTTAAAAATATGCACAGTCAACAACTTCAAAAATGCTGTTTAGATGATAAAAAAAAAAGCTTTAGCCAAGCAGTTACATGTATTGACCACCCGAGTTCGATTCCAGCCATTGGTCCTTTTTAGCCTTTTAGGTCCAATTACTTCTATTAAAATGTTACATTTTTATCAAATATAGGAACTACTTTCCCCGAATCCTAAAAGAAATATCTAAATCACTCATTAATTTTGCTCAAAAGTTAAAGGGTAAAAAGTCACTGTTAGCTTAGCTATTTTGAATTTTAGCATGTACATGCACACTGGCAGCCTTCAACTCGTAAAGCGATGACTTGGGACAGTTTTATTCTATTCTCTGCAGAAACATGCTCACACATGCTTATACATGGACATGGGTTCAGTAAGTTTTTAGCATTTCTCCTGGTGCTCATGTGCTGTGAATATAAAGCGGTGAATCATGAGTTTTGTGCTTAAGAATTCGTAAGTGTGATGGAGCTGCAGTCACGTTAAGCTTTGACAAACATGAGAAAGACATAAGAAAACCTCAAACAGCTTTGTAGCTTATTCCCTACGTTATACAGATTAAAAAGAGACCTCTTTTGTCTATTTGATGAAGTTGATGAATTGAGCGTAGAAATATAATCTTTGAATCAGCAACTTTTGCCAGTTCTAGTAAATTTCTTCTGTAAAGCCCCGAATGCCCAGGCCACTGCATACAAATCTCTCTTTTTCTTAAAAAAATGTGTTTCCATCTCTGTTTCATATACTTGCTGACACCTTGTCCTTTTGCAGGGAGATTTAATATGCTTGTGACTTGCATTGTGAGATGAAGGTTGTCATATGTGAATTAAATTATTAAGTCATTATAGCAAGAGCTGAACAAAAACTGTATGTTCATTCAGTTTTCCTTTGAACTAACATATAAAAATAATTTGTATCTATTGGTATTAATTAGTTTGATCAGTGTCTACCAATAAAACACTTACCTCCTCCATCTTCCTGTTATACAGATCTTTGGCCGCAGCCACCGCCGCTAGATTATTGGCTTCGGCTGTTGCCTATTAACACAAATAGATCTTGAATTTAGATTATCTGTGCACAAACTATCTGCACGAACACTACATATAGCAGTGAGAACTCATGAAGCCCTTCAAATAGTAACATTAAACTCTCTGTAATTGTTGAGATGGGTCTAATGTAGGGATGCACCGATACCAAATTTTTCGATATGAGTACAAGTACGAATACTTTCCTAAGAGTTCTTGCCGATACAGAGTATCAGAACAAGCACTTACAGATGGTAACCAGTAAAAATGACTGCCAGGGTACCGATAATCACCACTGTGGTACCGCGGCAAAGTTGTCAGATTACTTCTTTGCCACTTGGTGGCATCTTCACCTCATAAATTAGGAAACAGTCGCCTGGGTTGGAAGTTCGGAAAAGTTTATCAAAACTTAACATTACTACTTTATATGTCTCAAGTTAACTAATCATCGTTGTTTTTATATATCCATGACTTTTTATAACCTAAATATCTCAGAACTAATCAGTAATGCATTTGACTCTTGTGTGGGAGACCCGGGTTCAAGAAGCTGTAAGAATATTTGTCTATTTATTTTTTTAAGAATTAATTTTTGAGCAGAATATGAACAATAAATGGCCAAGTCACAGACACCACAGAAATCATTCTGTTCATAATTTCTTTACATACTTGGTGTCACGTGTGATCAAACTCGGAAATCTCTGAGTTTCAGTCACGTAACGTGCCTCAGATACACCTTTGAAACCAAGGACGGACACCTTAAAACAAGTCAGAGATAGACAGGCCACTCTGACCAGAGTCAGTTTGTTCATGTAAATGGAGACTCATCGGACACAATAGCAGTAGAGTATGGAGTTCCTCAAGGATCCGTTTTGGGACCCATCCTATTCTCAATATACATGCTGCCCCTTGGCAAAATTATTAGAAGACATGGTGTTAGTTTCCATTGCTATGCAGACAACACCCAGCTCTCAGCAAAACCTAACGACCCTTTAAAGCTAAATAAGATCTCAGAATGTGTCGCTGATATCAATGAATGGATGAATGAAAATTTTCTTATGCTAAATCCAGATAAAACAGAAATATTACTTATTGGCTCTAAAAAGCAATTACAGAATCTCTCTGCTTTACATATGGAACTGGGGGGACACGCTGTTAATTTGTCCACTACAGTTAAAAATCTTGGCGTTATTATAGATAGTGAACTGACGTTTAAGAACCATATCTCTTATGTTACTAAGACTGCTTTCTTTCACCTCAGGAATATTGCTAAAGTGCGGAACATGCTGTCTATCGTAGATGCAGAAAAATTAGTGCACGCTTTCAGGACCTCCAGAATGGATTATTGTAATGCTCTGTTAGCCGGCTGTCCAGCCACCACGCTACAAAAATTACAGTTAGTCCCGAACGCAGCAGCTAGAGTTCTCACAAGAACAAAGAAATATGATCACATTACACCGGTTTTGTGCTCTCTGCATTGGCTTCCTGTACAATATCGCATTGACTACAAGATACTGCTCCTTGCCTTTAAGGCGCTGAATGGCTTGCTCCGGCCTACCTGAGCAGTCTCCTATCACGATATATTCCAGCTCGCTCTCTCCGATCACAAGAAGCAGGACTATTGATTGTACCGAAGGTTAGTAAATCCACAAGAGGTTGAAGCGCGTTCTCATATAGAGCCCCGAAGCTCTGGAATAAACTCCCAGGTGTTGTCCGCAGCTCAGCTACGCTCACAGATTTCAAAACTAAATTAAAAACATATCTGTTTAAACTGGCATTCCAATAATTATCTCTTGGTATTTGTCTAAACAGATCTGGTGTCTGAGCACCATATACATACAAACTGTTTGAAAAAACAATGTGGTTCAATGTTCCTCTCTAACCTATCCTCATTATTTATCTCACCTCCTGCAGCTGATGCTGATCACTTGTTTGTTGTCTGTGTTACAGTTTACTAACCGTTTTCTACATTTGTTAGTTCCTGTTTTGTCTTTGTTTGTTTTGTTTTGTTTTTTGTTTTTTTTTCAGGTCCTGTCCGGCAAACCGTTCATCGATGGATTTTAAGTTTGTATGTTCTTTATGCTGGGGAGGTGATTAGCGCCTGCCTCAGTCAGCGGGAGTCCCCTCACAGAGGGAACTCCTATTTAATATACCTGATCCTCACGGGGACTTTGTGAAGCTGCTTTGAAAGCAATTGCTAAAGAAGCGCTATATAAAAACTGATTGATTGATTGATTGAAGAGCCCAGCTTCATGTGATTAGGCGCCGGTCAGATAAACCAAGCTGTACCCATGGCTAAGAAAGATCAAGCACTCCAGGTGACTAACTACTGTCTCCTTTAGATTAAAGTCTATTAACTTTGTAGCTCAGCACATCCACGGAGAGTGAGCACAACACAACACTGGAACTTCACGAACCTTTACAAGCACTGTTTGATTACAACCTTCATTGTTTTTTGGTTTGACATCCACTCCCACAGTAATGTCATCCGCTGACTTTAAGTACCACCAAGAGGTTTTCAAGTACCACCAGTGGTACATGTACCACAGTCTGAGAACCACTGACTTAAATGATGTGGATGTCTATGTTTGGAAACAGCATGTGATCTTGTACCTGGGGTGCAGTAACCATGACAAGTCGGTTAAATCAGAGATTCAGTGAGTGTCGCAGAGCTTGCGCCTCTGTCAGGCTAGCGCAAAATTGGGATTTTTAAAGATTTTTGGTAGTAAAAGCTTAATCACCAGCATTGATGGTGAAATATTTCCAGTCCATGGGCACTCCTGCACATGCTAAGTGTATCTGTTTGATTTACTTCCTGCCGTCATAAAATAGAGCCGGGCGCTGGTGTCAGGGCACTTTTAACGAGTACTGCTCTGGAGCACAGATTTGGGTCGATACCCGATAATGGTATCGTCACTGGTGCATCCCTAGTCCATCTTGCCTTTTGCCTAGTGTTGAGTGAAACCAGCAGAACCTTAACTAGGAGTTATCGGGAGCAAAAAGGGATGTATGGATCTTTGGAGTGGTGGAGCTTTCCTACCTGTAACATTGATTTTGGATGTGGCAGCTCCTCCCCCTGGTAGATCTTGATATATGCCTGAAACCATAAACTAAAATTCAGCAAAAAAATAAATATATCACACAGGGTGGCTTTAGATTCAGTGCATGGATATTGGGTGGTAAAGTGCACTAAAACCAAACTCATTGTTTTTCACTAGTTTTAAAAATAGATTGAATGAAAAAGTCAAGAAAGCATTCTAATTTATATAAGGTTGAAATAATATTTTTTGACAAAGTTTACTGTATTGTGGTTTTATTAAATGAAATTAAGACAGGACGATTTGTATGTAAAATTATGATCCATTATTATCAAAATCTTTTTTTATTTTGAACTCTTGTTGTACAACACACTTATCTTTTACCTTGAAGTACTCCAGGAGTCCACGACACGTGATTTTGCTTCCATTAATCTCTTTTACATCCAGGTTTTTGGGGCGTAGTAAGCATGGAATTAGAATTTGCAGATTATTGATGAACTCTTGGTCGATCTCTGAAATAATTGGAAACAGAGGCTATTAATCACTGTTTTAGAGCTAAAAGGTTCTAAATCTATATCTGTTAACATACCCCTCAGCCTGCCGTCAAAATGTGGGTTTGTTGCCACCTTGAGACCTGGATGTGGCATAAGGAAGCATGAGATGTTGGTGAAGCAAGAATGGATGTGTTTTCTCACATTCTGCAGCTCCTCGTGTTGATTCTCTGAAATCTGTGTCAAAACAGACTTTAGTCTTTATTCTGATTGATTGAATTCAGTATTTTCATGACAATCCATCCATATTTTTATAAACTTACTTTTAATCTTTTCTCCAGGAATTTCATCCCTCCTTCCTGTCCATAGGGAAACTCGTAAGGAAAACTCCAGTCTCGCACCAGAAAGATCAGCGACTTGTGGAGCAGCACAAACCAGACGACTACTTATTTGTACTAGCATTATTAAAGAGCATTCCAATTATGAAAAGAAAATTTCTCTTTTCTCCACACTTACTTTTTAAAGAATTACTAAATTGCAAAACATACCTGAAATGGTTTTAGAAATGTTTCTTCCATAGCCAGTCTGCCATATTCAGTGAAAAGCTATTGCCAAAAAGAAAACATGAATATTTTTACTTAAAAGTAACTTAAATTCCCCTTTAACCATGATGTAATATTAATCTTATGTGTCTCCTGGTCATGTAAATTTAAGTGTTAGTGCAAAATACACATCAAATCTTTTATTCTAATATTTTAAAAAGTCTAATTTTGGAGGTCTGTTTGATTCAAGCTGTTGTAACAGATGAGTTTCTCACGTGAACAGCAGAACAGTTTGTCAGTTACATGTCTTCAGAAGAAAATTCCATTATGAGGATTTAAAGTATTGTTGTCTTTAAAAGTCACCTTTTATACACTTTTTTCATGATTTAATATATATCTTATGGGTCTCGATCTTATTGGTCATGTAATCTGACCAGCCATATGAATTGGACAACACACATAATATGTTTAATTTAAAAAATTTAGAAATTAAATTTTAGGGCATGTCTGTTTACACTGTTTTAATGGGCCATGTTCCTCACACAAACAGCAGCTCGGTGAATTATATCTTTAGAATGGTTGCTTAATGAAGATGTTAAATGCAATACTTAATCCTTGGAGCAAAGAAGAATCAGAGATGGTTGAATTATCCAACCGATATTAACTATACAACGGTGCCCGTAAGTCTATTATGATCCTGTCATTTCAACTTACTTTTTGCAAAATCATCAACAACAAAACAAGAAGTAACTGTAGGTACAGTGCCAAAAAGAAATATAACTTTTTAAGTATTGAAAATGTTACTTGTTTTCCATGGCTTCCTGGTACAAGGCCCCTAGCTGCCC
Organism: Danionella dracula; assembly: GCA_900490495.1. Lineage (NCBI taxonomy): Eukaryota > Metazoa > Chordata > Actinopteri > Cypriniformes > Danionidae > Danionella > Danionella dracula. Next base: position 1,271,748 of record UELW01000778.1, read on the forward strand.
ATTCTGTGTGTGATTAAAATCCAAGCAGCAACTGCCTGCTTTTCCCCTCGATGTGTAATAGAAAGTGACTGAGCTGCTGCTCCTCGACTGGTCGCTGGGGGATGGGGCAGAAGGGAGCAGGTTTTCATTCTCTCCCTTGTTAAAACATGTTTACACCTTTTGCTCTGTAAGGTTTTGTTGACTAAAATCGTTAGTTTTGACCTTCATGAACACTGTGAGGGGGTGATTTTTTATTTGTTTGTTTAAAATAAATAAAATTTAAACCTTCAGCCACTCAGACGTCTTCACTATACCCATTTCTCACCTCTGTGGACTAACTTTTTATTACAATGACGTGATGTACTTTACAAAGCAGATGACTGGCTTTCACCCACTCTGAGCCACTTTTATCTTCCTCAGAAACCTACAGCTGACATCATGGGGACTACATTTATGTTTTATAAAGTCAATGTTAAAATCTATGATATAAAAGCTCCTCTTATTAGGTTGGAAGTGAAAGATTTTGGAAGTAGGATGCTGAAATTAATGATTGTTGAGAGTTGCCTACTTGTTTTTAGTATGTAATTCACATTATTTGACTATTACTTGAACAGCGCATGTACATGTCAATCCTTAGTGATGGGCGGGCCCTGTGGGGAGGAGGGGCTTGTCACTTTATAAACTGCTCAGTCAGAAAACTGCTCAGAACATTGAATCTCATTTTACCTTTACAAAAATCACTTAATGACTTAAAACTACTCTAATATGAGTATGTTTATTCCATTAATGGATACATTTATATCCAAACATATTTCCCCACAATCCTTTGAATCAAATTAGATCATAATGCTAAAAGTAAAATTTACAGTTCATTATTTAAAAAAATAAAAATGTTGTAAAGAATCAGTAATAAACACATTTTGATAAGAAATGTGTTATGGTTGCGTTGATGGAAAATCACTATCCTCTGGATGGATTCCTCTCCCTATGTTTTCTTCTAACAGTAAAGGCAAAATTTTTGATTTGAGATAATTGATTTTAGATATTTCCCTACCTGTAAGTGCTGAAGATCATCCTCCTGAACATTCTGAGAGATGTTATACACCTAGAAGAAAAGACAAAACATGGATATACATCGTAAAAACTAACAGGACTGCTTAATTAGTTCATGTGACTAATATTTTTGAGAAGTGGAGATAGTTTTATTTCGCTTTTTTACCTGCATGGAACTGATCATGGTACTGAGGGCAAACACAGTAGCTGAGTCACGAAGAGTGGACTGGCTGTCGAATGTTCCTTGCGTGTCCATTAGTAGAACTGCTACCTAAAGGCCAAATCAATGCCATACAATTCAAGAATGTTTATTTTCATATTTAGTACACTGTGATTTCATTGAACATGTTCAGTGGCCTTTAAATAGTAATGACGTTTGTAATTTTGGCAGGTTAAATTCACCCTTACCTTGCTACCATCTGGTTTGTCTACCAGGAAAACTTCGCTCCATATTTGAATCCCAGTAGTCTCCCGCTCAGACCCTCCCCTCCAGGAAAATCCTGTCAGTGGCTCTTCGGGATCACCTAGCCACTTATCACTGGCCTAAATCACAATCAAACAGCATTTCAAACACTTCACAGATTGTTTGTTGTTGTTTTTTTTTTCAAATGTTCCACAGCAACAATAAATACTGTAACGTTATATTTAGGAATATATCTTTAAGATATATTACATTAATTAATAAATTAATATTACAATAAATGAAACTATACTACACATTATGTTCTTGTAAGCATGACTTTTTACAGAACCTGACCTGGCTGTACATGTAGCGCAGCATGAAGTCCATGAGGAAGGACTTGCCCTTCCGAAATGCTCCGGCTACAGAGATGGCCACAACCTCTCGGTCCCTAAGCTCCTCGGCTAACAGGATTTTAGAGAGTGCGGCCTCATCCAGCTCAAATGTGTGGTCGTCTTTCACCACCAGAACCTGGATGGGACGTGCTCGCCCCTCTGCCTCCTCCTCTGAGCTCCAATCATACTCATTCTTGTCCCCAAAAGAGCCTGCGGACACACAGAGTACAATATGGAACTCTGGAAATTGATATAATGGTCAGGGTGGTGACCAAAGATTGCGTCCATCAATACAAGGAAACCACATCTCAGAGAGAGAGAGAGATGCCAGGTACTAATGCTCTTAAAGCTGAGGTTTTAAGACAGTGTGTTCTTTATGGATCATAATGTACAGGAGAACCAGTGCGTACATAATGGTGAAAAATTTGAGCATTAAATTCAGTGTCCTTCTGTATTTTTTCCCTTAGAGGTCACCTTGTCCAAATCCTTGTTTAAAAGTTGCCAAAAGACACTTTAACAACCGCAGATTCCATTTGGGTGAAATACAGAGGTGTTCCACTTTCACCTCAATGATATTCCAATCAGAAAAATTCACCAGTCGTCTTCTTTTGTCCATAAAACCAATAAGGGATGATTAATCAGAGTTCTCTCAATTGTACTTGAACACCAGGAGTTAAGCATCTGATCACTCACCAACTGACAGAAGCTGCAGAATGACCCAAGATAGAGACTTTTCCAAAACACAGCTTCCGTTAGCAACTGTTACCGGTTCGACCACGTCTTTTTTAGTTGACGACCTCTGTCATCCAAACCGTTGTGATAACGCCCATAGAGTTACTTTCTATTATCATTTTTAAAAGACCTCATGCATCACAGACCTTCTAATGTAAAAACAACCAGTGGTCAAGCATTATTCCCACCAGTTTCATGCTGTACACTAGCAGAAGGTTGCTCTGGATGACCTGAACATCTAAGTAATGCATTTATTAGCTGATTCTTGACATGAATGGACAGCAATGGATACAGCTGATTGTAAACATTTCAACGGTTAGATGTAAGAAATGCGGATACAAAACAGCACTGAAACTTTGTTTATCACAACACAGGGCTTTTTTCTCAACTGCTTTTTGTCTCTCGTGTCATGGTCTTAATGGTTTTTCAAAGCACCTTCACGTTCACATGACATCCATGTTTATCATATAAAATCAGCGTCTCTGTACAGGCCTGTGGCTGATGCACAGAGCTCTATGTGGGTCACTGGCATCAATGCTCATCTCTTCTCTCCCACAGTCAGGGCACTTCTGATTTTAGGCACTGCAGTGAAAAAAATGTGCTGGAGTGTGATCTAATTAATGCTACTGAAATAAATCTGAAAATAGCACCCGAATGAGTATGGCTTTTTAGAGCGTTCTACCTATAAATTTACATAATGATGATAGATATGTTTAAAAATGCATTAAGCTTGCATCACAAGAACAAGCCAGGTTGATTTCTATAGGTTTTAAGACATTGAAATAGCTGTCTTGACATACACAAAACACACTCGCACGCGCACTGAGGGTGGAACTCGCCTGTGGTCCAAAACACATTAGCTTAATAACATAAGAGCAGAATCCTTTCTTGATTTTGATTGGTTTTCGGCTGTTGTTTTCATACAGGGTGCCGTAGCATCCAGGAGATGAGCTTCGTACAATAACCCTTCTGACAGGGAGTCTCTTGTCTCGATGGTTTGCCGTTAATGATAGACTCACCCCAGCTGTCTCGGTCCTTTTTGTCTCGTGCCATGTCGCGATGGTCTTCTTGTTCAGCTTCTTGTCAGGTGTGCTCTAAATAGCGTTCATGAGATGTATGCGATGCTGGAAATCAGCTGCCAGTGATGGAGGCTCATTCTCGGCTGAGGCGAACACGAATATGCAGTAGCATTTTCCGACCAGCTAGTGGCGCTGTCTGACGCAACGACCCGTAGGAGGATGGTGTTCAAGGCCAGAACTGTTCGAGCACAAAGTTCTTGTTTTACTATTTTTAGCTTTAGTTCAGTTAGATTCAGTCCTTGGGTTGTGTTTTTGGGCCTAAAGACCGAAATATAAGAAGTGTCGATAATTTTTTTAATTGTCACCTCCACACTACAAGGTTACAATGTATAATAATAGATTGTTGTAGCCAGGCTAGCTATGCCTAGCAACTTAATTCATGTAACTCAAGCTCCTATTTACATGACGTCATAATTCTTGCACTTTTTTTAATAAAATGACGGAATTACTGAAATGTTACTGGTATCCGGACGATGACAAAACACTAAAGCACATTTTTTTAATGCCCGAAATTTTTGAACACCCATTTTTATTAGAACCAAACCAGAAGGGGTTCTGACCTCAGAGGTTGAACCTGAACCAAATTAAAATGTTTTGGGAATAGTTTGAGGATTGGAAACTTGTCAAATACGTAATTAATTTTTCTCTTCCATTATCAATATGCCCAAATACATAACTATCCTTATGAATACAAATACAAATAAAACTCATAATACATATTTAAAATGATTGAAGCCACAAAATAAATATTCTTATTTTGTCAAGGCAATTTACGACTTGTAATATGCCCACTAGAGGGCACTACATGAACATGGTATAAAAAAAAGACAACGTTAGCCTGACTAAATTAACAAGAAAATATGCTTCATAAAATAAGCTAAGTTTTTATGGGAAAATAATGGTTTTGCTATGTTGCTTTGGTTTGTTATCGTGAAATTTAATTTGTGAATCTTAATGCTTAGTAATACTCTTAAGACATTAAGACACCAGTTGATTTGCTTTACGTTGCTCATAGAGTTTATCATAGAGCTCCTTTCACAGACCAGGCTGACCACCACACTGGAGCCAGAATTTAATTCTCAAATCTGTTTAGAGACATTTAATCTTTGTCAGCTCGACCTGCGCTAATTTTTGCATTTAGTTTAATGTTTCCTGTATCCGTGTGTCCATCTTTGTTTTGTGTGATTGATAGTGTGTAGTGTTCGTGTATCGGTGAGTGTGTGCGCGAGGCGAGTACTGATCTGGCTGGAGTCTGGAGGAGTTGAAGTTTTGCTCCTCTCTGTTTCTGTTCGGATGGTTATTTCGACGCAGAATAAACAAAAGCTTTAACAATTCTTTAACATCGTCAAAGCTTCAGAGGACGAAGACTAAGCGCACAAATGGTATCACTCAACGCGTTGTTTTAGAGTTCAAATTGCGTTTGAGAGTGTTTAAAGTGAACGTTATAGCATTAGCATCTTTAGCTTCGGGTGAAGTTTGCTGTCACAGAGCAAACTGCTCTTTAACTATCCAGCTGAATTCAACAAACTATATGTGAAGGCTGTGATGTATTATCTTTAAACGTTAGTTTTTGTTAAGGGTCCCTAAACATTACGTTTAAAGCTGACGTGATTATGTGAGATTAGTTAGCTGAATTAACGTTAGCTTCTTGCACGGATAGTAACTGAAAAGTGGGTTCTATGCAATAAAACTCGTTTTTAAATAACTCTTGAACTTATTTGACATTTCACACTTGTATTTCGAGGTGTCAAGCGAATATAATGAAATTTCAACCTTTTCCTTTCCTTAATTAAACTTTTTGTTAATCTAATATTAATCATAAGAAGCAAAATTGTTTTGCCAGTGTAAAAATCTTACTGTAAAAATATTTCCTTAGGTCTTATTTAATTGATACTTTTGGATAATTTTGTCTAGTTATCTTATGCCAAGTGACTAGGTAACTGTTAACTCATTTTGTAAGAAATTTGCTGTTCCTTTATGTTTTGGTGTCTTGTTATTCAGGGGAGTGTGTACCACAGGTCTGTTGTCAAACCGAGTCTGGGTCAGTAAGGTACTAAAGCCCTGTCTGGCAGCATGGATCCACGGGTACTGTCCGGAGGAGAGATTCAGCGAAGAAACCCCCAGCATGACTTTGAGCTGATTCAGAGGGTTGGCAGTGGGACCTATGGAGACGTGTATAAGGTACAGCTGTGTAAAATAGTTTTTAATTTTTTTTTAAAGAAATTAGATTTAAAACCATCAGAGACGTGGGCTTAAACCACAGCGGTCTACAGTTTTAGACTTTTAAAGGGTTATTTTGTCAAAAAGCTGTATTGTGTTCTTATTGTGATTGAGGAACAGGCGTTTAGTTTAATTTAATGTTCATTTGTAAGGGTTTTAAGGAGTTATGAAAACATGTAAAAGCAGAGTGACTCTTTGGGTAAGCTACCACTTTAAATTACAGCGTCACATTCAGGATGGTTGTTTGCTTTGTCATTTCTGATATGTAATGTGAATTCTGCATTTCCTCCTAAGCTGTAAGGCTCTGAACGCAGAAGTGTATTATCATAGCATGTTCATTCGATAACTTCCAGAACTCAACAGACAAAACAGCAATATAAAGTTTTTATATATCCTCATGTACACATCCTATAGCTCCAACGTGAAGAAAACATTACTTTTATTATTGACAAACATTAAAAACATTTATTATTAAAAACAGTTGTTTTTCCCAAGTCAAAATTATCACAACTTATAAGAAGAAGAGTTATTAAAAATATATAATGAAATCATTTGAAATGAGGCCTGACAAGCCAGCAAGTTTCATGCTTTCAATACAATTTTATTTATGTAGCACATAACAAAGTTGACCTGTAACACAAAGTACTGTACACAAATGAAAAAACTCATGCAACACAAAAAAGGAGGGAGCTTCTCTGCTACATACAAACATTGAATAAAAAATATTAAAACAAATAATATGAAAACTAATAAAACAATAAATATGAAACGGATAAAACAATATAAAAAATGGATTATAATTATTGGTAGATTTATTTTACTACTTATCAGCATCTTTGTGCTTTACACTGAAGTGATGTTCATCTTAGCCAGAAATCCAAATTACAAAAATAATTTGTTGTCCTTACAGAGTTCTGCGTCCAAATTGATTCTAGCCCTGACCGTTCAGTGGGAGCTGTTGTTAGGATTATGTGGAGACTGTACACAGAGACTGTTCTCTAGGTACACTTTCTGCTGTGTGTCTGCTGGTTTTGTCATAAGCTTGGATTCGGACCTTCTAAAAACTATGTAAATGTAAATGTAACACAAGTCATGAAAAGGTGGCTCTGGTGTACCAAGAGACTTTAAATAATCATGACAGTAGCAGTTCAGCCAGTTTATTTACATCTGAAAAGCTGAGTTTGAGCACTGAAATATTGTTTCTTTTGGCTGATGGGCAATCTGTCCTCTTTTATTCAAACAATTCTTCTTTAAGTCTTTAAGCGTCGTTTAGAAAGCCGATTGCTGGAAACTTTTAGTCTGGAAAGTAGGGAAGTAAAACCCACGCTCCAAGGTGTTTGTTATTCCACTGCAGTACATGTTTTGGCCACAACTTTCCTACTGCACTTTTGAATTGAGAAAAGAAGTTACATAGAAACTCGTAAAAGCTTTCAGAGAAATTTCCATTTATATATTTTTTCATAAATAACTGGGAATTTTGCTGACTGATGGTATGTATTAATAATAATAATAAATCGATTGGAAACCTCTCTAATTTAGCAAACTTCAGTTTTTTTCCCCTCTTGATTTAGCAATATCATTTAGTAAATATCTATAATGAATTTCAAGCTGAAGAAATTTGTTTATATTTTGTAGTTTTAAATTGAAAGGGAAAACATACACCTGTAGAAACGCTGCATATGCAGGACTTCAAAACATCCAAAGCATATTTTAGAAATAAGATATGTTCTACTACAGCGGTCCCCAACCTTTCTTGTGCCATGGACCGGTTTATTGTCAGATAAATACAACAAAATAATATAATACCACCTGCATGTAAACGGTTGTATTTTCTAAACATAATAATAAACGTGAATCCACTCTAGCTGTTAACTACTACAGCGTCATCTTAACATCGCGGCAACATGTGGCAAAGCAATTTTGAGGGCTTCGTTGCCTCCTTCGAGAGCCAGTTGTCACATATTATGCAGAGTGGGCTTGGTGCGTGGTAATCTCCTGTCCCGATAAATCCGTATTTTAAGTAGGACTCTTAATATTGTCTGTTAAATGCAGCTTTCTTTTTCTTGAAAGTTGTAGGCTCTTCCACTGTCTCCTCGCTGGGCCTTTTCTCCTTCGCAAAGAAACTTTCCAAAGACGTTTTTTAAACTCATTTTCCTAGCTCCTGGGCTTTATTTCAGCGCTAACCTATCATGTGACCGAGAAGAGTGCCTTGACCTGCGTCAAGAGTGACAAAGACGGATGTAACTTAGAAAATTTGGTAGTTTTTCAAAATAAAATATCGCTTCAGATTCAGAAATAAATAAAACTAAATGAATGTAAGTTATTTATTCTTTCTGTATGGCCCGGGGACCGCTGTTTTACTATACAGATGTTATTTTATGTAATCTTTTGTTTGACTAGCTTGTAATAAAAGGGTGAGTTATTTGACTCTAGTGATAGATCACTTCCATGCTGCTACTGTTGATTTTTTCTGAACTATAAAGATAACAGAATGCTGTTCACCTGTTCACATAGCCTAGTTTTACTTGTAATAAAGAAATCAATCTTTAAATTCTTGGAGGGGTTTTGTGCGGCTACAAATTTGTCCTAAATGCTTTTGAAATTAGGACTTGTTTAGTTGCTCTCTGGATAAACACAAGTGTACTTGGATTATTTGTCTCACTTGAGGCCAAAGATAAACTGTTTTACGAACTGCTAATACACTTGCAAATGAAATGGAAAGGGTAAGATAGTCATGAAAAACCTGAAATAGTTCAGAGCTGTTAGACATTTTTCTTGTGTTTCTACTTTTCTTTCAGGTTGTTTTTTTCTTTGAATTGATCATTGGTTTCCATTTGAAAAACTATGTAATAGTTTCAAGTAGAGACAAGGCTGTTATTTATGCAACAGTGTTTTTATCGGAAACTGTTCTGGATCTCTACCTTCTCACGTTATGTCTCTCTCTTCCTGGAGGCTCGTAAACTCTCAACTGGAGAACTTGCAGCAGTGAAGATCATCAAACTTGAACCTGGTGAGTAAGTGGCCATGCTGATATGATGTGAAGGTTATGGAGACGCATATTTGTTTTTTTAACATAGAAAGAAAGCAGAAGGGAGTTATAGGGTGATCTACCCGAGGACTGAGGGCCAGAGACTGCAAAACTGCTCAGCTGGTGTGAGCATCTTGCTGGGCTTTATTTTTTTGGTTATGAACATGTGGCAATCTTGAATTCCTTTATATATGTTTTCCTGGATTTAATCATTTGTTTAATTTAAAAATGATTTAACAACTGAGCCTGATTAAAATAGCAGATGAATTCTCTGTTTTCTTAATAAATGTTTAGTTCTGTTCATTGAACTCTGCCCTGGAATGGACAGAAGTGAAAGTATACTTAAGTTTAACATTGGTTTGTTTTTTTGCTTTACATTTTTGTTGCTTCCTGATACACTAATGCCAGGTAAGATTTCTGAGATTTTTAAAATACAATCACCAAAAGTGAGAGAATTATAAAACATTTTGTGGTTGGGTTAGGGTTAGGGTATATAAAATAGATAATAGATATATAGCTCCTCTATACTACCACTGCTTCCTTCAAAACTGCCAATAAGTAGTTTTATTTGTATTTTGAAACACCTCATATTGTTATGCATCAAAATGTGACGTTTGTTCCTGCTCCTCCCACAGCCACTCGAGTGGTTGGATAAGCATTCTTTTTCAGAGCCAACCTTGTTCTCTATCCAAGTCCTCTATCAAATTCAACTTTCAGAGGTTTTGCTTTTTTGCAAACACAAAATCTTTTATCGAATATATGATTTTTTTTCCCCCTCTGTTCTGCACTTCCATGTCAGACATCAAATGCGTTCTGCATTAGTGGTTTATCTGATTGTCAGCAAAGGTGCTATAACAGTGCGAGGTGATATGAATATGGTTTAGCTACCATAAAATGAAAATGATTTACACAAACATGCAACAAATCTGAACAACAGCTTGAGGTATATTTTTGTGTAGGGCACAACACTAAAACGTGCAACAAAAAAGTCACATTTACATAACATTGTACCTTTTAAGTATTTCCATAAAAATATAAATCCAAAATATAAAATCTTTTTTTTCCACTGCAGTTTGGTTGGATTCAGTTGAAGGTGTTTTCAATTGTAGTGATTAATTCTTCTGGCACCTAATCGCTGGAGTCAGTTCCAGTAGCTTGATTGAGATTCAATGACACTAAATGACCAATACTGCATGAATGTTTCAAAAGAGGGTAAAATATGACTTTGTTCATGCATTTAGTGTATAATCCTGTGACTTGATTATTCTCAGGATTCTTTTGTTCGCTAATAGATTTTCATGTTGTGACTGTTAATATGTAAAAAAAAAAAACAGTGCATCCACAACAACATCTGTCTTAAGTGTCAGGGTTTGACATGCACCTGGAATGCAGGTGCGCCTTTGCCTTTCTAAAAGTCTAACTTGTTCATTCTTGTGTGTCATTGGACAGATTTTAAAGAAGCCCACCAGCTGCATATTGTGCCTTATTCCGTGTGTTTTTGTGTGGATGTGCACAACCACAAATGTCATCTCTTGGAGAAATGAAAGTCTGACTATTCATAACTGCTGTTTCTCTTACCGCAAGACCAAATTGCTTTAGATTTTTTTTTATACATAAAGGACCAACCTTTTACTTGTTCTCTTCCTTTTTTATATTCCTCCCCCCAGAAATGAACCAATCGGAATATAGCATTGGATTACAAACATTGGGTTGATTGTCAAGTCAACTGTAAAAGTCTGCTCTATTTCCAATGTTAACAGAGAATATACTTTTTGTTTGGTAGTTGTGCGTTTGGATTTCTAGTTAAATACTGAGTCCATTTCTTTTTATTATAATCATAAATTTTACCTTTATTGCATAATGGGTTTGTCTAGGGTCTTTTTGTTAGAAAATTCTGTCCCTAATTATTTCTAGCGACTAGCTGTTAAATTGTTTGCTATTACAATTAATATCATAATACTTGGCTGATTACAAAAAAATTTTGTTGATAAAATTTCCCCCATGCAAAAAATGGTCAAAATGTTTTTTTCACGGCTTTGTCTTTTTCAAAAGAAATGATCCATTCCAAAACAACAATTAGAAAATATGTACTTAAAGGTAACATACCATGCTTCTTTTAAATAATTTATAATAAATATTTGACCCCTCTGGACTGTCATTGCATCCTTAATACCTTGAAAAGCAGTATTTGGATCAAATCAAATTGTTGTGCTCTGCAAACGAGCTGCCTACTCTCTGTTCCTCCCACTGCCTCACTTCCACTGCACCCCCTTTTTTGTTTTGCTTTTTGGCTAACAGAAAATCCACCCAATGAATATAATCATCGTTTTGTGAGCCAAAAACACTTTTGGTCCTTAAATTAAAAAAACACATTTTCTTTTCATTGTCCCTTTCATTGTGGATTTTCTTTCATCCAATGGGGTTCTACGCTTACCAAAGGGCAGTTGTGGTCTGGTGGATAAGAAGATTGACTTATGACACATGCATAAACCAATCTGAATCTGATTTGATGTTTTTGATTAGGGAACAATACTAAAACTTAAAGCACTTATATTCTGCTTTCTTTTTGGCTGCATCATCAATGCGCCATTATTTGGTCAAATTATTCAGCTGTTTCAATTGATAATTTTTTCCCTTTCAGACATAGATTCAGCATCACTAAATCTACCCCCCGCCCCCCCAAAGTAGATAAACTTTGACAGTTTTTTTTAATGCCTGATATGTAGCCATCTAAAGTCTTATTAGTGATTTGAGGTGTGATGTTATACAGATGGAGGTGTGTGTAAAATTTAACCTGATGGAAAGAGGGCCTTTTCCCCCCAAAAAGTCGTCTTTCTAGTTTTACTCTAGAACTAGATCCCGCTATTGCATTTTTGTCATTCCACGCATTGTCTGTCATGTCAGATGCTGTAGGTTTACTTTTTTCATCTAAAAAAATCCAGAAAATCAATACAATTCTCAAACATTTGTAACAATTTTATTATTAAAAAAACATTTTCGATGGTAGTCAAATTGCGTAACTTTTCTGTTGGATCACTTGCTGCTGAAGACAGGAGCCCTCAAAATCATCTTCCATTTAATCCGTCTAATCATAGAAATGCTGTGTGACGATGTCAAACTTGATATTAAAGTACACAAAAACAGTCTGCATTCTTTTTCCATGTCTGTTATCTTTTTTGTTATAGTGCATTTTAATGTTAATGTGATAAATAATTGAGATGTTTTTAATTAGAAAAGAATACTTTATGAAGTCTACTGTACATGTTTAAGAAAATCCTGATGAGTTGGAACTTTTCAGTTAAACTGGGAAAAACCTTCATTAAATAAATTATAATCTCTTAAACCCACTGATTGTTAGTGCTCTATCTAATCTAAACATTAGGCTAAAGTAGTAGATCTGTTTAGGGACAGTATAATAGTTATTTGCAGTTGACAAAAATGAACGCTATCACCTTGTTTCATCAGGTGTTGCTAGAGTTTCACAGGGCCTGTATTTCACTTTCCCACGTTGACAGATAAAACATCACACTCTTAAAGGAAGTGGTCAGAGCTGGTTGGTTTGACTTCCTAGCTTTGCTGATGTTTACAACCATGCATTGCTGATGCATGATGATGTTTAAATGAAAATGTACTTCTGGGACAGACTGTCATCCCATCCTCATTCTTCTGAAACCACAAATATTTCAACATGGAGACCTTGTGAAACCAAGCTGGTTTTTAGAGAACAGAGAAATGAATATGGTCTTAGAGCTTCCATTTCTGGGACCGGTGAAAATGCAGTTGCTATAAACCACGGCTTCTGTAACCGCTTGCTGAAAAATGTAAACATAGTATAACATAATAAAATATTTATATCTCTTTGTAAAGAGAGATTTATTGAGCATATATTGATTATGAATAGGAGTCATCGCGGCCCACAGAAAAGTATTTTTTTTGCAATTCCAAAGAGACCAAGTCATAAACAGATCATATGCTTGAGACAAATCCGCTTGTTCGAGTCACATGAAGCAAAATCTTAGTGAGTCAGTCCTTTTTTTCAAAACGGTTATGTAATCAATGGAGAACTGCATAAATATGATAAATAAGGATACATATATTTTCCTAAAATGCAGAAGTATTGTTTAGTGAGTTGCTCTGAAAAGTAGTACCTCACAATAATGGGATCAATCCAAATAAATAGGTTCATCTACTATTCCTTTTTCATTCTGTCTCCATTCACAAGTGTTTTCATGGCGTATGTTGACATTAGCTTGAATCCAGCTAGTAGTTAAGATTATTACCTGCATTAATGAAGGAGACGGAAGGAAAAGGTTTCCAGTCGCAGGCCTTATTTAGCAGTGGCAGTTCAGACGGCTCAAATGAGAGTGTGAATGACTTCCAGATGAGGACAGTAGCTAGATGTTTTTAATTAGAACGTTCAGCATCTGCTCTCCAAATCTGACCTGCACAGTTTGACTTCTTCCTCTAGCAACTGTTGATTCTTGATCTGATTTCACATCCTCCTCTTTTCTGTCCCTCAGGGGATGACTTCTCAATCATCCAGCAGGAGATTTTTATGGTGAAGGAATGCACCCATCAAAATATCGTGGCTTACTTTGGCAGCTACCTCTGGTAAGCACTTTAATGACTTTGTGTTAAATATTCAACATTAAAACATGCATTGAACAGTATTTAGAGAACTTTTGTTTCTCCATAGCCGGGAAAAACTTTGGATATGCATGGAATATTGTGGTGGAGGATCGTTACAGGACATTTATCATGGTAAAAGGGTTGCTGTTCAAAAAGGATATCATTCTCTGGATTATTTTGGGTGGTGAACATATTTACAATAGGTTTGTGTTTGTGCAGTTACAGGTCCACTCTCTGAACTTCAGATTGCTTATGTATGCAGGGAGACCATACAGGTTAGAGCCTAATCATCCACTCATGAGGGAATATTTGTTGGATGATTGCTTGAAAAACTTCAACAATTATTTGTGTTTTCCTTTAGGGTCTGGGTTATCTGCACTCCAAAGGGAAGATGCACAGAGACATCAAGGTAAACAACCGCTTTAAATTGAAAGCAGTTTATACAATTTATTTTTCTTTTTTGTTGATTCCTCTCTTTATTGTGCTGTAGGGGGCTAATATTCTCCTCACAGACAATGGAGATGTCAAATTAGGTAGGAGGTCATATTTTAGGTAGTGTAGATGTGATCGTGTTCCTGAATTTGATTGTTGTTTTCATTTTTGCAGCGGACTTCGGAGTTGCTGCTAAGATAACAGCCACCATGGCCAAAAGGAAGTCCTTCATTGGAACGCCTTACTGGTAATGATTGTTCTGTTTTAAATTGGATATACTTTTGTGACTTTTTAGAATAAGGTGTTGATGCTTTGGTTTAGATGCTTTGGTTTGTACTGTTCATTGTTGTGTCCTTTAAAGTAGAGGTACGGATATGTCTCTTGAAACCAAAAACCTGTTTCTCTAGGACCTAATATGGGCCACATAATGGTTAAAATCAAACTGATTAGCTAGATCTTTTTATTTTTGCTTATACAGTGCAAATCGACAAATGAAAAACCTTTCAATAAACCTTTGACTATACATCTATGTTATGGCCCTATCAACATTCTAATTTGAAATGTTATATAATTATTATAATTGTATATTTTTCTTTTAGCCCTAGTTGAAAACCTATCCATAACACTTCTTCAAAACAAAATGTTTCTGTTGTAAACACTTTCAAAATATTATAAACTTATAATGTTTGATGCTTTGTGGTTGAATGTATTGTAGGATGGCCCCTGAGGTGGCAGCAGTGGAGAAGAATGGGGGATATAATCATCTGTGTGACATCTGGGCTGTTGGGATCACATCCATAGAATTGGCAGAACTGCAGCCCCCCATGTTTGACCTCCACCCTATGAGGTATGAACTTAAAAAGAGAAATCATGTAAGGGATCCATCCTCCGACAGACACTTTCTGTTTTTAATCACTCAACAACAGAGAAGAATCGACCAATGCACTGCCCGTCTGTTAATCTAATAATACTAATGTCATTTCCCATCACTCACATTCAAGTGGAACAGTTAAGGGGACTGTATTTTTGTCAGTTAGCCCACATCTTGTTTGAATTCCACAGCAAGAGTAGTGCAATTTTAGCTTGAGGTCCTCAGTAGACATAGTTCACTAGTAAAAGCGGTTTTATTTTAAGAAATTCAGGCTACACCATAGCGTTGTTAGCTTCTTTGATTTTTTTTTTGAGAGACCCTTTCTTTCGCAATGATATTAAGACTTGTCCAAAAGGGACTGTCAAAAAAGTGCCTTGCCATATAAATCATGTCTGCATATATGTTTGTGAAAATTATTTTTAGCTTAGCTTGTCTTCTTTGAGTTCTTAAGTCTTGCTTTAAACTGAAAAAAAGCTCGTTCAAACCCCTTGTTTGCTGTCAACAAGAGTCTATACATGGAAAAGGTCAGGTTAGTTTATAGTTTGGGTAAAAACTATGTAGTGACTTTAATGTATATATGTTTTACAAGCGTAAATAAGGTTTTGTGAGATGTAAAAAAAAAAGAACCTGCAAAAAAAGGGTTTGTGTGCAAAATTACCTGAGAATAAAAACACTGCAAATAATACCCACACAGAAACATCAGCTTGTGTCTGTAAAAGGAGACTGACAAATGCAAACTCGCGGATATTAAGCTATAAGACACTGTTTGTGTGTGTGAAAGGCAGTGTTGGGCAGTAGTGTCTCTACTTGTAGTGACGCTACTAGTGTAACTACATTTCTCATTATCGTGGTGGTAGCGTCACTACTTTTTAAATCGAGTAACTTTTCATTAGTGAAGCTTTTTTATTGATCAAGTAGTGGGAGTGTGGCAGCATACATACAAAGCTAACGGTACATTTCCCCAAGCATTTCAGAAGCAAAGAAAAAAATGCTACGGATTACTCATCCTAGAACAGTAAACATCAACATCAGCGACTTCTTTTTGTTGTTCGTTCGACATGCTGCTTCATTGGTTGAAAACACAACAAATGAACAGATTGTTGAGGCACTGTGGCCATTTCTTGACCAATGTACGCTGTTAACTGAGACCACAGAGAAAAAATGTGTCTTCAGATGCTTACTCTGCAACCCAAAGATGCTGTTAACTTCATCAAAAATGAATTTGAGAACACATTCAGGTGAATCCCAACTCGATCACTATTCAGTACATTCTGAAAATACGAGCTACTTTGTCAACAGGTAACGTTAACACCGAGGTACTCAAGGGGCCATGTCATGCTGAATAATGATGTTCCATTTTTTTAGTCAGTGACTTTTTTTGTTTGATTTCAATAAATGTATAGCACTAAATGCTGCCGGATATTTACAAGCACTGTGATTTGGAGTTGCTTTAACATGTATTTGAATAAAGCGTGCCCAAAAGTGTGCCCAAAATTTGTTTTAATAAACTAATTTTA
Organism: Danionella dracula; assembly: GCA_900490495.1. Classification (NCBI taxonomy): domain Eukaryota; kingdom Metazoa; phylum Chordata; class Actinopteri; order Cypriniformes; family Danionidae; genus Danionella; species Danionella dracula. Next base: position 1,288,083 of record UELW01000778.1, read on the forward strand.
CTCTACAGAGGTCGCTTGCACACTTTTGTCTGAGCCAGAGCAGAAGCTCGTGTCGAGGGGAAATGTATTGTACATTATTGTGCCCACCTGTCCACTTCAAGCACTGGTTTCGTTTCGTCATTTTCATCTCTCACCTCAAAAGCATCCTTAGCTGGGCACCGGCGATCTCGACTCAAATAGGCAAGCTTAAACAAAATACACCTACAACTGCTGTCTCCTCTCACGCGTCCTCGATTGACAGTTGCCAGGAGCACGCACACAGACACATAAAACAGGCATATGCATTTATCTTTCACTTTTTAACAGGCATTTCATATTAGGATTATGTTATTTAGCCGATAACTGCATTAAATACTTCATTAATGTTGACTTCTGGGATAAAGCAAATTGTAAACACACCTTGAAATTTTATTGGAGCACTGATGAATTTACTTGGGCATGTGCCCCAGTAAAAGGGGTCTAGCAACACCCCTGGAACACAGAGCTCAACAAATAATCTTTTGTGTACATAATGTCCGTACAAGTTGGGTAATTCGTTAAAAGACCCCATTAATCTAAGTTTCAATCAATCAAGTTTTTATATAGTGCTTTTTTTTAGCAGTTGCTTTCAAAGCAGCTTCACAAAGTCCTCGTGTGGATCAGGTGGGAATTCCCTCTGTGAGGTCCTTTGGGTGCTAACAAATGAAAAACAATGGTTAGAAAAAATGTAACAGACAACGAACAGGTGATCAGCATCAGCTGCAGGGTGAGACATAAATGATGGGGATAGGTTAGAGAGGCACACTGAACCACATTTTTATTTTCAACAGTTTGTATGTTTAGCGCTCTCAGACACCATATCCATTTTGAACTTACCAGTTTTGACCTCTATATGCTATGCTCTATATGAGAACGCTCTTCCTCCTCTTGTGGATTTACTAACCTTCTGAATAATTAGTCTTGCTTCTGGTGATCGAAGAGAGCGAGCTGGAATATATCGTGATAGGAGACGGCTCAGGTAGGCCAGAGCCAAGCCATTCAGCGCCTTAAAGGCAAGGAGCAGTATCTTATAGTCAATGCAATATTTTACAGGAAGCCAAAGCCAAAGAGAGCACTTGTTTCCTGTTACTTTACTGCTCTTTGAGTGCTCATTCAATCATTACCATCTGTTGGTATAGTTAACAATGTCATTGTTATAACAGTATTAGTGCACAGTTAAATGCTGAAGCATTGTTGTGTGTCTTATTTTATTTAACTTATTACACGTAATGTTGTGCCTTATTCTTTTATTCTTTGACTTTCTTTTGTCTGTTTGTGCAGGGCTTTGTTTCTGATGTCTAAAAGCAACTTCCAACCACCCAAATTAAAGAACAAGACTAAATGGTGAGTGTCTGGTATGTTTGAGTTTGTTTTAATTGTCATATGGAGACATGTTTAATATAGAACAATTCTCCGGGCTCTCTAATCTCTTCAGGTCAACAAACTTCCATAACTTCATCAAAATTTCTCTCACCAAAAGCCCAAAGAAGAGACCAACTGCAGAGAAACTCCTCCAAGTAAATACATTTGTTGTATATCGCATAACACTTTAATTTAAAGGTTTTTTTTATTTGAGTAATAATAGCAATAGTAATGTCTACCATTTATATAGCACTTTTGCAAATGCTCAAAGATGCTTTTCTGATCATTAGTCATTCACTCCACATTCACACACTGGTGGTGATAAGATCTTTAATTACCCTCAGTTGCCCTCGGGCAGTCTGAGAGAAAGTGGCTGCCATTTCATGCCTAGGCCCTCCTGCCCATATCGTGCACCCCCCTCCCAGTCACACACATCCATACATCCAAAAATTAGTAGTGTTGAGTCTCATTCAATTTCAATTTGAGAAACTATTACAGAATTACACTTTAAGCAATGGCCTTCATTCTGTGCCATATATCAGTATCTTAAAATGTTTTCTCCTACTCCCTCTGTTTGCACGCAGCACCTATTTGTGGCTCAGACTGGTTTGACACGGCGGTCGGCTTTAGAGCTGCTTGATAAGATGAACAACCCAGATAATCACCAGTCACACTTCGGACAGGGAGATGAAGATGATCTGGAGGTAAAGCATACATGACGTACATTTGTGAGTGATGACTCAGGAGAGAAGGAAGATTTTAACATGTCTTTTCTTTGGTTCGCAGCCACTTGCAGAGCGCCACACCATCCGCTCATCACACAACGAAAGCTCTCGTGCTGAGAGAACCCAGTCACAGATCAACTGTAAGGTCAACTTTAGCATTCAAATGTCATAAAACGGTGTTACAAGTCATCGTCATGCAATGAGTTGTTTCACTCAGTAAATGAGTACAATTAATTAAAGAGGAGGTTATTTTATTAATCTTAACATACAAAACTGAATGTGCTGTATTAAAAACTAAAACTTTATTTTCAGTAGGGTTGGGTAATATCAGTTTTTTCATATCAGTTGATATCGATAATCAGCGTTATGTGATAACATTTTTATTTCTGTTACAAATAAATAAATACTTTTTGCTCTGGAGTATAAGCTGTATCAACATGACTACTAATTCTGTTTTGACAATAAAAATAGCTGAAAAACTAACATTCACACTTCAACAGTTTCATTAAAACCATTACAAAAAATAAAAAATTAAGATAAATTGTTATAAAAAGGTATTAGTAACATGTAAAATTACCACCAATATCTTTCACAAATATGTGAAAGACAAGTTTCTTGCACAAAAACTATTTTAAAAGACTTATAAAACCACTGTCAGAACGGTAGATACAAAGATACAAAATCATCACTATTATTTTAAACAATGCCCTCTGCAGTATCCCCACTCTGTATGTCAACTATGCTAGTTTCTCTTTTGCTGTGGACAAGAGGTGTGTCTCCATAATCTAAAAAAGAAGCCAGTCAATTAGGGCTGAAACGATTCCTCCAGTTACTTGAAAAACTCGATTACAAAAGTTAGTCAAAGCAATATCCTCCCCCTTGAAGCCTCTATTAATTTATTTTATGCCATGGTCTGTCTGAAAACTCCATTCTGATTGGCTGGGAGGTGTTGACCCAGGTTGGTTTATTCACTCAATATATCTATGCATGTTAGTCACAAACAGCCGTTCTTCACGGTTCACTCAATTCGAGCGCTAGATCACAGTTCTGTTATCGTTCATGTATTCGCTCTACTTGGACTTTTTTAGGGACCATATTATTTAAGTTGTATGGTTATTTTTTAAACCAACTGCCATTTGTGAAGCTCCACTAGACTGAAACTGAGAAACAGAGAGATGAGGGTGGGGGCTTCATTCAGAGAATTCAGGTCATGGAGTTTAAAGGAGTTACAGTCTCCTTTTCCTCTGTATTTTCACATTAAAATGGAATCAGGAGCTTCCCATTGACATTCTGTTTTCATTTATGTTAATACCTTAACATTACATTAAAGAGCTTGTTGTGAAATGAGACTTCGTCAGCTTTCGTTTTACAGCGAGTGCTTAATATGAGAAGGGTGTCACCAGGTCGAAGTAACGTCAATAATATCAATATATAATGCAAATATTAATAATATCTTTAATATGTTAATGTTGGACAAAGATAATGAAATAATACAAACCAAACTTTAAGACATCACAACATTAAACTTCTGCAATAATGTTACTTTTGTCAGCGTAGTGAAAGTAAGATGTTGACTGACTGTAAAAAAACCTTCAGCTATATTGTTCCGCTCATTTATTGCAGTCCAGATGTTAATTATAACTTAATTAGGCGAGTGTTGGCAAAAGGCTGGTATAAATGGAAAAAACTAAATTTATAAATTGGAAACTACTGTTCAGAAATTAAAGTTAAAGACAACACTGTTTCCAGAACAGCACGTTCTACTTTATAAACTTATTTTAGGACGCCTTGACTCTAATCTTTAATGTCCCATGTGTTTGGTAACCTACACATACTGTTCCGCTCGATTTTACACGCATTTAAAGTGTCTTTGATGTAATTATAAAGAGAGTTTTGGCACCTTCTATCATTGAATGTGGGGTGAGTGACGCGGCAGAATCCTGAATGACGTCACATATGTTTTATCCAAGTATTTATTACTTGGTTACACAATTCCATTTTCAGTAGATTACTCAAATACTAAAAATTACATGTACATGTTGAATATCTATGTAAACGTTTGGCTTTTTACGTCATGCTTTTGTCAGTATTTATTCCAGATGTTTTGTCTAGCTGTTTTGTTAACACAAATTAAGAGAAAATACTCTCCCCTGTGGCAGAGACTTACTATTGTATAAGAGGAATTTTTGGATTTGTTGTAATGTTTGGATTGTTTTGAACAAAGTTGCTAACGAATGACTGAAATGATTCACACTGTTAATAACTTTTTTTTTTCTGCATTACAGTTGATAATCTACAGTTCGAGCCCCCCATGAGGAAAGAGACTGAAGCCAGTGCTGAGATGGTGAGAAATCACTTGCATTACCATTGCAGTTATAAAACGATATCAATATGGTAACATAGCATTAATGTTCAAATACTTTTGTTTGTGATTTTTTATATGTTTGGCTCATTGAGGAATAAATTCTTGTTTAGCTTGAATGGTATTGGTAGTCTTAATACTGATATAAGCCAAAGCGAATTGTGTTTCGAATGTTTTAAATAATAAGGAAAATAGACTTTAACTAGAGACATGCATTTTCTCAACTTTAGGGTTTCATGGAAAAATTGTCAAAATATTTATGAATTTAATTATATTTTTTATGTATGTATTTATATCATACCAAAAGTATGACATACTTTGTAAATGCAGAAAGAGACACAGATTTCCTTGGTTATATTATTCATTTTATTATCATGTAGTGAAATATTAAAGGTTCTGTTGAGTTTTGGCCAAACCTGGGACTAAAGTGCTTTCCAAGTTAAAACAGACACATGTACATCAGGTTTTGAACCATTATGTAATATCCTAAAGACTTAGAAACTACGGTACAAAAAATACTATTTAATTAAAGTTTCTCATAATGGTCAATCCAAACTAACACCTAATCTTATTTCTGTGTAAAGAATGAAAGAGAGCATTCAGAGAACATTAATTCATATTAGACTGCCAATAAGATTGCAATAGATTGCAAATAATATGCAATTTTATTTTTAACAGTGATGATTAGCTTTTAGAATTACTTTTTTAGCCAATTTTTTTAAATGTGACTCTCCAATCTGAGCATTTTATTTTTTTGTTTCTCAGGATGTTTCTAAAGATAATGATTTCTCCTCCCCCTGGAGCCCATTTACTGATGGTCCCATCACTTCAAGGTAATTATTAAAGCTCAAATAAAGACTTTATTGGTCTGTCATCTGCTTGCAAACACCTCCAGCAGTGGCTGCTTTACCCTGTGCATCATCTTTCTGCTCTCCCTTGTAAAAACCTTCCAAAAAAAAAAAAAAAAAAGCACATTATCTCGGCTTGTATCCCATCTACTTTGACTTTTCTCTTTGTTTTTTTTTTTTTTCTTTTTCCTGTTATCCTCTCCTGTTTCCTTCCATGCACTCTTACACTGAAGGAGTCTCTTGAAGAGCGTTGAGGAAGAGTTATTTATACGGTAAAGGACTGGTTTGTGTAGCTGTGATATAATAGACTCGCAAATTTTCCAGTCAGGGTAAAAATTAGCATCTACTAGAAACCAATTGAGGGGTTATTATGAACAATATATACTGAATAATGTAAAAAGGTTGGAATTATGCTGAAAATATTTGTCTGACATTAAGACTGATTTATCCTTCAAATAAGTAATCAAATAAAAGTAATAAATCTAAAAACAATTTGGATACTAATTACGTTGTCCTAGCTACTTTTTCTTGATAAAAACGATGAAAAACTACTAATTTTGTTTTTTTCTGCCTTTGCAGAGGACATTTGGCTCCATTGGAAGATGCCTTTGATGACGTTGATCTGTAAGTTCATGAATCAGAGTTGACGATCAAGGTCACCTTTAAGAAAACTGACATAAATGAATGGAATGCAGATCAAAGTTGACAGAATATTAAAAACTGTTTTCATCTTTTGGAAAAGCAGCTAAGCAATTTTTTTCTTTACATTGTTCATTTGGCCTCTCACAGTTCAACTCTTAAACGAGGAGTACCACCGCCTCTTCCTCCTAAGGTAACAAATGTGTATATTAATTTCTTCTGCTGTTTACTAGATATACAAAAGTATACAGTAAATGTATATTCATTAAAACAATATTTGTGATATTTTGTGTTCTCATCAGCCCTCTCAAGCTCGCTCTAGCAGTGTTTCTGATGAATACAGCTTGAATGATGGCTGTCAGACGGTGAGGAGGTTCCCAGGGTCTGATAATGGCCTGATGCCAGTGACTCGCAGACAGAGCACCCCTGAGAGAGGAAATAATGAAGAACAGATGCAGTCAGACTATCTGTCTGTGAGCGTCAGCAGTCCTGGATTGCTCTCACATACCACAGACCTAGGTAAGACACCCTGCTGTTAGCTTTTAAGGGATTACAAAGATTATATTTTGACTTGGATAAGATATCGTGGTTTTGGATTGCTAAACCAGCTTTTTTTGGGAATTCTAAACCATTGGAAGTTATTTAGTTTGAGTTTACTTTGATGGTGTAAATTATATCCAAGAAAGTGAAGTGCAAAATTACATTTGTTACAAATGAGTTTGTAACAGTTTACAGTCTGTATTCCTCGACTGATTCACACAATCGCACAATCACTAACATACACAAAGTCAGAAAATTACTCCTGCATATTTCTGCTTGGATGATTTGAAAATGACTCTGCATCAAAAATGTTTTTCCTTGTTGATGCTCTGATTTTTTTAACACCTTACCAGATTACCAGACAGTGATGCCAGAACCTAATTCCCAACTTCATTCTGTTTTTAAATAGTACAGTATTAAGGTTAGCACGCACCTAAACGAATGTGTGCATACATATATTTCTCACCAGCTTCTCTGCAGGGGGCTTTCACACCATTGTTGATTCAATGACACTCCTTGTCCTTTGATGTTGCAGAGGGCTACTATAGTGACTATTCAAGACATTAATATGCCACGTCATATTTCCTCCATTTTGTTCATCTTTTTGTAGTCTTAATAAAACTTATCGAACAACTCTGAACACTTGCAAACCAACATGATAAACTTTACTACCCATTCTCTTCTGTAAACTTCTGCTCTATTTCCTATTGTAAGTCAATGCAAACGTGTGTCAAGCGCCACCCAGTGGCTCTTTTATGTATCGAAAGTACTTTAAACGCGTGATCAAAGGAGTCAGCCACGAGATCACGAACCGCAACAAGCCAAGATTTTTTTCCCACTCACACTGATCCAACCAGATGTATGAGCTCCTGTCTGTGCACATTGTTTTGGGCTTGGCGTGTACAGATAGGTCATTTTGCACTGTTTAAACACAGGCGTGTGGTGGCTTCGTCATCTGCATTTCACAAAGAATTTGTGCATGACATAGGATTGCAAAGTTAATATTTCTTATTTACCAATTAGCATAGAAGCTTTTGATAGTAGGAGCTGAATGAGTTTATAACCACTTTAACTCATTTCTCTAGAACTGATTGTTGAAATGTTACGTTTATAGTCATTTTGACCTTGCAGAGACTGGTTGTGAATGTAACATATTTCTTTCTCTCGCTATAGACGAAGATTCGGACGAAAGTGTAAATGGGGAAGGTTCAAAGTCACCTCCTGGACGTCCACAGAGAAAAGAGAGAAAAGATTTTCCTGTAGGTGTATGTGTTTGTTTAGTGCACTGTCAAAGTGATTTCAAAGAATAGAATGGGTCTCCTTTACTCATTTCACTTCCTCTTTTCATGTGTTCTAGAAATCTGCCATCAACGGCCTGCCTCCCACTCCTAAAGTCTTGGTAACCAACATTATCGTTCATGTGGATCAAATGAGTTTTGTCTTTTTTTATTATTATTCTTCTTGAGGTTTTCTACTGTGTTTTGCTCAAATTTTGCACATCTGCTTGTCTGCAGATGGGAGCTTGCTTCTCAAAGGTTTTTGATGGTTGTCCTCTGAAAGTGAACTGTGCCACTTCATGGATTCACCCAGAGACCAAAGGTGAAGTGCTGATTATATTTATTAGACAACACATTTGGTCTTAGGTAATGAAATTAGTTTACCAAAAATAGTTGATAATACTTTTTACATTTCATTTATCTTAATACAATTAATAAAATCTGCATTCACTTTATCAAATATAACTTATAAGATTATTATTGTTGGAAATTTTTATATAAAATACTGTATACATTTTATTTATTACTATAAACCAATAATGCCTTTTGGTATGTTCTACATTATCACAGTCTGTTGTTCACCAAAAGGAGGCTTACTGGCCACAAAACCAAATCAAAGCTAAAACAAACAATCTTTCATTAGATAGAATGATTTGTATCTTGCCTTCTACTTCTATCAGAAGGTAACAGAACTGTGTCTTCATATCAATTACTAAAATGTCTGACATTTTCTGACTGTTTTCAAAAGAAAAACAGCTTCCGCTATATTGATGCTAATACTTAGGAAACAAAACAGGAAACATTCATAAATATATTCATATATTGAAATATTTTACATAAGCAATAAAACACCTAATATATACTAAACTTAAATGCAAACATTCAACATTTTCAAAAGTACATTTAAATACATTGGCATTTTTAAATCCATTCTAAGTTATTGACAGTTGTCCAGAAAGTCAAATGATTAGTGTTAATACATTTTACCATGTTTTTATACTTGCAGACCAGTATCTGATCTTCGGGACCGAAGATGGCATCTACACTCTTAACCTGAATGAGCTGCATGAAGCCACCATGGAGCAGGTTCACCCTTACCTTCTGTTTTATACCCTTTTAACTTTATTTTCCCCTAACAGCAGGTGAACCGTTGGGCCTTCACTTCATTAAATGGCTTCTGTTTGTCCAGAACAGTTACAGGGTCAAGAAAGTTTGATCACGTTTGTCCTGTCCTAGCCAAGTGGCATTGACTCCCGAACTGTTACAGAATTTATTTTTAGATTCTTTTATTGGTTTTGAAGGTTTTTAGTGGATCTTAAATTAGCTCCACAATATCTCATATCTCATCAATAATCCTCAGAAGTCATGGCATCCCCAGAAGTGATGGCAGGTCTTTTAGGGATGCGGAAGAACATTACATTTTATTCACGGTTGTACCACAAGTAAAAGTAAAAAAAAATCCTGCCATAGTAATCAAATTTTGTTCCTTATAAACTACACTAATTAGAGCAACAATCGGTAAGCTATTGCGTTGATTTGTTTCAGCTGTTTCCACGAAGATGCACATGGCTGTATATAATCAACAATAACTTGATGTCACTGTCTGGTGAGTGAGAGAGTGGAAAAGCTTTTTTGTCTACATTTCTTGGATTCTCTGCTGTATCTTCCTCATCTCTATATTTCTCTCCTTCTCTGTTCATGGCTGATTTCACTGCTTGTTGGCATTTCTAACGGCTAAATCACCATAATCAGAAGGTAAAGAGTGATTTCTCTGCCCTCTATGGTACACATGCACAGAGCTAATGTTATTTTCTGGGCTCATTCTCATTCTGATCTGGGTTAAACTTGCAGAGCTTTACAGCTGAAGCATTCTTTTTGAAAGGTGTTATTGCCATTGTGATCCATTCATATCAGCAAAAGTGAAATTGCATACTGCTTTCTTTGTGATATGTGTTGTTGTTTTTTCAAAGGGAAAACGTTTCAGTTGTATTCTCATAATCTGATCGGGCTGTTTGAACAGCTCAAGAAACCTGGACTGGCTACTCAGTTTCACACCCACCGATTCCCTGATAAGATACTGCCCAGGTAAACGCGCACACACATGCACTTGTATGTTTCTATTATATCTAAGTTTATTTATTTATGTTTTAATAGCAAGTTAACTTTACATTTGTGTACATTCTGTACACGTTCACAGATCTCCAATAATCTCATTAATGTCCTATCACATGTCCTATCACAACCAATATTAGTGGAGTTTCAGTTGAGGGAACTTATTTACAGTCCTTCTGTTTTAAATTCTTTACATATTATGACATTTTGTTTCTTACTAATTGATTGAATTTAGTAATAGATGTTTTACAAACCTTTACTAGAAGTATATCTAAACGCTGAAGCAAAAACTTCATTCAAATACATTTGCATTTATTGCTTATAGCTCTTTGGGCATTAGCAAGTAATGCAGATTAGCTCTTGTACATTGTTCAAATGAACTACCCTTTCGTTACATTTGGGAACAAAAGCGACCGCTAGCTTAAACTACTGTAACGATGTGTCAAATAAATATTTATTTATCAATGTGTTTTTTCCCCCTTCTTAATTCTGTTAACCTCAGTACTTATCAAAACTACATAATGTTTTCTAAGAAATCTAGGAGTTTTATTGCCAAATTCACTTGGGTAAAAAACAAAATATTGCATATTTTCAATATGAAAGGTAAACTGATTTTTTTATCATGGTCTTGGGCTTTTGAAGTTGTTCATCATTGGCTTTCATCTGTTTTTAGATTTTATGCCGCAGCAGATCGAAAAGTTTTTCCCTCATTTACTATCTCATTGCCTTCCATTATAACCACAATTTTTATTACGACTAAGTATAAGGATGCATTCTCCTTGTTAGTGTTTTCCCTTGTTGGCCAGTTTTACAGTTGGTCATTAGTTGTCACCATTAACCCTGATAATAGTTCCCTGATAACCCTGATAAATCTTAGTTTCTGCCTAATAGTTATATAGAGTACAGTATGAGAGCATGAAATACTATGCTTCCAACATAATTTAATATGCTGTATACCTGAAATGTTTAGTCATAAATGGGAATGCCTTTGAACTTATCCTAGGAATACATGATCTTCTGCAATTCTGCTGATGGATGCTGAAAAATGCTGTTTTGATGTTTTACATGATTTATTTTACTAGACAGTCTATACAGTTAAATGTTAGTGACATTTTCAGGACTCCAGGACCATCTTTAAACACCACTGCCATAAATATGGTATCAATTGAGTTAATGTGATCTTTTCTCTCATAGGAGGTTTGCCCTCACCACCAAGATTCCGGACACAAAAGGATGTCACAAGTGCTGCATCGGTAAGATTCAACCACAATCCAGATCACACTCAGCAGCACAGGCACCGTGTTTGACCTTCTCTTTTTCTTTCTCACCTGTCAGTGCGGAATCCGTATACAGGTCATAAGTATCTCTGTGGAGCTCTGCAGTCTGGGATCGTTTTGCTGCAGTGGTACGAACCCATGCAGAGATTCATGCTAATCAAGGTTAGAACAGCTTGACAAAAAATTTGCTACCAAACTAAGGGCGTATCTGTTTATGAAGTGTTCCAATCACTGCTGCTCTTTCACAGCACTTTGATTTCCCGTTGCCCAGTCCGCTGCGTGTGTTTGAGATGCTGGTTGTGCCAGAGCAGGAGTATCCTCTGGTGTGTGTGGCAGTGAGTCAGGGCATAGAGTCTGGGCAAGTGGTTCGCTTCCAGACCATCAACCTCAATTCCTGCTCTTCTTGGTTCACAGAGATTGGATCAGGTAAAATCTTCACCAAAACATTTCATCAAGACTTGCTGTAGTATATATTTGGCAACCGTTGCTCCAAAAGTACCTGAATCATATAAGCTGCATTTAATATGAACTTCCTCGTAGTAGTGAAAAAAATGCACTCTTTATTTAATGGCTTGCGACAAGTATGATCCAATTGAAGGTTAAAGGTTTCCATCTGAGTCATGGTTGACTTCAAACAAAGAAATCCAGACTAAAGTCCCCAATCACACTATTTGTTAAAAACGTATCACTTAAGAATAATTTATGATCTGTTCAGATTAGCTGAATTTTAGAAGCGTTTACAAATGGGTTTTGAGTCACATTCTTTGGCACATTTTGGCACATTTCCTGTTATCTATATAACAGAAAAATAACTGATGTGTAGCTACCAGTTGGCCTCTTTTTAAAAAACATTTTAATCTAGTTTTAGTAATAAAAATTGGTTTTGGTTTATGTAAATTAATATTTAGTTTATTTAATAATTTCTTAATAAGTGAATTTAACTTTTTTAAATATTGGAAATTGTGTATTTCATTGTTTTTAATGCTTCATTTCACATTGTGAGATTGTTTAATAGGCTTCTCATTTATAAATACAATGATTCATATGTATAATCTAAGGATTATTCAAGATCGCATTAACACAATGGATTTTATCTTCCTTATTTAAAGAAGCCAATAACAAAAACATTGTTAATTTAGAAATTGTGGCTTATTTTTTTGCAATTACCTAAAGGGCAATAAACATATGTATGCCCAAAATATGAACAATGGATTAAGAACATGTACTTGCTTATTTAAAAGTATGAAGAAAATATGGAAATTGATGTTTTGAAAAATACATTCTCATGCGTGTCAGGTGGAGGGCATGACCAAAGATAACATGTGGCAGTGGATTCTTTATATTTTGAATGACATATTACAGTCACAAATCATGTACAATAACATTTTCGGTCACTCGTTTCATCAACAAAAACTTGTAGATCGCAGAGGCATATTTAACATCAATGTCTCAATATCATCAATAGAAAACGGTACGTCAATGAAACTATTTTGTTATTGGCATCATTGACGGAAACAACACTAGCGACTACCAATTTTTTTGGACATTACTCAGTTTATAAGTCAACAAAAAACTCAAGTTGTGCTGCAAAGTTATATGATCAGTTACTATCATAAATCAGTTCTGGTTTCTACTTCAAATAAACACCACTCTATAAAATAACCTTTTTATCAATATTTTAAAAGGAATAATAGTACTGATTATTAAGAAATCAAGGGCTTTTTTTTGCATTTTCATATATAATTGAGATCATTTTGACACTTTATTTCACTCTCAAACACTGAGTTTGATGGTGTTTGTGGTTTTTTGTTTAGGTGGAAAACAGGTTGATGCAATCCATGTGACACAGTTGGAGAGAGACACGGTGCTTGTGTGTCTGGACAGTGAGTGATATTGCATTAATCATGCATTAACTTGAACCTCTTTTAAAACTTTTTATTCAAGACCTCTAATGCTGTTATGTATGTGTTTAGAGAATGTAAAAATAGTGAACTTGCAAGGAAAGCTGAAGTCCAATAAGAAACTGGCCTCTGAGCTAAGTTTTGACTTCTGCATCGATTCTGTCGGTGAGACTGACTTTACATTCACAAAGCTGTTTTTCGTGTGTCCTGCAATATATGTAACCTTACACAAGTGTGCATGTTTTGTCAGTGTGTCTTCAGGACAGTGTTCTGGCCTTCTGGAAGCATGGAATGCAAGGAAAGAGCTTTAAATCCAATGAGGTAATCTCATCACTGTTAGAGATGTTTATTTCTTGTGATGATGATTTTGGTGATGCACTCAGTTTCAGTTTATGAAGATCATCAATATTCACATACAACTGGTTGTTTGAGTTGCCAGAGGTTGAGAAATCCTTTATACATGCTCAAAAACATAAGTTATGGTAAGGGTCAAACAAAGATATTTAACGTTCTTAAAAAGTCTTCAATTTGACCATATAAAACCTGCAGAAACCATGGAATCAGACGCAGCTGACCAAAGCTGATTAGTGGTTAGTAGGTAACTTTGAACTAGGAGATTAATCTAGTGATTCTTTATGATCTAAGTAAAAGCCATCATACAGCTAGACAAATTGATATTCATTCACTCACTCGGATGGATTCTTTGCAACGTGCTTTTTATTGTTAATGCAGTGACGTTCCTTACTGTTGCTCAGGTGATAACAGTGGCACCCCCGGCCACACAGGAATGCTAAACTGTTTGCACCTGACACTCACTTTTAAACAAAGAAGAAAATTGTTGTATGTAATGCATTGTGGGATATCAAAAAGGGACAAATTCCAGCTCTTCTGATGACAGAGCTTGCTGTTCTGTATCTCCTTTCGGTTTTCCTTCTTCAGCTCTTCTCGTTGTTGTTGTTATTGTCATACAGCCAACGCAAGAGTGGGTATAGAGCGCCACCCAGCTGCTCTTTAATGTCCAAACAACGCTCTGAACATGTGATCAAAAGAGCCAACTGTCATTGGTCCACTGCAAAATCTGTGTACTCTGTTCTGAGCCCATTGTTTTGTCACGATCTGTGCTCACACATGGAAATATAAGACCAAAAGCTCACCAAGATTGGTGTGTGATGGCCTTTAAAGAGTCAATAATCCAACAATATAGTTTTAAACTATTTAATAGTTTTAATAGAAAGTTGCTAGATTAATTATTTGTGAAACATCATAATAGTGTGTAAAATTTAAAGCAGATTAAAAGTTCTTCTTAAACTGACATGTATGTCAACTAATTGCTTGAGACTCCAAAAACCAAATAATTAACATTTCAAAATCATTGTTAGGGCACTTTAACTGTCATATGAGCACCATAAAGCATTTACCCTATACTATATTGTCATCATTAGTAACCACAGGTTTTCTGAATTTATGTTGAGGTAAACTAAAATAAGTTAGTTTTATATATTTGAGTTTTATGTTAATAATTTTTTCATTAACAAGTGATCTTGACCAGCTGTATGTTGGTATAATACACAACAATGGGATTATGTAAGATTTAGTTTCTTGTGTCTTGGCTTTATTGTGTTTCTAAAAGGTAAGAGGTCTTGTGGAGGACAAGCACTGTCTTTATGACATGTGATAGTATGTGAGACGCAGATGACAGGTGTGACGGATGATGTAAAATTAATATACAATGAGAAAGCTCCTGGCCAGAAAGTAATGATTAAATTATTCAGCTGCTTTTCTCCTCAATGACCTGTATGAAAGGCCCTCGCCACCTACACTCCTCAAATGAACCAATATGTGTTAGGTGAACCCAATAACCTGCCAGTTGTTACGGCAAGACTGATTTGTATTGTAGTGTGAGGACACCAGACACGTGTGTTTATTTGTGTGCAAGTAGGTAGAGCACTGGAGGGATGCTTGTGGTCTGTATTCATACTTGATTTCTGTTATCTGGTGACAGCTCTCAAGTTAGGTGTGCTTCTTCAGTGTTTCCCCTGAGACCAGTGATTCTCAACTTTTTTTCATCAAGTACCACCTCAGAAAAATGTGGTACTCCACCATAATGAGCAACAATAAAATACATAAATACAGAATAGTCACAGCATATAGACCTTCCTATTCAGCTACAGTTAAGTACAGTCCAAATAAGAGGCAATATTATTGTTAATAAAAATGTTTTCTTTATCTTAGCAGCAGTAGACAACCCTGACAATTAAGAATGTACTGTTTTAAATGTAAAAAAGTATCAAGTTTAAATGCAAATTATCTTCTTTTTAATTCTCTCTCTCTCTTTCTGTGCAAATTAGACACATGTTAACGTTGAAATTTGTGTATTAGTAATATTGTAATGAGAGGTTGTGAATGGGAGGCTGTGTTTATATGAATATATATATATATATATATATATATATATATATATATATATATATATATATATATATATATATATATATATATATATATATATATATATATATATATATATATATATATATATATATATATATGAACGTACCTTCAGATATTCATCTCGGATGTTTGGTTTTTCAGATCAGCGCCGTTATATTAGCAGAGTGTAGCATAAACTCCAGCTGTAACGTAAATCATTGCATAAGAAAGTCATTGCTTCAATTTTGAACAACCTCAAAGTATGTTTTTTACGTGTGCAGGAATAGTGCCAACAGACTTGGAAATGTAGTATTTTAACTGCAATTACTCCAATTTTTCCTGTTTAAAATGAGTCTCTGTCTGAGATTGAAATAAGGCAAATAACACGCAAATAACACGCTCCCAGGACTGAAGCAATATCGCTCCGTTATTAAAGACTATCAATCTCATTATTGTTACTCTGGAGAGTTGAACGACAGATTTAGTCAGATGCTGGAGGGACGGGCCTGTGATTTCATTGGACTTGTCCAGTGTCCTCTAGGAAAATCAACCAATGGGCAACAATTCAGGTCTCATACAAAATGGTTTGTTTTTTTGACACCCGCCACACAGAAATGACCAGTGCCGCATACCACCAAGTCTTCCGTCTGGCAGCATTTTTTTTCTGGGCACTTACTTGACATGAGGACAATGAAAAGAAATTGTTGACATGACATAAACTGTAACAATACTGATATAGAACCTCTAACACAACAAATATGGTGCGTAATTTAGTTATGTGTTATCATGTCGAAAATGTCTTCAAAGCGAGTTTGAAAAAGAGACTACTTGCTCATCAAACATCAACTTAGAACAAGGGCTCGACATAACCAGAAGAATTAAAATGTCTCACTCTTCTCCTGTGTTTGACACGTAAGGATCAGAACCATAAACATAATCTTTCAAATAAAAAAAAGCTTTATCTAGTCGACATTATATTTTTTCACAACAAAATTATCTCTGTTACTGGTTTTGCCTGCTTTCTTTTTTGTGCTTCTGTTTTGTTAAGTGTTTACACTGCATCTCGTTTATGACACTAAATCTGTCAGCATACAGTTGTTTATTACAGATTATTTCCGCTCTTCTGCAGGTGACTCAGGAGATTTCCGACCCGAGCAGAGTTTTCAAACTCTTGGGATCTGACAGGTAGGATCTGGATCTAATTACTCTCGCGTCTCTCTGTGTCTTACATCATCTTTTCCTTTTATATCTCCTGGAGTCATCACTCACCATCTTACCTGAAGCTCTGTGTTTTGCTTGTTTTGTTTTGCCTATGCGCTGGACTGAAATAGACACATGATGAGATCGGGAAATAAGCCAAACGGGAGACTGGTGTCCCGGCAGGCTTTGTTTCTATAGTGAGGGATGCCCTGGGTCAGGTTTAGGAGGCGGAACTGAGCCATGTATGACGTATGGGGTTAGGTTAGGTCTTCTCACTATTTAACTTTTCTTAGGTCTCTGTTGGAACAAAAACATATGCAGATTGTTTTTACAAAAATAGCTTAAGATATCAATCATTCTTGAGATTGTGTGGATGTTTTTTTTAATGCTCTTTTATTACTGGTCATCATAATATTCCAATTTTACTTTTAAGAAACATCTTTCATGACAGATACAACTTTTTTGGTAGGTCTGTGATGCACCTTGTCTTTATGATTCAGTGAAATATGTGTAGAATCTTTCATAATTTTATCTTGTGAAGATTCTAAAGATGTTGTCTATCTAGTTATATTTTTTTTCTATTTTGTTCTGGGTTCCAGTTTTCTTAATCTTAAAGCTGTGTTTGAACACTTCATAATCTTGAAAAAAATCTCAATCTCTCTTCTGTAGAAATAAGTGAAGGTCTGAAGCATAAAATTAATGTTTAAAATGGTTTAAACTAGAGCATGAACATAATCTTTAGTTTAAAAAAAATCTTATCTCACTTTAACAAGCTTCTTCTTTGACAAGTATATGGGTGTGATGCATTTTTTAAGTTGCTATAAAAAATAGCGTGTAATATTAGATTAACAGTCTATTATTTTGTTCAATAACAATGTTTCTCATCATGAAAAAGAAAACCAGTCACATTTTTGTGAGAACTGTGATGTACGATGTCTTTAATTTCAGGAAATATTTCGCAGACACTGAGAAACTGATTTTCTTTAGCCTACTTTGCCACAATTTTTCAGTCGTGTTTTTTTTTTTGTTATTAGCCTGAGTTTCTGCTGAATCGTGTGTCGCGGCTGCTGCAGTGTACCTGGAGTATGGAGCAGCGATTAACATTTCAAGTCCAGCTCCAGCCCCATGATTGTATCGTCGCAAGAAAATCAACCTGTTTGAGATCGTACTCATGAAGACTGCACACTGTTGAAGCAGCACTACGAGTCTATTTAACGCAACATCTCACTCTGCGCATGCGCCAACACATCTTTCCTCATCCATACACATTTTTTTCTTTCATTTTTAATTGGTTCTGCACAAAGATTTGCACCCATTTCCAGGGCAGCTTGTTTCTAGTGAAAAGACTCGAGTGAGAGATGTGCATCTTCCACATACTGGATTTTCATGTTACCCACGTAAAACTTGTCAAGTGTCATGTTTGGACCAAAACGGCAATGGTTTAGAAGACGTACAGTGTGAGCTGCTGGGTCACATCCGAGCATCGGCTCGCATAATAGGAGAACATAAATTGTGTGCATCAAACTTTTAACCCCTGTGGTTTACTCATGCCGTTTGAGCAGCAGCTTAACCGTGCGTTTGAAAAATCACACAACGTCCGCCTGACTTTAGTTTGTTAAATTTCTTAAGCTTGCTAAGATGTTTTGAATGGTTTTCAAATTATTTTGAGATTTTTTTCTTAAAAGCAGATCAATCAAAGAAAATAATGATGTCTTTGATGAATGAAAATTCTCTCTGCAGGCTTTTCCAGCAACTATTGCGCTCTCAAAACTTTTCAATTTTGTCTGAAGCAAAATTGTTTCTTTTTCCAAACTGCCTTGTGTCTCGAGTGAGTACAAATTTTCTAAAATATCTGGTAATGGTGAAAATGTTGTTACAAAATAACCAGGGACATGAGGACAGGGACAAATTTTCAACATGGCCTTAAATGAGTATCAAGGCTTTACATCTAAAAGAAAGACCTTACCTTTTTTTCTAAAATGAAAAGGAGCATTACATTGACTAGCAAAGTCATTATTTAAAGTGGAATCTATTTTTATATATCAGACGTATGCACATGTCCCTGCGCCACCCCGAGACCCTCTTTACCTCATGTCGTCATTCTCTTTCACTCTCCCTCGTAAGCCCTCCATATTTTATTTACACTGTCAGTGTTAGGCTGGTGTCTGTGTGCTGTAATTTCATCTGCTGCCTGCTGCTGAGGACACGACCAGCCTCAAGCTAGCACCTACCTCAAACTACCCCCTCTACCTGAATAATCATCCCTTTGTTCCTCCTCCACCTGAATCTGATATTAATGTGTTCAATCCTTCTGTGCATTTTAGGGTTGTGGTCCTGGAGAGCCGGCCTACCGATAACCCCACAGCTCTCAGCAATCTGTACATCCTGGCCGGACATGAGAACAGTTATTAACTCTGCCCTCATCAGCCATAGGAGCCACTTCAGTCCTGAGGGTGCATTTATTTCCAAAACGACGCTGGATAACCACAGCCGAGCTGATGAGGAGACTGTGTTTAGTGGGAAATCTCACTGCAGTCCTATGCACCTCAGGCCTCTAGGCATCTTGCCAAAAATGAAACGTAATGTAGTTCTACAGGAGCTAGTTTGATTTCGGGGACTCGCTCATCTGCAAGCAGTGGAGAATCATTTAATCCTGTGAAATGTAATCTTTCTTAACATTTAAAAATGTTAAACCAGTTGAAGATGCAGACATGTGCAACTGAATATGCACCGCTGCTCAGAAAGTGCCATATAAGGGAACGGTTTTATAATACCTAGCTAACTTTTTAACAGGGTTTATTGATGGGGATTTGAACTGTCAGGATTTGATGCCTGCTAACCAAGAGATTTTTGGGAGTGTGAGTGAGTGTTATTTATTCAGCTGAGGCATGCGGGTGAAGTATCTCATCCGCATGAGACTGAGTGAATATTTTTCTGCTGCAGGGCATGTTTTATAGCGCCATTACTGTCTCGGAGAGGAGTAATATTTTATAGATTCATTTAGCTCTTTTAAAAGTAACTTTAATACTTGCACCATGTAAGCACTTTTGTACATTTTCTTTTTGTATTTAAAAATGACAAAACATGGGAGATGTGAGGTTACTGTGACGTCTCAAGTGTTTTCCGTTGCTTTAGTTTTAATGTATGCAGCTCTTTTTAATAAAAAGACAATTGTTAACACTTTAAGATATTGTTTTTCAGTTTTTTTTATATCTGAAGCTGAAAAAACTGTGTTTATGAACAAACTGTGTATAAGTTGGAAGAAGAGTTATTGGGTTCAGTTTTAAAACATTATGTATTCATAAGGAAAGAATCATAAAGAGAAGAGCAAAGGTAGAAAATTGTTTAAAATATATGAACCAAAAACAATATCTTTAATGCATTTATGTTCTGTTTAAACGTGAATCTTGATTTTTTTATGAGCTTCTATTTTCAAACCAGTGTCTTATGGATCAATAATTAATATGAACTATTGAAATGACAATTTGAGGGGAAAGCAATGTTTGCATTGCAGTTTTCAATAACAGATACCTTTCTCACACAAAATGCTGCTAAAGAGCAAAATGTCAAATTAAGACCGCACTGTTTTGCAGGGTGTCAAACTAATATCAATCTAATAGCAATGCATTATATAAATAATCGCTCCAAAGCTAATTTAAAGTTATTTGCAGAGTTAATTTTAATCAAATTAACTTCCTCGTTCACTTCGCCTCAAGTGCATGCATCAATCTCAAACTGGAAATGAAAGTATTTTCAGATCATCTTTAGAACGATGAACAAAGTCGGGATGATGCAGTCAATAATGGGGAAAACATTGATCTCTCAAAAGAAATTGAGTATGTGCGCTTATGCATTATAAAATGAATCTCTTCTGAAAAGCGCATTGCTTTAGCTGTAATGTAGAAGTGTACAGTGTATACAGTTATTTTTTAGAATTCTGTATATTTAAACGAGCCGTTAAAATGTGAGCAGTTTGCTCTTTTTTGATAAAATGTTGCTTCTCCTGTTAACCCAAATAAATCTGAAACTAATGGTTTACTTCAAGTAGAGCTAAATTGTCATCAACACAGACATGGTTTGAAAGGAAAATGATATGTAAATGAGTTGTTTCGTTTTAGAGTACAAAAGTTTAACTTTTGTTTAAGAAAGCAACAGGTTTAGGAAGCTGGGGCTGTCGTAATGAAGACTTTGTCCAAATTCTTGCTTGAACAAAGTTTATTAGTAAGTCATGTTCTAACCCAACAAACTCAACAACGGCGGGCAAAAAGAAACACATATTAACGCCACGCAATCTGTCCCAATGACGTCATCGCGCAGCCCTGATGGTCGCTACAACAGTCTGTTTGTAAGTTCCATCTCTGTTCGAGCGGCGGTGTTCGTATATGTGTAACTTTCTTCCGTCACAAAGCTTTATTTTATTTCGCTTTTTAGTGTTTTATTTTATTTATATAGTACTCCTGCCCCGCTGATCTCCCGCTGCCCTCGTCTCGTAAATAACTGATCCGAGGTCAGGTCGAGCAGATCGTTTCCCGCTCCCGCGTGTTGCCGTGCAGACCGGGCCGCGCGCGGCGCAGGCGCAGGCGCAGCCGGAGGCGGAGATGGAGACGTGACGCCGTTTCCACGGGAACCTGCCGCTTGTAAATAGCGTTTTCTTCTCCATGCGAACTCAAACACTCTGTCACGGAGCGCGGAGCCTCGAGTCTCTGCTCGCCGCACTCACCAGCCTTTAAACAGCTCCGGGGTTCCGATTGCCTTCGGCTCTGAAGCTGCAGAGGAAACATTTGGATGAAAGATTGGAAGGTAAGCCACATTTTAGATCATATGTTTGTTCCTTTGTTAAATTGTGCCATTATTAACATTGCTTTTAAAACGGGATTAATATACTAACATTTACCATTTCTAAGACCAAGTATGTTTGTTCATCCACTCTCCTTTGTAATGTGGTCGAACATTTATTTAGCACACGTTTATATTTCCAGTTGAAGTGAAGCCATCAACGTTAAAGTTATGTATGTTCATTTTAAATATATAACGTTATTTAAATACCGTAAATTACTAAATACGAACATTGCTATTTTAATTCGAAAAAAAGTACAGTAAATCCTGTGCAGTATATGCAAATGAACTGCATAACTTATGACAAGTTTTATGGTTAATCAAGAAGGAAAATGAAGGTCAAGTATATAAGTATAGATTGCATTATATAACTTTATGCACGCAAGTTAACTAATAAAGAGTTTGAGACGTTTTTACATTGTTTTTAACTGTAATCCTGTTTAACGCAGAAGTCTATTTAACCCATTTAGTCTATTATGTGTTGTTATGTTTGTCATAGTAAAATCATTTCAATGAAAGAACAACCTCATTGTAATGTTACATATGAAGTAGGCTAAACTTTTGTTGGTATCACTTTAAAACATAACGCCTGCAGTTTTAATAAAAGAATTGGGACTTAATCATATGTACGCCTTTTCAAAAGTGAGACAACCTAGCTCTCAGAATGTCCATACTGCAAGCTAAAATAGTACTCACATAATGTTAGCTAAATGTGTTTTTTTAATTCCAAGTAATACTTATTTAGAGATACCTTTATAAGAACTGTGGACAAAATATACAGCACACATTATTTTGTTAGAAATAGTACTGTTTGGCATGCAGTATATATCAATATTTTTTCTTCCTAGTCCTTCACAGGCAGCTCAGCATTCCGGTTAGATCTTTCCAGAGCTGCATGACAGATGGAGAAGTATGAGAAGATCAGTAAGATCGGAGAAGGCTCCTATGGTGTCGTCTTCAAGTGCAGGAATAGAGACACGGGACAGATCGTGGCCATCAAGAAGTTTGTGGAGTCAGAGGATGATCCCATCATAAGGAAAATAGCTTTCAGAGAAATCCGCATGCTGAAGGTAAATATGTTTAAAGGGAATCTTCTCACTTTCAGTGTCAGATTTCAAATACAAAGTCAGAGTTCGTTGTTGTAAAAGAAAACTCTTTTTGTGGAAACTATTGCATAATCACATTTACTCAGCCTCTCAATAATTAGCCATTCATAAGAAATTAGCCAACATTAAGAAATGATTGTAAAGCAACTGAGAGAATGGTATGTACAACTTTGTACTGAAACTTTGTATTGAATCAAAGATACATGATGGACGGAACCTTGGGTTAATCAATGTGAAGAACACTTAAAGTTGAGTTGAAAAAAAGTTCATAGATATAAACTTTGCTCTGCTTTTCTTCTTTGCAGAGTTCTCCATTTGGTATTCTTTTTTAATCGTCCTGTATTAATACATTCCAAGGTGTTTTTTTAAAGAAGTCGGTCTAAACTTCACTTTCAAAACTAAAATGTACAGTAAGGGCAATTAAAAGTGTAATTTTTAAAATAAACATCTAAAGCGTCACAACTCTTGCACTTGAGTAAAGGGTAAGGCTATGACCCTTTGAAGGTCTGAGGGGTCAGCCAATGGTTTACCAATTTACTTTTATGCCTCGTGCATGGATGGGTGGGTGGATTGAGAAATATCCATCTGGCGCTCCATCGCTTTAGGCCTATTTGTAGTAAACACTTAGTAAGTGAGGTTGGAACTGCTGAAGTGTTCTTGTTATTTTGGAATTCAAGAGCACTCCAGCTGTTTTAGTTCTATTTAGTCAAGTTCAGAGTTCAGTATTTTTGCATTTATTCTGCTGCTGATGACAACCTGGGGAAGGGGTATATCTGTTTTGATATCAGAATAATTGTTTTGCAGTTCCTCATAAATATTTAGCAATTCCTTTCCAAATTAAATCTTTAGAGATGCAGTTATTGTTTGTGAGACAGGCAAACTATATATTTTTTCACCTCTTCAAAGTCTAATGACATTTCTCCAAAGCTTTGCTGTAAAATAAACTCATTCTAATGTCTGTTTGTGGCAAGTTATGCTTAACAATGTTTAATTACACAATTACAAAAGTTCTCTAGTCTATTTTTTTACAAATGAATCAATTTATAAAAAAAAACGCAAAGCATTTTTACTGGTGGACCTTTGTGAATTATGCATAGTTTTTGCAGCAACTGAAGCATCCAAACCTGGTCAATCTAATGGAGGTGTTCAGAAGAAAGAGAAAGCTTCACCTGGTGTTTGAGTACTGCGACCACACTGTCCTGAACGAGCTGGAGAGATACCCACGAGGGTGAGAACGCACTCTAACACACGCCAGTAAAAGAAAGCTTTGTGTCTCTCCAGCCAGCAACAGCCATATTGTTTCTGTTGCCATGGCGCCCTGTGTGTCTGCAATGGAATGTTTACTGCAGGATGCATTCATCCTCTGTGGTGCACTCGAAGGAGACGCTGTTAAACATTCAACCGCTTTACCTCCTTCTATATGCCTTTGATTTACTAGTCACAAATCAACAGAGCACGTATACTATAGACTTCTACATCTACATTTACACGCTCAGCAGAGCCTGTGAGGTTCAGTCTGGAGTTTTGAGAAGAATCAAGCCCTTTTAAAACTGAAACGTGCTTTGAGTTTCTGTGACTGTATTGTGATGGCTTTGTGTTTGTGTTCACTCAGTGTTCCAGAGCATATGGTGAAAAGCATCATCTGGCAAACCCTTCAGGCTGTTAACTTCTGCCACAAACAAAACGTAAGACTCCTCACACCTGTCCCATTCTCATGCACCATTAAAGGTTCCATATTATGCTCTTTTTAAGAATAAATTTATGGCCCAGTCTTTACTGTCACTACACTCTTAAGGACCTTCAAATTGCTGTATTTATTGTGAAATGTATTTGAATCATTGTAAATTGTTGGGCTCAGCCAAATCCTCTGTTTACCCCTGCTCCTTCCTACTGTCAGATGAGAGAGCCTTTAAAACTTTTTAATAAGGCACCATTGTTGACAACTCGAGGTCAGACAGCGTGTCCATTCTGCATTTAGATGAGCTGCATTAGTGGCTCGTCTGATTGGTCAGCAGGAGGCTGAATAAATATCTCGAGGTCCTATAATCAAAAAAGGAAAGAAATATAAGATTACACAAACATACATGAACCTGATACTGCTTGGGACATGTTTTTGATTAAGAAAAAAAAACGAAAACATGGTAGCAGTTTGAGAGGATAATATGGTACTTTTTACAAGAAAACTTAACAAAAACTACATGAAAAATAAATCTTGATTTGACTGTCGATTACTTTACTGAATATGGTTATCTGCCCTATATTGTGATAAAAACAAAATTCAACTAAATCCCAAAAAGATTTCAACAAACTTCAACAACTGGAAAATATGTACTTGTCATCTTACAAAAACTACAGGGTTATTCTTCTAATAAGTAATTAATTAATAAAAATAAAAAAGTAACTCTAGCAGTATTTCAATATTTTAAATCTAAAGAAAAAATGGTGTTTTGTTAATAGATGTTTTTTTATCTCAGAACTTTGAACTACATATGCATTCAGAGTTTAAGCTATTTTATTTGGGAATTTAGGCAGCAACGACTGACAGGACAGCTACAGTGATGTAGACAGCGGACATCATAACACCTGGAAAAAAATTACACAGTAGTATAGTGAACCAAACATTCATTTTATTTCCTGAAAGTTGCAAAATAAATAATAATAACAAAGTAATAATAAAATGTTTTATGCCATTAAATATGGAATTGTGACAGTATTTGACCATTTTCTGGCAGAAAAGAAGTTTGTGGCAAGTTCCGTTCTGTTCAATTGTATTTCCTCTGGGGAGTAACTCCAACATGGCTGACTTTCTGTTTGATAACACTCTATAACACAGATCAGTCCAGCAGAGATTATCAGCAAAACCTTTGTCTTGTGTTCATTCATGCCTTTGAAGTGCTTCTCAGACCGCCTTATGTCTTTGTGTTTCAGTGCATCCACAGAGACGTGAAGCCTGAGAATATCCTCATCACCAAACATCAGGTCATCAAACTCTGTGACTTTGGGTTTGCAAGAATCCTCAGTGCGTAAACATTCACAGACACAAGCCATATACCTTCATTCTTGTAGTGTTTGCAGAGATCCAGCTAACAGCTCGTTGTTTTTGCAGCGGGACCCTGTGATTATTACACAGATTATGTGGCGACCCGGTGGTACCGAGCTCCGGAGTTGTTAGTGGGAGACACGCAGTATGGCCCACCAGTTGATGTCTGGGCAGTAGGGTGTGTGTTTGCAGAGCTGCTCACCGGTGCCCCTCTGTGGCCAGGCAAATCTGATGTGGACCAACTGTATCAAATCAGAAGGACTCTGGGTAAGAGTCTCTAATCTCGCTGTCATGTCAGAAACATTGGTCTATATGTTACACAGGAAATTCTGCTCAGTGACGCCTAAAAGGAAGACATTTGTTAAGTTTCATCCAAATCTCAATCCATACTTTGACATAAAATACATGTTTGAAAACCTTTTTAGGGAATTTATTTTTTTGTTATTTTAATTTACATTACAGTTGAAATTCATGAGCATTCTAATCTCAATTGCTTGCGTGTTTGTAATATTTGTGAATGTCAGCGTCCACCCATACTCAGGTGTATTATATATTACTCTGGTAATATAAGTATTAAGTAAATAAGTATTTTTTCCCCATGATAAAACGTTAAAACGCTCATCTAGTTAATTCTAAAACTGAAATATTTGCTTACACTGAAGAGATGCCATATTTATGTCAAAATTAGTTTTTAAAATAACAAAACTTTTGTGCATAATGGCTTATAATGATATCATCACAACTCTTTCCTCATCACCTTCATGTTCATGTGGTTGATAATTAGCAATTATATCACCTATTATTATTATCACCTACTATTGGTTGATGATACACAGTTTCATTTGTTGCTGGTTCCTATTTGTTTTGGAAGTGGGAATATTTATCCAAGTATGTCTTTAACCCCTCAGAACCCTGCAACCATTTTAATAAACACATTCCAGAGGTGGTTTGGTTTTTGCTTCTGGTGATTTTTCATCATAGAAAGCATATTCCAATTTGTTGGTCCTGAGATTGCCTAAAAAAGTTTTACACATCTATTACTACTTTGATTATTGTTTTATATAATATAAAACTTAGGAAAAAGGAAATGGACTGCCTGGACAAAAAAAAGAATATATACCGTTCAAAGAGGGGGCAGGAAGAATATTTGGGAGAGAGATCTGAGGAGAATGATCGGCAAAGGACTGAATCGGATGCAACTCTGCACCACCTGTCAGTGCACTGACCGCTACGCTGACCTTGTGGCATAGTTTTGATAAGATTCTGCATGTCACTAGATTTCTTTCCATCAATGTTCCATTAATAAATTTTCACCAAGATCTTGGATTGATAAGTGTAGCGCCTGACTGCTACTCAAAACCTTCAGCACATACAAAAGATTCGCTATGATGTTTAAAGTCTGAATTCTGTAGTTTCTCCTGAGACGTTTTCTCTGCTTGATGCATACCGGGGATTTGACCCTTCTCAAATAGATAAACATCTTTTCCACAACCTCATTACATGGTTTTTGAGATGTTAGTTTATGAATTGGAAGGCATTGTGTTTTGAAAAGGTATATTTATCATGCAAAGACAGTCTAGTAATGTTTGCTTGATTTTTCTGAATGCATGTAATAAATCCAGGTGAACTAATTCCTCGACACCAGCATGTGTTCAGCACCAACCAGTTCTTCAACGGAGCCAGTGTCCAGGAGCTTCAGGACATGGTGAGTTTAGTTCTTCTTTTAGCAAATTTTACTTGAGGAGAACTCGAAGATTAACCTTTGATTTTCACATCTAAAAGGAGCCTCTGGAGCTGAAGTACCCCAACCTGTCATATCAGGCACAGAGCCTCCTGAAGGTCAGTACAATATTCACACACAAGCTGTTCGTAGAGAAGTCTCCCATTCATCACCTCTGTCTATCACAGAGCTGTCTGTCAATGGATCCAGCGGAGCGCCTCTCTTGTGAGCAGTTACTGGAACAGCCCTACTTTGACAGTTTGCGAGAGGAAAGCGAGAGTGTGACGCGTGAACTGGAGCGCAAGAGACGTACTCGCCAACCTCGAAGACACCTGCCACCTGGGGTTCGTTGCTATGACTGCACTGAAATATACAGCTTATGAAATTTTAAGAATTCAGCAGTAGTTCCAGCTGAAGACATCTAATTCAGTGTTCTTTCAGGAAAAGCGAGATTTTTAATTCACACCTCTATTTTTCTGAATTACCTGATACCTGTTGTGATTAAGTAACTAAAGATCTAAAAAACTTATATAACATAATAAAATGACTTTTTTTCTGTTTTCTGTTCCCTTCAGTATCTTCCTCAGCTGGCCAGCAGCACAATTTTCCCAGCTGTGGAGAACAGAAGAAACTACAACAATCTTCGCAAATTCAACTATCATCTCCCAAACATATGATGGCCATCAGGAACCCAAGATCTGACCATCCACCTCCGTGCTGGTGTGTCAATGACTGTGAGCATGTGTGCGTGTCTGTGTGAAAGAGACAAAGGGCTCTGCTCGGCCTGTACAGCAATCCTGTGGCACTGCCAAAGACCCAGAGAAGCGTAGAGTAGACCGACAGCAGCAATCCAATCTGAATTTGCTGTGCTTCATGGTTGGAGTAGAAACAAACAATGGAGCGAGGATGTTTCTTTTTATACCTCGTTAGGTTGAGATTTTCCTCTCTATGTAATAAATGCTAATGTGTTTCATGTATATTTGAAATGTGTACTTTATGTTCACATAGGATACTAGAGACTTAACCAAACTCATACAAAAATGAAGTTTTAAATATGATGAAATGTTATAAATGGATTTGTATAATGCAGAAGAATGCTGAAACTTGTTAATATAGAACATATTTCGTTACAAGTTTTGATAATTGTGTTTATTTTGACACTTAAAAGGTGAAATATATGATGAAAATGTTGATGCCTTTATTACTGGTGCTAATAATTGAGCCAGACATGCACCAAATGCCAAATTTTCATATGTTTTTTTTTCTTGACGCTGTTTAAGTTGGGAAAACTTTTGTTTGTTTGAATGAATAAAGATCATTCTTCAAACTAATTTGTTTATCTGAAGTGTTTTCTGAAGCAATTCAACACTGGTAAGATAATACATAATTTAATAATTTAAATAACATCACTTCTTCTTCTGGGAATCCATGTCTCCTGGGTGTGCAATCAGAAGGGTTTTCTGGCTCGCCTGGTCATTCCTCCGTATGTCACACGAATGATGAGAGATGCTGTGATTGGCTAAGCCAGATCTAGGTCTATGCTTAGCTTGGGAAGTGCGATCTGGAGTCTGTCCACAGTCTGATCTTTATCTTTTACTCCAGGCAGATCACTGAGAAACAGCCGCTCCAGGTTCCTAACACACAAACATAGGAAGTGGAGTACAACATCTGTAAAAGAAGCACTGATGTTAACCTACAAGGAGAGTATTATTTTCCTCCTTGATTGTAGAGTCCACAACCAAAGTGATGGAAAGTTTTAAAATAACTGTTTCTGGATAATGTTGTAGATACTCTTGAGCATTGGCAGTCCCTCAGCTGCCTCCAGACCTGTCAATCTACATGTTGCCACTTGGCTAAATTATCAGGAGACATAGTGTTAGTCTCCATTGCTATGCAGATACTCTATACATCAGCAAAATTACATTTCAAAGCTAAATGAAATCTCAGAATGTGTCGCTGATATCAATGTTTGGATGAATTAAAATTTCCTTATGCTAAATCATGATAAAACAAAAACATATTGTTGGCTCTATAAAGCAATTGCTTTAAATATGGGGGGGGGGGGGGGTGTACTGTTAAACGTCAGTTCACTATCTATAATAACATCAAGATTTTTAACTGTAGTGTAGAAATTAAGAACTATATCTCATGTTATTAAGAACACCTTCTTTCACCTCAGGAACATTGCTATGTACGGAACATGCTGTCTGTTGTAGATGCAGAAAAATTAGTTCATGCTTTCATTATCTCCAGAATGGATTACGCTCTGTTAGCCGGCTGCTCAGCTACCACAGTACCTAAAATAAAATTAGTTCAGAACGGTTAACAGTGGTTAGAGTGGGAAGAGCGCTCATATAGAGCCCAAAAACTGTGTGCATAGCTGAGTTCCGGACATCCTTTGGGAGTTCAAAACTAGCATAAAAACAGATCTGTTCAATCTAGTATGTGAATAATTAGCTCCTGGTATGTGTCCAAACCCGTATGGTGTCTGGGTGTTATAATATACAAATAGTTGAAAAAACAACATTGTTACAACTGCCTTCGACACGGTAGACCATCAAATCCTTTTGTCTCGCCTGGAAAGCTGGGTGGGCATTCAAGGTAATGTTTTAGAATGGTTCAGATCATACCTAACTGAAAGGAGTTTTTGTGTCCATCTTGGACGTACTGAGTCCGGCAGGACACCTCTTACATGTGGTGTACCTCAGGTTTCTGTTCTCGGACATCTTCTGTTTTCATTGTACCTGCTTCCACTTGGATCAGTTCTCCATAAACATGGGATTTCATTCCACTTTTATGCTGACGATAGCCAGATTTATATACCACTAAAGCAGGAAGAAGCATACTCTCCTGAAAAGTTATAGTGCATTGATGATATTAAGGCATGGATGTCGGATAACTTCTTACATCTAAATCAGGAAAAGACTTTGAGTGTGAGTTTGGGTGTCAAACTGGACAGCAACTTAACTTTTAATGCTCATAGTAGTCCAGCTTTTTCCATCTGAGACAATTGTACAAGGTTAAACCTCTTCTTTCTCGTTGTGACTTTGAGATTTTAATCCATGCTTTTATTACAACTCATTTAGATTATTGCAATGCTCTTTATGTTGGAGTTACTCAGAAGTCACTTGCTCGGTTGCAGTTAGTCCGGAATGCTGCCGCCCGTCTTTTAACTGGTGCACAGAAACGAGAGCACGTTACTCCCATTTTAGCATCACTTCATTGGCTCCCAGTTCGTTTACACATTGGTTTTAATATTATTTTATTTGTTTTTAAATGTCTTCATGGTCTCGCTCCAAAGTACCTGTCTGACCTGATCCAGGTGTACACCCCTGCTCGCTCCCTCGGGTCAACAAATCAGATACAGTTAGTTGTCCCTAAGACCAAGAGGAAACTGAGAGGTGACCGATCCTTTTCAGTCTTCGGACCAAAGATCTGGATTGAGTTGCCCCTGGACCTCAGACAGATGGACTCATTTTCCACTTAATCTGCTCTTAAAACATATTTTTTCACCTTGGCTTTTAATAGAGTTGGAATCTTGACTGTGATATATATTATTTGTCTTATGTCTGATATTTGACATGTGCTTTTACTAATTTTATGCTTTGTTCAGCACGTTGGTGAACCTTGTTTTGTTTAAAGTGCTTTAAAAATAAAGTTGAGTTGAGTTTAATGTACCTATCTAGCCTATCCACATCATTCATCACTCATCCCGCTGCTGACGCTAATCACCTGTGTGTTGTTTGTGTTACACTGTTCTAACCACTGTCTGTTTGTTTTCTTAGGTGCTGTGCAGCAATCTGTTCGGCGATGGTTCTTAAGTTGAATAGATTTTGCTCTGGGGAGGCCATTAGCACCTGCCCCGGTCAGCGAGGCTTTTTTCCTGACTCACTGGTACCCATTTGACCTGCATTCATGCATCAGTAAGGACCAGATTCCAACTGAACATTATCATTATTGTTCTGCTGAAAAACAATGGTCTCCTGTTACACAAAACATTTCACCTGAGGCTAAGAAGTGGAACAGCTGTGATATATTTTTGAACTCAGGTTGAGAAGCTAAGGTGAAAAATTCCCTTTCCCTGTTTAGCAGGCAGCGGCTGAAAGGGCATCCGCCGCGTAAAATATATGCCAGAGAGTTGGCGGTTCATTCCGCTGTGGCGACCCCGAAAGGGAAGAAAGCCGACATGAAGATGAATGAATGAATGAATGTTTAGCAGGCAACACACACGCACACACACCTTTAGCCAGCAACATGAAATCAGTTGAGATCGTACCCAAGGTGATGAAGAGAGAGGAGACCTTTATCAGTCACGTTGCCACAGGAAACGATCGACATCTTCTTTACAGTTTCCTGCAGCGTCTTTATTTGACTCAAACGCTCCAGACAAGCGTCCTCTATATAAATACACTTATTCAACTGGATTTCCTCAACGTTCTCCAGACCCTCTGAGAACACACAAAGGTGTAAAATCAACACAACATATTAATATCTCACAAATACAGACATACGTTTATAACCACAGCCTCATAAGCACTAAATACACTGGTGTAGATGCTGGTTTTCCCCCTAGTCCATCCTAGCTTTTTAGTTTATTTTAATTGGGACCTTCTCATTGTTTTGAACCAGCCTTTTCTATAGACAATCATTACTCTAGGTAAAAAAAAGGTTCTATATCTGCATTTCAAACTTATTTAGGGTCATTGAGCTACCTCACAGAGATCTTTTTGGACTAGATATCCAAGGACACACAAGAATTGGGCGAACATTTCTTCGGAAACCAACTTAAGAAAACTGGATCTTTGTCTAACCTGGGACAAAATCTCTGCAAGTCTTCCTAGCTTGGTTTTGGGAGTATGCTCACACTTTGTTTGGTCTAGAATTCATACAAAGTTTGGAATCTATTAATTCAGTCTCCAGCTCTTACTCATAAATTAGTATATCGGATAAGACCAATGGCATTTCAGTTTTTTATATTTCTATTTTAAACTGAAACTTTGTTACTTAAGTTGGTTTTCAAGTTTAACTGAAAATAAACAGTTCTGATTTGCTAGGCGCTATAAATGAGAAAAGTGTAGAATCCCAGTGCTTGGCCCAAAAATGGATGCCAATCAGGACTGAAGGTTCATGTGTTCTGTCCTGAAACAGTGTTTAAAGGATTTTTAATAGTTCACATAAATTCGTATATCTGACTCCATAATTGATTTATAAAAGGCTTTATCTTTACCATTATTCTTGATCTTAACCAAATGCATTTAGAATATTAATTCTAAATTATATTATTAATGATAATGATAATATTAAGTTTTAACCCACTCAATGACTTTTAATTTTACTCAAACTTGATGTTAATATTCTTATTAACCCTTCAAGGTTCAAACATTTATTATCATTGATGAGTAGGCATACAATACATTAGGTTGAACCATCATGCAATTTATGAAGTATGAACCAAGAATAAAGAGTTATAGTCTACACTTAATTTGGAATTTCTCATTCTAAAATAAAAGGTATTAAAGTTTACTCCAAGATTACTACATGACAGGAGAGCGCTCTAGAGCTCTCTCGATCATGGGCCATTTAAGAAACAAAAGGCCAGAAATTAAAATCTGAATCTGTTTCTTCAGACCAAATCCCTCCCAGAGAGCAGTGACCTTACCAGGAATATGAACCAGACAGCATCAGTTAAAGCTGTTGGGAGTTTTAGAGATTTAAGGCATACATGATTGGCTCTCAGAGAAAATGTGTGGCTCATCGAGAGACAAAGCTTGGGAGATTTAGGTGTAAAGTTAAAGCTAGTCCCATGGGCTATTGATACTCAAATTCACTCACATGCAGAGAACCCTAATCCTAACCCAGTAAACACAGCGGGGTGCATATTACTCTGACACCCAGAACCAGTTTTTGGATCAATATGCTTGTTTAGCCCGATATGCATGCAAAAAGATAGCAGTCCTCGTTGATTCCTGTGCTTAGTTCGGTCTTCTCAAGCATATCACACAAAGGATACAAAAGTATCAAAGCCCTAATATTTGGAAATAAAAAACTTCTGCTCTAGCCAAACATGGAACATCTGTTTTGGTAAGAGTGTGAGATTTTAGTGTCACTGTATTCTTTAGGTTGGATAATGCATCATTAAACATATGTCATTGCATACATACATCTGGAACTTGATTTGATTTTGTCGAGATAGAAAGTTTGCTCTGAGAATCTGTCCTCAGCCAAGAATTCAGAAGAGCCAGAGAAGTCAAGTCCTTTCTCTGCTCACATAAATTTCTGATTCAATTTGAGTTACAAATGTTAAAAAATATATTTTAAAATGATTGCTGTTAGTTGATACATGAAAATGTAAAATAGCCCATGTAAGGTCTTGAAAAGTTGAGAGGTGTCACGTACTTTAAAGTGAAATTTAAAGTGTGAAAAAGCTATGTGCAAGCGACAATGTTTCGAGGACTGAAGTGTAAAACAGCCTTTAGCTTTACGTCACTTTTTCCCACAGCTGAACCTCTCTTCCTAACCTGTGACATGCAGACAGTGTCTCATCTTCACCTGTGACATGCATGCGGTGTCTCAGTGTCTCACTAAGCACATCTTGCACACATCCTCTCAAACTTTCCCTCTCTGGGGTCTGATTTGTTGAATAATTCAGCAATGCTTTGCTGGAGCAAATGGAGTAAGAGATCTCCAGGTTGAAGGAGGCACCCGACCTTCTCCATTCACTGATGATATCATTAAGAATGTATAGCTTAGAACATGATTATGTTAAAAAAAAACTGGGTCAGTGGAGTGTGAAGGATCTTTAAATGCTTAATTGCTTACAGGCACTCACCCAGGTGATCGAAACCTCGGTACATGATGCAGGACTCGGTTGCATCAATAGCTTCAATCCGGTAGCGCCCCAGAGGTCCGGTGGGGAGCCCGTTGTAGTCGTGTTGCCAGCGGTCGAAGCCTCGAAACCGAACTTTAGCACCACATCTCAAGAGCCACTCGGCAGCGGCTCGATCTGGACCCACAGCTTTAATTCGGTCAAAATCGACTCTATAGAGAACAATAATAATCAGTGCTGATGGAGAAGAAAGTAGGTCACTGTGAAAAAATATAATGGTTGTATTGATATACTTTAAAAATACCTTTAAGACAGTTTTTGTCATCGTCAAATGTATTTTTTTGAGACACACAAGTAGGGCTTTTCTATCTAGTAATAAAATCCTTCTCTTCTCCTCAGTCCTTATCTCCTGTACTAAAAAGCTGTGAATTACATTAGACATACTTGTCATACGTGTCATTGCCAAGATAACCTTCAATATGTGCCATTCATTTTAATGTTAAAAACAAATCAAATGACTGGGTTTTAAATCAAGTGATATCAATTGTTCTTTGTTCCCAATGATTTCAAAGCATGCACAAGCAGCTCACCTTTTACTTGCCTTCAGTATACATCACTTAATTTGCTGCCAATCGCACTAGTTTTGGAGACTTTTGCTCTATTGTTTGCAAAAACATGCTCACAGGTACACAGTAATCATACCATACGAGTTTACGAAGTTTTAGCATTTCTCTCAGTGCTCAGTTGCTGTTAAACTTAAGCAGTACATCATGATTTTTGAGCCAGGAAATACAAAACTTTTAATCTTCAACTATTGTCATTGTCAATTCATTTCCTCTGAAACTATTTGGGGATAAAGAAGGCCAGGTCAGACAATACCTTATTTAAAAAACACTACTCACCTTGCAAAGGATAACTCAACAAAAACTTGCAAAAATTAGACTCCAGTTGTGACAATGTTGGCCTGACCAATATCAGATCCCCTATACAAGTGTGTATTTGATTGGCTAAATGCTGTTTTATTTGTGAACATGATACATTCTGTAGCCTTGTCAATAGGATTATCCTAAATATTTTTTATTCTTTTTACTAATATATAAATATATATATAAATACATACATTTTATATATTAAACTTTGTGTCAGACAGGTGTTTTTATTTTCACTCATTTATTTAAATTAAATTTTCTTGTTCTGTTAGCCTCCAGTTAGTCTGTTGAATTATGAGCCCTCCCCCTGCGTTTCATTCTCTGGATTTGAAAGAGAGGGGACTTGTGACCCCTTAAACACATTTCTCAACAAAACATAACGACTGTTCATTATTAACATACTTTTTGTTGTTCATAATTAATGTTTAAAAAGGTGTTTCTGTAACAGTAAATGGTGCTATGTTCAGTTAACTAATCAGTAGTTAGCCCTGACATCTCACAGCGCTTCCATCACAGACAACAAAGCCGTCTCTGTTGAGTGTGATTAGAAACACTTTAAGAATGTTGCTCTCATGTACTGTAATTTTTTATTTGTAGCATATAAATTTGAATAATTTTGCAGTGCAATACTCACCACTCATGAGTACTTTTCAGAAGGGTTACTTTTTACTCATACTCTGAGTACTATTTGGAACAGATACTTTTTATTCTACTTTCTGTACTTTTTTGGCAAGTAATGGTATTTTTACTTGAGTACGATTTTTCAGTACTCTTTCCACCACTGCCTGTAATATGACTACCTTTTAAAGAAGAAGCACGCAAATTAATAATAGTAATATAGAGGGTGTTATGTTTATTATTAAAATATTTTTCAGGGAAGGGATGGGAATGAAGGAGCTAAGTTCTCGCACACGTCGTGCGTGTTGGCATGACACAACTACTTCCATCAGTAGTTTGTGCACACTCTCCTCTCACACAACAAAATGTATGTACATTTTCTTCTGAAAATGAGCATCTACTTAAAGGGTGCGGTATAA
Organism: Danionella dracula; assembly: GCA_900490495.1. Classification (NCBI taxonomy): domain Eukaryota; kingdom Metazoa; phylum Chordata; class Actinopteri; order Cypriniformes; family Danionidae; genus Danionella; species Danionella dracula. The sequence goes on from UELW01000778.1 coordinate 1,324,268, forward strand.
GTGTTCTGATTGGGACGCAGTCTTATAATACATACTGTACTGCATTTGTATCGAGAACATCGATTGAGAATATGGACGTACTTGTTGAAGACAGCATTCAGCCAGCCCCAGAACTCTCGCCTGCCCTCTGATGGTTGCTTGGGGTGCGACTAGAATCCTCCGTGCAGACCAGGTCAACAGTCTCATGTCTTTATGACTGCTATAATGCTATAAACATAGCAACTTTTAAAAATAAGATTCCAAAGCATCAATACGCCATAAACACTCAACTTTACTAGTTAAAACGTAACGTTAAAGTGATTTCGTGTGTTTATATAATTGAACATAAAGGTCTAAATGCGCATTTAACAAATTGCGCCGTTTATATTCTCTGTTACGTCTATAACGTATATAATAACACCAACCCAAAAGCCACTACGGTTCACCTTTCTGTTCCCAAGTGTTTGTTATTCTTCCTCCATGCGCCATGTACACGCTCGCTGATCTTTCACCTGAAACGTCATTACGTTTCGTGTTCCTACTGGTCAACCAGAATTCATTGAAGGCGGGGCCTCTGAGAAGTCAATGCCGAGGACAGACCATAGAATTTCCTTAACTCTGCTGTCTGGAGCTAAACTAGAACATGTTGACGAAGAGTAAGGTTACAGTGACTACGTTGGTGAAATTACGGTTTTATTTATAAATAAAAAAAATATATTTGGTGGAAACATGATACGAACTTTAGGTTGCGGGCCGTTGTGTGGCCAGTTGCTGTCACAGAGAGCAAAGTCTACAGCGTGCAGAGCTGCTCAGCACAGCGGGTGAGAACTTGAAATAAAAATACTGTGACGTTTCAGCGTGAGCGAGCTTTTTGAGATCGAATGTATTGTTCTAATAAAATGTAACATTTGTAAAATGTGCATAATGTTCACTAACACTATCACTGCTACTATGCTCAGTATAAGCATCTATGTGGGGATTAAGTCACCCCTAGTTTACTTTGTTCACTCTTCTCTATTAGCCAACCATTTATGAATAAGTTGTTTTCTTAATATCTTCTGAAATAGTATTTAATCCTTCTTAACTGTTAACTGTGTCTGGTTACCTGACAATGTGACATTTTCATTTATAACAGTAAAAAAAATTCCCCTTTCATTAATGTTATCTACTGAAATGCCTTTTGGTTATATTTACAGTATTAGTAATTATACATAACAATTAGTAGATCATGTGGGTTCACTGTTATGTCCTGTTTGATGTAGCTCATTTGATGTGGCCATCATTGGTGGAGGGATTGTTGGTTTGGCATCGGCCCGAGAGCTGATCCTTAGGCACCCAAACCTCAGCTTTACCCTCTTGGAGAAAGAGAAGGAGCTGGGTGAGTGCTTTACGCCTAAATGTTTACACTGCTCTTTAAGTGTTTAGCTCATCTTCTGTCTTTTGTTTTCCAGCTATCCACCAGACAGGCCACAACAGTGGTGTGATCCACACAGGGATTTATTACACCCCTGGTTCTCTGAAGGCTCAGCTGTGTGTTCGTGGTGCTATGCTAACCTATCAGTACTGCCAGAAGAAAGGAGTTCCGTACAAGAGATGTGGAAAGGTGAGAAAAGAAAGAACTGCCTTAACTCTAGTGTTTCTGTACCCTATAGTGCTCCTGCACAGCTCAAGTTAAGTTTCACTTCAAATCACAAATTTAATATTTCTTGTAGTCCGGTGGACAAGGAGATCGACTTGTCATCTGAAGGTCGCAGGTTTGATCCCCAGATCCACCGAGTTGAAGTTGGTGTGAGTGATGAAACAATTGCTCTCCCATCTTCAACAACCACAGCTGTGGTGCCCTTGAGCAAAGCATCAGTTTCTCGACTGCTCCTCGGGCGCCGCAGCCATGGCTGCTCACTGCTCCAGGTGTGTGTTCACAGTTCGTTTGTTCACTGCTGTATGTGTACACTGGGATGGCTTACATGCAGAGCACAAATTCCAGGGATTGGTCACTACATATCTGGCCAACTGGTCACTTTCCCTTATTAGTGGAGAAAATGTAATACTTTCTTTGTAGACTAAAGCAGAATCACTGGTTTGTGTGAGCTCCTAGAAATCAGTGACCACTCAGTTGCTTTGTACCTTAAAATGTCATAAAACCACATCAGCGATTCCCACAGTTAGTTCATAGTTAGGCAAAACAAAACAAAAGTTGCCACTAGCTGAAATTGGTATTTTTTCACTGTCAGCGCTTTAAAGCTCATTGGACCGCTACCAAACCGTATGCCTCGTATATACACATTGTTTAGTTGCTGATTTACTGCTTTGTATTTAAACATATTAAAACATATTTAAACATTTTTGGGATCGTATTTTAGAGAGTGACTTACCTGTTGCATTGCTTTGGCTAGCATGACATTAGAAAGTGCTTCTAACTCTTTGGTGATGGAAGGACCTTATCACATCATAAGCTTGAAATTGTTGAATTTTAAAATTTATAAGTTAAATGTTAAATATATGTTTTACTAAATGTTCAAAAATGAATGATGGATGCTCACCTTTGCCCAAACCCCTTTCGAACATTGTTTGTGCATCAAATGACCGCTTTTATACAGATTTTTTGTTTTGATGTTATTTTAGAAAGCATCTGCATCTATTATATTGTTTTTGACTAGTTTTATTTTTCTGATGTCCATGTAAAGCCCATCTGATATGTGTTTTTGTTGTTGCTTGAGGTTAAGATTGAGGAAATGCTCCTAAAAACTAAGAAAAAATCTAAAAATTATGGTTAGGATTGAGAGTGTTTGAGAAAACTTTCGTAAGCCTCAAAACCATAAAAATGATGTTTAGTATTGCCATAGTATGAGAAAATGCTAATATGCACTCACGATTATAAAAGTGATGGTTAGAATTGCCAGGTATGCACTTGTGAACACTCATAAATGCTCAAAATCTCAAAAGTTATTGTCATGGTTGCCAAATACTGACAAAAGACTCATAAATGCAAAAAGTTGATTGTAAGGGTTAGAAAACGACCATAATTGCTCAAAGCATAAACATTATTGTTGCGGTTGCCAGAGATTGACAATTCTGGTAAATGTAAAAATGACGGTTAGGGTTGCTTGAGTTTAAGAAAACCTTTTAACTGCTCAAAACATAAAAGTGATGATTAGGGTTTCAAACAATGTATTTGAAGCTAACTGTTTATTATTCAAAAAGGTTTTGTATGTGTCGTTGATATTATGATTTATGGCTTTGATACTTATTGGTCTTAAAAAGTTTTAAATTTGACCTTATGAAACTGCAGAAACCCCGTTCTGCTTTCTGTAGTATTTTAGGTTCTCTTCTTCTATAATCATATGTAAAGGTCATCATTGAAGGGAAATGACAAAAGGAAGCCATTAGTACAGCAGATCTATCCCTATAAAATGCCCTCAAAACTAAAAACAAGAAAATAAAAAGTAACAGGTTGTTACACAAGTAAATGTCATTCATTGATTTGTGATCCAGTCAACCAAAGTAACATCAGGATAACTTGTATGAAATACATTTACAGTGCCATTTCTATTTGTTGTGGTTTTAGCTCATTGTAGCAGTGGAGAGAGAGGAGATTCCTCGTCTGAAGGCTCTTTATGAACGTGGACAGAAGAACAATGTACGAGACCTCCGTCTGATTGATGCTAAAGGAATCAGAGAAAAAGAGCCGTATTGCAGGGTGAGTGTGTTCCAACACCTTCTGTTAATGCAGTACAGGATAGACATCACCTACCTGTGTATCATTTATTGGTTTGATCAATAACAAGCGCCGTCATCAGCCTCTTACCTGTAATGGATGACCTTAAACTCTGTGGTCTTTCAGTCAGCGATTAACCAACCAAACGTATCTGAAACATAGCCTTGTGTGGAATTTTCAAGTCTAATGTTCAAAGCATAAAATCTACCTTGGAGTGGAGCCCAAGCAAAAGTGTATTTGAGTTATTTGGTTAAACATTTTAATAATTATAAAAACAGATCATTTTCTATTTAAAAATATCTAAATCACAGCTAGCATCACTGTTTCGCCATGGTCATGTCACGTGTGAATGCAAACCAGAGAGCATCAGATAATTCAAAGTTGTTGAAAGTGTTATCATTTAAAAAAAAATTTTTAAAGCGGAAACCTGTGTGATTTGTTTTATTTACACGCACAATGAGTGACTTGTGAAGTCAGGTTTTTGTCTTTTAAAGAAACTAGTTCTATATTTCTGTGATTACGTTATTCTTCTAGGGCATTATGGCATTGGACTCTCCATACACAGGCATCGTTGACTGGAGGATAGTTGCTCTGGCTTATGGTACAGACTTCCAGGAAGTGGGGGGGACTGTTTTGACTGACTTTGAGGCCTGTGACATCAGCTTGTCCGCAGAAAGTCCAGCCGGGAGTACTGAGGGTAAGTGACACGGCCTCGTCATACACATTTGACCCTTTTTTCCCATTTCTTGAATGCTTTCCTCAACTTGTGCTTTTAGGGTTAACATATCCCATCATCATCAGAAGCTCGCAGGTTAGAAGAGGATGTGCACGTATTATTCGTTGATGTTTTCTGAGCCTGTTGAGTGAGGCTGTGTTTCTGTACAGGGACCGGAAGTGAGGTGTCGTTTTGTGCTGGCTTGTGGGGGACTCTACTCTGACCGTTTGTCTGAGATGTCCGGCTGTAGTTCAGAACCTCGTATTGTGCCATTCAGAGGAGACTACCTAGTGCTCAAGCCAGAGAAAAACTACCTAGTCAGGGGCAACATCTATCCTGTGTGTAGCACCTTCCTGATTTGAGGATAGATGGAGCAAAATACAAAAAGATGAGTGTTTGTTAATTGTGTTTTTATGGGTTTAGGTGCCAAACCCTCGTTTTCCATTTCTTGGGGTCCATTTCACTCCTCGCATGGATGGAGCAGTCTGGCTGGGTCCAAACGCAGTCCTGGCCCTTAAGCGGGAGGGATATAAACTCTTTGACTTCGATACACGGGACTTCATTAACGCACTTTCCTACAGGTACAGACTAATGCAAAATGGGATTTATGCTTTGATTATTATTTTAACAATCTATAGCAATAACACTTCTATGATCATTTTTCTCATTTTTAAGCGTTAAAATTTTTATTAAAGTGAAAACACATTACTGAACTTGAAATTATTTCAGAAGCATTTTGCAACTTAGAAATAAAGTACAAATAACAACTTTTTCAAGTGTTTTATACTATTTTATCATTTAAAGAGTTATTTGATAACATTTATACTTGATATGGGACACTTATGACCAGATCACAAATTAAAATTTGGATGAAATATCTAATCATAGATCTTTTAAACAATCAACCTTGTGTCAAGGTCCTCTCAGCTGATCACCTGAAAAAAAGAAATCTTCTGATGAAAGAAATAATCCAAGAAAAATTTTTTTTTCTTTATTTTAAGAGCTCAAAATAGTTTTAGTTACTTTTAGAAAGTTGTTAGTAGGGCTGAACAATTTTGGAAAATGATTGAATTACAATTATTTTTAATTAATATTGTAATAAGGATTTTACTTTTTTTTTGTCCCAAAGTGTAAATTACATAAATATTTTTAACTTACTAAGTAACTTTCCCATGTTTTAGTAATTCAAAGTTGTCATAACAAACGTGTAAATATGTGGACTGCAATTTTAATAACTGATTAATGTTGTCAGACAGACTTTAGCTAAATACAAATTTCAACTTTTCTGTTTGTTAAACTCTCACATGACTGTAATGGCAGCTTCTGTGATTTGAAAATTGCATTGATTCATATTTATATTTAATTGTAAACACAATTAAATGTTCAGTCCTAGTTGTTAGCATTGCGGCTTTCCTGACTGGGTCAGGGAGATTATTAGACCAGCCGGGGACATTTAGAGATTTACTGTTTTTCAGTCAATCAATCAATCAATGAAGTTCTTATAAAGAGCTTTTTTTAGCAGTTGCTTTCAAAGCTACTTTTACATAAAATAGTAAATCAACAGTCTAGTGTTAATCCTTGAACTTGTAAATTAATCTGTTTAGTACAAACGACCGTAAGGTTCCATGTTGTCAGGTTTCTGAGTTAAAAAGAATGTGTTCTTGGTTTGTGTAGTGGACTGCAGAAGCTGGTAATGAAGAACCTCGGGTATGGGATGGGGGAGATGTATAGAGGTGTGTTCACCAGCGCTCAAGTGAAGCTCCTCCAGAGATTCATACCTGAACTGAGCCCCAGCGATGTCCTCAGGTACAGTCACACAAAGACGAGTGTCTAATGAGTCGCAATATTCTTCCTTCCACCTTACATGGATTAAGAGTACAAATTGAAAGGTTAGAACATTGGAAATTTAAATATTGAACCCATTATAACTCAGTCGTTTCAAAGCTCAATCGGCTCAATCATTGACGGCATGAGTTACTTATTCCGTTTCATGCCAGAAATGAAATGTAAATACTTGTTTTTATTTATTTTGTTTTATTTTTTAAAGCCTTTTAGAAATCAATGTTGTTTCATGGCTCAGTTTCACAACAGTTTCTATGTTCACATACTTCACATAATATTCAAACAATTAAATTATTTTCTTGTGATGTACTAAAATTCATTTTGGCCTAAAAAGAAATTATGCCATTTACTAGTGCCATGGAATTTCTGGCTATGACTGAGTACTAAGCTTTTAAAAATCAAGGCATTGCCTAAGTAAATACATAAAAAATGATGAAAATATTTATGGCGCATATTGCTTCAAAACCCAGTATACAATTAATTACATTTAAAACATAAATGGTTATCTTAACTGTACTCATATGTGCATGAAATTAAGATTGGTGGTCTGGCCTGCTGAAAGGTTACAATATATTTGTGTGTGTGTGTATATATATATATATATATATATATATATATATATATATATATATATATATATATATATATATATATATTTAGCTATATATATTTTTTCTGTTTTCCGATCTTCTCCTACTGTGCATTGCGCTTCTTTCCGTCTCCATCGCAGTCTGGATCAATTCTCATGTGTGCAGCTTACAATAGTCGTCTTAATTGAGTCACTGTGAGAAATTGTAATATGAGTCTTGGCTCGTACAACAGGTTTTTTTTTTTTTAATTCTGAATCTTTGGTATGTTTTAGTCTGTACATTATAAATCAGATAGTCTATAACATGGGCAGAGGGAGCAGTGACTTTATTGTGTTCGATACATGCAATACACTTTTACAAGTTACAAAAATTTACATTTTAGAAAACCGCTACACAGTTCCCTGTCAACCCTGAATTTTGTACATTCTCTTTCTATTTTCTGAGCAAGTGTTTCAGAACTTGTAAATTTGGTTTCTAAATTGTGAAAGTGTTTGTTGCTTGTAATAGTGTATTGCATGCATCGACCACCAAATTGCAGTCTTTCTTCTTCTTTCAGCGGTTATTTAGGCATTAATGTGATGTGTACAATACTACCTCTTGTGATTTAGTGGAGGTAGTAGATGAGCCTGCTTAGTGTAGATATTGAATGCAACAGGTAAGTAAATTGTCGGTCAAATAGATAAAAAGGATATAGATAGTTTATCATATAAAAAATCTCTCTCTCTCTCTCTCTCTCTCTCTCTCTCTATATATATATATATATATATATATATATATATATATATATATATATATATATATATATATATATATATATATATGTGTGTGTGTGTGTGTATACATCATCATTGTTCTTTGATTCCGTTTTTCCCATGTGCTTATTGGTTCAGGGGACCATCAGGGGTGCGTGCACAAGCTTTGGACGCTGAAGGGAACCTGGTGGATGATTTTGTGTTTGATGGTGGTGAGGGAGAGGTGGGGAGCCGAGTTCTCCATGTTCGTAACGCACCCTCACCAGCTGCCAGCTCATCTCTGGCCATCGCTGAGATGATCGCAGATGAACTAGAGAAAAGGTTTCAGCTGTAGATTCAACACGACTTTGCCTTCTACTCAAGCACACTCCTGCTCTTTTGTGAACCACACTTAAAAAAGAGTAACTACAATTAAGAATGTGAACCACTTTCTCCTCAATATTTGTATTGAGAACAAGCACTCAAGTAAATTCTGGTACGATTCTAATTTTTTTTAAATGCTGATTTTTACAAGATTTTTCAGGAAAAGATGTTGGATGTACAAATGTAGTTGCACTTTAAGCCTGTATTTGTAAAATAAAGCAATTTAATCATTATATATCGATTATGACAATGCTTTTGTGTTTTGGTAAAACTGAAACCACTACATGCTTGGGTTTAAAATAATATTTTGCCTACAAAAAATAAATAAATTATACTTTTTTTACTCTTTCATCACACCTGATTCTATATTTAAAACGGCATTTAATCCACCACTTAAAAGTAAATTGTAAATCTGTATCTGTGTTTGAAGATTAGGTTCTTCAACTTCATTCTCCAAATTCTGATGAGATGACCGAATGCTTTTTAAATGTTTTCTTGTAATTTCCACTTAAATTAAAGGGCCTCCATCAAAGCAAAAAATGACTGCTTTTGATTGCTTTATGCCCAGGTTAACCACAATTTAAGCAGAAAACTGGGAAAAAATGGTTTATTTTTTTTATACAATTTAGATCAATTATCCTAATTGTTTCCCTTCAGTGTTCGTCTTGAGTGCTTTATAGATCTACTGAGGCCTGTACATTAACTGATTAACAGTCTGAAAAACGAATAACTACCTATGCAATATTGAATATATACTTAATAGTCATAAAAACATAAATTGTATCTTAAAAATAAACGTTTTTAGAATGCTTTTTTACTTCATTTAGAAAAGTGTGTGCGTGTGTGTGCGTGCGTGCGTGCGTGCGTGCGTGCGTGCGTGCGTGCGTGCGTGCGTGCGTGCGTGCGGTGCCCATGCACACCTGACTATAACCATCATTGTGATTTAGAATATTGGCCTGAAAAGGATGAAAGGATGTGTCTATTGGATAGAAACATTTAGATTAAAAATGACATGTTTTTATACATTTAGTACTTCTGCTCCCTGTATGAATATTCCTCTGCTGTAATCCGAATCAACCTTGAGGGGACTTGAAGAATGAAGCTATGTTCAAAAAAGGCGAAGTGGCGAAGTGTTTCTTTAAAATGAGTGACGCCCCTGGTTTCCATGAACTTCCCAGTGCAATAATTTATTTGGCCGCACGATGGCAGTAGTAACCTGGGAATTAAAAACAATTATTAGCGACACTACTATATAAAGCTTTAAATCTTGTTGGAAATAACTTGCTCAGTATTTCATAGTCCAGTCGTTAGATTATATGGGGCTTTAGTGAGTTACTGTACTTTCAATGAGGCCAATTCAGAGCGTTTTCTTACATGTAATTTTTCTGTGTGCTATATACCTCTAGAATAGATGTTTGTGTGCATGAACGTTTATCAAGGCTAAAACAAAACATGTCGTGTATGTGCTGTCGGTGCTCCGGTGGTGGTGCTGCTCCTCTCCCCTCCCTCTCTCCGCGCAGAGAGCGAGCAGCTGTGATTACACCGTCATGGACACGAGCGCTCCGCAGCCGAGTTGAATCGGGACGTTGCCAACAACAAAAACAAAGACATTAGTACCGCTGACTTTTCCTCGGATTATACTGGATCTGTGTGCGGCGTGTGTGACACAAATATCCCCAGCAGACTGACTCTGTCACCATGACAGTTTGGCTCTGGAGTAACTCCTCCTCGCGCGCTTCATCGGGTGTCTCGAGGCCACAGAGCCGCCGCCAGATGTGCTGGTGTTAACCGCAGCAAACACCGCCACACAAGCACCCAGCTCAACGGCTTTCAACTGCTGTTTCTTAACGCTTCCCTCTCCGTGAACGACATGACAGAGGCTGTCCTGTTTGAGGAGCATCTGGGCGAACTGCCCGACTAGCATGTGCGGCTAATCTCGGTCGATGTTAGCAGCTAATTAGCGCACGAGACACCCGCGGCTGTCAGGACCGAGACTGGGACACCTTTTAAACAGCTTATTTTGATTCCCAGGTGGTTTCCCCGCAGAATGAGGTGTTTCGCGTGTCTGGAGACCCTAGCGGGCCGTAGACGCGCCGGAGAGTGAGTTTGTTTTGAGCGTGAGCGAGCAGCTAAAGTTGGTCGGTTGTTCCTGGAGCTCGGGGCCGATGCGGAGGCATGCAGCCTGACTTCAGCTCCAGCGAGGAGGGCAGCGCGCGATGGCGAGGCCTGTTCGTGCAGGGGCTACGGAAGGTAATGTGCTGCTCTATCTCCCACTTTAGCATTGTTTTCAAGAAAGCAAATGTTTCGGGTGTGGGGAGTTATTAAACAACTCAAATGCAGAGTTGTTTCCGTGTAGCGTTTAGCACAGTGAGCACTGTGTACACAGTGTCAGTTCTGAGATGCAGCGTTGCAAAGAGCTAATGTTGTTTGTTTACTAACGTTTCTGCACAAGGCCTTGAAAGCATAGGTTGGGGTTTCATACTACACACTCTCAGTTTGACAACGCATGACATGCCCTTAGTGGAGTTCAGTGGTTGACTTTTACATGGGGCTTTACCTTTGCCCAATCAGTCCAATGTGTAACTTTTACGCTCTTCAAACCTCTATTCGAGTACACATTCGTAGCTTTCCATGTAAGCGCACTAACACGAAGGCATGCTATTAGATATACAATTGCCTATTAGAGACTCAAATATATGTTATATATTTTTCTCAAGTAATTTAGGCTCTAAATCAACTACTCGAATGAAAGCACAAGTTTATCTAATTCTGCAGAGGTTTAATGATAAGTTTACATGTTAATATGAAACATATTGGTGAAAATGAAAACAGACCCTTTTCATTGCATGTTTTGGAGACTGTCTCTTTAAATTATCCTGAGCTGCTGGTTATTTTGCCCCATCTCATTATGATTAAGTGTTCCTTTGCACCCAAAATCTTTACACCGTTGTTTATCAGACTGGGAAAGAGTGCAATGTCTTGCAAAGACATAGCAAACCATATACAACATGGATGATGACTCATCAGGAATGAGATGATGTTATCAGAAATTCTTGGGTGGGATTCTATAGTTTGTGGCATCACAAACAATTTTAGACTAGCTTGTTTTTAGGAAATGAAAGGTGTTATTTGGACAAAATGTTTAATGTTTAGAGTTTGATCATTAAAAAACAACAGACTTTGCACGATCCACTGCCAATGTACTTCCACTAAAATCTCAGTTGTAAATGCGTTTTCGGTTTGTGCTTTCCGATAGGAGTATTGTGTTGATACCACGGGTTTGTTTGTTCAGAAGTGATTATAGGTAGGTGTTAAGTTAGTCAGATTTTTAGTATTACCCTTTTATTGTCATGTTTTATCTTCAGTCTATATCTCACATTTGTTTATTAAGTGATTTATAAAAGTTGTAAGTTCCTTAGTCATGAAGGTGTGACGTCACTAAACCGATGTATCCCATTGTGTTGTAATTTGTTGTGGTTTAATCAGAGATTAGATCCGTGCTTTTTCTCTTGAAAAGGGTACAAGTGTAAAATTCCATTGTGATTGAATCCATTGAAGCAAATAGGCAAAAAACTGCTTCCGGCACTGGACCGGTAGCTGAGGAACAACTGACATGGAACCAGGAAGTATTCTTGCATACAGTCCATTGTGTATGCAAACTAAAAGGCCACATTTTGTTCAGGCACCTTTTAAGGTGTTACGGGGTTAAGATGTAGGAGTTCTGGAAGAACCCTTATGTCAACTTTCTGATATTACATCGCCTCTCAAAAGAAAAAATTATATTGACTTATGTAAAGTGAGAATCACACCATTGTTCATAGATAAATATCAGTTAACCTAGATGTAGGCTTACTGTGATGAGATACAGATCAATTAATTGTACAGCCAATTAAATTTGCAACAAAATAGTGAAGTTTAGCTATTACACAAGCAAAATGCAGATTTGAGTCGCGATGGGCTCAATTCCAGGCAGCTTACTGCAGAAGAGATGGAGACGGTGTAAGCTTGATCATAAGAGTCTATTTTTCCTCTGCTGCAGTGCATCAGCCACTCTGCAATGAAATTCGGTTCATTTATACTCAAACGAGGGCTTTTCTCTATGAGATGGTGAAGTGCTGTCCGATGTTACCTGCTGCCAGATTTTAGTAACAGCACAGCTCTGTTAGCTATAACTTCACATAACTTGCTATGGTTCACCTTCTGTTTTTTCCAATATTAGTTCTGTGCTGGATTGTTTTATGCCACTTTTCCACTGGATTATAGTAACAGCACAACTTTGGTATAGATTTGCTTGGCTTGCCATGATTCACATTTTTGTGTTTGCCGACTTTCAATATTAGTTTTAAATTAGATTGTTTTATGTCCATTTTACCACTGGAATGTAGTACATCTCACCTTTGTTTATTTGTTATGGTTTTGCTCAGTTCACCATAGTTTGCGTTTCTTCTGACTTCAATGTCACTTGTCACTTCAATGGATATTCGATGTTCTCAATTAGGGATGGGTCGCTAGACGATGCCATCATCTATCGCCGATGGCAGATAGATTACTCGATGCTGAGCCGGCATTGGTGATCCTCCCTACCACCATGCCAGGATAAAACACTTAATAACTAAAATAAAATGCATGCTTTCAATTTCCAGATCTTTACTTATATTTATATTGTGAGGAAATAATTTAAAAATAACGAAGTTGTTAAAAATCACCAAAACTGTACAGTGAACTCAAAAGTAATTAAACTTTGTTTACCTTAAAAATATACATTGGAAAAAAACAAAAAAATATATAAATTATTTTAAATCCATTACTTTAAATAAACTAAACCAAAAATCCCTTTTTGGTTTTAACATAACGGATGAGCTTGGAATAAAAAAAAGCTTCTGGACAGAGACGTACTTAAGTGAAACTAACATGTTCAAATTTCTTGGGTTTAATAAGTCACCCACTGTGCTGAACACATTCAGATGGAGCACTGATGGCACAAAATAATAAAATATATACGAGCGGTGTAGGACATAAGAGGAATCTTAAGAGAAGAGGATCAGGTTCTATTAGCGTGCCTCAGTCATGCACGGTCATAAGAGGGGCTCACGCAAGCTGGTTTAGCGGTGTTCCACTATCCTGGGTTAACCAAGGCTGCTTTGCACATTACTCACGATGACGTTACTGCTAGGTTTGCCTCTAAGATGCCTCTAGATCTGCTTTAAGATGACGAGCTTCGGGTCGACTGTGAGTTTTACTTCAGATGTGTCTCGTGGCTGTCCTCTTTCCTTTGGTCTAAAGTAAAACTATTGCCTGGTTGGTGAATGTATTCCTTTTTTACTATTATAACGCTGTGATATTATAACAATACAGATCACTCTGCCAGAGTCCCACAGAGTTCCACAGACGTGGTACGAGGGCAAATTGGTTAACATCGCCCAACCCTATTCTCAATTGTATGCCTAATGAACTTCCAGACTAGCTCTACTGAATCCAGAAATCCAGATAATTTTAACAAATCCAACCATGACTTCAGACATTTAGCTAGCATTCAACTGGCATGACAAGGTGAATAGAGTTAGATGCAAAAAGCTGATCTGAGCTGAAACAACACAGAATAATGGACACAGTGGAAGGAGGGGTATTCTTTAAGATGTGACTGTGGGGATTATTCAGTGGGCTCAGAGACTGACCAATCAGCAGTCAATAGGATTGCTCGTCAAACTTTTCATTTCAATCAGAATTACTTCAGCTCGACTCTGCTTACTTCATAGAACGTTATCCAAACAGAACATTCTTGTACCAAGTACAGAACATGGTTAAAACTAAAACCCTTAAAAGTACGTAAAACTGTTGCATATCAGTATGGTGGAAAAGTGGCAAATGATAATAATGTTGACTTGTTCGAAGTAAATTTATCTCAGATTAACTAAATAAAGTTATAAACATGACAAGATGCTTTTAAAAAGAAAAGTCCTTACAGATTGTAACCACTAGTTAACATCATGGATTCCACATGACATCAATTATCTCAGTTAGTTGCTGAATACTTTGGCAAAAAGTCTCAAAACACCTTAAACATAAAACTAAAAATGAACATTGAGGTGAAAGAATAGTGGACTTTACATTTTATACACATACAAATATTATATGTTTCTTTTGAAAGAAAGCAAACTGTTGATAATGATTCTATATCTTCAAATAAATTTTATGTATTTCATTGTATTTGGTGAAATAGTTTAAAAATTACTATATTTGTCATTGCAATTATTTCTTGAACAATTAATCACCCATGAAAATTCATTAATATGGCAGGCCTGCCAAAGGGTCAAACCGTTTTGTCCATTCACCATTAGATTTAGAAAAATTAATTATTTTCTTTTATTTCTAAATTGTTCACAAAAAACAAAAACATTAATTTGACTTCAGATAAAAATGTCAAATGATACTGAATATTAATGATACTTTTAATACCAATATCATCAGGGATACACAAAGAATTACTTTAAAAGTCATCTTCTGTTTTTTTCACTCTATTGCTCTCTTTCTCCGTTGCTCATGGCTTTCATTTTCTCTGCCTATGTTCTTATTCTCCTCATCAATACTTTTCTGTCTGCTACTATCATCCCCCATCCCAGGAGAAGACAGAGGGCTTGAGCGTGTGTTTGTATCTGACGCGTGTGTATGTGTGTTGTGGGGTCCCAGCAGACTTGCTCTCGGTGCCTTAATGGAGGACGGCATGTAACCAGACACTAGAGCAGCGAGCACTGACCGTCTCATCTGTGTATCTTTCTGTGTGTGTGTGATGGATGCATTCACTTTGTGTTTTTGGGCAGTTTTTCACAAGCTTGACTACAAAAGTTGAGTGCTACTCAAATATGTGTTCACCTTTAACCTTATACTTATCATAGAACAAATAGTATTAAATTAAAAATATGTCTGCAGTCTCTGACTTCTGATTTTGCAGCTACACCTGAGCTGACTGCATTCCTGATGCAGGACAGTGCCCAATAAGGTGTAAGCTGGGGTAAAAGGGAAATCTAGATGGTTACCAGATTAAAATTGCTCAATTTTGGAGTGTATATTTGTGTGTGTCCACTGATGAAATGTAATTAATTCAACAGTACATATCATCACTGCCAGTGTACCAAGATATCTGTTATTTGTTAGGTTTGAACTCATATGCTTGACTTGGGGAGTAATGCCTCCTGTGCTCTGTTTGTGTGCAGGTGCAAGTGCAAGTGCATCCCAATCTGTCGGCTAAAGAAGATGCACTCCAGCACATTGAAGCACTCATTCTACAGCTCCTGAATAAGCTGTGTGTTACACAGCCCAGGACCATAGCGGATGTAGAGGTAAATATGCAAACACTCGCCAGAAGTGAGAGCATTTTGCTGTTGACTGGAGTGGAGTTATAATAGAGAAATAAGTGATCTTGTTTTTTCTCTGTGAAAGGAAATTATAAGATAAGATTTTTATCCAATAGTTAAAACAAATTGCTCAACCTTGGTGCCTTTGGGGCAAAGTATTCCTTGCTTCAGCCTGTAGAATGGTGATGAACTTCTACAAATAAAAACATGAAAAATAATGGTTTCAAGATAATTTAGAATTATGCCAGCTGTGTGTTAAAATTCAAATAAATAACAATTGATTCTCGCGATTGCTTCTAAATGGACCCAGAACTGGATATAGAAAAGAACAGTTTATTTGAACTGCTCTTCAACTCGTTCTTATCATTTGGAATGCATTTCAATGGCTACAGGACCCGGATATAGAAATGAGCAGTTCATTTGAGTCATTCTTCAACTCGTTCTTATCGTTTGGAATGCATTTCAATGGCTACAGGACCCAGATATAGAAATGTGCAGTTCATTTGAGTCACTCTTCAACTCCTTCTTTTTGTTTGCAATGCATTTCAATGACTACAGTACCCGGATGTTAGAGAAGGTTAGTTTATTTGAATCGCTTGTTCACATAAGATGATATTGCACGCGGTATTTTTGCCTAAATGAATACTAAAGCTCATTTTTGTTTGGACATGGTGGGCACATTATTTTACTGAAACAAACGACCTAATATCGATGTTTTGGAAGTATCATAAGAGGTTTTACTGGTGCGTGCCGATAATCAAAAGATGCAGGTAAGCTAGTTTAATTTCACTTATTATTGTTTTTTGCTCAGTTTTGGAGTCTTATCATAACTGTTTGCAAGTAAGCTTGTTAGGGAATTAAGGACATAATTATTAACAGATCAACGAAAAAAACTAATCGTTCAAAGAGTAGTTTTGTTGAGTGAAGAGAGTCAATTTTTTTTACTAATTACAGACTTGTGCTGCAAATTGTCACTTAGTTTTAAAACAAGTTTTTAACGATCCTATGAGCTTTTAAGTTGAAATATTAACAAATTTTAAATTGCGGATAGCAAAGAAATGGCCATATTGCTGTCAGGGCTTTGAAAAGAAAAGAAAGACACTTATGAAAACATATAAATTCTTTTATAATACGCATATAGATCTCTCAGCCTTTTTGTAAAGATTAATAAGAGAAGCAAGCAAACTTCTTTAATAGGGATGGCACGGTACACAAATCTCACGGTGTAGTACTTGCCTCGGTTTTTACAACACAGGTTTTGGTTCTGATGGCTTAGTAAATTAGTAATTCTTTTGAACCATTCTTTGTACAAGTCACATAAAAATAATTCACTTAATTTAAAACATCAATACACATCTTAAAAACTGGACGCTTTATATAAATAAAATAAAAAGTGAAATATAAAGAAACATTATCTAGGACATCTGCCCAAAGCTGGTGATAAAACATGCTAATAATACTAATAAACAGAAAACAGAACTGACTTAAAATAAAAATATCTACCGTTAAACAATCTCCATGTCTGTCTGTCATTGTTGTAAATAAACAACAAAATGGTCTAAAAAAAAGACCATTTTGTAAAGATTTTACACTTTGGTCTAAAAAAAAAAAAAGTGTCTATCCAGAATGATCAGGAAAAATGTATGCATGTGTATAGCGTGATTCCAGCTCTGAGGTGTCAACCCCATATGACAAGTGACTGAAAACAACTGCATATGTTTAGCAATCAACATTGTGTGAGTTGCTCAACCCCGCTTGCAGACAGTACTGTGACAGACCCTGCAGATGTGAGCTCATGTTTATGTTGCCTTTTGCATGAGTACATCTGGTAAAACAGTGCTTGCATTTTTACCTTTCTTTTTTGAATTTTTGTCCTATTCCACAGCAAAACCAGAATGTCCCCAAACCACAGATTTTAAAAGTTTCTTTAAAAATCCTTGCCCCTTTAACGTCAGCGCTTGCTAATTGGATATTTGCACAAGTGAGCAGTTCATTGATGATCTGTTTGTTAGCAGAAAGGCGGTTCTCTGACATGTGCATGTTCAAATCCATAAACAAGTAGTTCACCAGGCTTGTTACAATAATACTATGTATGGGAGTATACATACTATTATTGTTGAACCGAAAAACCGCAGTGCACATACACTTCAAGGACATGCTACTGAACGTTTCAGTATAAAACTGAGTACTGTGCCACCCCTATCCTTTTTACATTTTTGAAATGCGTTAACTCCAATTGACTTTGTTCAGTTGACAATCATTAACAAACATTAGGGCTGAATTTGGGAATTTATTCAAATTTGGTTAAAAAAAAAACAAACAGTACTATGCCAATAAAAAAAGGACTCAAATTTTTTTTTTTTCCAAAGTATTTTTTGACAATAACTAGTAATAAATAAGATAATACGATATTAAGAAAATAATATATAAATAACAATTTTAGTAAACAACTGATTCTTTATGTTGTATTTCCACTAGGGCTGGGCACTATACCAGTATGAAAGTGAACACCGGTATTGTGTTGCGGCATGATCTGGATTTTGCAATACTGTCGAGTACGTCACATTTATAAATTTCATGAATTCAGCTTGATGTCTTGCTTGCACACGCTGAATCTACGTGAGAACACCTCAGAATTAAACATCGAGTGCAGTTTGAGGCAAAACGTCAGCGAGACGCCTGATAGAAATTAAGAAAATGATTGGTCACACTTAACAGTGGCAAAAACAGTTTTAAGTTCTCTGGCTAATCTTGCATTTTAAATAAGGTTAAAATGCAAATTTGACCTCTAATGTCATTAAGGTCTACTAAAGTGTGATGTCCAATTTTTCCCAGTCATATCATTATATAATATCGATAGCGTCTGGACAGCGAAAAATACCGTGACATGAATTTGAACCCATATCGCCTACCCCTAAACGTCCACCTTGTTCGCATGTAAAACCTTTCACAAACTAAATAAACAAATTTAAATGAACTTACTGTAGATATAAGGTAAGAGTGTGCAATAAATCTCTCAAACTAAAGTATAGGTAGAAGTTTAACACATTTAACTAACTAAAAGTTATTGAAGTAAAGATGTAGGCGCGTGAGTTGCACTTTTGTAATCACAGGCAATGAATAATACCAGATTTTAAATTAGTTAACAGATGTATTTTCTTACTAGTTCCCACATTAGCAGTTTCTCCATTTGTAGGTTTTATCGATGCAGAAGCCATCATTTAACTGATTAAAATGTTATGTAGCGTGCTACTTTATTTTTTTTACTATATGTAAACTCTCTCATGTTGACCGATCCAAATATCTTTTTTTCAAATCTGAAGTCTTGATTGATGAGTTTGACACATTTGAGCATTTCAATTACAGGATCGCGTTCAGAAGACGTTCCCGAATCCCATCGATAAATGGGCCATGTCAGATGCCCAGAATGCAATAGAGAAGCGCAAGCGGAGAAATCCACTGCTACTGCCAGTTGATAAGATCCATCCACTACTGAAGGTGTGTGATGCCCTGCCACCTTTTACTTAACCAGTCTGCAAAGTCCTGCTACTGTAAAGTAAATGACTCTTCGGGTTCTCTCAACAGGAGGTACTCGGGTACAAGATTGACTATAATGTTTGTCTATATATCGTTGCTGTGCTGGAATATATCTCGGCTGACATCCTGAAGCTGGCTGGAAATTATGTGAGCAACATTCGACATTATGAGATCAGCCAGCAGGACATCACAGTCTCCATGTGTGCTGATAAGGTCAGACATGTTTGAGTGTGTATGTATGTGTGTGAGTGGAGGGAGGGGTTTCAGTTAATAAATGTCTTTGATAAAACTAATTCTGTTGTTTCAGAAGAATGACAAATAAAGGTTGTTTCAAAAGTTAAAGTGATTAATGTGATTTACATTTTTATAACTCCACCCACATTAATGCATCAGCTTCCACATAGCATGAAAAAAACTCTATAAAAGCTGTTAAGGGTATTCGTCTGCAATAGGTGAGAGTCAAATCTTATTCTCTAAAGTATGTTGACCAATAAGAAAATTCCAAGCTAGTTTCACAAAATTGTCTTGTCATAGTTTCTACCCTTCTATATGTGACCTAAGCCGCTCATTCAGAGATGAGCACAACCGTACTGAACGTAATTTTCCAACCTTCAAACTTTTAGCTACATGAAGCCAGAACCTTATTCCTTTTGGAATCAGAAAAAAATTTAGACCTAGAATTAGAAAAGTTTGGGTTAATATACACACATATGTTTGTTCTATACCCCTTTGAAATGTGAAAAACCTCCATTGTTAACTATCCAAGCTTCACAAAAGATCGCACTGCAGATCAACTTTCATCTACTGCATATTAATGCTTCGTTAACACATTCACGAAACCGGTCACTGATTGCCCCAGTATGTTGCATTTTCACAGAATCTTGGGACATCAATTCGTTTGAACTCCTTTGTTTTGAGGAACATTTTTTCATCACAGCCTGAACTTCCTTTTAAACAGGAAGTTCAAAAACTACTGAAAAGCAATAAATGAACCCTTTTATCGTTAACATTTAATGTAACGGTTAGGCAGCAGTCTTCAGCAGACAGAGACTATTGCATACACGTTGTTATCTAAAAAAAGTCTTTTGGTGTGTTGTAGAGGTTTAAGAGTTTTATTGCTGACTTAAAAGCCCTAACCTCACCTGTGTGTTTGCCTTCAGGTCTTAATGGACATGTTCGACCAGGAGGAGGAGATGGGGCTATTGTCTCAGAGTGTGGAGGAGGTTTCTTCATCTGGAGTTCTCACTTACGATGACATGGTGCGACTGGAGATCGCAGAGGAGCGTCAGTATTTGCGTGAACTTGATCTCATCATCAAAGTTTTCCGACAGCCCTTCATGACCAGCAGTAAAGTCTTCTCCAGTCAGGTGCGCTCTTCTAAAGAATCAAGATGCATCTCGATTCAGTCTCTTTTTTTTTACCAGCCTGTTTTTCTCTCTCTATGTGTAGGACGTTGATCTTGCGTTCAGTAATATTCTAGAGGTCCAGGAGTTAACGGTCAAGCTGTTGGGTCTCATTGAGGATGCGGTAGAGATGACTGCTGATGGGAGTCCGCATCCTCTTGTAGGCAGCTGTTTTGAAGATCTTGCTGAGGTGCTGATTCTTAGTCAATAGTTTAAAGACACTTGTGAAGTGGAGCGTGCTCTTAAAAAGTTACTGCGTCTTTTGTACAGGAGCAGGCATTTGATCCTTATGAAACACTGTCTCAAGAGATTCTCTCAAAAGAGTTCTGTCAGCATTTCAACACACTGATGTCCCGCCCCACTGTTGCCCTGCACTTTCAGGTTAACACTAACTTCTTTACTTTTTACCTACATAACAAGCAGAGAGGACTGTATTGATGATTTTATTTCTTTTACAGTGTTCTGGTTTATTTAAAACATGTTTGTCAAGATGCTGATTGGACTATATTTGTTACTCTTTTTTTATTTTAGTGCTGATTAGTCAGCATTTAGGTCTCTACTCACCTATCTGAATTGAGATTTATACAAACATTTGGATAGCCTCGCTACAGGGTGCATTTAGTTCTTTTTCACTTTTCTACCATTTTATTCTGATGAAGTGACTCCTTGCTCTTGGGTTGTGCTCAGGGGTTGTGATGTGTCCTTCATGAACTTCAAAAGATCAGATTTTTCCTATAAGAATGATGAAAATAATTCTCAAATAATCATTCTTTTAAATGAACAAGTGTCAAAAGAATGAAGCACCAAAATGAACAAAACTTCCCATCATTTCTCAGGGTACAACAGTCACCTATCTGCCTGTTTTAGAATCTTTGTGGGCTTTGTTGAACAACTCTTGATGGTCGGACACCTTCTAAGAAGACCATCTTCGTAATGTCTATATGCTCCTCGTTTGTGATTTTTCCCTTCATCGCGTTGTTCTTTGTTGCAGTTTGCTGTTGTGAAAGTGTGTATCTAGCGCCATCCAGCTGCTTTTTCATGTCCCACTCAAGAGCCAGCGTGATTAAAAGACTATTTTTTTAAAACAGCCGCCGTTTGGCTGTCGTCCCTGAGTAATGGAAAGTTTAGTTCAACTTTGTGCTTTGTTATTTTACCTGTTTTTTATTTATGAGAACGATTCATTTGAACAATTAATTTGTATTGGTCATATCAGGAAAAAAATGATTGCAAAACGTTACGACAAAGACCCAAACATAGAGCAAAATAACTGAGTAAATGAACATTCTTATCGGTGTCTTTTGATTATTATTAGTCAAATGCGCACGCAGCAAAGAAAACGATTCAAGGAGCGTCACTGCATCTACTTTAAACACTAGCTTGCGAAATGCACTCCACAGAAAAGCCATCTCAGTTCGGATATATGTGTGGCAGCCTTTAGAATTGCAAATTCGGAGAGGTGTGTGGTGGCCTGTAGTCGTTAAGCATAGTTTTAGAGAAAACTGACACATTTTATAGAGTGGGTTAGAGAACTGTGACCGTTATAAAGAGAAAACCTCTCTACAGAGTTCTTTGAGCAAATGAGTGCATTTAACTGATAAAAATCCCCAAAGGAGAGCTCATCTGTAGAAGTTCTAATTTCTTTCAGACATGTGGCAAAAGATTCCATTATCACATAAATGGCTAGAATTTTAAACTATTTCAAGGGTATGATTATTTTGTACTCATTACTCACAAATATTTACGTCTGTATCCTGTATAACCCATGAAATAAGCATGGTAACTATCTTGTAAAATATTCTTAAAGTGTCTATTGGAGAGCAGTTTACCATAGGCCTCTGTTCTAAAGTATATAGTATTTAAAAGTTTGTAGGAATGTCCAATGCAAGTTTTATGGCTGAATTAATAATAATAATAATAATATTAATATATTTCTTATTATTTGTTCCCTGCTGTGCTTAATTATAGCTGTATAGTATTTCATTGTGAAATATTATACTGGAACAAAACCTTAAAATAAAATACATGTTAAAACATATACATGTATTTTATTTTATACGCGTGTTATATAATACGTATATAAAAATGCATTGGCTTGTTGAAATTGATGTTGCAGAGAAACATACATGGAGAAGTGGTGCTTCACACGCTCCACATACATGTCCGTCCCATCTTACTAGTAAAACAGCTCACAATAAAATAAAATGTATGTTCTCAAATTAGTGTGTACTGTCTCTGAAGATCATCTAGTGATTATGTCAAAGTGAAAGGTTAGGGTTATTGAACAAACAATTCTATGGTGATATATTGATATTAAATGATCTAGTCCTTACAGGTTTATTAACAGGATCTCGAATTTGCTGATTTTTTTTTTTTATCCGAAAAAGTGACCCAGGGGGCAAGAAGTGGGAGATGAAATAAAGTCTGATTATTTCATGTACTGTTTGTTTCAGTCAATTGCTGAAGGTTTTAAGGAGGCAGTGCAGTATGTGCTTCCTCAGTTGATGATGGTTCCTGTTTACCATTGCATGCACTACTTTGAACTGTTACAGGTGAATACTCAACACTTACAGTTACACTCAATCTCTTGAACAATTAGTCGTGTAACTCTGTGCTTTTTCCTTCAGCAATTGCAGGACTGCAGCAAAGACCAGGATGACAGGGAGTGTCTAAAGCAGGCTCAAACAGCGCTGATCAACCTACAAAGCAGCATTGAGCGCATTTATGCTAAACATCAACCTCGCCGCAAACAAGGGTAACACTGACAACTAGAGCTTCTTCATCGTTGTTTGTTTGTTTTGTGCATTTTCCTCAAGGTTTTGAACTCTTTGTTTTAGGGAACCCCTGTATCGATTGTACAGCCGTGCATCTCGCAGCAAGCAGGCAGCAATAAAGCGCATGAATGACATCCAGAGGAGTATCGATGGCTGGGAGGGAAAAGACATTGGTCAGTGTTGTAGCCAGTTCATTCTAGAGGGTGCACTCCTTCGTGCTGGTGCCAAACATGAACGGCACAACTTCTTATTTGACGGTTTAATGATTAGCTGCAAAGCCAATCAGAGTTCCCGGTTGCCTGGGGCAGGCAGCGGTGCAGAGTTTCGCCTGAAAGAAAAGTTTGTATTACGGAAGTATCGGATCGTAGATCGTGAAGATTCGCCTGAGTTTCGTCACGCCTTTGAGCTGGTCGGCCGTGAGGAAAGCGGAGCTGTGTTCAGTGCCCGTTCAGCTGAAGAAAAGAGCGCTTGGATGGCTGCACTCGTTACGCTGCAGTACAGACCCACTCTAGACCGTATGCTGGACACTGTCTTGCACCGAGAGGAGCAAGCACAACCTCTCAGACTTCCATCGCCCGATGTCTACCGGTTTGCTATCCAGGACTCTGAGGAGAACATTGTGTTTGAGGAGGGGGCACAGAGCAAGACTGGCATTCCCATTATTAAAGCTGGCACAGTGGTCAAGCTCATAGAGAGACTGACGTACCACATGTACGCAGGTACAGAACCAACTTTTTCAGAGAGAAGGCTACAAGCTCTTGGTAAATGAATGCAAAGCCATGAAAGTTTGATTTTATGCTGTGCCTTTTTCGTCTTTTCAAAACAGATCCTAATTTTGTGCGTACGTTTCTGACTACGTACCGGTCGTTCTGTAAGCCACAAGACCTGCTCACACTACTGATTGAAAGGTAGAGGCACACATGCACAAATTTTTTAAAGTTCAAAGGTTTAAAGCCCAAATTTTAAGCCTTAAAAAGTGTTAAATTCACTGTTGTGGGTCTTAAATACCTTTTAACAGGTCTTATATCAAGTGAGCTTTACATAGACATCTGAAAAATGTGTTTTGCTGATATTGACGTAAGCCTCATAAATGTTACAATATTTACATGTTATTGTACGGCTACTAGATTGAGAAAATGCTAAACATGAAATAATGACTGTTACAATGTTGTCTGAGATTGACTAAATGCTCAACTTCGTAAAAGGGTTGCCAGAGTTGGAGGAAACCTTCATAAATGCTCAAAAACATTAGTGATGGTTAGGGTTTCAAACAATATATTTAAAGCGTACTGTTTATTAAGCAAACAAGTTTTTTTTTATGTGATACAGGTCTTAAATTTTACCTTATGAAACCTGTAGATACCCTGCCCACCATAACAAATGTCCATTGTTCTCTTTAATGTACCAAATTGATGTAGAGGATATAGATTGTAATGAAAGAGAAGCATTTTGACTTTTAGAGGAAGACTGTGTTGAAAGCCAATTATTCGTCTCTTCCCATGATTCTTCAGGATTGAGATTCCAGAACCTGAGCCTTCTGAAGCTGACAGAGAGGCTCTGTGGAATGGAGAACAACCGATGGCAGCGGAGCTTCAGAGGTTTCGAAGAGAATATGTGCAGCCTGTTCAGCTCCGGTACAAGACACAACATTGAATTATATTTGACACATTTATGATCATGATGCAAATGTGTTTCAGATTAGTTGGAAGAGCTAGTAATGAGACACTGATCAATAATGAACTGTTACTCATTTAAAATCATGTTGATTGGCCCTGTTTTATCTTCAGTCATCCTGTTACTTCACATTTGCTTAATAGTTTATTTCCTACCAGTTCTGGAATGTTAGCCAAATTGGGGCAAATGGGGGTGGGAGATGATGTTTCACAGAAGAGCAAACTACGTCCCCCAGGCGTAAATATCTCATTAGTATTTCTATTAGTAGTAAACATATTAAGAAAAAGATTGAGATGGAAAAGATCACATATTATGGTATACTCCCAGAAGTGGAATTAAAAGTGCTCGGATAGCAACCGTGACTTCATTAAGCTTCGAATGCATCTTTGGGCTCTTCCTGAAACAATTTCAGTACAAGCGCGTCTTCTCTAAAGACTCTTATCTGTGAAAGACAGTTTTTAAGTTGGAATCAGTGACACAAAAAATGTGACCTGGTTGGTCATGGACATTCATTGGAGTCAGGACCACATTTGAAAGCAACCTGGAACAGATTTGGGTAACTTTGGGCTGCAGTCTGAACATTTTATCTGTGTTTTTGTATTTTTGTGTCTGTCAAAAAACACCATGTGAACACTTTTCTTGGCTTATCTTTTACACTCGTGCATCTCTTGTCCTTCTATGCTGCTCTGTCTATTAAGCTTGTTGAAAGAGTGAAGAGTGCCATCAAGGTGTGCATTTAAAAAACATTACACCCCTGATACATCAACATAAGATCCAGTTTTATTGGTCGAGCGTGGAGCTTTGCCTTCCCAAAGACCAGCGCATTATGGTAGCTGGGAAATTAGTGCTCATTATTTGGAGTTTAGGATTGAATCATTGGGGAATTTTGGTGTAAATCTTCAGCGGGAATGTACAAAGTGTTTGTCTCGTTTTAATCCATATTTCATTGTGTATAACTACAGTCAAATTTCATTTTAATACATTTAATTAAGCTGTATTCATTTTTGACCATATTTTCGTTTTTGGCCAGTTTTAACTTTAAGGCAGTATGACAGTAGAGACAGACAAGGGTTACAGACAGGAAGGGAACTCAGACTGTGTCTGTTAAGATACAGATAAATCTGTGTTTTGTTATATCAAACCTTCCAGGTTTTTATAATAATATATAGTAATACAAATGTGTGTTTTAGTACCTTTGTTTTAGTACCTTGTTTTAGTAATTTGCTTTATTTAAATTTCATATTGTGAAATATTACCATACAATCAAAATAATACCCCAATATTGTTGGTCTATATACTATATTATGATTTCAGATGGTTTTCAGTTCTGACTCAGTCCTGATATTTTTGTTTCAAAGTATTGTGTCCGACTAACCAGTGCAATTGTTTGTTGTTAGGGTTCTGAATGTATTTCGTCAGTGGGTGGAGCATCACTTTTATGACTTTGAAAATGATCCAGAGCTTTATGAGAGGCTTGAAGGCTACCTAATTAGCACCACACAGCTTAGAGGTAAGTACACCCTAATTTAACTCCTCATATGTACGCAATGATCAACTATTCTTGTTTTCAGGTAAATCAATGCGGAAGTGGGTGGAGTCCATCAGCAAGATCATGAGACGGAAGATACAAACACAGTCCAATGGAATCAGTCACAACATCACCTTTGAGAGCCCCCCTCCCCCTATCGAATGGCACATTAGTCGACCTGGGCAGGTTGACACCTTTGACCTCATGACCCTTCATCCAATAGAAATAGCTCGTCAGTTAACACTTCTCGAGTCTGATCTGTATAGGTGAGTCAGTCCGAGCCACAAGAAAGATGCAAGAAAGTACATTGACTTACTGCTGGATGTTTTGTGCGTAGAGCGGTTCGTCCCTCTGAGCTCGTAGGGAGCGTTTGGACAAAGGAAGACAAAGAGAAGAACTCTCCAAACCTTCTGAGGATGATCAGACACACTACTAACCTCACGCTGTGGTTTGAGAAGTGAGTAAATAGCTTAATTTTAGTTACACAGTGAATATCCATCAAAGATCGCAAACACTGTTTTAATATGCTGTCAAATGTTTTTTTTTTTTGTTTTTGTGAGGGTCTTTTAGCACCAATCGCTAAAGAATTGTGGACTTTAAGTGTGGACATTTTGCCCTGACATGTTTTTTGTCAGCTTGGTGGTGGTACAACCAGGCTGTTAACAAGCCCGTTGCTAGAACAGAACTTACAAATATCCCTGAGGCTTTTGGCAAAACGAAAAAGTTTTGTCATCGCTCATAGCGTAGCGTTAAGTAAGTTAGCGGCTGGTTCGAATTTAGCCCCAGTTCTTTGCCGATTCTTCTACTCAGATCTCTCCCATATATTCTCCCTGTTGCCTCTCTACTTATCTCCTCTCTACCTCTCTACTTATATCTTAATAAAGGCATTAAAAAGAAGGCTGAGGCTTTTCTTGTTTGATTAATCGTTTTGAGCTAGGGTTTAAAATGCAGAGCTACTGCTATTTTTCTGATGTCTGTTTTTCATCCAAGCATGACGCAATTACCAAATGCATTTAAACTCTGACTCATACCTACGTCAAACCCATACGTTTCAGCATGGATAGACCTGTGAGGAGTCTGACTGCGCAGAGGATCAAAATAGACTTTAAACTGTACCAAGTGGTGCGGCAGTCCCAGAAGCTTCCAGGTTCACACTGATTCACCGGACATTTGAAGTCAAGCTGCTGAGTTGGATAATGTACTCTTTCAGAACCTGAGTCCATTTAAATCTTAAAGATTTTCACTTCAATTAAATTCAGTTGTGCACTAATTTGGACGTTTGTCATCCAATCAAATGGCAGTAAGACATTGTATGATGCAATCTGAAGAAATTTTAGTACTCTAAACAGAAGCATGGCAGCACGTCACACCAAGTGGAAAAGAATGCAAGATTTTCAGTAGTTTTATTCACATTAACTGATATATTTGGAATTACTTTTCAGATTTTTTGTGAAATAGAGATTGAAGTTTCAAAATAAGATTAAAAACAAACTGAAAATCAGTATTGCTTGAACTTACTAAAGTAAAAAACAACAACAAATCATTTAAACTTTTAAACAAATAATATCTTTGGAGGCTCTTCATTAGATATCTGAAATACTTTTTTTTTCCAGATCTTGGCAACTTTGGCATTTTTCTGAATAATAATCTAAAAAAAATCATGCCTGAAGGGTTCAAAAAAAGAGAAGGTGTGAACTAGTGTAGTGTGCAAGTTGGGGCTGCATCTCAGTGTTCTCCAAATTCAGAAAAATGACAGGAACAGTTATAGGTGCAGTTTAATTGCAGCTTATCTAGTGTGATTGTTTTCGGAAAGTGTTTGAGATGCTTGCCAACAATATTTGACAGAATTTTTTTTTTTATTTAAAAGTGAAAAGTCTTTTGATTTTGTTAAGTGTTGAAGTTATAAACTTAAGTATGTTTGTGTTTTATCGGTATCGACCTTTAAGAGCTGAAAGTTATCTGTATCGTTTTTTGAAAAATTTTATCTTGCATCCCTAGTTGCTTGTAAAGGTTACTTACTCACCTCTGTTCTGTCGTTTTACAGGAGATTTTATCTAAAAATTTATTTCTTTGTATCCTGTGACTAAATACATTTTTGGTCTATTTGCAGGTGTATAGTTGAAGCTGAGAATGTGGACGAAAGGGTTGCTGTATTCTCTCGCATTATTGAGATCCTGCAGGTGTTTCAGGAGCTCAATAATTTTAATGGCGTTTTGGAGATTGTAAGCGCCATAAACTCGGTACCCGTCTATCGCCTCGACCACACTTTTGAGGTCAGCTGTTCGTTCCAGATGTTCCCCACCGTGAATTCTAAACAGAAATCACTGATTATAATTGTGTTTTGGGGGATCTTTGTAGGCTGTGCCTGAAAGGAAGAGGAAGATTCTAGAAGAAGCTGTTGAACTTAGTCAGGATCATTTTAAGAAGTACCTCGCAAAGCTCAAATCCATCAACCCACCCTGTGTACCTTTCTTTGGTGAGAGAGCTGCTTGTGAATAATTGGCTTGTTAAGTACTTTCAAAGCTAACTGGTGTGTCTGCTGCCAGGCATCTACCTGACAAATATTTTAAAGACCGAAGAGGGGAATCCAGATTTTCTGAAGCGGGATGGAAAAGAACTAATAAATTTTAGCAAGAGGCGCAAAGTAGCAGAAATCACAGGAGAAATCCAGCAGTACCAGAATCAACCTTACTGCCTCAAAGTAGAACTCGACGTGAAGGTTTGTAAGGTTTCAATTGCTAACATTTCTCTTTCCTTACTTCTGGTGAGTGAAAATAGTTTGTGTTTGTTTTCAGAGGTTTTTTGAGAATTTGAATCCCATGGGAAACATGAGTGAAAAGGAATTCTCTGATTACTTGTTCAACAAGTCTTTAGAAATTGAACCACGGAACTGCAAGCAGCCTCCTAGATTTGTGAGTAATGGGATGTCTATCTATTTATGTTGTTTTTTTTTCCACAAATCATTTGTTACTGAGTCCTTTTTGTCTTACAGCCAAGAAAAACAACGTATTCGTTGAAGTCTCCCGGTGTTCGACCTGTGCGGCAAGCAGCGGGAGGAGGAGGGACGCTGAAAGGTCACCCAGTGCCATTAGAACGAGAACCACCTCACAAGATCACCTTCAGGAGCATTGCAGAAATAGAACCAGAGATGCCCCCTTCTCTCCCCACCTCTCCAAACACGCCTACCCCACCTCAGTCTGCCAACTCTGACCTCAACTCTGTGTTTGAACAAGACCTGGGCAGCTCCTATGGTGAGAAATTGATGTCGTTATAGCTATTCAAGTCATTCTAGACTAAGAGGTGATTTTCTGTTTTGTTTTTGGGTTTTTTTTTTTGCAGGTATCAACACTATTTTTGCGCCAGTTTTTCTACCGCAGACAAGTAAGTAAAGATTTTTTTATTGCGTAGATTGTGAAGATAAGAGTCTGCCCTTGGCAGTAAAAGACATTGTTGTGCAGCTAATACACAAAATGTGTCAAATGTAAGCTCATTTTTTTTTTGGAGAAATCCAGGAAAATCAGGAGGACAGAGCCATTACAAAAAACAATAACAATTGTGATTAATATTTTATTAAATAGCATAGTAAGCTATTAATTTTAAGAAACAAGGTGGTTTCCTGATCACTCATGGACAAAGAGTGTGCTTCAAGAGGCCCAAAATAGCTAGCAGTGCACCTGAAAGTGTTCACAACATTCCTCCAAACTAACACATTGTTATTAAAAATGTCTCTGTGACTGTTTTGTTAGAATTCCAGTCTGTGTCATGTGGTAGTTTACTGCAGTTGATGAGTGACGAGCCTCTAAAACCCCCTCCGTTACCTCCACGCAGGAAAGATGCCTCGTCAGATAAGGTAAGACGTCAGCATTTAGTAAGAGCTGAAACTATGTGTTACAGTTCTAATAAAAGAATAGAT
Source organism: Danionella dracula (assembly GCA_900490495.1). Classification (NCBI taxonomy): domain Eukaryota; kingdom Metazoa; phylum Chordata; class Actinopteri; order Cypriniformes; family Danionidae; genus Danionella; species Danionella dracula. The sequence goes on from UELW01000778.1 coordinate 1,354,402, forward strand.
CACTGCATGGTGTTTCGCTGGCTTTAATGGTGCAGTCAGTTGAAATCTAGCTCTGGCTAGATTATATTTAATATTATTTTATAATAATTAATATTATATTATAAATAATATTGCTCATTTATTTTTTTCCTGCTTGCAGAATTCCAGGTCTGACAGCCCACCGGCCATTCCTCCACGACTCCCACCCCCTCCTCGTCTGCAGCCACGTGTTCCTGTGATCAACGGCCCATCGGATGGACCCCTGCCAAGCCCACCTCCACCTCTTCCCCGCGACCCCCTCCCGGACACCCCTCCACCAGTCCCTCAGCGCCCACCCGAGATCTTCATCAACTACCCGGTTAACATGCAACCATCTCCAGGAGGGCGATTCCAGTGGGACAACATCAGCACCCCGAGTACACCAAACACCCCGCCTGGCACCCCATCACCTCGGGGGCCCCCTCCCAGTACACCATCTCCACGAGTGCACCGACATCACTGCATGCCCAGTGTCAGTCAGCCAATCCTTGGACACTTGCCCCCACCTACTCCAGCCCCACCCATTCCGCCACGGCACAACTCTACTTCTGCATTGCCAAAACTGCCACCCAAGACTTACAAGCGAGAGCTTTCTCAATCGACACACACGCTGTCACAGCCATCCTTACACACGCTCTCACTCATCGACAACAGGGACAGCAATGAATAAGGTAGCCGCCCTGAGTTAAGAGACGCAATGTGAGTGTCTGTGAATGTTTTAATGATGCTTAACCTGGAACTAGACAATCTGATGAAATTGAAACCTGAAGATGGCCATTTCTCTCGAGGACGGGGATTGCGGCTCGTTTTTTACATTTGGCATGCAAGGTCATGTGCTCGTTGACAGCACTGATTGAAACGCTGCTCTGAGGCCTTTCACCACCGTCAGACTCTGCTGTGGATGTTTATTTGGTTGCAGCTCAAAGGTCAACCAGGGTTCAACCCGAACACCCTCAGCACGGCCGCCTCTGTTCAGTTGCCTTTAATTCCCAGCCGTGACCTGGACCAGAGATTGTAACCTTCAGGTGAACTCTTTGGTGAGAACTTTTTTCTTCACACTATTTAAAGCCAATATGATGTCTTAACCCCTCCCCCTCAAATGCGCACTCATGTATTCAGCAGTTCATTGAATGCCCCGCCTTCTACCAGTATGACCCATGATTTCTGCTAAAGACTCTTAATGTGCCTTCAATATCAGAACTGAACAAAATTGAAAGCGTTCGTCTTGACCATGCTTAGAACAAATGTCCAGACAGCGCCTCTGTTTGTTCGTTTGTGTGTTCGATTAAAGTATTCTGTACAGAATCTGTGACATATCTGCCCTCTCTTCTCACACCATCCGCTGATGAACCCACTGACAATCTCAGTGTAAGACCCACCGGATTCATACACCCACCAGTGTTGAGTGTATGGTGTGGACAAGTGTCCATTTTGTGTGTCTTAATAGTGTGCGGTGAGCCTTTTTTTGCACTTTAGGGCAGTACTGTTACAGAGAGGGAGAGGACTCTACTCAATCCTGTGACCTTATGACCCTGTCCTGCTGATCCCCATCTTGGGGGCTGGTCAGGACCACCTTCGGGTTGTGTCCCAAACTCTTGAACTATTGGACACCGCGCTGCAGTCTGAATGTGTTGTTGTAAATCACGCCCTCTCTATCAAGCAAACCAGGTCCATACAGGAAGGGCTTTGCCCCTGAGCAATTTGTCGAATCGACCGTGAACCGCTCTCTCGAGGCCATCAGCCATAGAGAGATTGCAGCATCTTGTTGTGATGTCACATCCTGTTTGTGTAGAGACTCACATCATGGCCACTCACACATGGCTGATTTGCCACTTGGCTTGAAGTATTAGTAATTCCCAAAATCTCACCGTTTTTGTCTGTGTGTGTGTGTGTGTGTGTGTGTGTGTGTGTGTGCCTGCGTGTGTCTGTCTGTCTGTGTGAATGTGCGCGAGTGTGTATGCATTCTAGGCCTTTAACTGCTTTTGTACCATGTTCTCCATGAGACTCATTAATAAACACGCAGTCTTATTTTCTACTGAACTTTTTTTTTTATTTTTCTAGCTTGATCGACATGCAAGTGTACCAAAGCAACTTACATTGAGGGAAAAATAATGGATTTATCTCAAAAGATGATTGGTTGCAGATGAATGTTGTGTTTGCTTGTTTGGATTCAGTTAAACAGTACTGCAGGGACCCTCGCTGTCCTCACTATCATGCCACACTGTTTCAGCTCGCTGAATTCCAGAGTCTCTGTATGAAGTCCTAAAACAAAACAAAACACAAAATGTTCAGTGCAATACTTCATTGAGAAATTATTTACTTTACAGCAGTTATTTTTCTCACATAAAAAAAGATTACAGCAGAGTCCCTGGTTGAAAGCTTGTTATTTAATGAAACAAACTTCTAAGAGGTGTGAAGTAAAGAATTTCATTTACTCACACCTACTGTGTGAGTAAAACACTTCAAAAGAGTAAAAAAAGTGTGCAGTTATTAATAATCCAATAAAAGATTGCCCCAAACTGATTTCAATATGGATCTGAGAACAAACGCTGATCAATCTGGACAGTTCAAACCAAGCCATATGTCAAATTCTTTCACCTTCAGTGTTTTTTATGCCAGTTCAAAGTGAACAAACATCGCAAAATGTGTTTGTTTGGGGTTTTTTTTTTCAGTAAAGTTGTAACAACTGGAAGCTATAGTTATTAAACCACTAAAATGGTGTTTAGATGAGCTTGTATCAGGCAAGTTCACGCTCATTTGATGATGATGCATGCTCAATATTTTGAAGAAAAAAAAGACAACAGTTCTTACACACTAGCCAATGAGATTGGAACTTGTGTTTTATGGTGTTCAATTAACACCTCAAATCTTTTTATGTATTATTCTCAGCATGGGTTAGGTCAAATCTGTCCTAAGGTCTAAGCATTTAGTTGCTTGACATTTGGTCAGAAGACTCCTTTGTTAGAAACTTTTTAAATAAAAACCTCAATAGACAGTAATTGCAATCAATTGAATTTATTTGAATGAACCGGTACTCACGTTTATATATATATTATTATTATTATTATTATTATTAATCACAAAGTAAAATAGTACTCAACAAATGTAGAATAAATTTTGTTGTTGGTTCTCAAAGCCAGTGTTTTCTCCTTTCAAAGTTCAGGTCATCGATCATCAGCTGCTTCTCTGATGCCGGAGACGAGCTGCTGCATCTTCCCTGGTCTCTATTCAAACTGTGTCTTCATCTTGTATACCTCTTACAAATTTCAACTTCTATCCATTCTGTAGGTACATGCACAGATTATGCCTATATCCTGGCTTGCTCACTGGAGCCCCTCTGTCTCACAGATATCAATAGCTGACTTTTACCCTACATCTGTTTTGAATGCAACTAAATTACATCTCTAACATGCTTTGCTTTTTAACTTTGAGTAGATTTTTAGAAAGGTGCCTTTACTTGTACTTGAGTATTTTTTCACTGAAGTACTGTAAACTTTTACTTGAGGGCAAAATTTGTGTATTCTTTCCACCTCTTCAAAATACTTACAATTGCACAGCAGCATGTTACATCATGTGGTCCCTGTACATGTGAATGACACTGTACATGTAAAACACTGATAACAAAATAACCTGGTACGTGTGATCAGGCCCTAAGACTACATGTCTGCAAACAGACACCACTCCCCACTCCTAACCCGTGAACCTAAGGGGAAAACTGATTAGGATTGACAACTTTTCTTATTTCAGGAAAATGAGCCTTTACAAAAAGAGTTTGCCAGCAAAATGTGTATATGCAAATCTATTATTTACTTGTCACATTTAATTTAAGGTTTGTAGTGTATACATATACCTACCAGTCAATTTTTACGTCTTGCTTACTCATCAAAAATACGTTTCTGTAAAGATTTTGGTCCTTGTGTATAATGTTGTTGTTTTTATTAAGAACATATTGTGCTTTAGGATTACAGAGTTGATTGGTATTGCTTTAACTAGCCTAGCTTGACATCTTAATTCAAAAATAGTTTTTTTTATAAAGATTTATCACTGCAAGATTTAGAATTTTTTTTGTACCTAATCGTTTGGAACCTTTACTGCCAAACTACAAGTCACATTCTGAACTTTGGGTTTGAACGCACAAATTGACTTAATAGCATAGTAGTTCCTCCCTTGGGCATATATGTTAATGAGAATAGCTTTTAGTAAACAGTGGCTGGTGGTAGTTTACAGCACATGGTTTTTCAGTCATGTGACCTTTACCTTGATTGGTCAGTTTCTTGCTGCTGATTAATGATCTGATTGGTTGCACTGAAAGACACAGAGTTCTCTTTAGCAGGAGTCACATCGGCCTGAAAGAAAAAGAAAATACTTGTTGGATGTTTATTTAAAGAAAGATGCGTAAAAATGTCACTATTCTGTATTCCACTTGCTTTTGATGATGAATCAGAAACTTTTCATGAATTAAGAGACAAAGATAACAATATCAGTAATCCCCTGTAAACCTGGAATTAACTTATGTATATTACACATGCAGACAAAGCAAAACCCAGTGCTTGATGATGGTCCCAATTTGGAGAAGATCCCACAGATGGTAATCTCCACTGGTAAGCAATACAATACGAACAATAAAACAACTCCACTTGAAATCATTAGCAGCATTTTACTGTTTTGAAATCTTTTTGTTGCTTAAAAAAATCCTTGACTCTAATTAGAGCAGTAACATTGTTTTTAGTAGCAAATTAGCCAAGTTCCCCTATATTTTCTTTATCCTCTATAGTTAAGTCATGTGCAGAAACTTAGCAGCAAATTTTGAGTTGAGCATTTTGTGTGCTACTCAACGTGAGCTTCAATACTGTACTCCTGAGCTCTTCTCTGTGACTAGAAATTAGAGAGTTTACTCTAACTACTATAACTGCATTTTTTATCCTTTTATTTTTATAGTAGTTTTTAAAAGGTGTTTTTTGTTTAATTTTGGAAGTAAAGTTATTCTGGTTATCAGCTTCCATCTCTTCAAATAGACTCATTACTTGAATAAAAAACATATACGTTTAGTTCTTCAAAGAGACACCAGATGCCAATCTACACAAGTTCATGTGGATCTTTAGGTTCTGTAAAGTCTGCAAAAAGACTCACCTCCCCACGCCTCTCTTTGCACATAAACATGTTTAGCTGTCATTCTTGTATACTTTTCTACATCCAGAAACATTACAGACCTTCAATGCCAGGGATACAAACTAAAAAAAAATTAAGGTCTATTGTGTTTAAACCAGGATGTGGAGGGGCGGAGTTTATGGTGATTAACGTAATATATTGTATGGAATTTTCACACTGGCGGAATATTTGAACACACATCCATTAGGCACATTTCCATCCAAACAGCTTGATTTTCAACTGAAATCTCATGTAATTAATTAAAAATAGTATCCTGAAATTCAGTTACCAATGCGCAGAGCAAGCCCTACTATTCTACACAGCCTGGACAGTTTCATGTGCCTTCCATAATAAAGACACTACATTTCAAACCCAAAACATGCATCAGTTATGTAAGGAAGCAAAAAAAAAACAAAAACTGCATCAAAATTTACTGGTAGCCTATACATACATATGCAGCAACCTAATCTTAACAGAAAAACATGCGTTAATGTGACAGCTCTCCAAAACGCAAAGTGTTTTAAAAAAAAACTCAACCGTACACTGCACCGCAATTGGTTCTTTTGTTCATATGATTGAGTAATTGCGCAAATGGCACAAACAAGATTTAACACTGAATAATTGTTTTTTGTTTAAAATGTCTTCCTTCTGACTTTTGTCTCTTGACAATGTTTGGCCAGTGTAGGAAAGTCCCTAAGACATGTGAAACAGCAGAGATGGAGAGAGAAGTGGGGTGGAGGAACAGAGAGAGATGGTGGAGAGAAAGTGAAAGATATGTAGGGATTTGGGAGAGAGAGAGACCGATCAGTAGGTAGAGCATGTAGCCATGGCCCCCTTGGACGATAGGCCCCAGCATTAATGCATTCTTGTATATAAAATCTTTGTCTTTCTTTTAATACATTCTAGTTCTGTAACAAATTTGGCTAAAAAAAATTTTTTTCCACATCTCTCCAAGTTCATTTAAGTTCATTGAATGACATTTTACCAACCTGTGAATAATTGGGGTCCCAGATGGGCCGGAAGGCACTCTGAGGGAATCTGTGGGGTTTGGAGCCACGTTTCTTCCCTTGTGCCCCAATGCGGACTTCTGCGGGGATAGGAGCGCGTCGGGGAATCTGCCAGGGCATGAAAACCTCAGCTCCAGGTGAAACACCTGAAGCGCTGTGAGTGTATGAAGGCTTGAGGAGAACCGGAACCTCACTGTCCTCTTCATCCTCCTCTTCGCCGCATGCCTTTGCTTCTCTGAGGCGAGTCAAAGGGTCATCGGGACTGCATGTCGTTACTGAGGAGAAGTCAAACATGGACGCATCTCCCACATCACCGTCGGTGTCTCCATCTTCAATGCAAATTGGTCGAGGAAGCGAATCGCTGGAGTAAACGTGCCCGTTGAGACCTGGTGAGCCACACACGCGCACAGCCAGACTTCCAGGTGACACCTGAAGGGTGACTGCACTGCCCATGTTCCCTTCTGGGTCCAGGAACTGTCCTGATTCTCTGGGATGTCGAGGGAAGGGGACGCAGACAGGCCCTGTGCGGCTCACTGAGGGCCCGTCTCTGCCAGTCCATGTGAATTGTGTATGCCAGCCACCAGAGGGAGGGCTGTACCCATGGTCACAGGGGTTCCTATCAAAAGACAGTACACGACCAATTGTGGATATCTAAAAACTCAAGGTTGCCCTTTTCCTTGAGAGCACTGCTTCATGTAGAGAAAAAAATTACAGTAAAAGTTCTGCATTTTATGTGAATTAAAATAGCAAAAAATGTTTTTTGAATTTTCTTTAGGGATCGATTTCCATGTGATTTGCAAAAAAGGCAATTTCTGATTTATTGTCATTCCTGAATTGAATTGAGTCAGTTTGAGTTCATTTTGCATTTCACATTTATCTTTTTAAAGTTTTTATTTTTAATTAAATGTCCACCAATGTACTTTACTCACTCAGTCCTATTAAGTGTATCATTGTGGGCAAAAGGCAGCAGGGGTAGACCCTGGTCAGCCAATTCATAGTCGCGTTCATTCTGAGAGTCAAGTTACTGTATGAAAGGTCTAAGATCCAGCGGGTGCACATCTATCATCACCAAGTAAAAGATTCTTGCTCCTGCTGATTGACTACGAGTTTGTTTTAGTTCCTACAGGATTCAACCCAAGCAGTGTTGTCTATCATCAGCAATATGCACCTTTAAGGAATTTTACAGCTGCTCTTCAGTTAACTTAAATCATATGTGAGGAAACTAATTTACCTGAAATTAACCTGGTGTTCTATCAGGCTTTTCTTTCTTTAGGGATTTGCATATCTCAAGTAAAGACACACAAGTTTTATTTGATCACTTTATTTTTTCACAAAATAATTGTGTGTCATACTGTAGGTTATGGACGTTAAGCATTTTTAACATTTTCCAATTTTTATTTGGTTTATTAAATGACACTACATTTCATTACACTAATATTAATAACACAATCTTAAAACTTTTATTTGAACCTTTTATTTTATAGAGCATTTAATACAAACATGTACAATTGAAATGAGACCCAATATGGTGATTATCTATTGGGTGATTATTTAAACATGTACAATTGTACTCTATTTAAAGTGTACTTAATTGACCCTAACAATCACTTTTATGTTTTTGTCCATTTTCTCAATCTATGGCAGCCCTTGGGATCATATTTGTTTTTAAATGTACATTTATGAGTCTTATGTCAATTTCTGGCAACCCTAATAATCGACTTTATGATTTGGAGTGTATATGAGCCATTTTCTCAAACAAGGGAACTGCTAAACATCAGTTTTATGCTTTAGAACATTTACCTACCTTTTTTTTAGCATTCAGAAAATGTTTTTCAATCTCTGGCAAGAACAAAAAAACCTATCAGATGAGTTTACATGCTATTAAAGCTTTACAAGCTTTTAAATTTGTGACTTTTGGTACTTTTTAAGATTCCATTCGATTTAGATTGCAGGTCAAATGGTTTTAAATTAGATTTTGCCAAAAGAGGTTTTAACAATTTAGTTTAGAAACATTGTTTCATATTTAGCTTCTTAAAAATGTCAAATATTTATCACAAAGCTATATTATATCTATATTATTTTATATAACATACTCTAAACACATTATCGGAGTACCTCAGGATGCCACTGGGCCGAGGTAGAGTCTGTGAGATGCCAACACGACAGAATTTCCTCTGTTGTCCAGGGCTGTTTACTCCTGTACCTGCTGTGCATTTGGCCATATCTGTGTTAGAGTTGGCACAGTATTTCGTGAAGGCGGAAGGGACGCAGTCAGGGCTCTCGACACAACACCTGCTCCTCAAACTGTAGACACACTAAAATTAGTAACAACCACCTGCCACAAAAGCCACTTTAATCCCATTTGACAAAAAAAAAACACTTTTAAAATGAACTTTACTGGACAAACAGAGAAACTGACCCTTGAACAGGCCCCACCCCTTCCAGATCAGGCCCCGCCTTGTCCAAGGTCATGTGACAGCTTGTACAGAGCTGGCACAGCAGCCGCTCGCTCTCCTGCAGTGAGGCCAGGTCAGCATGGCCAGCGCCAGAACTGAGCAACAAAGTCTGTAATAAAAAATGAAATCTTATGAAAACCCATCATGAACATTTAAACCACAGTTCTCTCATTTCTTCTCAAACCCAGTATTGCAATCTGAAATCACTTTTGCACATTTTGGCTTTAAAAGAGAATAGCTCTATATAGCTCATGTACATGAAAATCAGTCATAGCCAGATTTTCTTGTATAAGATTATAAAACAAATCAAGTCAAACATGTTCTCCTCCATTAGCATAGCATCGCTGAAATAAAAACTGTAAAAAAAAAGCTGTTAAAAACACTGGCACTAGAAGAATGTTGTTGCTCCAATTTACTTAAGATTTTTTTTAACTAATGAGGTATTGTGAGTTCAGCGATGCAGTAATGCCATCTGGTTCGGGCACTGCTGTGCCTTAGCTTTGACTGCCAACCGACGGCTTACAAGACTACAATCAAATCTAGCATCACGACTCAGTTTGTTGAACACTTTATTGTTATTTAGGATATTCCACAAATCTACATATGACTCTTATGTTAGATCACTTTAATAGAGTTGTATATTCGGTCCTATGAATATAAATGCTTTAACTTTCAAGACTGGGAGGGATCAGGTATGCAGAGAAAATTTAATCATAGACATCAGCTACTTCTTTTCGAAGCAGAACTAGGTATTCTTAAGCATAGCATTCATATATGTTAAATATGTACATGTGATGTATTCTACAAGGAGCAAGATGGCATGCTTTCCATTTGTTTTGTGACCATATTTTGGCATCCAATTCATTAAAATCAGGTGTCCACTGATCTTTAAAAAGTAAAAACAATCGCTTTCAATTCCACAGTGTTGAAATTACCTTTAATTTAAGTCTTAGAAATACTGTACAATCTAATGTTTTTACTTATCTCAACATATACTTATTAAGCAGTATAATTGTTTCGTCTTCCCAAAACTGAATCAACTAACAATTTTAATTGGCTCAACACATCACTCTGACACAGATTAACACAACATTGACTGAACATACTTTTTTAGTCCAGTCAACAACAGCCACTAAAAATTTGAACGCATTTAGAAAACATTAACATTGTGACTTAAAGTACATTTTGTTGAGAGTATATTTTCAATAGATGGTATTTGTTTTATCATATTATAGAACATTAGGTGATAATTCAATTCTTTTAAATGAATCAACTTTTTAAATGAAAAAACTTGAGAAACTTTTTCTATGGATTTAGAAGTGGACACTTTTCACTTACAAATGGAGAGGCAAGCCATTTTTCTTTTGTCACTACCAAAGAGTAAAATCTTGGCAATTGTTTTTACGAAGACGTAAAAAACATAAAGCCAGCCCAAATAGTCTTTATTCTGGGGAGGTGATTAGCACCTGTCCCAGTCAGAGAGATTCCTGGTGATCACACAGAGGGGTTCTTTTCTCTTAAAGTGTGTGTGGATTTTTACTCCGGGTTCTCTGTTATTTTCCAGATTTTTTTCTTGGTTGCTTTATTTCACTGGAAAATCACATTTTCAAATTACATAGAAAATCTATGTAAATCAAGCTTTTATGATAAGTCAGAGATTACTGGCCAGTTTAAATCAACAATTTCATCATACTAATAAAATTCATTTTACAATCGCTAAGGTAGCATTACTGTATTCTATTGTGTAGTTCTAATACTACACAATAGAATTATCCTATATGAATTCCTATTTAACTCTTAAATACACTAGGTATTTGTAAAGCTGCTTTGAAGCAACTGGTAAAAAGCGGTATATAAAAAGATTTTGAGTGAATGAGCCCTCCTCAACTTTGGTAAATGCCTGTCATTCACGTGAGGGTCTGGCCGTAGACAAGTCTCAGGTCTCATGCACCGTGAAGACCCCTTCACATCTAACCAAACTGAGATTTTCACAAATCCTCGGATGGCTTTTCTGCAGAGTTTATTTCGCAAGTTAGTGTTAAACGTGGTCGGACACCAGCAACACAAGCTTCTGGGTGTTTATATTCTCCTCCTGGGTAGTCTCTTCCTCTGCTGTTCATCTCGTAGTTCTTTGGTACTCTTTTCTGTCATGAGATTAAAGGGGAAATGAGTATTAAGCGCTACCTAGCAGCTCTTTCATGTCCTATTTACGTCATCCAAACAATCGGCTTTCATTGGTCATTCTCCTTGTGAAAACCCGATCCGTTGTGGCAGAGCTGAACTCTTATTCGCTCGGACAGATGTGGGATGTGCTGTTGGCGCCCGTGCATTTCCGGTATGTTCAGGTACGTAACTTTGCACCAAATATTTGGTTAGATGTGAAACAGCCTTAACCAAATGCTCTCTCTCATCCATCCCATCTTAGATCGACTGGTTTGGGTGTAAGGGAAAGTTAGTGTTACCTCCAAGCCGTTTATGGTTTGCTAAGAAGTGCCCCATAAATTAAACTTAAAACTTAAGCTATCTCGTTCAAGATAAATTACAAAAATTATTTTCTTCAAAAACTTGTTTATGTTGTTTTTCTATTACCTAAACATTTTGATGACCAGAGGCTGAAGGAAAATGTAATGAAATGAAAATCTGTTATATACACTCACTGCATAAAAGCCGTGATTTCTTCTTCTTTTGGTTTATGTCATGTAGAAACTGACATTTATATATATACCTCCACCTACTGTAGTGGATGGCAAATGGCGTTATATGTAAAATATTTTTTTAAAGATGATGCTCTAGAAATTATATGTCAATTACTGGCTGCAGCCTGCTAGACACATGTTAACAGGTTATTAAACATTGGTTTGTATGTAACCAAGTTCCTCTTTCATCTTATGCATGCGCATTACAACACATATAAGTATATATATACTACATATAAAAACCTGATTTATACTTCTGAGTCAACTTGATGAATTGCCCTCTTCGAGGTCAGTGTGCTTACGGAACCTCGCTCTGACCTCTCTGCGAAGATCAACGCGGACCTCTGAAAATTTAGAATAACAATCTCCGTGATTGGCTGAAGTGGAGCCGAGCAAGCTCTTCCTCTCTCTTTCTGGGCTTTCGCTACATGTTAAACGCTGGAAAATTAAGTAAAACTTTGATGATGAAGATAATAACATTCCTTTGTTATCTGTGCTGAGTTTTAGCTTGCTAGAAGTTAGCATGCTCATCATGTCACATTGTGAAATTGATCAGTTTAGAGACAGTGATTCTATAGCAGCAATGTAAGAAGTTATATTTATACGATTTATGATATACGATTTTGTTAACATCTGTGTTGTGTTTTGGCTTTCTAGCAGTTGGCATTCTTATCAAACCAGTATTGAGCATAGACAGCACAGACGGAGCGCACAACTATAAATGCTTTGTTGACAAATGGGCGCATATAGAGCTTCCACAAAGGGAAATTCATAGAGTTGACGCAGAAGTATAAAAGGTTTGAAAGGTTCGCCTCTAGTGGTGAAACCTTTAAATACATTAAATTCATGATAATGGACGTAGTAAAACATTCTTTAGTAACTTGTCTGGAAAGAAGGCCATCTATCCAAGCCTCACCTGTAAGATGTTCAGATAGCTGTGAATTCGGGAGACAGGAGCAAACAGTAGAGAGAGCAAGCGGAAGCCCTCTTTCTCGTGCTATAAGAAAAACATGATCAAGGATCACTAACACAAACCAATCAGGCATCTCCAAGCTTCTGCTGCTCAGTCTGCATAATGCCATTAGGTCAAACAAGAAGATCTTGCCTGAATGTTCTGAGGATGGTTGAAAAGTGAAGTTGTACTCAATTCTCTTCTCAAAACAGTTTCCAGACCAGAAACATATCCAAGATAAACACCAGAGAACGTATTCTAAAAAAGGAATGCACAATGTTTAACAGAATAGTATTAATGTTTAAAATTAAATTAAAATCGTATATCTGAAATCTGTATTAAGTATAAATAATTTCTAGATACAAATTCATTTTGCTCTCCATGTCAATAGAGCATTTGCACTGAGCTATTACAGATGAGTATATGTCAGTAAAACTATAGTAAAGCCATACATTGTGTCCGGTGAGGTTAAGAAAAGCATCTCCAGCAATGCAGCTCCTCTGATCGGTGCTCAAACGCTCCTCCAGAGTGTCCCTGAAGAGCAAGTGCAACTGCAGCATCTGCTCCACGTTCTTTACAAAGTCCTCACTGGTTCACAAACAAAAATTATCTTGACTAGTGTGCTATGAATAAAGAAATCCCATTCTATAGGGAACAAAACATTGAAATTACTGTTCCTCTGTAGATCGGTATTTTTCATAGAGATGATTCAAACCGGTAACGTAGAAGCGTTCAGACTGCAACAACATCTCCACCACAGCCCGCCTCCTGCCTGACACAGAGACAGAAAGAGATACCTGATCATCTCTGTTTGAAAACAAGCAGTCAGAGGAGAGCAGGTGAAGTACCTCGCCGTAAGCTGCTGTGTGAAGCGTCGCAGGAATCTGGACCTGAAACAAGCAGAGCAGTGACAGAACACAATTCTACACCTGAAGAAGCAATCACTCTAAAAAATTCTATTAAAAAAAAACTTTTAAAACGCTGTGTTCATTTTAAGAAACTGGTCAGTTTTGATGTAAATATTAAGTGAGAGTCTGCTGATTGAACAGGTACCAGCATTTCCTCAACACCTCAGTTGAATGGATTTAAACACAGAGTGCTTCAAAAAAATACCACAACCATCTGTATTTATTTAAAGAAACATAATGTAACCTTGGCTTAATCAATGTTAACAAAATACAACTTCATAGCTTCCTTAATCAATGACAGAAAGAGCTTAGCTCCCCTTTTTTCTTTGTAGAGTTCTCGATTTTCAAAGTTGTGGTATTCTTTTTTGAATCACCCTGTATAAAAGCTCCTTAAATTAGCCGCTGGCCATTGACAGCAGTGATTTGTAAAATAGACCCGATAGTGACATGGCTGGTGAGAGTTGTGGTATCCTACTGAGGTCTATCTGCACTGATAGAATGATAAATGGGTTGGCCAGGGCACTTGAAAAGCTTAAAAGTTTAAAGAAATAAAGATTCAATTCTGAGATAATAAATTTAGTATCAGCATAAATAAAAGTGTGTTAATTTTTTTTTTAAGATAATTGATTTGGTGTCTGATATATGAGTGGGTCACTCAAGAACGGCACAAGTCACAAGTGGCGCGTCTAACATGAAGTCACTCTGGACCACTGGGTGTCACATCACATGCTAAACCTTTCTCTCTCCTCAGTTTAGAATTCAATTCCCACCCATGATGATGTTTCTGATTTGTATTATTTTTTTACCACAAAGAAATATCCATTAAATGAATAAAGGTTTTTTAAAATTACAGAAATATCTGTTTTTAAATTTAAAGATATTCATGTTTTAAAGGACAAAAACTGTAACATGTCTTGGTACTCACACGGTAGATTCAAAAGGACCACAGTCAGATCGTCACATCAGAAGTTACTAAATATACAACTGGCGATGTGATTGATACACCGCATGACTCACCTGCGTTCTGCCTGGAACTTTTCCCCACCTCTAGACCTTGCAGGTAACTATGGATGAGGAAAGCTCCACCCACTTGTAAAAGGGGAGGAGCCTCCGCAACTCCACCACTGGGTCCGCTACCATCAGCAACTCCATCCCTGGAGTCATAGGCACACAGACACATCTAAACAGATTATTTTAACTGATCTGGGCAACATTTTAAAGGCTGATTTTTACATCTCTGTTCCTGAAATCGCTGGTGGTTTTCTATCTTGTGTTTCACAGAGTTGACGAAACTGGCCACGCACTTCCTCCAGCTCCTCCTAGTGAGAGACACGCTTGCTGACTTCAGTCAACACAGTAAGGCCAGCTGAACAGAGATCTCACCTTGAGGGAGAGCACCAGGCTCTCCAGGTGAAGCGCGCGCTTGTTACAGCCATGCCGCGTGTCCTCTAGCTGGCTCTGGAGCTCAGTGTCTCCCTGTTGAATCTGATTCAGTTCCAGCAGAGCTCGAGAAAACCCAGCCCGCAACTCACACACCATTCCCTGAACCTGAAGAGACACATACAGGTGAAAGAAGGAAGTTATCATTCCTCTAAAACAGCTTGATCTCTTTCTATTAGACACCACATAGTGCAGTTTTTTTAATGTGTTTGACTTCACTAAAGGAATCTGAAAAACAGTTTTCAAAGGGGCAATTAGGAACTGTAAATGCATGGAAACACTGGCTAAAAAACAATAGTTTCAACTGTAGAACATGAATTTATTTTTAGAATATATGCATTAAAAAAGCAAAATCACATTTTAAAACTATATACTGTAGCTCTATGCAAATGTGAGTAACTGAGTTTAATGCTTTACAGGTCTGGTCTGGTTAGTTCAATGTTACTAAAAGAGAAGGTGTTTGTTACCTTAGAGATCTCTCTATGCAGATCTCCCTCATGGGCTTTCATTTTCTCTGAGAGGATACACAAACACACAAAAAGGTTAGTACATGTACTGTACGTTTATCTGAAGATAGATATGAGAAAAGTTATGATTATTTTCCATCAGTGTTTTTAAAAGTGCATGCTATTTACTTCTGCAAAGGTGCAAACATGATCTAGAGAACCTAAATCAAGGGGACTTGAGTTAAAACCCTCTTGGTTTGTCTGCAGCCAACAGGCATGCACACTAGAGCAGGGTTGCAATCCTACAGGACCAACTTTAGACATCCCTGGCCTTAAAAAACAAAGATTAGGTTTGTTTGACAATTCAAACTTACTAACACATAGTGTGTTTCTGAGAGATAATAAAAAAAATGCTGGCATGGCCTGTGTTTTCTGAAGAAACAAAATGTTAAATTATTATAATGTTGGAATTAAGGAATAAATAAAGTTACAAATATTGTAAAGTATATTTACAAATGTAAAAGTTATTTATTTATTTATTTTTATATATTGTTTTCTCTTCTAGAGTAGTAAGCAATACATAATTATTTGAGCTTTGGTGTCAAACATTGTATTGACGAGTTATTATCAAAATAGTCAAATTTCTCTACTTCAGGGCATATAGACACCAAGTGTGATAATATATTTGTCTACAATGGAAACGACAGTCAACAACGAAACTAGCGTTAGTTAAATAAAAGTAATATCACATCCAACACACACCTCATGCAATATACGTCATAAACAGCCTTTAAAAAACTGCCGGGCTTACCAGAAACTCTTCAGTGTTTCCTTTTCAGTTTAAATCTAAGAGAATTTCTCTGACAGAAAAAAGACGCGCTCATGTTTGTGACGTCTCTGTCTGCAGTGCTGGTCGGTGTTCGCGCTATCCGCATTGATACACCGGGATCTCTCCGGTGTCCTGCAGTCCTGCGTCTCAGTCTGTAGAGGAACAGCGCCCCCCAGTGTTTCGGGATACTGCTGTTTTTTTGTTGAGCACATTTTTCATTTAGTTAACCAGTCTGAAATGACTGTATTAATTAAGCTCTAATCGATTTAGCATCGATATGTCTGTTCATAAATTTGGATACTTATCTTCTTTTCTGTTAGAAAAACTGCAGCAGGTTTGTTTTACAATAATGGCTTGGGATTGTATATCTATAATGGCCAGTATATCTGTAAATCATATAATAAATGTGTATGTTAACATATATATTCATACGGAAGCTTTTTTATTAAATTCAACAATATAAAATATTAAACACATGAAAAAAAATTAACAAACAACAAATTAAATGGACAAACACAACATCCAGTTGACCTCAATTTTACTTGCAATAATTAAGTAAATACTACCTGCCACATGATTTAGAGAAGGTTTTTTGTTTTGTTTTTGGTTTAAGTTAAGAGACATTATTCTATTTTATTCTAGTTTATAAAACTTTGGGCTAGTGTATGTAAAAAATTGTCAACAACAAGAAAAATTACAGTTAAAATTTCACTTCAAGTATAAAACAAAAGCAAATAGAGAACTCTATGTAATGCGTTCTATTGTCTGTTTTGTTATTTTAAAAATCAAGTTGGGGTGAATGTTTTACTCCTTAAACTGTAATTACGACAATAATTGGGCGTGTCTTGCTTCGTAGGCGTGTTTCTTTAAGACACAACATTTCAAATATGATTTGAAATGTTCGCGCATGCGCATGGGGACATAGGACTAAAACGGTAAGTGATTGGGATGGATTCGTCTGTGTCGTAAACACTGAGTTTACTTGAATTTTAAGCGCTAAAATATAGCTAAGTTGCTAACAATCAAATTTGTATGATCGTTATCGAGAACTAAGATGTTTTCACAGTTGGTTCTGAGAACTGAACAGCCTTTACCATTAAAAACAGATACATACGCATGTTTACTGTCATGTCCCAGTACACACTAGTGCCTACAGTTGTCTTTCTTTGTTTGGTAGACTGGGACAATGAGGACAGGAGCGTTTGATTCTTCTGAAGAGGAGGATTCTGGTGAAGAAGATCCATCACCTTTTCAGATCTCATGGTGAGCAGAAAGAGCTTAATGTTACTGTTTTATCATCATTTCGCTTTTATACAGAAATGTCATGTACTAAACAGCATATACATGTTAGATGAATATAATACAAAGTTATTTTTTGCAACTATGAACCTTACTTAGGTGGGTATGTTTTGTAGGTTGTCTCTGTCGGTGGTGCAGTGTTCCCAGTCTCTTGGAATATGTTCCTTACCAGGTGAAAACATAAATATGAAATGACTGTTATCTTTGTTTTTGTGCCTTCCATAATATGTGAGACAGAACTTCTGGTAATCCGGGCCCATCCCTCTGTGCATAACAACCTCAACATCCAGCTGGAATCCTCTTCAATCACCTCTTCTCCTTCAGTCAGGAATCTTGGAGTAATTTTGGATGAACAGCTGTCCTTCAAAGACCACATCACAAAGACAACTCGAGCGTGTAGATTTGCACTGCACAACATTCGAAAGATCAGGCCCTTCTTAACTGAGCATGGAACTCAACTCCTGGTTCAGGCTCTGGTCTTCTCATGTCTGGACTACTGCAATGTTCTCCTAGCAGGACTTCTAGCAAACACGCTCAAACCTCTGCAGATGATCCAGAACTCTGCAGCTCGTCTTATCTTTAAGGACCCGAAACAAGCTCATGTTACTCATCTCTTCATCACTCTTCATTGGCCCCCCATTGCAGCTCGGGTTAAATTCAAATCGCTAACGCTGGCGTATAAAACTATCTCCAGATCATCCCTTGTTTACCTCCATGAGCTCATACACTCCTACATGCCCTCCAGAAGCCTGCGCTCAGAGAAGGAACAGCGACTTGTGGTTCCATCCCACAAGGGCAGATCTCTCAGCAGAACCTTCTCTTTCACTGTCCCTGATGGTGGAACAAACTCCCTGATCCAGACAGGAAAGCAGCAACACTAACAGCTTTCAAAAAGCAACTCAAAACTCTTCTCTTCAGGGAACACCTACTCTGTCTTTATCTTCTTCCACTACTTCCTCCCTGCTTTGGTTTATTGATCAGTTGATTAAATTTCTATTATGAGAAGCTGAGATAGACTTTGATGGTGTAACAGAATGCATATTGTCTCTCCCCTAATGTAAATCGCTTTGGACAAAAGTTTCTGCCAAATGCTTAAATGTAAATGTAAACATTTCTGCTCAATTCAGGATGCCGATTTAAAGAAATCAGAAGAAACCTGGAGAAAGATGTTGGTGAGTAAATCTGCCACTCAAGCATCAATACTGCTCCACTAAAAAAGATAGAGCTATATAATCCTTCTAATTGTGGTTGAAAAATTAAAAACAAATCTGTAACTCTGACACATATGTTTTCAATTGCTTCTACTCACATTCGATAATGTGATGTTAAGAAAAGAGATATAGCTTTTTAACAGAGATGGATATGTGTGAGTAATGTGTTGCGTCTGTGTGTAGCTGAGATGTGTGATCAGGGAGTGCAGGACGTATTTGTGTTCTGCACCAGAGGAGAGCTGGTGCGTTACAGAGTGCCATGTCTACTTGAGGTGTACTCTCAGAGAGGACTGAGGGTGCATCACCTGCCCTTCATGGACGGAAGCGCTCCGGAGCTTCTTCACTGCAGCCGCATCCTGGAAGAGCTTCAGGAGTGTCTGCAGGGCCAGCGCCGGACTGTCATACAGTAAGAGATTCTTCACTTCTGTTAGGTGCAAGCTTACCAAATAATTGAGTTGTGAAGTTGCTTTTACGGTTAAACAGTAATCTAATGGGTATTAGAGTTGTGTAATTGTTGTTGTGTTTAAAACATAATTTAAGATATGTTAATAAACCCAACTATTGTTGAGAAGTAGTGTGCAAAACAAGATTTATGATAAAGTCCACTTTCTGTCTGACCCTTAAACTTTAAAGGAGTAAACTCGACTTTTCAGACATTTTTTGCATGGTTTACTATTGTTCCCTTAACATGCCTCAAGTTTGTGATTGACTTTCCTTGCATTTTTTTCTTGTTCAATTCCACTCCTTTTTTTTCTCAAAATGCGTTCTTCAAGCTAATTTTAATCTAAAGGTCAGGGGGCATAGCAAAAACCATCCAGGAAATAGAGGGACCTGAGATGATAAAAGATCATAAGAATAAAATAAGTTGATATAAACAATTGGGGAAAACTAAACATATAAATAAAATATTATCTGTTGGTACCAGGCAAAAAAAAGTATATTTTATATATTGTATTTTATAATGGTTGCTTAATATCTATTTGGCTATGGATGGATGAGACACACTTTTCCCATCACATCGATGATCATCTTTTAGTGAAGTTTTTAAGAGATGCTCTACCTCCCTTGTTGTTTGAGTAATTGTCACTGGTGTGATCATTTTAATGAAAAGGTTGAAGGATTTTCAGCCTGTTAGAACCATCATTCCGGTCAATTGAAAAATTAAGAATGTCATGCAGGAACAACATCATCCAATCAGAAAGGTGTCTTAGTTGAGTATATTTGAACTAGTAACCTGTTTGTTGAGCACTGTTCTTATGGGCCTAGACTGTATATTAAACTCCTTTGCTTGTATTCCTCCACAGCTGTTATGGAGGTATGGGACGCTCTGGACTTGGTAGGGAATAGTTTGCTGTTTTGTTGTTAATATCAGCCTTGTGTGCTGCAATTGTTGTAACTTATGGTTCATGGTTACAGTTGCTGCATGTTTGCTTCTGCAACTTTCTGTCACCATTACGCCCAGCAGAGCCCTAGAGATTGTAAGGGAGCTAAGAGGGGGCGGAGCCATTCAGACTGTAAAGGTACTACAAAAACAAGTACTAAATGCATATTCCTCACAACTCTCTTCAGACAGCAGAGTGATGGTTTCTGTTTTTATTACAGCAATACAACTTTCTTCAAGAGTTTCGGGAGAAGTTTGAAGCTCACCAGACCAAAGAGCAGCGTTCAGAGAGATCAGTGTCCAGGTGATCTTGCTGAAGTGCTGACGTTTTTCTGTTGGCATTAGAAAAAAAAATCTATAATTGAGCTTAATATATTACATTGCAAATAAAAGAGCGTATTGAAGCACTTTTATTATTTTTGTTGTGATAAATTTGTAAGTGCATGATTGAATTTTGAGAAATATAAAACAGCATTTTACAAGGTATGCTAGTTTTCACTAAAAGCATAATGCTCATGTTTGTTGCATGTTTTGGGGCGGTAAAAACATAAAACACATACATACAAACAAATCCATGATTTTGCATGAGACTTTATTGAAAACTTGAAATTAATATTGCAAGTAAAGAAAATTACAGTAGCTATAATCTTTAAAACACGTTCATACTTGACTCTCGAGATAAACCAAATGGGAAAAGTAATGGTAAAAGGGGGAGGGGTGTTGGGTAAAGATGAAATCCAAAAACAAACAAAAAAAGAATTCTTATAAAAGCACACTGATACCCTTGATGTACGATTTGGGTAGAGGGAATTGAATTTCAGTCAGGTAAATTATTCTCAATGTAGATTTGAAACCCTAACACAACCTAAATTCTAATAAGACTGCATTCAATAAAATGGAAGCTAAAGACCCAAATCATATCAATCTAAAACAAATATTTAAAAACAGTGTACTTGTCACAAATTAAATATTATTAATACACAGTAAAAAAAAAAAAAATGAGATTTTGAGCTAAGTAACGCCGTGGACACACTGTAAGCATCAGTCCTAAATAGCTACAAACCACAGATATTGGTTTAAAGCCTGAGGATACATGATAGTCATTTTAAACAACACAAATCTTTAATTTTGTCCCGAAACTGTAGAAAAATCTACATGTTTTATAGGCTTGTTATAACCTGGACTCAATCAGTTTGATGTAAACAACTCCCTCTGATGCTTTCAGTTTGTCAATTGCACAAAAAACTGATGTTCTTAGAAGTAGCGTGTTTAATTCTGGTGGTGTGCAGACTCCCTTCATCCCAAGTCATTCTTTGCAGATGTGGAATACATGAAGCCAGTGTCCATTTTAAACAGCCGAGCAGAACTGGGAGTAGTGGCAAAGTTCAATTTCGACTTAATTTGTGTTAAAATCAGCTTCTCAAAGACGTCGCTTCCAATTGTCAACTGTTTACGAGCTCACCAAAACATAAATCATCCTGGAACAGAAACAACAGAGTATTAGCATAGCTGTAGAGTGCCTGCTTTACAACCAAATTAATACAAATAAATTAGTTTCTGCTTTATAAATCATTCATTAATTTTCTTTTCCTGCTGTGGTGACCATGAATGGTATCTGAATGTAAAATGGCAAATAAAAAAAAATCAGTTACAAATGCAACAACGCCCCTTAAAACCTGTAGAGCCAATGCTGACCCAATAGATGGCAGTCCATATTTATCTGCCAATCACAGGCTTTCAAGCTAGTTTTTATTCCTTCCCTTCTATGTGAGAGCAAGGATCAATCTCTCTCAATCAAACATGTTCTTATTCAAATCTTTCTCTCTCTTAAAACAAAATAGGAAGAGACCGTTTGGTGTCCTTGATACCGACTCCAGAGGTGAGCAGGTTCCCATTTATAACAATGTTAAAAATGACCAACTTTACAGCTAAAAACAACTCTGAGGGAATGATTTGTATTTAATTACTTTTGTTTAAGTAAGGTAGATAAATTGTTAAGCCATGTTTGTTTAAAATGCATCAGACATTCCTACATACCCGTAAAGATAGTAGAAGAACGATAGGAGGTAGAAGGCGAGTTTACACCAGCCCTCCTTCTGACAGTACGCCAGGATATCTGCGTTCATAATAGTAGTGGGATCGTACAAACCAGGTCCACTCATTAAAGGCCGGCTCATATACCTGTAAACACAAAAAAATCTGAGCAAGAAACAACATGATGCAGCAAGTGCTCTCATGAATTGCTTTAAGTTCACCTCCAGATATGATAGGCCAGCAGGGGCACGTTGAGTCCAAGCGTCAGCCATTCTGCAGCACACAGGAACATTACGCAGAAGAACACATGAATGAGGTACTCCGGCAAGACCAGCTGCAGGAACGAAAGAGGCAAACGTCAGAGAACAACACTAATGCACAGATTGGGCAGAGTTTTATCATAACCTTGGTTCAAAGTCTAGCCAATCAGGAGAAGAGAATAATTGGGGTTACCCCATACACCCAAACCCTTGCTGTTCAGCTTAAGCACATTTAATTCTCTCTAAACCTCTGATGGCTAAATCCTTACAAGAGAAAATAATCTTTGAAGTCAGTTTGAAACAATGGGCTGCATCTTCAGTATAAACAATGTATGGTTACTTGTGTTTTTAAGTCGCAGTGGCAAACGCCTAGATGGTAGCTTGTTAATAATTAACTGTCTGGAGAGAGCTTGGCAGTGACCTCAAACCATTCACCTGATTGTAGATGAATAGTGTGTAATAATCAACTTCAGAAAAGTAACAGGAAAGAGCTTTCTGTTCTGTATTTGAGACCAGATAAACATTAACAGCTAGTTTTCCCATGTCACTGTCCCCGAGGGGTGATGACCTGAATGCACCCCCACAGAAATCTTTATTTTCATATGAAAAATGTTTTTCTAGCAAGCCTACAACTTATCTAGTAAGTTATGTAAAGCATAGTAGTAGAATTCTGATCTGCAAATGAACTACAGTTAATCTATTTTTGTTCTCTAATCTTTGTTATTTAGCTTTTCAGATTCTGTGTATTTAAACTAATCATGTACAGAGTATGTTTGAACTCTTTTTCTTCGACTGACACAGGTACCAGAATAACCGCTTGCACATCTCTTGGCTGATGGCAAATACTATCCAGGACTTCCATTTCTTATTGGAAATACATATACGGCATTTTTTATTACAAATAACCACTTTCCTCTTGTGGCTAATCAATATTTAAGTATCAAGCCTATTAATTGCCCTTTGTCTAGGCTGTGTTTTTACATAAACCTGCACTGACCCTTTCCAAAGACTGAATGTAATAATGAGTCAAAGCCTTGCAAACACTAAGCTCTGTGATTGGTTGACAAAGTGCAGAGCGAGCACTTCCATTTCCTTTCTTGGCTTGTGCACCATGTAACTGGATGATTGACTCAAGCTTTAGCGATATAGTAAACACAACCCTTCCTTTGTTTTTGGTGTTATGTTTTGGCATTGATATCACCCCACATTAGAGGGTAATTAGTGTAAAGATGGTGCTTTTATAGCAGCAAAGGGTGCATGCATGTTGTCATACATGCACAGATATATAAACAACTGGGTAAATACAGCCTTTGTTAGTATCCATGTCGTGCTATCTAGTAGTTAGTTCTTATCACGCCAAAATAGATTAGTGCATAGATTATACTCCTACAGCAGCAACGGATGTATTAACAAGACAAAACTCAGAATTAAATATCATGAAAGGGTACGTGAGGAGTCTTTGCAATGGAATGGGCAGTTTGCCAACTTGATGCTGAACTTAAAAACCCAGCTTCAGATTTGTAGATTACCTCTTCTAATTAAACAATGGGCTTTTGGTAAACCTTTTGGAGCTTTTTTCCTCCTCTCTGACCCCGAAATCTTGGGTCTTATAAACACATTGACGTTCAGGTAAATCACTAAATTATTAAGTGTGGTTAGTGGATATTATTATCAGTCTCTTCGTTTAGAGACAAACATATTGGAGCAGAGGTAGGGTTGGGGAATTATGCCAAGCAGAAGTGGATAGGTAGCCATGCTTAGACAGGGAACACCCGTGAGGACCTCAGACTGGCCAAACCGTATCTACACATGAAGCCCATGCAAAATAAAACAGGCGAGTGCCCAATACGAACACACAGTAAACGAAAAGTAAGAATGATAAAATTGTAACGTTAATGATAAATTTAACATCCTCAAATCTAAAAGTACTTCACATTTCCAAACAAAAATGACCACTAATCTCACTCATTTACCATTGCTTGAATCTATAGCACTGTGCACCAATGCTGCTCACTTCACAGACTGTTCTATTCTGTTCATCTCTTGAAAGATCTTGAGGTTGAACTTTTATTTAGAAATGTACTTCTATGCGAGACATTATTTATGGAGTTAGTCGCTCTGGGTGTGAGCAGACGGAGGGGGACAAATCGGCACATGCATGCTCTGAGCATTTGCAAGTCTTTTCAGTTAACATGTTTCCTTTCCTACTCTTGAAACGACACCTGCAGATGACATCTGTGCTTCCACCCAGCCCCACAATAACTGACAAACATGAAGGTGAAGAGCAACTCTGAGTATACATTTCCTCTTAATTTGGTACTAGATATTACCCTTTTTCCATGAAAAACAACCTCTGAAACCAAACTGTCTGCTGGTTGTAAACTATGTCTCCCAGGTTTGCCTGTCGGTACACTGAGTCGCTAGTTAACTGAAAAGACATTTGTAAACACTCCGCTCGTGCACACAGAGAGACTGTTACTGATCTTAAACTGAATTCTGGTACCAACCTTCAGCGCAAGTCTGACCCTTTTTATTTTTTTCACCCTGTCAACTGTCTTTGAGCCAACCAGAGAAAAAAAGGTAGAAAGTAAATATAAGAAATTAAGACAAAATGCAAATCAGAAAAATCAAGCAAAAGTAGTGTTAGTGTTGGAAAGCACTATGCAGATGATTTAATCCATTGGCAGAACACTTCTGTGAGAAAAACCAGGAGAACATGCATCAATGTTTTTCCCTTGCAAACAGTCACTTACCGGGTTTAATGTGTTACACTGGTCTATAGGATTCTTATAGTCAGTCTTCAGCTCATCAAATGCAATTATCTGAGGGGAATTGAAAACATAATACAGGAGTAATTTTAAACATGCGAGAGAAAAAAAATCTCTAAATCACTTCAGGGAAATGCAAATACACCAGAAACATTAAAGATCACTGTTGTACTAAAGTCATGAACTGTGAACACACAACATATTTTTGTTTTTAGTATTTATACATTCAAGCCTGCTAAATGTTAAGATGGTAAAATAAGATTAAAATGCAAATGTTATTTGGGTCTACTAAAATGTGACATAATTTTTTCCCCATCAAATCATGATATAATTCCGGTACCGTCTGGACAGAGGAAAACATTGTGATAAGAATTTTAACCCATATGGCCCACCCCTAACATAGACCATAAAGAGATGTAATGAGAAAATATGTAACGATGCAAAGAAAAACAATAACCATTAAACATGATAAAACAAACATTGTATTATGTCAGAGTAAAGATTTTTATCTAGAAACACTGAACCATCATGTAGGTTTATTGCTCCACTGGTCCATAAATCTGCAAAACTTGCTGCAAGATTGAGAACGTCTCAATTCTGTCAACGGTTTCATGACATTTGTTGCACAGCACAGGGATGCGTTAAAATTAGTTACGAGAGGGCATGGAATATCGCTCATCAAGCGTTTGAATTCGTTTTTTAAACCCGTCTTTTGCAACAGTGTTCACAGGAGATGTGTCTTTAGCTATTGCGTCCATTATTTATTTGTGTCTGGGGGAGGTTGTTTAGTACATTATTGCATTGAATACAGCTGCTTGAGTTGATGTTTGGTTTGTTTGTCTGCAGGAGATCGAGCGGCTTTATGTTTTCGCAAAATTACACACTTTTTTTTATGATTACGTTTCAGGTGATTAAATATATTTTTGATGTTCCCCTTTGTCGAAATGTTCCTTTCGATGTATGGCTAGCGGAGGATCATCTAGTTTAAAACTGAAGTAAATCCAAATGTCGAAATAAAATTTCCGGGTTGTTAACAGACCTACTTGAACATCGAGCAGGCTCACTTGTTTTTGTTTTTAATTCGACTGCCGCCTGACTCACATCCACCATCCTGCTGCAGGTAAAAAGCACATGAGCATTGCGGCGCGAAATTGTGATGTGACGTTTGTGAACAATTCGTTCAAAAAGAACGACTCTCTACAGTGAGTCATGAGAAACTACTCTTCCTAGTGAGCGATTCGTTCTCGCCGTCTTGTTCAAATCTCACGATTGCTTCTCAATGGACCATTTAGATAAAGGGATATAGAAAAGAACGGTTCATTTGATCTTTCGCAATGCTTTTCAACAGCTACAGAACCCGCATGTTAGAGAAGTTTAGTTCATTTGAATCGCTCATTCACATATGATGAGATTGCACGTGGTATTATGGTGACATTTCTCGTGTTTTGCCTAAATTATTCACTTGACACATTATGGATTTTTCAGAAACAGACGAGTTAATATCGATGTTTTGGAAGTATCTGAGTTTTTTCTGATGTGTGTTGATAATGAAAAGACGCAGGTAAGCTAATTTAATTTAACTTATTATTGTATTTCGGTCAGTTTTTGGAGTCTTTTGTCATAACTATTTGCAAGTAATCGTGTTAGATAATTAAGGAAATAATTATTTACGGATGAACGAAAATAATTAATCATTCAAATAGTAGTTTTGTTGAGTGAAGAGCGTCAAAGGAACTGAGTCACCTAAATGAACAAAACTTACCATCACTAGCGCGAAAAAACACATGGCCGAGTTTGACAGAATCGCAAAAATGCTGGCTTAAGATCGTGAGGGGAGTAATAAATATCGAGATCGCGATCTTTTAACGGTTAATTATGCAGCTCATATATATATATATATATATATATATATATATATATATATATATATATATATATATATATATATATATATATATATATATATATATATATATATATATACTGCAAAAATAATGTCTAAAGAAACAAGAATGGTCAACGTTAGTCAGCGCCAAGCCTACTCTAGACTGCTTTATGTTATTTACATCAGATATTGGGGTGTAATAAGAAATACTTTTAAAAACTGAAACGCTCAAGCACCACTAACGTTAATCTCCAAAACCCCACACACGTGATCCACGCTCGAGCGTACACTTTCTGCCTTTTACTTTTACCCAGAGATATGCACACAAATGTATAAAATAGTGAGAGTACTGAAGACGAACGGCTTTTTCATTAATCTGTGTAAACACACAAGCGATTCAGGTGAGAAATTTTACATTTACAATAAAATGTATGGGTGCCTTCAGCTTGCCATTCATTCCTTTTAGCCAGGTTTGTGATTATCTCGCTTAAACTAACAACATGACAAAGAACTTAACGGTGTTAAAACCGAGCCCATCTCTATTGTGTCGAAAATACTTACATGCCAAATTGCGAAGAAAATAAGGGCCGCTGTCAGCAAAAGCGCTAGCATATAACAAAAGGCCGCGAATGTGAACGCCATTTTTCGCTCAGACCGACTATGCTGCTGCGTGACGTGGAGATTGTGACGTCAGGATAGCCGAACATCACGTGACTTAAGTCACATGAATTCATGAAACAACGCGAGATTATTGAGTGAAATTAAGATCCCTGGACAAAACATAGAAGCTCTCGTTTATTCTTTTTCTCTTTTGAGTACAAAATACGGATACCATATTGACAGAACAAGTTATCAAAGAACAGTACCTGTAACTCGCCACTTTAACACAAGCATCACTCATTCACCAAATTTTTAAGGACATTTTTATTGATTTTTATTCAAAACAGCAGACAAGTGTATTTGAGACACATATCGAAAGGTTATTATTTGAATTAATTTCAAGTGAGAACTTTATCAGGAAAACATCTTCAGTCGTTAAAAACAGACGAACAAACAGAATTCACTACTCTATAGGACACATTATGTGATTGTCCACATCATACAATCCACCAAAGTGAGAAATCTGCATTCAATTTGGAGTGATCACAGCTGTTACAGCATCTACACATGCACAGACGAGCCAGAGCCACAGCTGAGCTCAGATAACTGATGGAGGTTTAACTTTGTGAAACTATTGTAACGACATCTTACATTATATTCTAAGATGTAAACACTTAATCATTGCCAGTGTCAGCAATTTGCCAATAGAAAAACTGTTGTCCATTTGTGGAAACGTTAGCATTTTACATACAAAATAGTAAAGTCCATTGATGAAGCAAACTTGATCCCAGTGTTAATTAACTAGATTAACCCATCTCTGCCATTGGACATTTAAAAAGGTGGCCTTCTTACGAACCAAACCTCTTAGATCTTTAGCAAAGATTAGTTACCTAACAGGTGTAAAAAGGCATTATGGAAGGAATTCATGACATTCAAGATAAAAGGTTACAAACTAGTCAAATGCACTCTCCCAAAAAAAGAGTTCACTCAGTCTCCTTCACACACCCACGCCCTCGATAAAAGATCAGAACAAAACCACTTCACGTTTGGTCACAATCTTGGTAGAAAATGAAGATATTGAGCCATTGCGATTATCATACCATTACAGAAAGCCTTGCATTAATTTGTATCCAAAGAAGGTCTCCCACAACATACTTTTACATTAATTTCAAAGTAAATTATCTGAAATAACTGGGGACAATAAATGATATAAAAATTACAGCATATATCCTCTTTCATGGCAGTAAGATTGGAGCATCTGTGCAACCAGTCTATACACAAATATTTAGGAGTAATAGTGGAATGGTCGTTAAAATCCTACGAATTATTTCAAAATAACAGAGGAATTTGATTTCTAACCTTTTCACCTAAAATTATCTTGAATACAGGCAGGTTTTAAATTTTGATAAAAACATTCAAACATACACAAACAGACAGTAGTAGATGGACTATGTTTTTGTTCGCCATTTGGAGATGACGGTTCCACCATGGCCCCTCTTTTAACCACAGCTTGGGTTTGTTCAGTCTGCATTTACCGAAAAAAGCCCAATTTCTCCCGGAGCCACTCCTCTGTCAGGTCCTCAGTGTTCCTTATCTCAAATACCTAAAGGAATAAAATGCAAATAAACTTACTTAGATTAATTTTGATGAACACACAACTGTAAATTACTCCAAATGCATTTTAACTTCTAAAAAGCAAAATTAACCATTCAGAAGTCATCTCACGCTAACAAAAAAGTGCTCTGTGGGTTATACATTAATTTTCAAGTATTCATGGAAGAGAAGAGTTTTAGGCTACGCTCAGACTACAGGTCCAATTTTTAAAATAAAATCTGATTTTTGTGTGCTCATTTACATTACACACGATATGGCAAAGTCATCATGTATGAGAATATTTGAGGTGATTGAAAGGCATTATCTTAAATAATTTCTGGTCGGAGCCACCATCATTTCAACCAAATCATATCAAGAAGTAGACAAAAAACATATTAATTAGCTCTATTACATCACTTCCTTCCACTGACTGCTTTTAACTCCTTCCTCAGCCAAAATTGATTTGAAACTTCCTGCGCACGCCAAGAAAATTGACATACAACAAGTAGTAGAAAATAATTAGTAGAATATGGTGATTTCAGTATTGTGTGTGCTTTGACTTCAGTTTGTGGGATCTTTGCGTATGTTTGAATGAGATTTCATCATCCTCACAACCCTCTGTTATCAACAACTCCTCTTTATGACCACTTGTGGAGATTTGTAGATCACTATCTCCCAACAGAAAAAAAAACATTAGCACACTTGGAATCTGATTAGATTGATCGGAAAGTACAGGGAGTGCAGAATTATTAGGCAAGTTGTATTTCTGAGGACTAATATTGTTATGGAACAACAACCATGTTCTCAATGAACCCAAAAAATTCATTAATATCAAAGCTGAATATTTTTGTTTTTAGTTTTAGCTATTTTAGGAGGATATCTGTGTGTGCAAGTGACTATTACTGTCCATAATTATTAGGCAACTTCACAAAAAACAAATTCATACCCATTGCAATTATTTATTTTCACCAGTGAAACCAATATAACATCTCAACATTCACAAATATATATTTCTGACATTCAAAAATAAAAACCAATCAGTGACCAATATAGCCACTTTTCTTTGCAAGGACACTCAAAAGCCTGCCATCCATAAATTCTGTCAGTGTTTTGATCGGTTCACCATCAACATTGCGTGCAGCAGCAACCACAGCCTCCCAGACACTGTTCAGAGAGGTGTACTGTTTTCCCTCCTTGTAAATCTCACATTTGATGATGGACCACAGGTTCTCTATGGGGTTCAGATCATGTGAACAAGGAGGCCATGTCATTAGTTTTTCTTAATTTAGACCCTTTCTTGCCAGCCACGCTGTGGAGTACTTGGACGCGTGTGATGGAACATTGTCCCGCATGAAAATCATGTTTTTCTTGAAGGATGCAGACTTCTTCCTGGATCAGTGCTTGAAGAAGATGTCTTCCAGAAACTGGCAGTAGGACTGGGAGTTGAGTTTGACTCCATCCTCCACCCGAAAAGGCCCCATAAGCTCATCTTTGATGATACCAGCCCAAATCAGTACTCCACCTTCACCTTGCTGGCGTCTGAGTCGGACTGGAGCTCTCTGCCCTTTACCGATCCAGCCACGAGCCCATCCATCTGGCCCATCAAGACTCACTCTCATTTCATCAGTCCATAAAACCTTAGAAAAATCTGTCTTCAGATATTTCTTGGCCCAGTCTTGACGTTTCAGCTTGTGTGTCTTGTTCAGAGGTGGTCGTTTTTCATCCTTTCTTACCTTGGCCATGTCTCTGAGTATTGCACACCTTGTGCTTTTGGGGACTCTAGTGATGTTGCAGCTCTGAAATATGGCAAAACTGGTGGCAAGCGGCATCTTGGTAGCTGTACGCTTGACTTTACTCAGTTCATGGGCAGTGATTTTGCGCCTTGGTTTTTCCACACGCTTCTTGCGACCCTGTTGACTATTTTGAATGAAACGCTTGATTGTTCGATGATCACTCTTCAGAAGCTTGGCAATTTTAAGAGTGCTGCATCCCTCTGCATGATCTCTCACTATTTTTTACTTTTCGAAACCTGTCAAGTCCTTCTTTTGACCCATTTTTCCAAAGGAAAGGAAGTTGCCTAATAATTATGAAGACCTGATATAGGGTGTTGATGTCAATAAACCACACCCCTTCCCATTACAGAGATGCACATCACCTAATATGCTTAATTGGTAGTAGGCTTTCGAGCCTATACAGCTTGGAGTAAGACAACATGCATAATGAGGATGATGTGGTCAAAATACTCATTTGCCTAATAATTCTGCACACAGTGTATATGCATAGGTTGCCATGGCACCAGAGTCTGGTTTTATGCTGAGATGTAAGGATACTGTCACCAGCAGGCAGAGAGACACAGAACAGCCTTGGCAGTTGGTGTGGCTGATGATTTTTACATACAGAATAATTGTAATTCAACAAAAAATGATGTAAAAATCAGATAAATATGAGGTTACATGGTTAAAAAAATTGGATGCATATTGGATTCAGGACCACATATGAAAGTTACCTGGGTCAGATTTGAAAAAAAATATCAAAAATATCAGATACAGGGCTTTGAAAATCAATTTGGCGTCACTTTGGGCTGTAGTCTGTACATAGCATTAGTCACATGAATCATTGGTTTGCCAACGAAACAAGAACATTAGAAGACTAAAAAATATGCCTCTAAACAAGCTGTGTGCAGCTGTCTGTATTACTATTCACCTTGGTGAGTTCTACCGTCTGTACCAGTTTGTTTTTGCTGCCAGCATACATCATCTGCTGTTCAGGTTTACATCCTGGGAAAGTAAAATAAGACACATTAATATAGCTGTCAACACATAAAAGCTGTATTGAAGTGACTATTTTATTTACCGACAGGGCTGGAAAAAATGAAACACAGAGGGTAAGACACTCTTCCATCATCATGCTGGTACTTATAACTGTAGACTACAAATGTGTGCCAGGTTAAGAAAGTTATATATCATCAATGCTGACCAGACAACAGAACCATTCGAGAAAAGAATTCATTTAGCAAAGGATATCTGGGCTGTCTCTCTGGAAGCTCATTCTTCAGGTCTTCAGGGGAAATATCCTTGAGGAGAAACAAAATGGTAGTTTACCTCATTGAGCTACATGTTTTCAGGAGATACGAGTAGCCATAAGATTATTAATAATTTACCTCATGCTCTTCTTCCAGAATGACCAGCTGCTTGTCTTTATCTATCTTCACTGTAACCAGAGGGGAGCAGCATGATTACATCCTGATGGAATTGGAAAGTGTGAGCATGTGAAACTGAATGTGTTGACTTCAACTCACTGATGATGGCGGCGTTATTGGTTTCCTTCCTAAAGCGGAAGTCACGCAACTTTTTCACCAGGCTTTCATCCACTTCACACACAACTAAAGATTCACTCTGCAAATAGAAAGCATTATTCAATCTAGATTCAATCCTTTTCACATGATTATAAACAATTATCAGTAAACATCTAAAAAAAAAATGTAAGTAGATCTAGAATTTTGGTCGCACACATGGTATAAAACATAGTTTGAAAAATCTGAAAGCAATCTTGAGAATCATTCAAGACTAATAACTTTGTCTGATAATGTAATTTGTAACAGCATTAAATGAAAATCAAGTCCTCTTAACTGATTTTGAGCTTTGACAAGAACACATTTAATTTGGTTATTTTCAGCTCTTTTTTTACTAATGTTGTAATATCTGGTTTTACTGATTCCTCCATGTATCAATAATGGGGAGTCCTATTAAATATTGGTTCACTCACTTCACTTGATATTCTCAGTCAAGGGACCTCAAAGATTTCTCTCAAATCGGACAACTGCATGTAACAGTGCATATGACAAAGGGCATCGTCACACTATTCAAAATAAATGATCTTTGCACATTAAAAAAAAAAGTTGCAGTGCCTAGACTCTTTATATTTTCAAGAGTGCCTGCATTGGATATCTAACTCCTTCCCATCAGAGTGTGATGGAACAAGTCTCTACACACCTATTCGAATTTTCCATCTGAAGTTTCATTTCGAAAATGACTCGCTCCTCAAAAAGATGTTACTAATAATTAGTCAGATTTGTTCTTTTCATGAATGACACATCACTACACATGAGCGCCATCCAAGACCAAGGATCATCGCTGCAGCAACAGTAGCTTGCGAAATGCACCCTGCAGAGAAGCCATCCAGACTTTTGAGTGAATCTCAATTTTCGGATAGATGTTAAGATCTTAAGTTGTTGATCTGGACAATACAGATGTCACTGACAGACATCCATCATCCCTCTCGCTCATTTTCTTACAAGTCATTCATTGCTGAAATGAGAAAAAGTTACCTGATGATCTATGTTCACATCTCACGAAACTTTACTTGTAAAAGTTCTCTATTGGAACCAAACAAATGAGCACTCTCTGTAATACGACTCATTTATAAAGAAGCACCCAAGTAAATGATAGCTGTATAGAGTGTTCAACAATCTATTGTTTATAATATTTTTCACTGAAGGAATGGGAAAGTTCTCTCACACATCGTGAGTAATGACATGGAAAAACGACTTCCGTCACGTGACATTTTACTACATCCCAGATCGTTTCTTTTGAAATCGAATATCTACTTTAAGGGTGCGGTATACATGTTCGGATTGGGAGGCATTTAACCGATAACAAGGGATGTGTTGATGCTATGCAGTTGCCAGGATGGTGCCCTCGGAAACCCCTGGACGGTGTCTACTTCATGAGGTGACTGAGCATGCATGAACACAAATATGCCATAATTTGCTTCAAACTCCAGGAAATATGGCAATTTCAAGTCTGATTCCAAGAGATAGACTCATATTTCATATTTTACGTGTGTAAAAATAGAATTTACACTAACAACAATCAACAGAGGTCACTTTAACACAACTAATCCTGTTATTCATGAACATTTCATGTTTGTAAGAAATATAGACTGGAGGATATGAAAGGGAAACAGGGACTTGGGTCAATTAAGACACCCTTTGAAATATTTAGAGGACAATAACACGACACCAATCATTGGTCTTTACAGTAACGATGTTTTTTAATAGGAAATTGTTTCATGCAATTTAGGAAATTGAGCAAAAGGGTTTTGACGACTTTGTGGAAAGCAAAACATTTTTTACATGTTTTACTGCATTATTTCTTTCTGAAATTGATAAATTATGTTCTTTAATAAGATTTAAAGCAAGCGAGTATCACTGACTGGAGGGACAGTTCATCTCCCTCCCGCCCCCTCTCCAAAAAATTGTGAAAGAATGAAGGCGCCCCTGTCTAACAGGAAACGAGAGTTCCACCGGAACCGTCATATCACAATTCAATAAACCATATCGACACAAAAAAACATATATAATTAATTCGGAGGTCCACGTGAAGATACCCGTTGTTTGATCTCCTAAACTTTTAAAGTCCACGAAACAGAAGCAGGTCTCGCATACAGCTGATCACAAAGCACTGGGTGGAACTGCAACGGGGAAAGAAAAACAACCCCTCTAGTGGCACTCACACCAGAAATGCACGAAGCAGGCGGTGTTTAGCAACCAATTCTGTATTCTTTTACATCCTCGAAGACAAGCACTCGACGAAAATGTTTTCAATAAGCATCAGTAGTGTTGTACTCACCATTTTCACAGTCAGCACGAGCTCAGCAGTGCAGGAGTTCTACTGTGCTGTGTCACGTGATAATCCACCAACCAGACCGCTGCATCGCGAAGGAATTTCCAAACGGGACTGATCCTGGATCAGTTTTGCTTCAATCTTGACTTCTGAGTTAACCAGTCAATGGCTGATCCCAGAACAGTCACAGCAGTTTGAAGACGTAAAATCTCTGATGGATACCCATGGAGAATTTGATACATCTTTCTGTCTCCGGTCCTCCGGGGAATAAATCGTCACAGCGGGTCGAACTTCACCCTCGGGGATTTTTTAAATAGTTTAAAATGTAAAAAATATTGTAAAACCTCAATCCAGTCACGAATATAGTCACGTATTTTCTTAAAATAAAGAAAAAAATAAAAAGTGTAATTTTTTTAAACTTGATTAAGTTATGGTTAGATAACAATGTAAACATTGTTCTATTTCAATAGCTAGATAGATAGATAGATAGATAGATAGATAGATAGATAGATAGATAGATAGATAGATAGATAGATAGATAGATAGATAGATAGATAGATAGATAGATAGATAGATAGATAGATAGATAGATAGATAGATAGATAGATAGATTATTATAATATCACATATAATTATTCACAGTTCAAATTAGTTCATAGGAAAGACGAAAGGAAAGTAGGTACAACAGATCAATACTGTAGCGTGTTTTGGTGCAGGGTTCGTTGGACCCTTGAAGAGGTGGGCGGGACATAAGGGGAAGTTGAGAAGGGTTTTCCGAAGATATAAAAAAGGAATGTTCGGGACTGTTGGCTTGTGAACTGTGTGTGTGTTTGGAAGAAATAAAAAGAAAACTGATGTTCTACGATCTCAGCGTGCGCTCCCTGGATTAAACGCTACAATACAGAAAGTCAAAACATCCCAATATGTCACCAAGTACATTTTCTTATGAAAGTTTGAATTTCCCATTCTTTTTTTTTTGTTTTTAACCCTCCCTGTTATGTACAGTAAATGGCCCCTTCTCGTCACGTCTTTGCGCATGCGCGTAAGAGGCAGCCCATCCCTCTAATGACACGCCCACAAGAGCAGCGTGCGCGTTCATACGTTCATATCTGATCTTTAAACAGGGTGGATAGTTCGAAAATCTAAATTCAAATGAGTATTGTACGTTCCAGATTTATATTGTGTTCACAGTCTGTTAAAACACGCCGTAAAAACATCTAGTTGTCAGACCTCACTTCCTGTACAGAGTTTACACTTTCGGATCATATCGGAGGACAGGAGCGGGTCCCTCAGAAGCCCGAATCTTTGGACCGTAGGCCCTGCGACAGTCGAGGTGCCGAGTGTTCTAAACCCCGAATTTTTCGCTAAGCGCGCAAATGAACACCATTGTCTTGTATATGTTTGTGTATTTTAAAAGGAACCGCATTTAGATTCTAATTTGAGTGCTGTTTCGTGGAAAGTGGAAATAGCCATTTATGGATTGTGTTTGAAAAAGCAGTCTTACGCCCTGTTTATAGTTTCAATGTTACGTGTGTTACGCGTTATTAAAAATAAATAGTTTGCTTTAACTTTGAAGTATTTAACTTCTCTTTTTGTTTCTGTTACAGACCATGGCCGACTTCTCAGTAAGTTATGTATTGTTGTTTATAAGTTCAGTTCACATTCGTTGTACTTGAGGATCAACAAAATGAATTGTTTTGTTATTATTCATGATTTGTGATATTAGAAATATTTGAATTAATTATTGAAAACTAAAGGTCTTTGTTTAAATAATAAAAAACGAATGAAACGCTTACAAAATAGTGATTGATAACAAAATATTAAATGGCATGCTTGTAGGCGTGCCTTCATGTTTATACCTAGTTTGTTACTGTTGTTCTGATGTGCTCAGAGTTTTGGTGGTTTTGTATCCAGTTTCAGGATTTGATTCCCTGCAGATGTATTAGTTTTTTGTGAATTATACCAGGTCAGAATTCTTGAAACAAGTAATTTTCAATTCATTAAACCACTGTAATTTCTTCGTAGCTTGCAGATGCCATTGGAGATGATGTTCCAAGTGAAGCATCTAAAACGAAGCACACCAATCCCACAGCTTCTGGATATGGTGCTCCTCCTGCCACCAATCCTGGCTGGCCTGGTGTGGCTCCAGGGGGCCCTCAATTTCCACACACAGGAGGCCCTGGTCAACCAACAGCTCCTGCTGGCTTCCCTGGAAGTAGTCCATCAGCCCCTGGATCCTTCCCAACTGGCCCAGGAGCCCCAGGACAGTATCCAGGAGCCCCTGCTGCCCCAGGACAGTATCCAGGAGCCCCTGCTGCCCCAGGGCAATTTCCGGGTGCCCCTTCTGCCCCAGGTCAATTTCCAGGTGCTCCTGCTGCCCCGGGACCTTTTCCAGGTGCCCCAGGATCATTTCCTGGTGCCCCTGCCGCCCCTGGACCATTTCCTGGTGCCCCCGCTGCCCCAGCTGTGTACCCTCCAGGACCAGATGTTCCTGGACAATTTCCTTCAATGCCAGGCCAATTTCCACCAGGTGGAGCTCCCATGCCATACCCTGTTCCTGGACAGTTCCCCTCCCCACCTGGGGCTCCACAGGGTCCTTATCCAAATGTGCCTTTTCCACCTGGTCCTGGCATGTATGGCCCAGGAGGTCCTGGTGGCTTTCCACCTGTGCCACAAGGGTCATGGGGTTCACATGGAGGAGGTTACCCTCATCTCGGACCCCCGGGAGGCTACGGGGTAGGGCCGCCTGGACCAGCTCCACATGGAATGGTGAGTCGGCTCTCAATAAACAGGTCTGTGAAGGGTTCTTGCATGTGACGTTCTGCTTCTGGTGGGTTTGGTCTCTGCTGGAGCTTGTTTGTTGGTTTTAAGGTTGTTTGTAGGTTCGGTTCTTGAGGTCTGGGGGTCTGGGTTACCCTTACTTGCTGTTATATCAATCACGGCACACTTCCACAACGGAAAGCAGTTCTTCTTTCAATCTTAAAAGCTTGTGTTTTTGTTTTTCAGCCACCGCATAGACCTCCATATTTTTGAGTACAATGACCAACTCAACAAATCACAGGAAGAGGACGGCACTGCAGACACCAGCTGACATCCAAACAGAGACATTAAGCACAGTGTTGCTGATGCATTTGCATATTATGCTTGCCAAAAATACACATATTTTATGCACAGTGCACTCAGAAATTCTTATGAATATTATATTTAGTTAATTTATTTCTTTCTATAGTTTGAATATTGTGTCAATGTATGACTAATGAACTGCAGCATTTTGTGCTTTATTTACAGAGTTTTTGATTTGTTGGTAATTGCAAAGAATTAAAGTAAAGATTCGTAGTTAAGAGCAGCATAGTATATTCTTTGATTTTGAATGTTAAAAACCATGAATATTTTAAAATATTAAAGCAATCGTTTCCCTTCTCTAATGATATATTTAACCCTTTCAGACCCAAAATAATGAAAAAATCCATATTGAATAAAAATTAAAGTCCTATAAGTTTTTTTTCTCCATTGTTAAGTTTGCATTCGTAGTAATAGACACCAAAATAAAAAAATGTATAATAAATACAAAAAAAATCTAAAATAAATGGAAAAACTGAACTTGTCTTTTCCTGCACAGTTTATGTGCAAACATATCAATAGGTGTGAATACAACCTGATATATCTCATAATTTTTTCGAAATCATAAAAGATGGCTAAAACATGAGATCAAGCGTCTACTGTACTAGAAACAGTGCCTGAAAGGGTTAAAATGACTTTATTTTCATGGGGTTTGTAAGACTTAGTTAAAATGTCAAATTGTAATGGTTAATCAGTTTGTTGGCTTGCTGGGAAAATGGATTGTGTTTAACCATGGTAAAAACTTGTCAAGGATAATAAACAATTGCCGTTTTGAACTCCGATTTTTGAATGTCATGCAAGCTTTACGTACAAATGTTAGAAAGGGCAGCTTTATGTGTGTTTGTCAGAGCACACTTTCTGCATTGAAGGCCATGATGAGTCAGTGGGTGGGGTTGGAATCAGGGATTGGCAGTTTACGACACTGTGCTGCCATAGCAAGCATGCTGAAAACTAGATGATGTCATCCGCTGGAATTCTGGTCATTTTCTATGTGAGAGTTTTTGTGTGGCCTTGAATAGGAGAAATATTAACCAATTCATCAATTTTTTACCTGCATAAAGAAGGAATCAAACCATGACGGTTAACCTGTTCATCTTGACTGGAACAAGAGATTTTTCCAGTCGTTTGGGGTGTTTGGTAAACAAGAGTTGTGTTTTTGTACACACTGGAAATACAGAAATAGAATTATATTCTGATAAGTGGATGAATCCTCATCTTTGGGGTGATGTGTAATTGGTGGAATCCTAGAAAGAAAAGCATCCTGAGTTTATATGTAAAATGCTGCTTTCGCTCACTCTGGCGACTCAATATTTGGTCTTCGTTCAGGATTGAAATTTTTACAGGTTAATTTTTTTTTACACACTGCTGATTTACTCTTGGAAAATGTAACAGATTACAGTTGAGTGTTTTACAAAAATGTAAAAATTAGATAAATAATTGAAAATATTGGGAGGATTTAGAAATGGAGGCACATTGTCATACAATAGTGTTTTACTAGCTTTGATTTTATTTTCACACACTCATTTTTAACACATTTTTAAATAACAAAAAATGGTTAATACTTTTTTTATAGTAGTTTAATATACGAATTGTTCAAATGTATTTAAATGTTCATTCTGCTTTAAACTTCTATTCTTGTTATCATCATTATTTTAAATTTCAATATTTATAGTCTCCAGTTTGAAAGTTACGGACTCAATTCTGACTTTTATGCAACACTTGTTAAAGAATTAATCGAACACTGAAATTATACAAGATAATTGGAAAAAACCTTCTCAATTTCTACATTTAAGCATTCAAACAATTAAAAAAGGAAATAGAATACTAATGGGTTTTAATGCTTTGGGGAAATCAATATTTACTATTAGACTATAGCTGGATTTGAGCCTTAACAATCCCAGAGCAGGCTAAAACTTGCCGTGATAAATGTTTTGTAGTTATTACACATATAAACGTATAGAAAATTATATATAGCTTATATAAAACTTATATATTACACAAATATAACTTGTATAAACCAAATATTCCTCCTCAAACATTATTTTGTCAAATGACATTTCAAAAAGCTCTTTCCCTCTCTGTTATGATTTTATACATGCATTATGTACATGATGTATACATTTTGCTGTATTAATTTGCTAACTTACTTTAAATCGTCCTACACTGATATTTAGATAATATATTATTTTGAAGTGGCTGATTTTAAAAGCAGATATTTTGTGCACACCTCCATGCTTTCTGCAAAACTA
Organism: Danionella dracula; assembly: GCA_900490495.1. NCBI lineage: Eukaryota > Metazoa > Chordata > Actinopteri > Cypriniformes > Danionidae > Danionella > Danionella dracula. Next base: position 1,394,326 of record UELW01000778.1, read on the forward strand.
TACTCATAAAGTTGTTAAAAAAAGCATGATTCTAAATGTGTTATGTAACTACAGGTGTCTAACCAATCCGAACCAGAAGACCATATCGTTTCACAGTTAACGACAAATAACCACTGTAATGGAATATACAGATGTTAAAGGTGCTCTAGTTCTAAACAAATCGCTGCTGTTTTTCCAGCTGGTCATACATAGTTTTTCTTGTATAATTACTCTGAGGGATGCTCACAACAGGTATATCTATGTGTTTCAGCCTTTGCCATTCGATCTTCCACTGCAAGCAGGGATAATGCCAGGCCTGCTCATCACCATCATGGGTCAGCCAATACCAGGAGGAGACAGGTAGCACACATTCACATGCAATCCCTGTAAACACACAGAGCTAACTCCCCTCCATTATTTGTCACTCAGGTTCCATGTTGACTTTGTGAGAGGGCATGATGTGCTTTTCCATTTTAACCCTCGTTTCTACGAGAATACCATCGTCCGAAACACAATGCTTGGGGGCCACTGGGGTCCTGAGGAGAGAGAGGCGGCCTTTCCCTTTGTGGAAGGCAGACAGTTTGAGGTATGTTTTACATTTGAGAAGTACATCCTTGTCAGTTTGTAAAAAATGTCTGTTCTTGGTTTTTTTTTTTTTTGCTCTTCGTATTAAGAAGAATTAAATGTTTTCCTGCAAATTCATTTTTTTTTGTGTTGCCTTATATGTTTTAGGCACACAATGTGATTGAAAAATATGATGGAGGAATTTTTAAAAAGTCAATGAAGATCAAATACATAAAAATGTGATTTATCCTGAAATTCGCCACATTTAAGTCATGTTCCAGGCAAATGTTTACCCAGAAAAATGTTTCAAATGAATTCTATTAACTGTACTATTTTCTAAAGAAACTTCAGGACCCACAGCGTTTTATGTTAATTTTCTTCAAAGTCATTGAACCTTAAAATTGCAACAAAAAAAAATCACAAATTTTTTTATGCTCAAAATGCACCAAAATCAAAGCATTATTGCTGAACATTTCTTAAGAGGCCATGCTCGAAAATGGTTGAGCTCATTTACAATTAATACAGCTGTTAAAATAGTTTTTTAGTTTGTATTATAAAATTAGTAGGTTAACAATGTGAATAAGAGTTTAAACATGAAGAACTGTTTATATAAAACAATGAACGCCTACCTACTGACATACAATTGTGCCCTCACCCCTCTGTTATAGAAATTAAAACTACCTATGCCCTTAAAATATTGTTATGCCGTGAGCATTCTAATTCCAGCCTCTTTTAAAGTTCTCTTTTATGATTTTGAAAGGTTGTTTATTTGGTTTTGGGCGACTCCAACATCTTGACATGCAAGGTCAAAAAACATTTTCATTGTCTCGTAATATGCATTTTTTGCACAGAATTTAGTTTTGACTCCTAAGTGATTTGTTTATTGCCTCATACTAAGTCCCTCATTTATTTACACAAGTTGTAAGGATCCCGTTTGCTGGGCATACCATGTTTAAGGAAATGGTAAAGCACTACAAAAACAATAGACAGAGTTGCAAGAAAGCCATGTGACAACAAGAACCTTCACTTTTCAACCAATCAATCAAAATGTTTTATATAGCACTTTTTAACTGCTTCAAAGCAGCTTCACAAAGGCCTAGTATATGTGGATTAAGAGTTAAAAAGAAATTCATATTGGATAATTCTATTGGGTAGAAATAGATCTATCATGTAATGCTACCATAGGGATTTTAAGTCAAGTTTATTAATATGAGGAAATTGCTGATTTAAACTGACCAGTAACCTCCGAATTTCTATAAAAACACAGTCTAAACTGATTTTGTGGGAGAAATAAAGCAGCCAAAACATGTTTTTATTAGTGTGGGCAAAACTAGAGAACCTGGAGTTAAAAGCCACACGCACATGGAGAGAAAAGATCACCCCAGTGAAGAACCCTTCTGTGAGGTCACAGAGAGCCTCGCTGACTAGGACAGGTGCTAATCACCTCCCCAGAATAAAGAACTTATTTGAACTTAAGATCCATAGACAAAAAGATCACCTCACAGCACCTGAGGAAAAAAACAGGAACAAACAAACTTCTCCAGTATGCCAATTTTACATGTAAATGTAGACATCCCCATACAATTTAAAAGAGAAGTCTTTATAACTGTACTTATAGGTTAGGATGATGAGAAGCTGGTAAATCAATAAAAATTGTTTAAATAAAATCTGTTTAGTGAATCTGTCATTGTGTGTATGCAGATGTCTGTAATTCAGCATTTAAAGGAGGAGTTTGGCTTTCTGGAAAGAATAAATACTGTTTTTTTTGTACTTTATTGATGTAACAACAAAACGTATTCATTACATTCAGTATACAAAAAGCCAACATATTCACAATCACTTACAAAAATAAGTAAATAAGGTACAAAATGTAATCAACATTTAAATATAATTAAACTAAAATATAATTTGCCAGACAGTTTTAACAACATTATGGTGATACAGAGTTAAAAAGTAAATATTGTATCAGTGTATTAAACAAATTATATGTTTAATGATTTTAATGATTTTTTGTTCTGGGTTTGATTCAGGAGATATGTTTTTAAAACCGTTGAGAAAATGTGTAAAGTTTGGTTTACTTTTACCACTATTTAACGTTTCTTTTTTGTATATGTGGTACTTTCACAACCGAATGAAAATACATTTATAACATGTTTCTCATTTTTACCCAAATGTTCACTATTTGTATAAAAAATTACTTCAAAGAGAGAAATGTCAACATAATTGCAATGAATGGTATAGGTGAAGGGAGGGGTGAAGTATTAATCTTCGTCAGAGATTCACTTACATAATGACTCGCTTCAACGACTCTGAGTCGACTCTTTCTTATTAAATACAATGACTTGACATACTTTTACATTCAAAGCTTACTAATCACTACACCAGAACACAAGTGAATGATTCCTTTGCTTTAATAAACTAGCTGTTGCAAACCTCTGCTGCGCTGTTTGTTTGTGCAGCTGAAGATCTTGGTGGAGGCAGACTGCTTTAAGGTGGCCGTAGACGGCATTCATCTGCTTGAGTTCGAGCACCGGACAGGGGGCATGGAGGACGTCACCCATCTGCACATACAGGGCGATCTCACTCTGTTCAGCGCGGCCCCCAGCATGATATAATACACTAGACAGTACATATATAAGCAGGTTGATAATGCTGAAGTGGTTAAGTAGTGATCTCTAACACAAACTGGCAGATATAGACACTTCGATAATGGTTGACTGTTTCCTATCTCTAGTGCAGGCTGAAAGACACTGTGTACAGATACCAACGGTTTGAACTCTTCTGCAATGATGAAGATACAACCCTCAGTTTTTTGCCTTCTCAGAATACATCAGTGTCCTCTTGCATGTATAACAGATCATAAGCAGTTTTGTACAGTGCACCAATGCAATACTTAAAATACAATCTGCATCGTTAGGAAGGTACAATTTAGTGCCAAATAAAGCTCTGAAATTCTAATTCAGGAAGCTACCAATTGGAGTGTTTTAGTGGTAAATTATATTCTTAGTTGGTTTGGAAATTATAATAATGAGAATGAGATGATTGTCAAATAAGTTGTTCAAATAAATGCTGTATTACTATAATTTAACTCTGGTCATTTGAATAGCCTTCAATAAGCTTCAGAAAGCCGATTGAAAATACTGAAGGACATATCGCATTTAAAGCCACTGGATTTGCATTGAAAGCTCCTAAATCTTTGACCTCTGTAGATACCTGTTCTCTGTGGATAATGGGAGTCAAATATGGACCAACCTAGCATTGGGTTATTTTAACCTAGCACTGGGTTGAGTCATATTTTGACCCAACGCTGGGTTACTTTATCCAAGCACCTTGGGTTACATTTTGACCCAACATGCTGGTTGATTAGATTGTTTTATATTTCTGATTCAGATCTGTTAAATCAGTTAGAAAATAGTTTCAATAATAACAATAATGATCATATCCAAAATCCTATTAACAATAATTAGACACAAATGATCAAAAGGTGAAGATTTATTATTAACTAATTAAAATAATATACACAAATAAATAATTTCATTACAATAAAAAACAACAATATAACATTTATACATTTCGATACTATGCAACACAATTACATTTTTTTTCATCAAAAGAAACTAAATTGCGTACAAGATCCAATTTGATGGGATGCATTCAGCTTAACAATACCCACACAGTTGGTGAACCGAGGGTGATTCCATCCCTGGAAGTACTTACACAAGACTGGGACTCACAGTTTGGGATAATGAATCTCAAACACAAGAAGAAGATGGACAGCTGTCCACATGTGAACTAAACCAACAGGCAGGAACTTCATTACTATTGATCAAGATGATTGGTCTTTTATCAGCAGTAAATGCCAAGCGCTGGTTTACAAGAGAAATTCATGTTCTAAATAAGAGATTCAAGCAACGGGTTGTTTTCAGTCATGTGATTTACACGAGGCACGAACTCGTTTGGTGGGCAAGTAATAGAATTTAATTACTTAACCACTTAGTCAAAACGGTTATAAACTCACGGACTGTAGTAATTGATGGAAGAAAAGTGATTACAGGACCCTTCCTTTGATGGTTTTTAAATCACAAAGCGTTAACTGCGTTCTCCCACCCTCACAAACCCTAGGTCTGTAGCAGAAATCAATGAATTTTGCATGTTTGATCAGTTGCAGCTTCTGAAGTGCACTTCTCAAGAAACACAACACAGCTTCATGTAATAAATCCACCTGCTGCTTATCAAGTAATCTGTTAAGTTCAGCCCTGGTTGTGAACCCAATGTTCAACTTTCTTCCCGTAACAGACAAAACATATCAGGTTAACATAAATGGTTAAACATGCTGATATGGCGATATATAGCTAGACACATACGGCAAGAAAGGACTAACTCAAACCTTAAATAGATTTGTACTCATGAAGTGGCAAAAGAAAAGGTATAAGGCTAAATATCACATATCACAATGTTGATCATAATAAAAGTCAAACACTAACCTGATAAATGGTTTGCCTTTTCTTTAAAGGCAGTTTCTCAAGGCTCCTCATGGCCCTGCAGAGCTGCTGGAACCATAAACTCAGACCATAGCTTGCATATGAGTTTCACCACCTATAACATAAATTACAAAAATAGTAGCTGTTTTAGAGGATCCCTACAGATATCACCAAGAAACACACAGAAACAAGAAACAGCACATTTCAATCCCACCTCATCGTGTCACAAAAATATTGAAAGTGGGTATAGTGGCTTGGAAGAATAGCAGGTACACTTCTGTCATAGGGTCAGTGAATGTCGGCACAAACCTGAATCTGGTTATATGTCATGTTAAATCAGGCCGTAACTCACTTTAAAAAATCCCACAGCTTTGGTGGACAACCATGAATATAAGTGTTGGTTTTCTTCTGGAGGACTCTAGAGACAATAGATTTATTTTATCCAATGTTCACAGCTGCATTGTCGACTGAGAGACCAATGTGGTTTTCCCAAGTGATGCCATGCTCCTCTAAGGTGGAGTTCATTTTGGTGAAGATCTCACTTGTTGTCCCACATCTCGTCCCACTTGTTGTGCACATACTTAAAAACTGGTGGACAACTGCTGCCCATGAAGACCCGGATAGTAAGCGGATTCATCTTTTGCTCTCCTATACTAATAACAAGTTAGAATCATACAGATGTTCATGTTATTAGATGTTTACAAATACACAAAGCAAATTCATTGCAGATGAGAAAATCTCAAATAATTTGGTAAATACCAGTGTTTGGGTCTTTAAATAAAATAAAATAAAAGGTTATGATTTTGTCCTGGCAACGATCCCTATGGGACATCTTTGAAACCTTAAAGAATATAGTCATGTTGATTTAATAACTCTTAGTTACAAAAACATGCCTAATTCTGTTGCACACATTTCCTGCAATTGTGTTAAATTCTTTGGAATACATCTTCCCTGTTTGAAGTGCAGTTTGTTCCTACAGAAAGAGACCTTTTCTCTGGCCTGTTAATAGAAAGATAATTGCCATGTGAATAAATAAACTATGCTATGAGCTGATGTTTTGGGCATGCAGTATACCATGAAGATAAAAAGATGCTTTCCTGCTGCTTAAGACAGCTGAGTTTACCTTCACCACAATAATTCATGTTCACAGACATACGACAAATAATTTATTTCGAACTTGACCCTCTGGGATTTTTTTTATAGTTTAAAATGTAAAAAAATTATGTAAAATAGAATACAATTATCGAACGAACGAGCGAACCAATCCAATCACGAATATAGTCAAATCTTTTATTAAAATAAAGAAATTTACATTTTTTAACTTGATTAAGCTATGGTTAGATAACAATGGAAACATGGTTACATTTCAATAAAAAAAATACATTATTTTTAAATGGTCACAAATATGAATAAGTTAATATGAATACTGGTTTCATGGATGGGTGGGTAGATAAATAGATAGAGTATCTATTTGTTTGTGAATCTGATTTATTTTTATGTACTTTTTCACATGTATTTGTAGATCATAAACATTTTTGTTTAATTGTGGAAGAAGGCAGGAAACCCTGAAGAGGAGAAAATCTTAAAAATCTGTTATATACAGTCAATGTTTAAATTAATTGTCCAGAGATTACCTGATCAGTGACAAGCTAGGTCAAGTTTACGCTTCGGGACGCTGCAGGAGGACAGGCTGCAGGTATCAGGCATTGAGTGATGCTTTTGAGCTTTCGGACTGAACTGAACTAAAATGCTTCTCTGTTTTGTGTTTAGGTGGCAGTTAAACTAGCCTTCACTAGCCTCCTCTCTCTCTATTTCTCCTTTACTAGCCTCCTCTCTCTTAATCTCTATACCCCCCCCCCCCCCCTCTTTCTCCTCTCTCCCTCTCACTCTGTCCCTCTCTCTACCTCCCTCTCTCCTCCTTCTCCTCTACTCCCACCCCCCTCTCTCTATCTTAGATGGAATAGTTTACATCACACATCTCCTTCCTCTATCTAGATAGATTTTCCTGACAGTGTTCTAGTAGAGATGGCTCTCCACATGCTTGTCACCGAGGGGCCCAAAGCCCCAAAGTTCTTGAATCTCCTGGACTGGAAGGAGGAACAGGGCTGCTGTGTCATGGCTATGGAGAGCTTCAACACCTATGAGGATCTGTTCCAGTGTGTGAGCAGCTGGAGTGAAGATCTTCCAGAGGACGTGGACCATCATGCGGCAAGTCGTATCTGCGGCTCAGACCTGCTGAATCCTCGGCAGGATCAGCTTGTCGTCATCCAATCGTACATCTGAGGCCTTCTGATAGTTTCTCACAGGAACATAAAAGCCAGAGTTGTTCTGATCAGGCTTCCTCGGCAGCCATAAAGAGTACACTTTTCTGCAGTCTATGTTGAGTGACACATGTCATGAATAACCCGCCACCGTGTGGTTGCTGTGTGTCTTACTGTACACTCTGCTGACATACAGCTCTGAAGATTAAACATCTGCTCCAGCTTACGAAGAATATCAAAGGGTGAGATCTTGATTTCAGGAATATAATTGTAGAGCCTAGGAGGCGTTAAATAAGTATTAAATACTTGAAACAAAGCTTTGCGCTGACTGCAGAAGGATAAAATGAGGTGGAGAAGAAGAATGGCTTGCATAAGAGATTTGTGAATAATAAAGCAAACTTAGAGATGTGCCTTGTTGGAGTTTAAAACTGACAAAAACTTACTTTCATTAGGATTCTATTCTCTTTTTTAAGAAGCCCCAGCAGAAAGCAAAGCTATCCAGTGCATCTCTCTCTAGGTAACACTGATTTGTGCTTGTGGACGATGGAGCTGGCTCTCCTGCTGCAGAGATGGTCCGTTTGGAGAAGCTCCATGCACCTCCTTGCTGTGAAAACTGCCTCCTATATCTGGAGAGGATCGCTGCGCTTGAGGCTCAGCTGCACCGGGCTCCCCAGGTTCCACCACAGCTAATAGCGGACTCTGAGGAGCAGCATCTTCAGAGAACCGGTGAGTGAAACTTCTACATCGATGGAGCATGAGCACATCACACCAGATTTGTCTCTGCAGATTATCATATCCAGAAATAGCGGTAATTGTAAAATTCAAATATTTATGTTGGTGTTTTTTTTTTGTGAAATATGCATTTTGTTTTTGTCTTAATGTAAAGCCCTTTGTGAGCCTTCTCTGAGAAAAATGCTATGTAAATAAGCTACGACAGATAATTTCACAACCTAGTCAGAGAGGAGATAAGTTTAGTGATGAAGAAAGCAGAACTGTTGGTGGTGTCAGCCGTCCGAATTTCAACTGTTCAATATGTATGTGTACATATTTCTCTTACAAGTTTTTTGTATATTTTTCTGGAACAAAATGTTGTATCTTGTATCTTTTCATGACATGAAGCATATGTATCTCAAGGTGTCATTGTGCACTTAAGCACATTACACTTTATAGACTTTTTAAAAATTGTTTACAAAAATCAGTCCTTCACAATATTCTACCTCATAGACTTATGTTAATTGTTTTGTTAGTCGTGTCGCACTTCACTTAGTCTACTGTGCTTGTGCTGTTTGTATTGTACTTATGTTACTGCACTGACTGCTCTGCTGTGCTACAGAAAATGTCCATCCATCCATTTTCCCTTTCGGGGTCACCACAGCGGAATGAACCGCCAACTCTCTGGCATATGTTTTACGCGGCGGATGCCTTTCCAGCTGCAACCCATCACTGGGAAACATTCACACACACACTCATTCACACTTTAACACTATGGACAATCGTTCTTACTCAATTCACTTACACCGCATGTCTTTGGACTTGTGGGGAAACCGGAGTACCTGGCGAAAACCCGATCAGAACATGCAAACTCCACACAGAAATGCCAACCAACCCAGCTGTGAATCGACCATGCTACCCACTGCGCCACCGTGACGCCTACAGAATTTTTTTTCTTTCAAATCATTTAATATGAATATAATTTACAAATCGAGAAAAAAGCCATTTTTCTCCCTTACGGCAAAGATCTCATTCATCGTCAAGATCAGAACAATGTCTTAATAAAGATGTTCTGAGGACATGCCAAGTGAAGTAATACGTTTCACCGTGCTTTGAGAGCAGGTTCCGGCGGTGTCCTTTAGGGGGCAGTGATTAGCGCAGCCCCTTGCAGTAGAGGAAGAAGGCGGTCTTTTCCTCACTGTAGGAGGGTTTGAGCTATTCAGCAATAAAAGTGAAACTTTCCCGACATCATGAACGGGTCAGCGCACAAAGCTCCAAAAGTTGATGAATTTACTTTGAGAAGAGGACCGGCTGGTATGTTTGGTTGCGGCTCTCTTTGACCTCTCCGCTCGTGTGTTCTTCCCGGTGGTTCGGTGCTGCCGCTGCCGCTGGTTCGGCCACTCTGTTGCGTTCCAGCGGGAAATGAATAGAGCGAGTCCTCTGTAGAAACAGATTATACACACGGCAAATTCAACCGCTCTCCTGATAGAGGTCATTTTAAAATTGGGGAATTTATTGGCTGAAAAAGTTCTCTTAGTGCAGAAAAAGGGCGACTTAGTAACAGTCCACGTATTCAACATGCTACTCTCGTGTTTGAGTGTGTAGGGGTAAAGGTTCGGCTTTCTTTCAAAATGTCGATTTTCAGGTGAGGAATCTCCAAGGGTTGTGTTTGAGTAGATGAAAAGTTATATAATACATTTTGTGTCAGAGTCAGACCTGTGTGAGGTCATGGGCTGGACCGCTTGGATTTATAGCTGGACTTTGACTTGATTCAGCAAGACGATGGACGCATTTGACGTCATCAACACTGATATGGCAGGCATGTTGTGTGTGCGTGCGCGCGCGTTTATAGTGATTTCAACAAGATGTGAGAATAAAACTGTTCTGTAATAAAACTACAAGTTTGTTATGTTGATGTAAAGCAACATCTTAAAACCTAAAGTGACAAAATCATATTTATATAATGTATACATAATATTAGTGTTTAAAATGTAACTTTTTAAAACAAACTAGTTGATAAACAGTGAAGATGGATGGGAAGTTGTCAGTTCTTCCTGTAGATGTGAATCATATCCAGCCTCTTTCATAGACTTCTGAGGCTCAGTTGAATCATTTTGGGGTGTTTGACCAAACTCTGCTCTCTCCCAGGTCTGGGGTTTAATATTGTGGGTGGTGTGGATCAGCAGTGCATAATGAACGACAGTGGAATCTACGTGTCCAAAATCAAGGAAAACGGAGCAGCTGCCCTGGATGGACGTCTGCAGGAGGGAGACAAAATTCTTGCGGTAAAACTTATACCTTACTGCCAAAGTGTTTTCCCCATTTAAACAAGTATATCCGATTGCAGCCGCGGAACCGGAGGCAGGAACATTCAAAGGCGGAACGTCCCGCGGTCGTTCCGCCTTCTGACATTGAGAGGTGGGGCGCCCCGGGTTGTTCCGCCTTCTCAACATTTCAATTGGTCAAGGGATTCTAGGTCCAGCCTCCTCCATGTTTTCATTTCTTGTTGAATGGAAAACCCAAAATCCACTTGCTCTTTCGTATCGTTGATTAATATTCCAATAGGTGGAGGATCCGCCTCCTCTATATTTTCATCAGTTGATGTTCAGGTATAAAAATGACTAAAGTTTTACATAGGTATTAAATGTGTCACAGATAAAGATTGACCGCCAAGATCGCAATGTTTCTTTTGCTACTTTTGGAGCTTACAACCTGTTAAATATCGGAGTATATTATATAGTAAATATATTGGTGTAAACAATCTGTTTCTATTTATGTTACATAGCAGACATTTTATGGATTTTGCTTTTTATTAAATTTATGTTTCTTGAAATGTAAATAATAACCATACTTTTATGAGTTTATGAAAAAAAGTGGTGCATATCTGTCATTGCCAGTGTACAAGGTTTAATTGAAATTAAAATGTATTGTTAAATCTACATAAAATCTTTACACAAAATTACACTTTTTTTTATAGTTCTATAACATTTAACATGTAGGATTTAAAAAGTGTATTGTCTTCAATTCAGGTTTAGTTAACAGATTAAGCTTCGTTGTTTAATAAGGAATAGTATGGTGACTATTTTATGCTTGAAATTTCCTTTTAAATCCAAAAAATCTAGCTTTCTCCTTTCTGCACATAACCATAATCCTAAAAGTTAATCTAATAAAAGAATGGTTGTAATCCACTCATTTTTTTAATACTCATACAAACTCGCAACATGAATAACAGTTTATTTAATATGGCTGAACAGATCTGACAGAAAAGCGTATAGATCTGTAAAAGAACACATTTTACATGCAGCCACAATAAGTTAAAAAAGATTATTGTTTTTTGTAAATATATGTCTTCAAAATACTACCTTCCAATCTGTTCACCAATGCCTGTTTTCTTCCTGTTTGCAGAAGTCTCCTTAAAATACACATAACATTAGTAAAAGGCTGTAGCGTGGGATTTCTGAAAAATATAAGATTGCTTGTACATGACTTAAAATGATCTGGTAATTATGGCTGTAGAAGCTGTTTGGCAAAATTAAATAAAACAGTGACTTTATATTAAAACCCAATTAATCAAACTTTTCTACCTTGCACTAAGCAGCCATAGTTTTTATTAGATCTCGATGATAATTATCACAAGATTAAAGATTTTCAGTATACGTCATGAAAAGGCGGAATGACCCTGGGATGTTCACCCTCTTCCTCAATCGGACCCTTCTCCATTAAAACATTGCAGCACAACTGCAGATGAGTGATTTACCAGAAATCAATACTTCTGCTGCTCATCTGAATGACTCGTTCAGGCTGTATTCCATTATTCTTCAGATTAATTAAGGTAATTGAGATTTGCACACTGCTTTAATGCAGTGGTGTTGCTACAGAAATACACTGAGATCAATACATGCTGTGTTAAAAACAATGTAAATTAACATCACTTGTTCGGTTTATAGCGCTTTTTACAATAGAATATTTCCATTACAAAGAAAACGCTTTCAGGCCCTGCATCCATTTAAAAGGATGTCACATGTCGGACAGGGTTTTTTTTTTTTTGGCTTCTAGAATTTTATTCCAATTCAAATTGGATGTTTTTTGTCCAATCAAATAGCAGTAAGACATTGTATGATGCAATCTGAAAACATTTTACTACTCTAAACAGAAGCATAGCAGCACGTCACACCAAGTGGAGAAGAAAGATTTTCATTAGTTTTATTCACATTACCTGATGTTTTGCAATTACCTTTCAGATTGTTTGTGAAATATAGAGATTAACCGTTTTATACAAATAATATTCCACTTTGTAGGTTCTTAATCAGATAATGACAAATTTTTCTCAGATCTTGGGAATTTTTTTTCTAACAACTTTTAAGTAATTTTGGTCTGAAGGTGTTAAAAACACAGAGTGTATTCTGTCTCAGGTTATTCACATATGTATAGGCAACTCTACTTAAGGGAAATTATATAAGAATATTCAAAAGCAAATGTATTATGATTTGGGCAATGTACAGAAACAAAACATACTATGTATTGGAAAAAAAAAACATAACTAAACAACAAAGCCATTCCAAAGTCTAGTTTTTCAATGCTGATATACAGCAATCAAATTGACTCAATTTAAGACCAACGCCATCAGAGGAAAAAATCAGTTTATATGAATGAATATATTACATCAAAAATGTATTTTTGCTTTTGTAGATAAATGGGCAAAAGTTGGAGAACCTGTGTCATGGTGCCGCAGTGGAGCTGTTTCGCTCTGCAGGAGAAGAGGTGCATCTTTGTGTACAGCAGCGAGTGAGTAGATCCCGTTGGGGGATGTATCTAGATGGTTTGTTTAGGTCGAAGTCTTTAGTTAATGATTAATACATCTGTGTGTGTCTCCAGTCTGCTCTGCTGAATGGCCCTACAAGCTCTCGAGCGGATGGAGAGTCTTCGTCAGTTTTGGGAACATGGACGTTGGTCGCTGTCGCCGCTCTGGCGACTGTTACACTTGTTGTCATGTCATACAAACGTCTCCAGCTGAACCATCGAGGACCCCATGGGCCCTTTTAACACATTTTACAGACTAAAGTATTTCTCCTTTTTTGAACTGCTCTGCTGAGAGCCCAAGCATGGAAAAAAATATATATAAACCCAATCAACGGAAGCTGACTTTTTGATGTTAATCAATTTTACCATGTTACTATAGCATGGGCTGATGTGACATTTATCCACTAATCATTTGGCCAAAATCAATGGCAGGATTCTTAACGTGAGGAGTTGGAGATGATGAGCGTGGTGGCAGAAACCTCTATCTGCAGGATATGGAGGTTGAGGTGGAGCTGCGTTTTTGGGTATAAACGCAGAGCAATGGATTGTCTAGATTTGGGCTGGAATAAGCCTGCGGTGTCACAGACTTGAGGTTTCCTCAGGTACCTGCTTGTGCTGGAGTATGTTTAAACGCGTGCATGAAGTGAGAACATTTTTATACTATTCTATCTCTCGCATTCATGTTCAGACAGGCATTTTTTCGAAGGTTGGGGAGGGGAAATCTTTATTACCTTTATTTGCCATAGGCCTTGTCATTAGATTTTCCTCCATCAAGGAAAAAGGGAGGCGGCTCTTATAAATCACATCCCAATTTGACTGATTGCTTTTGTAAATAACTTGAATTTTGTGTCTCTTTTTTTAATGGGTTTCTTCACCTCTCATATGGTGCCTTGTGGTGTAGCGCTGCCTTCTTAGTGCTGCCCTCTGTCTGCAGGCTCAGTCTCTGCAGCTCATGCTCTTCCTGACTGTTATTTCTGCTGCTCTGTCTCTTGATTTGTTTTTGTGCTGTCTCTGCTGATGTTATCCTGATCGGAGTCAACAAATCATATTGTGAAGGCATTAATTGTTTTATGATTTTTCACAGTTTTACTCATGTTGGTTTCACATGCATTGTGCATCAAATAAATCTAAAGACCGTTAAGAGACTCTTTCAGCATTTACTGCTAGAATCGGGACGTTATTAATCACTAAAGGGAATTAAAAAAGGAAATTAAGGTATCAGAAATATTTTATCTCTAAAAATTATTGAGAATCTTTAGATTGAAATCTCTTGATAAACTTTTTTTTCTTCTTCCTTGCTCTGTTTGAAATCCTTAATGTCTAAATACAACTTCCTCCATGCTTATTTGATAGTAATTTTTGTTGTCTAAAAAAAATTGTTGTACATAACAAAGTGGCCGTTATTTATAAATAGCTGACATAAATTGTGTACGAAATGTGGCTCTGATTTTGCGCATTAAATATCAACACATTCGACTCTCTCAGCCTGTTCCATTATTTCAGTGAGTTATGGTAATGAGGCAGAAAAATCTTTGCAGATCTGGTTCTCACTGAGATGTGTGTAAGATGATGTCCATGATTGGATGGACTGCTGCTGCCTCTCAGGCTAAGCAGATGGATTGTTGTGTTTTCTGTGCAACGAAGCAGATGCATGTTGTGAATGAGTAATGGATTGTGTGTGTCGGTGTGTATGTGTTGCTACCATAGGTTAGTACTCCTCATCAGAGATCAATACCCTCAAAAGCTGCAGAGGCTGATTGCACTTAAAGCAGGACACTGATAATGCAGTACTTCCGCTGGAGTCTTATCCTACATCACACTGAAGATAGGTGGATATGAAGTTTGCTTTTAATGCATAATGCTAGGTGTGTCGATTGATTATTATTGTCAAAGGAATGTTGTTTGTTAGTGTGTTAAGAACCTCACTCACCAATTATCAAAATCCATTCAGTGTTTAAAAAAAATTTGACCAGCATGAGGGGCTTTATTCTCTGACACAAATGTAGAATCGGCAATGAGCACCATCTTGTTCTCCCGTAAAGATGCTCTGTCATAGTTAATGAAAAAATATTTTAATTATTTATTTATTATTATATTATTTAAAATAGCTTTTTTTTTACTCTGGTACAGTAGAAGGAAGCAGTTATGATGCATTGAAAAAGATATTTTACAGTACTGAATTGTTTTTTGAATATACAATTTGTCATAGTTAAAAAAATAAACATGTAAAAATCACTCAACATAGTAGATTGGTGGGATAAGTGCAACTACAAATGGGATACAATCTGTGGTACAGATGATAATTTTGTTTGTTAAAGACAGGCCAATCTCAGAAAAACATGTAGTGGCAGTGATGAGATTTTTGAAAGATTCTAATTACAGTGAACTGCTGGAAACACTGCTGCCAGTATTTTACAGGTAAATTACACAAAAGCTGTAATATTTTTAAAACTGCAATAAACACTTTAATTGTTTACTGCTTGAAACTTGCCAATATTTTAGGGTTAAATTACAGATTATTAATCTGGTGCCAGTATTTTATAGTTAAATTACATTTTTTTGTTACAGATAAATAATATCTATGTCAATAGATTTCTATAGTCTAGTCTATGGTTTAACATGAAATAAAATGCTATATGATACAGTTCTGCTGCGTTAGTTAAAGTTTCTAACGTTTTATCAATGCCGGAGTGCAAATATGATAATTGTTACAGGTTTTTTTGTTTGTTTAATATTTACTATAAATTGAATTGAATTAACTATCTATTATTTCACATTTTATTGAAAAACTGCATAAAAAGATAATTTAACTGGTTTGAATGCAACCTTAATGATGAGCCTTTCAGATTTGGGTGGAGGGGATATCAAGTTTAGGCTATCCTCAAGGTTTCGTCCTTAGCCCTCTTTTTAAACACTGCTTCCCTAGTCCAATCATTTAGAGACATACGTTTTGTATCACTGTTGTATCATTTGTCGATGCAGATTGAGCTGTATCTAAAAAGCAGCTGTAGAGTCTGAACAAGTGCTCATGGATGAAGGCAACAGTTTAGCTCAGTATGCTTCCTAGGGCCGAAAGCAGTACACATTTACAGCCCTGGGGTCAAGGTCCAAACTCCAGCCCAAACCCGCAGAGAAAAGGTTTATTTCAGAAATGTAGGCATGCCCATTTTCACAATAACAGTGATTAATTTTCAAAACGTACTAAAAGATGAGCCTTGCTTTCTTTTGCAGTTTTATCGTTCACATAATTTTTTTTCTGCTCTGAAGAAACTTTGGCCTTTTTTTGGTAACTATCTTCCAAAATTCCTGCACTCATTCACTAAATACATTGTATGATACATTAATATGATTTTATTTACTTAGAAAAATATTTTATTAATTCATTGTTAGCGTTATTAGTAGTGTATTGGCTGGTGCAAGGAATTGCACATATTAGAGACACAAATGATGGATGAAACAACAATAATACAACAATAAAACTCTTTACATCTTTCCAGTTGCTCCATGTTCTGTTGCTGAACTTTATTTTTAATTTACGCTTTGGTCTCCACATTACCTCGATAGCACATCTATTAAGCACCTTGAACTTCTATAGTTATAGTTCTATTACTTTGTATTTTACTGCCTCTATTTGTAGAATTTCACTAAATTATATTTACTTTTAGCTTTATTACAGATTTTTTTTATTTACAATATAATTTTTATTTGCAATTTACAGATATAATCTGTGTTACCGTGCAACATCGTTGTGTTGTTTTTTTTATACCAACACTGGAGAGTACTCCTGTGCCACAGCAAATGCCCTGTGGCAATAAAGATCATTCTGATTTTAATTCTGAATAGGCAAATCCAGTGGCCCACTATATGATCAGGGCAGAGGATCCAGCAGGAATTCTCCCGATTGGCTAATCCCACTGTTCGATTGGCTTCTTCTCACTGTTCTGCTTCACCACTCAGTCCTCAACTATCGGCCTTTCAGCTTCAGTAGAGTATCTTGAACTCCTGGAGCACCTTCTCAGAAAGGCAGAATATTTTTCATCAGAATATTCTCATTCACTGTTCCTGGCTGTGGAATAATCTCTTTATAATTTCATATTGTTGTATATGAAAAATAAAACTCAACTTTTAAAACAACTAAAACTCTTATTTACCATGCAGGCAGGTAAATTCTTAAAAAAAGACAAATCTGTACATGTTGCAAACATGTTAGAACAAAAGAACAAATAATATGTTCTAATAGTTGATTGAAACGCTGATGATTAATAGCAAGTGTATACCTTGCTAGGGGGTTTATGGGTGAGAGGATGACACCGCCCGCCCGCTGTAGCAGATGCTGTGAGGATGGGGGATGCTGAGCTGCTCATGATGATGATGATGTAATAAGCGCACGCTCGCGGTTTCTCTCTCCCGGACACAGTGACGTCATCATCACCATCACCAACATCAGTCCCGTAATCGCTTTACGGAGATTCGCGTCGGTTCTCGTCGGGGTCTCCGTTAGGACACACAAACCCCGGGACTGCGGAGCTCATGGCTGTAACCGGCCGAACTACATCACGGTCTGTTCAGCATCACAACTGCGACCCCTGCGTTCAGACAATCGGTAAAACCGGAGGAAACAACATACTCTCCTTCCATTCTGCCTAGAATTTGCTCTCCTGATTCCTGTCGAGGCGATTCTCTGAACTTGCTTTGGTTAAGAGATTGGAGAATTCGGTCTTCTTCGGAGACTGCCCGCGTGCTCAGCTCCAGGGACCACAAGTGCCTGCTTTCACCGGGATGAAGCAGATGCCCTCCCGCATTTCCTCGCCCGATTCTACCTCTGCAGCAACGAGCCCAGGCCCGGCCGAATATCTCCAGGATTGACATTTAGACCGATATGATGCCAACAGAACATCACATTAAGCCGCTTTGCCGTGTGTTTTAGTATAAACCGGAATATACACCGGGTTTGAGGCTGACAGCTGTCTGGAGAGCAAAACATCCCGGTTATATTTGAACGCGAATCTGTCTAAGGATGGCAAATGAACCGGTTATTCTTAATGTGTATGACATGGTGAGTATATTTATAGCTTAATTGTTTAATTTATAGCTTAAAGTTTATAGCTTTATTGTTTAAATTGTTGAATATTAATTATTTTTTATTGTTGCATCCTTATTAAAACCGTGTAAATACGGATGTTTAGCTGTATGTCAGAGTAAGTGGGCGTTACTTGAGGTGACCCTCACAGAAACCAAACCTCCATATACGCCTTTGACTGCTTACCACGCCTCACTCACCTCTTTTCTCCCTTTTTTATTCCAAAATTTCAGGTACAGAAAATCTAAATGCTGTGTGTTGATTGTTTCGGAACAAAATGTGTAATTGTCGAGCATTTTGTATCGCCTTGCCGCTGATATGTAGTGACGAACGATAGTTGCTGTTCTACTCCAGTACGTTAGATGACGCTACTGTTCGTTCACCATCGAAACACAATCCTCTTACTAGTAGCCATATATATTTATTTGGACCCATTTGTGGTCTTGTGCGCCTCCACTCGTACCTGTGATAACAGTATTATTTTGCTTTTCTAAACTGCAGCCTTCTTGTCTTTAGTATTAACCCTCCAATATAATAATTTCACCTAAATAACCCTTTGGTCTTTCGTGAAAGTGAAGCTTTGAGTAAAATGAGGTCGCTGTGGTATTGGGGATCATGTTTGTGGGTTAACTGATACATTTAATGCAACGTTTTAGTCAGTTTATTCTAATCAGAAATGAAAGTTGCATTGGGACTGTCACAGCTGGTTTGAATTGGTTAAAGATTTTCAAAACAGAACTTGAGCTGTTTGTTTATCCTGGAATTTCTACAGTAGTTGATATTTAAAGCATGAAATGCAATATCCAAGAGCCAATGCTGACATTTGAATTCAAACAAAAATACCCCTCGACCAATAGCACCTTGTCCCTATTTTGATAGCTTTTGCCGATTGCCTTCATTCAATTTTGGTCCTGAAAGGCCTCTCCTTACTTCCTTAAAATTGTTTATGTAACTTTTAACAACATGACAAAAAAACAACCACTGTTCACTGTTTTTATAAACAGAATAATATTTCTATAAGTAATATAAGATAGAAATTCCATGTTTTATTTGGTTAAACTATAAGATAACTTTAGTTGAAATGATTAAAAGGTTTAAAAAGTAGACCATTTGGTTCTACAGATTCACATTCTTCTACAATGAATTACAAAGTGTTTAAATTTTGGGGATAAAAATGTGCTTAAACTTCTTATGATGTCTTAGCATGTATCCATTTTCATACAAATGCTTTTTTGAGCAAGAGGTATCTCCACTGGGACTGATGTGAAGTTGTTAATCCTATTTAAGATTAAATATCTTTCTCATAAAGCACATTTGAAGCAACTGCAAAATTGCTTTATTTAAATAATTCAACTCATTGGTTTATCAATTGAGAAAAAGTTTAGATTGGGCCCAGAAATGTGTTTATGCAATTTCCACAAAACACTTGAATGGAGTTTGGTGATGACTGACAGAGCGGGTAACATCGTAATCTTGTAATCTAATCAGCAGGAGATATCTAAGTTTCGATGAGGCGCTATGAGTCTAGAGCAGGGGTCACCAAATCTGGTGCAGGAGCGCCACAGCCCTGCACAATTTAGTATCAACCCTTCACTATGAATATTACTCTAGCTTCAGAGAAGTCAAGAGGCCCTTAATTAGTGCAATCATGTGTGTTTCATTGATTAATAAATGCTTTTAATATACATGAGTTGGATTTCAAAGTATTAGTCATGTAATAGATTGTAATACTGTTTTGCTTCGTTCTGAGTAAACAACAGTTCCCTTGATTAAATACATTGTGCACAGAATAGCTGCCATGTGATTGGCTGTTTAGAGTTTTGTCATTATAAGCTGAGAAGGAAGTAGATATTGTCTTCAACCCATATTCTCCACAATTGTTTTGCAACATTGACAATACTGATCTAATAACAAGACAAAATTATATCGCAAATGGAGTGAAATTGATCATATTTGTTTTATCCAGTGCGCATTTTATAACACACACTTTTATTATTTAATGAGACATATAAGTGGAATCAGATGCATGTACCTGAAGGTGCTGGGTAGATTAAATCACATTCTACATCTTCTATTATTCATGACGGGCAGCTGCTGAACCCTTTTGGCCTCACACTCGACGAGAGAGGGAGAGAGAGAGAGAGAGAGATGTGATTCACCCCCTCCCCCAATTGAAAATACATATTGTAGAATATGAGCCTTTAACAGGGCTGTGCAGCATTCATTGATTTGTATTGGGAGCCGGATGTAGCATGTGTACATCGATGATTAAATTGTGATCTCTTTGTTTCCTCTGCTCCTGTAGTACTGGATCAATGAATACACCTCGACTCTGGGTATTGGAGTCTTCCACTCAGGAATAGAAATCTACGGCAGAGGTAAAATGACATTTGAACAGATAAGTGAAGATTTTATTACTAAAGTTCAAACGTCTTCTTTTAACTTTGACCTATATTGAGAGAAAGGTAAATGCGCTATTGAAAGCAAATGAAAATGGAAATAATAAATGAGTCAGTCAGATTATTTGTTTCATGTCTCGAGTGATTTATTATGGGCTTTAAGCACCTTTAGCTGATATAATGTCTACATCATTTAATCGGAGTCTACTTTGAGAAAAAAGATCAACTTTACTCACCCTCTTCTAGCCCAGAGCAGGTTTTTCAGCATTAATTTGGCCTACTTCAGTTTTAAAGCTTGCAACGTTCGGAAATATTGAGCCGGAGACAGAAAATTGAACTAATTGTAAAGGAAACATTTTTTATTTCATAAAATAAAGCTGAATGCTTTAAGATTCACTCTATACATTATATTTACTTTTTGCAAACCATGTTCTGCTCCTGTACGCTGTATGAAGTTACAGGAACATATTATTTGTCATAAAACATTGAATAAAAATCTTAATTTATGCAAAATGTATTCAAATGTATTTATAGTTTGCCAAAGGTTTGAAAGTCACGTTGTTTTGGTTATGATTTGGGGATGTGAGACATGTCGAAGGATTACTTTCTCTGAAGACATTGGGAAACATTCTTCTTTTGTTGACAAAACTGTAAAGTAACAGAGATTATTACAAACATTCCAGTTTAGATCTCAAACCTGTTTTCATTGTGGCGCCTCATAGGTGACAACAATACATTTTGAACATATGTTGTTGGTGTTGTTTGAAGGAAATTTTATGCGCTATTGGGAAAATATAATGGGAAAAATAGGCGTAATCAAGAAGGTGCAAAATGTACCTGAAATATAATAATGCAATACAAAACATAAAATTAAAAAAAGAAAGAAAGAAAGAAAAAAAGAAAGAAAGAAAGAAAGAAAGAAAAAAGGAAAGAAAAGAAAATGTTTTGATAATGTAGTTAACAACCTATCCCAAGTTTGCAGAGGGTGACAGGTTAATTTCATAAATTGAATGTTTGTTCAAATTTATCAGCATATTTATTGTCAGAATAAACTCTGATCTGGTTTTTGGATGACATTGTGTAGCTTTATGACAATTTATTACATAATGTTACTAATACATACGTGTTTGGCTCACTGCATTCTCTTATTTGTGGTCTGTTCTCTCAAATTTGTTTCACCTCAAAGTCTTCAAATATTTTAAAACAAAAACTCAAAAGTCAATAATTGCAATCAATTAAATGTATTTAAATGAATCCCTTTTTAAATATATTACAAAACATAACATTAATCATAAAGTAAAACAGAACTCGACCAATAGTAAATCAATTTCGAATAAAGTCTTTTATGCTTTTATAAATCTCCGCTCAAAGTTCTGGTCCTCCATCTTCAGCTGGCATCTCTGGCTCCCGAAATGAGCTGCTGTATCTTCCCCTGACTCGATGTACCTTCACCTTTTTAAACCCCTCACGACACAGCCTGAACTCAAGAGTTTATTGTCTTCTGCTCCAACTGCTGTTTATGTTGTAGGTGCATGCACAGAGTATGCAAAGTTATAGATATGTCTTGTCCCTACATCGCTTTTGAATGCTGTTTAAATACATTTCTTGCCAGATAACTTTAACACTATGTGGATTATTACTACAATAGCTCTAATATATTTAAAATATGTTTAAAAGTACGTTTAAAAAGGAAGAAACATGGCAAGTTCTTGACATATAAAGCAGTATAAATGCTACAGAACTCATTTTGCTCCTTGGTTTCATCCAGAGTTTGCATACGGTGGCCATCCGTATCCCTTCAGTGGCATTTTCGAGATCAACCCTGGAAATGCAGCGGAACTGGGAGAGACGTTCAAGTTTAAGTGAGTTTTCAATGTACACAATTATAATCAGCTGCAACTATCAAAGTCTCGCTTTTCTCCTGCAGAGAGGCTATAGCTCTGGGCACAACAGACTTTGCCGAGGAAGACATTGATAAAATAATGGAGGAGCTGGGGAAGGAGTTCAAGGGGAATGCTTACCACCTGATGCACAAAAACTGCAACCATTTCTCTTCGTCACTCTCCGAGGTCAGTTTGACATTCTTTTTTTTCCTTCCTTGCTTTCTTCCCTTTGTCAGTCTTGACACTGGACACTTGACACTTCTTTTGCTATTGAAGACTTCTATACACATACTTTTGCAACTTTATTTGGGTTATTTATGGCAGGGCTCAGTTTGTGTAACTGGAATTGAAATTGGAACTTATATTTAAGTCATTTAATTTTCTCCACAGCTGCTGTGTGGTAGAGAGATTCCACGCTGGGTGAATCGATTGGCATATTTCAGCTCATGTATTCCATTTCTTCAGAGCTGTCTGCCAAAAGAGTGGCTTACACCGGCTGCACTTCAGAGCCACATCAGCATGGGCCTTCGTAAGGACCACTCACACACTCATGACTCCAGCGATGATGAGCCCTCATCGGCTGCTGAAGCAGCTGCAGGAGCATCACACAGCTGTCGACATACCCGTGTGTGATTTTAATCTCAGTATTCTCCTAATCTGAATTCTACAAAACTCTGATCCTGCTGCTACAGCGCCTCCCGCTGAACTGGATGAAAGCCAGACTCTATAGCCACACTGAAAAGGAAATTCTGTTTCTCAGTGAAGCCTTGCAGGGATTTGAAAACCCTGCTTCTTGTCTCCAGGATCTTGAATTTAGTTAGGGTTTAAGGAACTGTGTTTGCTATTCTGTGTTTTGAGTGGACTGGCCATTGCCATGATGGATTGCCTTCTGGTGAGTGTAAACAGAACTACAGGCAACTCTCTTAAAACTAACTTTTTCTAATCCTGTCTGGATGACCTTTAAATTTACCAGTTTTCTGTGCATTTCATTTTATTTTTCATCAACCTTAAGGGACTGTTGTGACTTTGGAAATCTGCTTTAATTATATGATGTCAATCTATTGTCATCTATTTTTTTTACATTGATGTGTCTCACAAACCACAAATTATAGCCTTATCAATGTAAGCCATTAATATGCTGAATGCAGCAGAAACAAGGAGCCCCTTTACCCGTCATTGAAGACACAAAGAGGGCTTTTGTGAGGGATGTGTAAACGGAGGTCGTTTGGGGAAGTGTGGGTGTGGTCTGCACGACAGGCTTGGTATCAGGCTTTTGTTTGAATGCAAAACTGAGTGATTAGAGGTAAAGCGTGCTTCATGTGTGTGGCAAATGGCCACTCTCTGCAGTTTGTAACCTACCTTCTGTTTTTAAAAGTGCTGACTGAAAGTAGTGATTCTAAAACGATTCATTCATACCTCAGTACAAGAGTGATGTGCAAACACTACAAAACCAGAAATACTGATTATTATAAAGTAGTGTATGATACTTGATTTGCTAACATCCTATGGCAGGTATTTAAAAAAAGTCAGATATTAAAAGTTGTGAATCTTTGACTCCACAACTTATTCCTCAGAAGACTGGAAGTGTTAAATATGCATAAATTATCATCACAAAATGAGAAAAGAAAGCTAAACATTTTATTAGCAGAAAGATGACTTTAACAAGGTTCACATTTTTCCAAAGTTTTATTTAAATTCTTAAGCGCCAATGGGCAATCCTTTTTAATTCCATTCACATCCCCGTCTCAGGATGACATGACTTTCAAGGTGGCAGTACTTTTGTCACAGATGCACTGGATGAACAGTTTTTGATGAATTATTTATAAAAGTAAATCTTTCAATGCTGTCTGTTAAACAGCTGTGATCCACTAGTTGAGAAAAACTTGTGTTGTAGGAACAAAACTCCAAACCCATTTTAACCATGATTTGTACTCATTGTTGATGGATAGGGCATTTGCAGATAGAGTACAATAGGTAAATGTTTCTCCTGGATTCTTTGTTGTTACTGGGTGAAGATTGGCATGGTTCATTTTTAATGATTGTTTTAATAAACTGATTTGATTACCCCATAACCTCTAATCCCAAGACTCATCGACTTAGTTCTTATCTACCACGCATGAATTCAGCTTCCAAATTCCAATTTAAGATACATAAATTAGTTTATTTCCAAATGTCTTTAATATAAAAAATATTTAGAGACGTTGGACGCTTCTGAATGGATAGTTGCGTGCGCGTTCCCGAGTCTCGGCGTCACCCTTCCCCCTCGTTAGCACGCACTCTATAAATACTTCTGTGCGCCACTGCGTTTCCCAGTTACGAATACATCGCCATTTTGTGTCTTCGAGAGAGGTAAGAGATTGAAACGTAATGCTTATTTGCAAACATATACCTTGCATTTAATGTGGACAAATGGATTCTTAAAGGGTTAATTTTACTCAAAAATGTGGGATTAAGCGCTCTGTGCCCGTTTGTACGAGATATGACCGAGTAAATGATCACGCACGCATGTTAACGTTAGGCCTCAAGCACACAAGGCCACGTTTTTCAGCGCGGCTAAACTTAATTCCTGTAGTTTAACTGGGATATTAGTTCAACGTAGTACTATTTCCTTTCGTGTCTTGTGTTAATAGTATTTTAGTTGAGAAAAAGGTTTAATGCGACGCACATGAGATATTTAATGAGGTTGAGGAGCGCGTTGTTTTAGGTAATTGCTTGTGAAGACGCGATGCTGTGTAGTCCTTAATGTAATGGGTTCCAAAATAGCAACTTGATATATCTGTAAATCATTCACGTTAACGTTTGAGTTACGAGGCTCTTTGTAAATTATTCTCCCGCTGTTTTTTTTCCCCGCGTGCATTGCTAACCAACAGAGTTTAATACCACGAAGTTTATACTTCTTTGAAGCTTATTTGAACATGAGTTATTGATTAACAATGCCTTATCAGTCTCCAGTGATCCCTGAATTTGTATCGCAATGAGTGGCTGTCGCGTGTTCATTGGCCGACTGAGCCCCCACGCCCGTGAACGAGACGTGGAAAAGTTCTTCAAAGGATACGGACGCATCCGGGAAATTAACCTGAAAAACGGGTTTGGCTTTGTGGTGAGCATCGACCCCTTTTAATTGGGTTAATTGCGATTTGCTGTGTGTTAACTATTACCTTTTTTGTTTTGCCCAGGAGTTTGATGACTACAGGGATGCTGACGATGCTGTGTATGAGCTGAATGGGAAAGAGTTGTGCAGTGAAAGGTAAGAAAAACGTGTTGCGTTGATTTATGTTTGAACTTGCTTCAAATGATTAAATTCAGAACAAAATGAAAGCCCATTTTGGGATAATCTTTGTTGAAGTACTTGTTTGCCTGCAGTTTTAGTATAAAGCAAGTAAACTATTGCTAAGTGATCAGCACCTTTCTTTTCTCATCAGGGTGACCATTGAGCATGCCCGATCTCGCAGAGGAAGAGGTGGCGGTGGTCCAGGAATGGGTGGAGGACGCTTCTCACCACGCTTTGGAGGGTATCGTCAGTCTCGTAGTAGCAGTTCCAGGTAAACCTGGTTTGCAAAAAAAATGCTGAGTGAAAACAGTTGGTTTGCTCAAACTTTGTGCTTTTCACAGGTATGGCCCACCAGTGCGCACCGAGCACCGGATCATTGTGGAGAATCTGTCGTCTCGTATCAGCTGGCAGGTGAGTGTCCTAAGCTGTAGCGAAGTGGTGTACTAGAGTACCGTAAGCCAGTCAACCCTATTTTGTTTCTTTACACTTTTCTTTTCAACCTCAGAACATTAGATTTGATGTTAAATTGGAAGTAGAATGAATTGTTCTTCAACTTAAATGATAATTTGAACGTTTAAAGGTTCTCTAACCCAGACCCATGTTTTTCAAACCTTTTCTTTAACAGCTGTGCTCTGGTATTCTTTAATTGGAGTTGCATGCACAGCCTCCGAGGTGCATAGCGCCCTCTCCTGGTTGTGTTCTGAATAGTGTCCCTGTGGTGGCTCACCCAACATGCTCTCTCTGCTGGTCTAAGTCTTGGCTGGGTCCGTAGCGCCAGGCAGAGCCGTAGGACAGGATAGCCTTAGAGGAACTGGGTAGCTGCTCTCTGGAGGGTCTGGTGTCAGATCTGCTCCATCCCCCGATCTGCTGTTTGGGTCTTATTCTGTGGTGCAGAAGCAGGGAGGGGTACAAGGTTTTGGCCCCATCCTCATCCTCTCTCTCTGGTGGGGTCCGTTCTTACGGAGGCCGGATGGGTCGAGTCCGAGGTCGTTTTAACGCTTCGTTGCTTCAGTTTGCTATTTGGACAAGTGGCTCTTTGCTAATGTCTACTGTGGTTTGGACCGGTAAGTAGCTCATCACACTGGGTAGCTACACGGTGAAAAGTAAAAATTTTCAGGCCTCGAAATTAACCTTCTAGAAGTGACATGCTCCCAATCAAAAAAATGTTCAGGATAAAAAAAAAACTAAAAGCACCAACTTGAATTAATCAATACAAATGTAGTTCATTTACTAGTTAGCGGGCCAGAGAAAGTTTAATTATGCCTTATTGAATTGAAATAGCTGAAGCATTGTTTAATATAAAACACTATCAAACTGGTAGAATAGTTGTAAGACTGACCATCAAATATGCAAAAAGTAGTTTTTTTTTTTCACCCTACTTCTGCCAAAGTGCGTAGCAGCCTTTGCTGTAATAAACAGCACATGATAAACTTTCACCAGTGGTTGTAATGTCTTTTCCACAAAAGCTATCAGGAATTGGCTCCAATGTCTCTGGATTTTGTGATGAGTACGTCATTGCATGCTTGTCCCTGTCCAATGCATGCATCATTAATGCGTCTCAGACCCATGGTATATGCTTTATTAGGGTTGAACACAAGTCGCAACAGGGCAGTTATCTACTTTCTACTTATATCTATTCATATAGCCAGAGCTTTGGCTGTGTTTGCGACCACATCGATTGTAATTTCGACCCTTGCTTTCAAGTTGGACTAGAAAATACTGAACGGGAGCGTTTAAAATATTAAATCGACTTTCTTCTTCGAATGTATATTATTCGAGCATCGTATGATCGAAGAAGCTTCTTGACCACCAAAAGACCTTTGCTGCAGGAAATGCTTTTTAGTCATCAGACTGGAGCAACTCCACTGATGAGGGGTTTCTATTAAGGCGTCTGTCTACAGATGTCACTGCAGAGATTAAAGGTGCCGTATGTAAGAGATCCATGACCCTTATTTGGTTTGCTTTATTCACATTTTTAAGTCTGTGCATGAGGATGTGCTATCCTCTCATCTCTGATCAAGACAATAATGCATTATACATTTAAATTCTTTAACACCTCAACATTAAAATTCATAACTGGAAATTCAGAACAAAAAGTTTGCTGGAGGTTTAGGATCAATTTAGGATCAAGGGATTGTAAATTATCACCAGAACAGGTAAGATGCAGCTGCGTTTAGTGAACAGTTGTACTTGCTTTTGTCACAGTTGCAGTTTCTTTTCATTCATAATATATGAACATTAGTTACAATGTTGGCGGTTATCCCTTATGATCGCGTTTTCTTGAAATACTGTTGGCGTGAACTTCATTTGAGAAATTAATAGTTTATACACCGATATAGTTTCTGTATATGTCCATATGATGCACTGCTGTTTTTTTATTTATTTTTTTTACATAAACTGCAGTTCTGGTTTTGGCTACAAACTTTCATACCGCACCTTTAATGTAGATGCAGTGTTTTGCAATGTGCATTTCTTTAAGTATATAATAGCTTGGCACTCTGCATACTGTTTGAAACGTGTCGCTAAGTGCCTTGTGCCTTTCTTCAGGATCTGAAGGACTTGATGAGGAAGGTTGGTGAAGTGACGTTTGTGGATGCACACCGGAGCAATAAGAATGAAGGGTAGGTTTGTTTAAGTGGTTAAAATAAATTTAAATGAAATGCTGCTTTTTAATCACAATTTCATCAAAGTTTTCTTAAGGTTACAAAAAGATCAAAATTAGTATCACTTCATTACCAGGAAAACTTTTTTTTTAAGGTTTTTGTCTGAAATGAATAAAGGCCTGCCTATAGTTTTTGTTCAACATGCAAGTGTCCTATTTTAACAGGGTGGTGGAGTTTGCCTCACACAGTGATATGAAGAATGCCATTGAGAAGCTGGATGGCACTGATCTTAATGGCCGAAAGCTCAAGCTGTACGAGGATCGAAAGAGGAAGTATGTACTTAAAGCGATGCATGTTTTCATTATCTGGGTAAAAGTGTTTTGCTCCAATTAAGACTTGTTTTTCACAGCCGTAGCAGGAGCCGCTCTCGTAGCCGAAGCAGCTCTCGGTCCCGTTCTCGTACCCCGAGTCGCAGCAGGAGCCGCACCCCTGAACCCAAACGTTCTCGAAGCCGGTCAGCCAGCCGAACTCCAGAGAAGAAATCAGCCAACAACCGGTCCCCATCTCGCTCTCCAACTCCACAGAGGAAACAGAGCCGCTCTCGCTCCCGGTCCCGATCTCATTCTCGTTCCCGTTCCCGCTCCAGGTCTGCCTCTGCAGAGAGTCAGCACTAAAGTTAAATTTGTTTGTGTGCGTGTGAGTATGAAAGCTTAGTAATGTGGCAAATCGATGTGCTGCTTTGTGTAAAAGCAATTGAATGAGGTTGTTTTTGTCTTATTTTTAAAACTGTCAGAGCTTAATTAGGATTGAATTGATTAAGACTAGCTTTGTTATTGCCCCTCCCCTGCAGTTTTTCACCATTAATACTTAAGTACTCCTGTAGATGTGTATTGTTCATTTAAACCGTTTTGTTAATTTTTTTAGGCAGTCTAGTTAAACAAACAATTTCTTGTATATACACTGAAATAAAGTATATTGGTACCTGGCAAAGAAAATGCGTGTTTTTACTGTGTGGATAAGTGGGTTTGCTTTTCTTCCACTAGATGGCGGTACTGCTTAATCTCGCAAACATTTACTTGATCTTTGTTCAATATAATTCTGGATAGAGTGATTTTGGAAAGTAAAGTAATTTTAAAGCTTTCTAAATAGCATTTTATTGATGTGTGTTGTCATGGCTTTACATACATACAGGTTGCTTCAATAGTTTACCAGCAGGTATGTGTCAAAATAAAGTTAAAGTAACTAGTTGACCAGAAATGGAGTTATCCATACTCTGAATCTGTGCTCTTCATTTTACCCACATCAAAGGTTAGAGTAATATGTATATATATATATATTAGTCATGCATAAATGTTAAAGTTTGAAAACCACTTATCTGCATATGAAAAAGTAAAGTTGTTATGTAGTTAATTGACATTCTCAAATCCATCTGGTACTTTGACTTGAGAAGATTGTAAGTGCAATTTTTTTCTGCTGATGAACACTATTATGACACAGATTGGGTCTGTCCTGTTGACAGATATTTGCAGCAACAGTTGGATAGCTTTTGCTGTTTCAATACCTCTAGCTTATTTGTACAATAGTGTTTTTATTCAAGGTAAAGTATTTACAAAGAGCTGATAGCACTAAATTCAACGATGTGGCACATGCTACAATTTAACATTTATAATGTTTCATCTGGACTTAGATTTAGTAAGCTAACAAAATACATTTAGAACAGGCTATGTTGTATGAATTACATGTTTTGGTATTGAGATACTTTTCATGTCTGTGTTACAAGTTTGGTTTAAGAGCAGAAAATATTTAGTTTTTGATGGGGTTAAGTAAATTTTGAGTTATTGTAATGGACTATGGACAATGTTTGAAATAGTGTTCAGTATTAAGAAACAATGCAAATAATTTCAATATTTGCAATGTAAGTTGTGAGGTAATGACGTTAACATAATTTTACAGAGAACAGACACATTACGTTTGGAAACAGCAAAAATTATTTTTCAGAGCCTTTTGTGCAAAAATAATTTACAACTTGTTAAACAAGAAAAGCAAAAAAGAAAAGTAACCCCCTCCCACGGATTAGTCACCCTGTAAATGTGTAAGTGCAATTAAAATGATTTCTCAATTAATGATCATAAATGTTAGTCATAAGAAATATTTAGAAAATATTTTATGTGATTCAACTATAAAGCTTTTATTTAATGTGGTACAATCAGCAGCAAACCTATTTGGTTTTGTACCTAATGTTAAGAATCAAGAACGTGTTGACAGGTTAATTTCCTAGTGGTCGATAGTTTACTCTCCCTGTACTCTAAAACCTCGAGGTAGGTACATACTGCCCCCCTGAGCGTTCCAGAGCACGGATGCACCAGTCTCTGGAGCCGTCTGGAGTCACGTGGTTTCCTGCGGCGAGCGACTGCCGCCGCTGCTGCTGCTGCAGTTTCACGTTGCGAGCGCTCGGTGTGGAATTACTCAATATTCGATCCAGAGCGGCATGAAGGTGTACGGAAAGACAGTCTCAACCCGTGAAAGGTAAAGCGCCACTGTAGAGAAGTGAGGTGGCTGGCAAGAGAACGGGTTAGAAGCGCGAGTCAGGAGAGAGAAGTTCCCACAGCGTGTCGGGAGGAGGTGAACGGGACACCAGCTACGAGCATGGCGGAGAGAAGTGGCCGTTTAAGCTTCCCCGGGAGCGGGGCTCTCAACAGACCCGTCCCCATGAACCTGTTCGCCACATGGGAAATTGACGGCTCCTCTCCGAACTGCATTCCCAGGTCAGAGTCTCTATGAAGGGGTCTGTGTGTTGGCGGGTGGGCAGGTGCACGCTGACAGGGAGTGGTGGGTGTCTATGTTTGCGTCCCCAGCAGACAACACTAGTTTGCGTTTCTCGTCCGGTTCGACTGGTCGGATTTGGGTCGAGTTTGACTGGCGTCAGCTTCAACCCCGATGGATCAAACCAAGAGATGTTTGCAGATTTTAAAACGCGTGTTGTCTTTGCTGACAACAGCTGCTTTTTGTCAAAAGGGCTTCTTATTGTTATTTTGCGGCAATGGGTTATAGTTTATCTTCCGTTAGCTTGAGGGGAGCTCACGGGACCTAGCGGTTATTTGTCTTTATCTTCGAGCTCAACAACTCTGGCTCCAGTCGCTCACGGGGCGCGGGTGAAGGTGGCACGCGCCTGTTGTTATCAATCGATGTCTCTGAGGTCATAATGTACTAAATACTTACTGATTCGTCTGCTCGTTATGAATTAGTTTTGATGAGTTGTTTTACATTAACTTTTGTTGTAAAACCAGTAAAGTAGTTTTCAAAGGGGGTTCAGCATTGGTCTAAATATAAGATAAGAAACTGAGGGGAATCAAGAGGCGTCGCTCAGATTCTTTGTCCCAAGCGAGTTGATGCAAGAGGGAGTTTTCTTGCTCACTTCTTTATTGTAGAAATAGCAAGTTAAATACAATGGTTATTGTTAATCTTCAGACCCAGAACGTTTTTAAATTAAAGGATAAAAAACAGCTAATAGGTTTAAAACACCTTTTGAATCTAGAGAGCAAATTCGATCGTGTTTTTTTGCAGTTGATATTATCCCAACGAAAGTAATTAAGTTACATTATAACAAAGTATTCTTTTCTAAAATTTATAAAATAAACTTTTAAATGTATTTACTGGAAGATGAGCAGGGCGTTATGCCCCAAAATTGATATCATGATATTTTTAAACTTTATAGCAGTGTCACGGTATTTGACTGTTTTTCATCCCCAACTAGGTGTTAACTCTATTTCCTAATAATTTAGAGTATAATGACTGGAGTAAATAAACTTGAAATGAGCAGACTAGTGTTAACCCTGGTTTGTCTCACAAAATTCTGCTGTTGACAAAGAGCTGACATTGACACTCATAAAAACATGAAAATAAATTTAAGCTGGTGCCCCTTGTAACTGCTGAGTAAAAACTTCTTCATCAACTTAACTTTCATTAAGGCAATAATAAGTAGTTTTGAAAAAGCTGAAAATATAAGGTGTGAATTTTTTCACTTTGTGAAATGGTATTGCTTCAGGTCCAACCAGGTAGTATTTAAAGTATTTATTTAAGTAAAAAACCCTTTTTTCTCAACAGTAGTATGCGGGCAGAAATAGAGTTGGTAATATCGTTGCGCCGTTTGGTTTTCTTGTCACAGGCAGTCGGATTTGCAAGCGTGTCTTTGACTAACGCCAGAGTCGCTTTTTGTGTTGCTTTGACAGCATTAACCCATAGACATGGAAAAGCATGCAGATGTTTGCAGCCTTAAAGTAGATATTTCTTGTCAGAAGCAAATGGACATCCTTTTTAGTGTATAAGACAAGAATGTGCACAATCTGGGACGTGTTAAAATGTCACACGATGGAAGTAATTGTGCTACAACTCCAACTTACAAGTGTGCAAAAACTCCTTTCCCATTCATTCAAAAATATTATAACAATCTCTATATTGCTATCATTTGTTTTTGTGATGCTTCTTTAAAAATTATTCGTATTACAAAGAGAGCTTGCTTGTTTGGGAGTGCTGTGGATAGTGGGTATTATCAGCCATATGAGTGTACATCTGCACTTCACAATCTAACTGGAAAAACACCTCGGATACTTTCTTATTTATCCTACAGTGTTAGACACTCTAATTCTCATTTCGCACCCATAAAGGTGTGGCTAGTGCATCGATCACAGGACATGTTTCCACCGCTCTCTAATGCAGGCACATTGGTGCCACCGGAAAACAATTTCCCTGTCAAACAATGTTCTGTGTGTGATGTTCTTTCATTCACTGCTCTCTGCACTTTGTAAGTGCACACACTGGTATTAAAAGTTGTATTGTTAAAAAAAACACTGGTATTTGGTGTGAAAAGGTATACAGCCCAGTCCTAACTGCCAGTGTAACAATATCATTCTTCAGTATCTTAACGTGTATCCTATAGGCAGCTTCGTTTTAGAAAAGAGACCAAACAAAGTAGCGATAGGATTAGATTGACTTATTGCACTGTATTTTTTGGTGGCACGGTAGGGTTTGGTCTGTGTAGGTGTGATCATTTATGTGTAGGACTTTCTTGAAGGAAATTGCAGTCATGATTTACTCATCTTAAAAAAATAACCTAGCGTTTTCTAAGAGTCTAAATGTAGTCATTACTTTTCAAATGATTATTTCATGTGCAGGTGTCTACACTATTTTAATGTCAACGTGGAGACAATGATGAACAAAAGACAAAGAGGGACCACGACAAATGGAGATCTGAATTTAGAATTCTTGATCCTGATTAAAGATTCAGAAATGCTTCACACATATTTCCCCCAGGCCCTGTATCTGGTCTCTGTTAGAGGGGGCACTCCATTTGACTCTACCGATCCATTGTTGTAATGAAGCGTTCATTTAGAGGTCTGGTCAGTGCCCTTCAGTGAAACGGCGTGAAGAATCCCATCCTGGTACACTCACTCATTAACTTTTGTTTTAAATAATTGTGGTAATTACTGTAATAATGCAACTAATTCTCCAGAAGTGAAATATTGCAGTTTAAAAATGTTTGTTTCAATCTCATCTATTACATTTTTAGCACATAAAACCAAATACAATTTTACAACTATATAACTATTATACATCTAATTTATAACTTTTATTTCCTAGCATTATTTTTTACACAATGTGATATTGTTTTAAAATATTACAATTTTTAAAATACCATATAGTTACCTATTTGACGTTGCAATTTTGGACATCCTTTTTAGTGTATAAGACAAGAATGTGCACAATCCGGGACGTGTTAAAATGTCACACGATGGAAGTAATTTTGCTACAACTCCAACTTACAAGTGTGCAAGAACTCCTTTCCCATTAATTCAAAAATATTATAACAATCTCTATATTGCTATCATTTGTTTTTGTGATGCTTCTTTAAAAATTATTCGTATTACAAAGAGAGCTTGCTTGTTTGGGAGTGCTGTGGATAGTGGGTTTTATCAGCCATATGAGTGTACATCTACACTTCACAATCTAACTGGAAAAAAAATCACATTTGGGCACACCTCGGATACTTTCATATTTATCCTACAGTGTTAGACACTCTAATTCTCATTTCGCACCCATAAAGGTGTGGCTAGTGCATCGATCACAGGACATGTTTCCACCGCTCTCTAATGCAGGCACTTACATTTTTAGCACATAAAACAAAATACAATTTTACAACTATATAACTATTATACATCAAATTTATAACTTTTATTTCCTTGCATTATTTTGTACACAATGTGACATTGTTTTAAAATATTACAATTTTTAAAATACCATATAGTGTCGTAGAATATTAAACTTTCTCTCTCGTAGAAAATCACTCCAGAGGCAGGGTATAGAACAACAGCAACAGCGGCAACTTTATTTTGTAACAAAACCTGAAACGGTGCTCTAAAGAAAGACTACGGAAAGCTACAGGTAAATTCCAGAAGGAAGAAAGGCGGGGGGAACGAGAAAGCAAAGTCTCCGCGCATGCGAATTTAAGCTCTCCCTAGGGGACAGGCCCATCGCTGCATGGAGACTCCACCCACTCACCCAGTCGCCTCCCTCCCAGGCTGAGACTGTTTAACCCTAACTGACTAACCCTAACATACATTCAATATCATTTTAAAATGCCAAAATAGATAATTACCAACACCCATTATAATGACTGTACATTTCTATTACAATAGTTACCTATTTGACATTGCAATTTTACGCAATTATATATATCTAAATTGAGTATTTTGTTTGTACAATTTACAACAATTAAACAATTTGCAACATTGAATCCAAAGCATTTCACTAATGAAAATAGCTGAATTTTGTTTAGTATATAACAGTTGTTGATGATGCTGGTGCTGAGGACCTTTTGGAGGTTAAGTTTGCGTGTGTTGGTGTTTTGAAGATTTTTTTTGAGGGTATGCTTGTGGTCCTTTTAGCCAAAGGGATTGCTTGTCAACAGGCAAACCAAGAAATTGCTTGTGGCCACAACCAGAAGAGGGCCCATGAGGACTGACTGAAATGGCAGGAATCACAAACCCCCTTAAGTACATCAGCATCAAGCCTAAGAAATTCACTTTACTAACGATGCGCCAGTTGCCAACATGCACCTCTAAAAGTGTGTTACTATGCATCAATTCCTTGTAGACTGCAAGCTCTGTGATTGGTCAACATGGTGTAGGGCAAGTACTTCCACTTTCATTCTATCTTTTACCCCATGTTAAACATCAGACGACTTTGCAGATTAAACTTTTTGATTAGACTTTGTGTTAAACTTTGCAGATAACGTAAAAATAATATTTGTTATCTGTTTTGTATTTTGGTTATCTAGAAACATTATCATCACACATCCTTGATATAAGATAAGGTAAACTTGTAAGCGTGTGTTGGGTTATCTAGTAGTTATTTAATAATTAGGGATGCACTGATACTGGTATTTGTATTGGCCCCTATACTAAGCTCACGTTTTTGTACTCGTTGTGACAGCAGAAACAGAATGTTATGTAAGCATGACCAAACTGCAAACTGAGCTGCAAAAGTCGCTTTTTCCTGTCTTTAGTCGACACCAGAGTTTGTATCGAGTGCCTCCTAACTAGTCTTTTATGTCTCGAAAGTACTCTGAACTAGGGCTGCAGCAAACGATTATTTTGATAATCAATTAGTTGGCCGATTATTTTTTAATTAATCGCTGTACAACTTTGCTGAAGTAAAAAATACAGTTTTCTAGTTCACTGCTGAAAGTCACGCTTGCTTTTTTGCATAAACAATGTACACACTGATTTATGGAAATTCCTGCAGAGAGCGAGTGCAAAACAAAGCCTTTTTAAAGAAACAGTTAAACACAAACACACTTAAACAATAAAAATATTATGTGATGAAGTGATAGTTTTTACTTGTCCTACTGATGTTTCTGGATCCTAAATATTAACATGTTTTCGTTTAAGGTGCTCGTGCATCACCTTTCTGCTTCCAAGCCATGCAAGCCCGTCTTCTAAGGAGCATTTAATGAGAGATGATTTCACACTTTGGAAGATTTTGGGTGCACGCTTTTTCCTGAAGATGTCGATTCCCCCATTGCGCCGGCAGAAGTGTATCTATGTGTGATCTGTGAAGATTCTTTAAATGCTACAAATTTGTTCTGCTAAAGTGCACTAATAGAAGTCATTGTTTTGCTGCAAACAATGAATTTGTGGATTTGAGATAAGATAATCTATCAATTTATTTGTCCCACTGGGTGACGTTCTCAACAAGTTTAAACAAGCTGAAATTTGATTATAAATAAATGTAATGCTTGAGAGTTGTAATGTAGGCTTCAAAGGAGTAAAGTCTTCTGCATTGTATCTATGCTATTGTTTAAGCAATTGACATAATGTATATATGAACATAGCCACACAGTCTTTTTAAATGACTACAATAAGATTATTGTATAATGTACAATATAATTTACTGTATGGGACCCCAAGAATGTAGCATTGCAGTTAAACATGTTTGTGTCTCATGGAGTGTAACTCATTAGAATAATCATCAATCACATTTGTACAACAAAATAGGTCAGAAATCATGTAGTGGGATATGTAAATGATTGTGGTGTTATGGGAGATTTGATAGATTTAAAGAGATTAATATTATTGTAGTTATCTATATCTGCTTTAATCCTCACTTTAATTAAGCTGTCACAGCAGAGTACTTATCGTGACGGTCGGGCAATGCTGAAGTCACACAGAGGCTGAATCAGTGGACTTGGGGAAACAATGTAACTGATCGCTAAAGACACAGAAATGTCAAACAGAAATAAAAAGACTAGCAGGACAGAATTTGGCACTGGAGAGTAATTTGATTAGGAACACACTGAGATGTTGATTTCTTACTAGAAACCAGAATGAAGTTTGATGGTAGATGCTTTTTGAAAAGAGTATTCTTTTTTAGGACATTGAATTTAGTTTTAAACAACATCTGAAATAAATAATACTTAATCCTTTTAAAGATGTTTTAACAACGCAGCTTCTTCTAATTACATTTTTTAATTCCACTAAAAGGTGGGATTAACATTTTTAGAATTTGGTAAATTGGTGATGGCAACACTGATTTTGCTTTATTCACATTAAATTGTTGTGTTTTATTCCTCTACTTAATTAAGAAAACAACTGTACAGTACATCCACTTTCTATGATCAATTGTCATTAGTGTAACAGGGCTGTGGGTACAGTAGGGCACACCCTGGATACTTCACCAATCTATTTCATACCTGAGGGAAACTCGGCTATCTGCAGGTAAATGTGGCCTAGATCCAATTTGTTATGTGAGTAGTTATGTTTTCTGATGGTAGACTTTGTTTTTTTTTTAGTTTTAGCTTGCAATTTATGTACTTTACATTTTGGGGGGCTCTGAATGCAATACTTATTTCTCATAGAATAATAATAATAATAATAAAAATGCCTTCAATTTATATAGCGCTTTTCCACATTTTCATATGCTCCAAGACACTACAATCTCCAGGGCATTATTCATTCACTCCACATTCATACATTTGTTGTGATAAGCCCTCAGCTGCCCCGGGGCAGTCTGACAGGACGTAACTGCCAATTTGGGTTTTCGGCCTCCTGAACACCACCAACTACACCCCACCAGTCACACACATCCATCAAAAACACAGCACCAGTCACAAACAGAGCAATGTGGTAAAGTGGCTTGCCCAGAGCCACAACAACACAATGGATGACACCATGGGAGATTTACTGTGTCGTCAAGCTACCTAAAATAAAAGGCATGCTTTCATTATTTAATTTGTGTATTTTAGATTAGATGTTTGTTTTTGAAGCATCCAATGCCCTCAAGCTTAGTGAGAATTTC
Source organism: Danionella dracula (assembly GCA_900490495.1). Lineage (NCBI taxonomy): Eukaryota > Metazoa > Chordata > Actinopteri > Cypriniformes > Danionidae > Danionella > Danionella dracula. The sequence continues at coordinate 1,432,210 of UELW01000778.1, forward strand.
TTTGTGATACCTTTAGTGCTAATACTAGCAAGGCATGTCTGGGTCTGTCTATTTTGGTGAAAAGAAACCAAAATGAGTGAATCAGTGGCTGCCTAGAATTACACATCATGATGGGCTTTTCAGTGCTGAGCACAGCCTGCCCAGTCACGCTGAGGAAACACTCAACAGAGACTTGAGATATTATTAAACCTTCACACAGGAAAACACCAGAGATAACCAGTCATCTGCCCTGTAATTCATCAAAAAAAGGTTTAAAGGAAGAAACCTGAGGCAGCACAAAACAATTATTACATTACATAATAGCAAAATGGAGCAGTAAAGGCACCTTTTATGGCCGTTTTACATGATCTAGTTTTATTCTTGTGGATCTCCTGAATATTTTACATTTCAGTTCAAAATACAATTTGGATCATTATTATAATGTTAATACATCTGCCACATGTCTGATACTTCCAGTTTTACTTGATCTGCAACTTGATCTTCAAATAGATTTTTTTCTTAATGCTTACATTAAGGGTATTAAATTTAGTGTTGCTTGATTAGATGAAACAGAATAAGTCATTGTTGAATTATCCAAATGGGAGCTTCTACAAAGCAATGACTTTAACTTGAAGTTGCTTTGTTTAGTCATGCAAGTGAGAAATAATCACCAAAACAAAGCAATACGTATCTGCCTTTGCTGGGACTGTAAGTAAATATATCATCCAAAATCACAGCATTGAACTTTTTCCCTCTAACATCAGCTTTGAGGGCCCGTTGTATGAACATGGATTTTATGAGAGGCTGGTTTACTTATTTACATGTAAATGTACATAACCCAATTTTGAAAGCATCAAACGTGAGTTGTTTGCTTGTTTTTGTGCATGTAATGCATATGTTATGTGCATTGCTTCAAATAACATCCTCACAAAATTACTAATGATCTATCAATTATGTTTTATTTTTTACTTATTATATGAAACTGATGACTAATTTAAACAACTCTATCACAAATCTGTTCACATTGCTCGTGCACACATTTTTGTCAAAATACCTTCCGAAAGTGGAAAGTTAAAAGAAAAATGATTAAGTGAATAAAACCAAATAAAACTCTATTAACATATTTGATATTAATGTAGTGGTTGTTCTGTAATTTTGGACTTTGACATTCGAATTAATCTCCAAGGGCAAGCGTTTATTGTCCATTTACAATCCCTCTGTGTCGAACTCCGTATGGTCCTTTGTAATGTCTCAAGTGGGCATCATTATCAGCGAAACAATACAAGCCCCCCTCCTCTCTCTGATTGAACGTGATGTGCTAGGCTGTCATTTTTATGTGTGTTGGTGGAGTATGTGGCGTGTTCTCACCCAGAGCGAAGAAACAGTCATTGTCTTTGTCATTGACACACCCACACCAATTCTTACTCACAGCCACACACATTGACAGGAGTGGCATAAATAAGCACATTGTTTACACAGTAAAGCACTTTATTGTCATGAAACACTCTGTTGTGTATGTTGCGCTAGGCCTTGATTTAGAAGTACAGCAGATGTTTGACTTGAAATCTTTTTAATGAATGAACCATGGATGCGTCTCACCATTCTCCATAGTCCTTGGACCTTTAAGCCACCTGAGGTTATTGAATCGAACCGGCGACCTTCTGAACACAAGTCGATCTACCACACCACAACTTTCCCACCAAGAGTGGGAACTTCTGATATACAATCATTTAACAATCATTCTCTACACCTTGAGTGATTAAACTCCAACTCTTCCAATTTTGTTTTTAAAAGGATATCGACGTTCTATTACGGGGGCCAGTTTTAACATAAAATGTAGCAACGCTTTAAAGACGATAGTGTTCTGTTGCTTCGTTTTTAACTTTGTTCTCATCTATGTGTATTGTGGAAAACTGCATACTTGCTGTACAGAGTAAACATTAGAGTGTTGAATTCACTCTGTTCGTAGTCTGTTGATGATCTCATTCTCTATGATTTATAGTTTAAATTACGAAGTTTTTTCAGAAAAACACTCACTTTGTGAGTTTTTTTTGTAGTAAACTACAAAGATTTATTCAGAAGTTTACAGTGAAAATTGGCTGTTTGTTTAAATTATATAACTCAATTTGAATGTTTGTTTATTCTATTTAGAGAAACACCAAATACACTATATAAAATGAGGTAAATTTGCTCTCAGAATTTTGGTCTTTGATTTCTGTTGTTTAGGTATACAATGGTTTGGAGAAGTTGCATCTCAGAAAGTTTTCCCATATGCCTTTATTGCAACATAAACTTTATTAAATGTGTAACGCTTTTGTTTCAGTACATCAAAACTGAAATATTACATTTTCAAACATTAGTTTGGTGATCTCAAAACGTGTTTGTTTTCACATTAATTAAATGTATTAATTAGTGGAATTGAGATTTTGTAATTAAAGAATTACATTTTATTTAAGAATAAAAACATAGCTTTCCAAGAGTTTAGAATTTACTAGATGAAACTTGTATTTAACTAATAAAAATAAATGTCATGTTAAACCTTTTGTTAAATGTAGTTTTTACAGAATTCTCTTAACCTGCACAAACCTGCTGCAGACATGAGAAAATTATTGTTTTATTTTTGGTCAAATTAAGATAAGTTTATTTGTTACTATTAAGTAATTATTTGCTGCTTTTAATGTAAAGTGTCCTAAGTCTAACATAGCACACATTTTTAAAAAATTAACACATGTTACAGTTGTAAACAAAATGATGTATTAGCATTTTTTATTGCAAAAGGTTATCAAACTCTGTCCATGGTCGCATCGCCCCATAGTGATGTTCATTTCATTCAGTGAATGTTTCGAGAGAAAAGATTTATTTTGTTCAAATTATGGCTAGATGAATTAGCAAAAATATAATGATTAAAAACATGAACAAGAACTCTTATATATATGTTCAACAGTAGTCAAGACAATGTTGTTATTGTCTTAATAGATCTGGATGTGATGTTTCATTGTAATATGCCATTTCTATGAAGTGTCTGTATCTCATAACTATTCATAAACCTGAGCTGGCTCATCCTATGGCAAGACCCGGCACATTTATTATTATTAACTTTTGGAGCTGTGTCATGAATGTTTGTTTGCTCCTTTCCACCGAGCCAAGTTTATGCCCTGCAACTTACACAATCATGTGATTGAATAATAGAGCCTCAACTATTGTCGAGTTTTCTAATGTTTCTAATAAATGTTTTTAAAAGCTTAATTTACTTTAAAATATATCCAAATGAATCTAAAACCTCCCAGCCCTAGTTCAGGCTGGTTCAGGTTTCAGGATCATTCCTAAAGCTGGGGTTTGTGAAGAAGAGTCTTCTTGAGAAACCCTGTGATGGAACAATAATATGTGCTGTTTTTTTCGCTGACCTCAGGGTTCTGCCTGGGAATGTATACTCTTATTAAAAGCTTTTGGGGGAAGTTTCTGGTCTTGTGACTTTTCTGTATAGAAGTACTTAATTTTGTAAAGGTGTTTACATGGAATCGTCAAAGAGCGAAAAAAAATATGCCTATTTATTTTTACTCTAGCCACTAAATATGTTTTGGCCACAATGCAAAGTCCACATTTGACCTCTTTAAGCAAGAAACGCTTTCAAACTAATCCAGAGAGCAGCTATCTGCTTACTCTGCACATACACAGAACAGGAGCAGTGAGTGCGGGTTGGTGTGTGTTTTGCTCTGTTTGTGTTTAGTTCTCGTTCCTTTAGATTCCTGTCTGGCCAGGTCTCAAGATCTTCTCAAGGACCATGACCGAAGCACGTGTTCCCACACAGAGGCCTCTTAAAGGCAAAGTCTAAACGTACAGACTGTATAAGCACGTTGACTTTGTTCTTCTTGTTTGCTGATAAAGCATTTTACCCTTGATTGTCATAAAATCTCTACTTAGGAGCTTAAATCCTGCAGTTCATCGGGTTTGAGGGGAAATCAGGTTGTGAGTGTGCATGATGTTTGCTTGCAGAGCTCTGCTGATGTGTGAATAATTTGCATGTGGCTGAAAATACTTTAAGAATTCCTGCTTCTACTCCGAGGAATGTATGTCATACAGGTTGGATTTTGTTATGGGTGTTGTCTAAACTGACAGCTTAAAGTCACGAAGAATTCACAATCTACATAACTTTGCTTTAATCTTGACCTGAAGCAGCATTAACTTGTCACTCAAATGGGTTGAACCAGTATTTAATCTCAGTTAGTCATCCATCGTTTGACAGATAACAATAACATTTTGAGTTTATAACTTAAGCCATTTAATTTTACAATATATTTCTGCATGTTTGTAGACAAAACTGTCATGGTTTATATAAATTGGGCTATTTCTTTTCACAGCTATTTACAATGTTTCGTGTTCATTGCTTCTAATTTTTTTTATCGTCTCCTTTCTTTTGTAAGGCTCAGACAGACTTCGCAAATGGAAATCTGGTATATCAAATAACTGTTGTCGAAATAATTGATAAGAAATAAATATGGTGTGTAATTGAACATGCGAGAGGGAGAGGGAGAGGGAGAGGGAGAGGGAGGGGGGTTAGAGAGTTACTCAAGTGGATGTGTTTCACAAATATAGACCATGTAAAAAAATTGTATGCCGTATCTGAGATCAGTCATAGGCTTCTGAAGAGAGTTTTAAAAGGGTCCTTCTTTTTGGTGTATCACTTCCAAAAGATGGTTGAAATCACCAAAAACAGAATATTAAACGAGCCAACATAACCATTCTTCGCTAATCCATAGTTCACACCTCTAAATTATTGATCATTTTATTGTAAAATAACTTAAATATAAAATGATTAGTAAAATAGTGAAAAATAAAACACCTCTTTGTACGAGGTCAATCAGAAAAATAAAGTAAAACCAGGCTCAGAGAGTACCAGGGAAAATGGGCACGGCCAACTTTGATGAGATATCAGGGAGTGGGTATAAAAATACAAGTTACCATGCTTAAACACTTCATTAACTTGCTGCTAAGGTGAGAGCGAGTAAACAAACTGCCTGTGCCCACAGCCTCCCTAGTTTCTTGTCGCATGAGAATTAAACAATACTTTTGTATTGTATTGTACTATTTATGAAAGTAATATTTTGCAAAGCATCTCTAAATGAGTATCTTCACACAGACCAATGTTAATGATCTAAAGAAAAGTTTTTTGTGTGTGTCAACAGGATCACCTTCATTTTAGATCCAGTCTTAGTTGGCAGTCATGTATTCCATTTGTTCTCTGTTTTGTGAGGCACTGCCTGATTTGCTGTTTTTGTTTGAGGTTTTTTAAACCCCAATTTATTTAAAGACTGATTTTACTGTAAAACCAATTTTTCCAGATGGTTATTGTACATAACCATTTTTTTATGATTAAAACCCAATACATTTTTCATAAACTGAGCTTTTGTCCGGGTGCTGTCAAAGTGATGTCTCCTTAAACATGTGCCACCCCTTACTTTTGATGAACTGAATCAAGTAAGCCCCAGTGAGTCATCATTTCAAAGCCAGGGAAAGTAGTCAAAAATCCCCTAATTGATTTTATTTATCCCAACAACAAATGAAAACTGATAACAGCCATCAAACAGATGAAAATATTTTTTTTTTTTAGCTATAAAGGATCTGAGGAGTGAGAGATCAGCCTGGCACCACAACTAGATGATGTGATTTAAGCTATTATTGACCAATCACAGGGGTGTTGTACAGTAAATTCCGAAACTTGGACTCAGTCATTTTAGTTTTTTTATTATCACATAGAATAGTGTCATGTCTGGTCAGTTTGTCAACATTAGAGTAAAGATTCCAGACCGAAGCAGCATCAGAGCACACCCCGCAAGAACACATGCAATGCACCCTGGGGATTCTGCCAGTCTGGACACCAGAGACGAAAATAGCAGCATCGCAGACCATGACCTGCTGTTTCCCAGAAGCAATGGTGCAAGCTAGTAGTGGTTAGTCTTTGAGTTATGGTTTCAGGAATGCAAAACTATAGCAGGAAGATATTCAGCACGTGAGCAGGCTGGTTGTGTTTCAATGAAACTGAGAGTGACCACAGAGGATGTGAAAACTGGATATGAAAACAATGGTAAAATAGACAGACCATTATATTAAAAAAGTCTGCGTTTCAATACATTTGGGGCAATGTTTTTGATTGATGTTGAATGCTTTAATTAACCTGTAGCCTATATAAATATTTGGTAAACTCAGACACTGAACTAACAATTGCTGTTACCGCTGGAATCTAGAAGAAGAAATTATCCAAATTAGACATTACAAGATCCATGCTGTACTTTCCTTGTTTAGTGGAACCCAACTCTACAGAACAATTTTCCTCAGCAGGACTAAAACGTTTGTGTTTCTTTCCACCATTTTTTGTATTCGTCAGAGTTCCAGTCTAAAAGTGCACAAATGTAGGTCAATTGCTTTTACATGGAAAAGAGATGCTTCCATGTTTCCAACATGTGTCAGTCTGTAACTGCATGCAGCTGTGGTTAATGAGCTGAGTCGATTCAGCTCAGTGCATCCATCGAAGCGTGTGTTTGTTCTCAGGTGAAACACTGCCGGATTGTATATGTTAGTTTGCAGTCTCTCATCAGCATTAGCAGCTTAGGCTAACTCGATCTCTCCTGCCTGCCTGCCTGTCTCTCTGTCTGTCTGTCTGTCAGTCCAGATTAAGAGAATCCTGGTCATTCATTCTGTCTCTCTGTCATGCACAGGTCAGAGACTGCTGTAATCCTAAGTTGAGATGATTGAAATGATTCGCTATTTATAAAATCTGTCTGTCTCTCTCTCACACACATGCACTCGCACAGGTTTATTCCAGTCAATAATGCATATTAAAGGGAAGGTCATCTCAACTCTCAGCTGCAGTTTTTTGCGTTTGCAAAAGCTAAGTCACGATTCATCACAGGAAGACTAATTTGTGACTAGTTTAGACTGGTTTTTATTTTTCATTTTAATTATCATTCAAGTCTCTTTTGTTTCAAAGCCTTTCATTTGTTTCTGATGTAAGGCAAAAATGGCTAGTTAAAGCTAGTACAATATACAATGGTTGTATTAATACAAAAAAGCTATATGTGTGTTTATTTTATTTTATTGTTTTTGTGAAAGAATGTGAAGACTAGAATTGTCCCTACAGCCTGACTTTAGAGTGCTCCAAAGAACATATTTTGGTTTAACGGAAACACTGACATTTTGTACACAGCAGTTCAGTGACACAAATTCCCTCATGCTTTCATGTTTTTTTTTTTTCATTTCAAATATGTTGCTTATATTGGTTGCATTTTACATTATTAAGGGTTTTTCACTCAGTTAACTATTTTTTCATTGTGTTTAAATGATCAAAATCATTTATGAAAATAGTGTAGAATCTATGATTAAAATAAAAATAAACTTACCATTGGTTTGTACTTGTGGTTAACAGTCTCCTTGACAGATATTTAAATGAAAAATTAATTCTCAAAAGAAAAAGATTAATTATTCAATAATTTTTTTGTAAAAGACTGATCTTTGCTTGAAATTGCCTACTTGAAATACATTCAAATAACCTTTGTCATATTAACAAAAAAAAAACATCAGGATGAAACTTAAGGGAGAGTGATGGGATGTATTTGTCATATTCATTTAATTTGATGGTCTTATAGAATTGAAACTCCTTTTGTGTGTCTGTCTACAAAATTGTGTGTTTTTATTAGTGTCCTCCATCCCTATCTCTGGTCTTCAAGTTTTCAAGTCTTTGAATTCTGTGCTAATTAGGACCAAGCTGACCTTGTTAGATTTTTTTTTCAAGAACTGTGTGTGTGCGTGTGTGTGTGCGCGCACTTGTGTGTATCTTCTGCTTCCAGAAGAAAATGTAGGTCAGCTCACCAGAGTTTGATCTCTCTCACACGCACATGCAGAACATTTGGATGCGATCTCGCACACATGCACACACAAACACTCCATTCCAGCAGGGAAGGAACTCCACACAAACAGCGAAATGCAAATGTAGGGTTGCTTTCTCTACATTATGTAAATTTAAAACCATCCACCAGGCAGACATGGTCTCAACTATCGTATGGTGTTAAATATTTATTCTCTCCTTGGAAAATGCTGATAATTCATTCACTTTCATTTCGTCATCTGTCCAATTGAAGCCTTTCTCAACTCCAAATCACCTCCTCAGGTCATACAAGATAACTAGTAATCTTAAGTTTACAGTTGAAAATTTGTATTTAAAAATGTTTAAGTACAACCCTAATGCAATTGTTGAGTATGAAAAAAATCATTTTTTATTGTATTTTTCATTGTTTTGTATTTTAGATTTTTTTTGGTTTAGATGGTTTGTAGAATATGAGAGGGGATGGGGTCGAAGGGGGCAGGTGTTTGAACACCTGATCTTCTATGAGTGGAGTGAATGAGGCCTCGCAATTTGTCGAAGATTTTGGATGAACTTGGGTGCAGGGTGGTGTGAACTGTCTGCTGATGATGAGGGTTTTGTCTGTGAAGTGATCAGCAAAGTCACCTGCAGTGAGAGAGGTCGCTGGGGGAGGTTCGGGTGGACAGAGGAGTGAGTTGAAAGTCCAGAAGAGCTTTCCAGTGTCCTTGGCATGTTCAATTTTGTCGTGGTAGCGTATTGTACCTTGCTTGAGAAAGTTGAGCATGTAGTTTGGTATGCTTCAAGGTCTGCCATGCTCTTTGAAATCTTCCATTTCCGCTCTGCTGATCTGAGTATGAACCTCTGTTCTCTGAGAGTGTGCGACAGTCAGGGGTTTGATGGTGATCTTCTGGCAGGTCTGGAAGAGAGAGGGCATAGTTGATCAAAGTATGCAGCGAGGGTGGTGATGAAATGGTTTGCTGCAACATGAATGTTTAAAGAGGAAAAGTTTATAGGTGATGAGAGAAGAGGACACAGCTGAAGATGAGATAGAGGGATCAAGAGACTTAAGGTTAAATCGGAAGGTGACAGGAAGTGGTGTGGAGTGTGAGCAGGTAGGCAGTGTGAGCTTGAATGTGATGAAGTGATGAGATGTGTGCAGAGGAGTAACTGTGAGTTGATGAGAAGAGCAGCTATGTGTATAAATGAGATCTAGCTGATTTCCTGATTTGTGTGTGGGCACAAGAGTCAAAGGAGGGCATGAGTAAGTGGACATCATCCTCAGGAAAAGAGGAGAGCAGACCATCAAGCTCCTGCAAAAATGTGGACAGCTGTTCTCCAGGTGTGTTGGATATAGTGAAGATGTGCATTACAAAAAGTGAAGTGATTGTGACGGCATGAAATTCAAATGAGCAAGTCTTACCAAAAGATGTGAAGGCAGAAAATGTGAAGCTCTGAAAGATGAGGGGGCAAGCACCCCACCTCGTCCCACCTCATGGGAAGTGTGGAAGAGGAGAAAGTGATTGGAGAGGGCTGCAGGGGTTACGGTGTCCTCTGGAAGGATCCATGTCTGAACTTCTCTGAAGGTCTGGCTGTGCAAGACTACTTACAATATCATCTCAGAAAGGTTCAATCTTTCATTTACCACTGATCATACAATATGACACAACTACCTAAAAATACAGGTTTAAATGGAAAAAAACTGAACTTTGATCATTCTGCTACTATTTGTGGGAAATGATTGCTACAAGTTCCATCTGAATCAATTACGAATGCTATGCTAAAAGGTGTTATGGCCAAATATTGATAGATTCAAAAACAGTAATACACTACATGTTAACTGTTGGAGTTTTGAAATGAGACAAGGTTTAAACAAAGTGGGGTGTTGTTCAATCATCATTTATTTGTCCTTTTGTAGTCTATTACATTTGTTTGATTTGTAAACATTTTATAGCACAAGATCAGCTCTTGTGCATTTCATTGCATCAGCTAAAAATCCAGGCATTCTGTCAAAGATTGTAACCTGAGCACAGCCACATTCTGACTTTGTTTTCAGATCTGCAGCAACTGTAGAGGAGCTTGAAACTCGAGTCAGTGGTGATGTGAGCATAGGCTTTCTCTGCTAATATAAATCAAATTGATTTCAGCATATTTCCCAGAGTGTTTCCCGCGGCGCTACAGCATCTGGAATACGAAGAGTCTGATGTGAGATGGAACTGTGATTGGGTTTAGGGAGTTTTGAGTAGAGTGAAATGCTTTTATCGTTAATTTCACTGAGGCTTGTGATTCATAGAAGGTTGTGCTTGAGTGTTGGGTTAAGTAGGCATGTGTGAGGAAGAACTGCACAGACACACGATTTGCAGAATAGTAACCTGTAACAATTAGCCTTTGTTAGGAGAAAAGATCCAATGTGTAAATATTTACTGCATAATTATTCCATTTAACATTTTTTTTTGGTTAGCCCCCACCTCCCCATTTATTAGTGATCAATTTGTGCAACTCATGTGATCTTATGTGAGTGGGGCAACCAGGAAGTGAAAGAGATGAGAGTGGGAGGCAAACACCAGTTTCTGGAATCAGTTTTAAACTTGCTTCGTTAAATAAATGTAAAATATACTTTCTCTTTTTGTGTTTTTAAACAGACTGAGGCCCTGTCCACACGTACACGGTTATTTTGTAACCATGCATTTTTAACAATGTTACTATGGAGCTAGAGATCTGCCAAAACAATCTGAATTTTAATTATGTTGATTTGAATTATTGACAATTGTAATTTAATAAACCTGAATATTATATGCCATGAAAAAAGATTTTGAATTTGAATTTCTTTCTTCAAATGTGAATTTCTTAGTTTGAATATGAATTTTGTAACTTGAACGTTGAACTTCTGACATTTAAAACCACTGATTTTCTTTTAAAGGCATAATCATTTATAGATGTATTTTCAAACTTCACATTTTTAAAAGATATTCAGTTTGTAAAATGGCTGTTCTGTGGATAAAGTTACTAAATGAAGCACGAGCACACAAGCATGAAGTGCACAGCTGTTCGGTGTGTTTATTTCTGCGCTCCAACAACGCGAGGCATGCATATCCGGGTTAGTACATGTCATAATAAAAGCATCAACACAGTACTAGACCCGTAACATCCTCCTTTACAGAACAAGAACACAATACACAACGAAACACCTGAACTAAGTGCAGTAATACTTTTCCTAAATAAACCTCTAGAAACAGACCCAGTCAACCTGAGTTACCATTTGTCACCAGTGATCAAAGCTGTAACAAATAACAAAGCATATTGGAACATTCTAGCATCAACTTTTTTTTTTTTTAACTAATTAATTTAAATAATCAACACTTAAAAGAACAGCTCATAAATTGAGTTTCTCAGGTGGCCGTGACAGTCTCCCGGCTCTGGTGTAAGTGCTGCCGATGGGAGATGGCTGCTGTACAAGTCTATTGGGCATAGTGGGCCCAAGTCTGACAGGGCTTGGCACAACCTCAGGCAGTTGGGGCACTGCGAGACCCACTCCCGGTGTAGATGTATGAGAGGAAGGTGTGTGTATAGGAGAATCACTTTGGTCTATGGCTGCTGGCGCAGTGGGCTCTGCCACTCTTAGATCCACTCGATTACGCCGATACTGGGTACCCTCAACATCCACCAAATAGGAGCGTGGTGCAACCTGTCGAAGACAGGTTCCAAGTCTCCAGCGACCGGAACCATCACCTTGCATGGGTTTCATTCTAATTGTCTCACCAATCTCCAGCTCTGGTAAATCCTTAGCAGTCCGGTCATAAAAGTATTTTGCAGTCTGTCGGCGCTGACGCAACTTCTCTGTGACACCCAGAGTCACACAGGGCTCCAGTTTTAAGCCTCCTTGACATGAGACGTTGTGCCGGACTGCTGTCCATATTCTCTGTTGGTGTATTTCTCCAGTGTAATATCGCTTTCCAGGGGTCTGCCTCATCACGTGCTGCTCTGCGTAGGAGACTCTTTGCTATTTTAACAGCTGATTCAGCTTTCCCATTCGCTTTTGGATGTCTAGGTGAAGAGGTCACATGATCAAACTCCCACTCAAGGGCGAACCTTTTGAACAATGAGCCAAACTGCGGGCCATTGTCTGAGATAACTTTGTCTGGCTGACCATGATGGGCAAATTGAGATTTGCAGTGCTTAATGACAGTGTCTGTTGACCGGTCTGAAAGAAGCTCAATCTCCCAAAAATCAGAGTAATGGTCAACGATGAGCAGATAATCCTTTTGCCGGTGTGTAAACAAATCCATGCTCACAATTTGCCATGGCCGTATGGGTAACTCATGTGAAAGCATGGATTCTTTCTGCTGCTTGTGCGCAAATTTATTGCAGGTTGAGCATGCACTAACAAAATCTTTGATTTCTGCCTGCATATTGGGCCAGTAAAGAGTCTCTTTAGCTTGTCTGTAGCAGGCGTCTCCACCAATATGGCTGCTGTGTATACGGGCAAGCATCTCTGGATGCATTGTCTTGGGTATGATTACTTTTTGGCCCTGGAATAGGACGCCGTTCTGCACACTGATCTCATCACGAAATGCCCAGTCTTCACGGATGTAATGTGGTGTGATTTCCTTCACTTCTGGCCAACCTGCAAGCACAGTGGACTTGAGAGACTGCAAACAGTTGTCCCTGTCAGTGTGTCGCCTAATCTGTTCAAGTCGCTGATCGCTTACGTTCAAATACTCCGCTTGGTTGATGTGTTGAATATCATCCTGTGCTTGCTGCAGCGAACAGACGTCGTGCCGTGAGTAGACTGTACCCAAACCTGAGCACTTGACCGTTGCTCTGCTGAGTGTGTCACTGATAAACATTTCCACGCCAGGTTTGTACACAATCCTCAAGTTGTAATTTTGCAGTGTCAAAAGCATGCTATGGAGCCTCTTGGGTGCATTCAGAAGAGGCTTGCTGAATATGGAGATCAAAGGCTTGTGGTCGGTCTCAACTGTGACAAGGTCACGCTCATAAAGATAATGGTGGAACCACTGACAGGCAAACACAATACTGAGGCACTCCTTTTCAATTTGGGCATAATTCCTTTCTGTAGGATTGAGTGCTCTTGATGCGAAGGCGACGGGCTGACCTTCCTGCATGAGACAACACCCAAGTCCGCTCTGGCTTGAATCAGACTGCACCATGACAGACTTAGTAACATCATAGTATCGCAATACCGGCATGGATGATGCTAAAGATTTCAGCTCGCACACTGCAGCATCATGCTTGGGGAGCCAATGCCATGTGGTGTCCTTGTCCAACAGGCGTCGTAGTGGCTCACAGGCAGCCGATAGGTGAGGCATAAATTTTGCTAGATAGTTGGCAAAACCTATGAGGCGCTGCACACCCTTAGTATCCTCTGGGTTGGGCATGTCCGCAATGGCTTTCACCTTCTCAGGATCAGGCTTTAACCCAGCAGCTGAAAGAACATGTCCATGAAAGCGTACTTCCGCCAACTTAAACTGCAGTTTTGTCGGGCTCAGACGGAGTTTGACCTCCCTGCAGCGCTCCATCACCGCCTGCAGGTTCATGTCATGGTCTCTCTCGGCCTCCTCGTCTGTATTTCCACAGCCTACGATTAAGATGTCGTCTGCGATGGGTTCAACCCCTTTCAGCCCAGCTAAGAGCTCATGTTGTTTGCGCTGATAGACCTCTGGAGCCACAGAAACCCCAAACGGTAGCTTAAGCCAGCGCTTCCGGCCCCACGGAGTCCAGAAGGTGGTCATGAGGCTGCTCTCATCATCCAGTTTGCATTGTAGAAATGCGTGCCTGGCATCCACTATTGAGAAAACTCTAGCTTTTGGCAACTTATATAGCACATCCTCAAGCGTGGGCATAATGTAATGCGAGCGTTTCAAAGCTTTATTCAGGAATTTTGGATCCAAGCAAATTCTTAACTTGCCCGGCTTTCTGACAATGACCATATTACTGATCCAGTCCGTTGGCTCACTGACATCTGCGATATGTCCTTCGGCTTGGAATTGGTCTAACAAGGCTTTAACATCTGCTTTCATTGCGATAGGGACATTGCGTGCACACTGAACCGGAGCAATGGTTGGGTCCAACTCAAAACGAACTACTCCAGGCACTGTTTCCACAGGCGAGTTAAACACATCTTTATATTGCTTTATCAGATGTTCTTTGGTGAGTGTCTTGGAGTAAGAGTCCTCCACTGTGTGAACCTCTGCGGGGATCATGAACTTAATGAGTCCAAGGCGTTCACAAGTAGAGCCTGACAGCAGGGGCTTTTGACTTGTCTTGACCACTTCGAATGCCAGCTGGTGAGTCCGGCCCTTAATCACACATTCAGTTTCAAAGATGCCCATGGAACTCAACAGATCACCAGAATAAAGCTTTAATCTGGTATTACTGGGCTGCAGTGCTGTTTTAGGCGCCAGCTTCATTTTGTCTTTGTCGCTCATTACATCACATGTGGCCCCAGAATCAAGCTGACACTGCTGAGGCTTCTGATTGATGTTCAACGTAATGAACCATTTTTTCCCTTTTGTATGCACTGCTCCAATTGATTCATGCATGTATATGTCATCGTTATCGTTTGCCTCTGAATCTGATGAATTAACTATGCAGTGTAATTTTTTTTCATTTTTTTGCTTTTCAGACACATCTTTGCGAAGTGATTTTGTGTGCCACAAGATTTGCATAATTTCCCAAATGCAGGACAGTGCTGTTTGCCCCTTGGGTCTGTGTTGCCGCAGTATCTGCACACCTCCGGCTCTGAGACTTCTTTGAAAGACTAACTCAGTTTCAATTTGTTTGACCTGAACCTTTTCTTGGCAACCACATGAACAGCGTCTGTATGTGGCATAGACTTAATCATTTTAATTCGAACGTTAGTCTGCTCTGCCGCGCGACACATTTCAATGGCACTGACAAGTGTTAAAGTCTTTTCTCTAAGTAGCCTGCATCTTGTACTTTCGTCAATGATGCCTAGCACAACTTTATCACGAATCATTTCATCCTTTAATTGCCCGTACTCACACGTTGCCGCTTTTTCCCTCAGTCTGGTAATAAATGTATCCAAACTTTCCCCGTCTTCCTGCTTGCAGCGGCCAAATATGTATCTCTCATAAATTACGTTCTTTGCGGGTCTGAAATACCCTTCCAATGCATCCAGTATGGATTTAGGATCATCACGTTGAATAGCGGTGAGATTCAAGTTATGACGGTAAATGTGTCTGCACTAGTTGCCCATAACCGTCCGTATCATTCTTCGGCCTGTCTGACAGACCCGTAACCAACGAATAGTCCTCAAACTCCGCACGGAATACTTCCCAGTTGACGCTCCAGTCACCCGCGAAGCTCATAGGCGATGGTGGGGAAATTTTGGCAGCCATACCTGACCCCGTGACCATGCCCGGTGCGGCGGCTCGCTGTTGCTGCGAAGCTTCTGCCGGCACATGACCGTCATCACTCGACTCTTCTGACATGACTTGACTGCCACTACGCGTAAACAACTAAGTCGCAAGTTCAATAGTTAACTTCTGACACCATGTTCTGTGGATAAAGTTACTAAATGAAGCACGAGCACACAAGCATGAAGTGCACAGCTGGTCGGTGTGTTTATTTCTGCGCTCCGACAACGCGGGGCATGCATATCCGGGTTAGTACATGTCATAATAAAAGCATCAACACAGTACTAGACATGAAATTCAATAAAAAAAAAAATTCAAGTTCAGATTGTTTTGTCAGATCTCTAGCTCCATAGGTTACGGGGTGCTTCCACACGTACAGGAACACTGTTTTCACTGTAACCGAGTTAATTTGAAAATGCCGACCAAAGAGATTTTTTTTTTGTGAGTGCTACTGAATCTTTCCGTGTGGACTGGATAACCGCACAAATTCAAGTTCAGGCGGAGTTTGAAGGAGTTGTATTAGCTCTTTATCTGAAGCAGGAGCATTTTCTCAGAGCTCCATATGGTTAATGGAGATGGCTCTTTGTGCTAAAGCAGATCTTCTGATGTATAGGACTACACAAGCACACAACATATTTAATAACTCATTTAACCTCAATGGGGAAGAATCTGCTGCCCTCTACAGGGTAGACAAATTCTCCGCGATATTTTTGAGCGTTTTGCACACTTTTGTGGGGATGCGTTTTTTTTTTTTTTTTGTAAACGGAGTAAGAAAAAACTTTCTTAAAAATAACCGGGTATGTATAGACAGGGCTTGAATCATGTGAATGTGAAGCCCTCTGAGAGTTTATAAATGTGCTTCTTTGTTGGCATGCTAATCACCCAGGATGGAAGAATGGCTTTTGTTTGCATCAAATCAAAAGTGAGAATGGTGTGTGTTTTTGTGTATGTGTGCAAACAATACCAGCCTTTAGATCAGCCTAAAGATCGATCTCTATATCCATTCACTTCCGTCGTCTCCTTGTCCTCACAGTACCTGGGATGTGATTGGAATCCATAAAGCATGGGCCATTAATATTCTATTAGCTGCTGTCCCTGTTCCCTTGATCACTTCCCTGTGTGACATTTCTAAATATCTTCAGGCATGACTGACGGTCTCTCACACTCTGGTTAACCACATAAGACAGCACAATAGTAGGTTTTCTCCACTGATCACAAAAATATTGAAAGATATTCTTAAATTTGCACTGAACTGAAGTAAAGATGTGAGATTAATTCTTATTCCTCTAATCTACTTCTTGTATGACTACTTTTATACTTGTCCATGACTCTCACCATTGAGAGTGGTGTTAATATGATCTAGAAGTAGAAATATGAATAATGTTTACCAACTCAGAACCTTAATTATCTTAAAGACTGGGCTTCTTTACATTATAATGATCACTGATCAGAGGCTGTAAGCACTAGAAATAGAAACCAAGAGTGCTACAGCTCTAGTCTTTTTCATTCTCTACATCACGTGTGGTTTGGGCAGCAAAAACTGGAGGGAAAATATATTAACAAAACGCACTGAGGATATGCCAAACCCTACATTTCGCGAGTGGATGCAGTCAGAATCTACTGCACATATGGCACAATATTAAACATTTGGTTCATGTCTGCATCATATGTTGTTTATTTACATTACTGATTTAATTTACTATTTCCCTGTAAATCTATAAGGACATTTTTTTCTTATTCAGACTGCACATTTTAAGATCGAAAAAAAGGTTGAGTAGAGCACCCCTTTTTAGCATCACTATCACCACTTCACAAAGCAGCTCAACTTTCCCATGCAGTTTTCAATGCAGGCACTAATCGTGCTTTCCTTTAGAGAGCAATCATTCTTTGGGCTACATTTTGACAAGTCTGGGACTGCTTCCTGCAGTGTCTGAGATAGACTGTGTAATTTTAGAGGTTTTATCTGACGTTACCACAGTTTTGCAATCATTGGCATTATTTAGAAAGATTTTTAAATAAACGATTGATTTTCAAATGAGTTCAGGCCGTCTTGAATTATATCTTCTTGAGTTTTAAAACTCTGTTTTGTTCATGACATTGAAACAACAATAGTGACCTTCAACTGGTTAGAACACCTGTTTTGATAGTAAACATGCGATCATATTTCTAACTTGTCATTTCTAGTTGGCCGAATACTTTACTTTTCCAAACTCTGATGGATTTAGGACGATTCGTAGGAAATGTGCGCAACTCACATTTTCCTTTGTATCGTTTTCAACTCAAAGATATTTTTTCACTTTCATTATTAAGATGGCTTCTGTGCAGTCAACCGAGAAAGTGATCATCTCATACCTGTTGTTATTTTTCTCTGCAGATTGTGTAGTCTGACTTTGAAGAAGCTAGTTGTGATGAAGGAACTCGACAAGGAGCTGATTTCTGTGGTCATTGCAGTCAAAATTCAGGTAATTGATCTGTTCCTATAACATGCAAACAAATCAAACAATGACTAGAAAAGATAAAGTAATCATTTTAAGGGGAGTTGTAAAGCATAAAGGAGAGTCTACCACAAGTTTGGGGAGAAATAAATCATGATAGAAGAAACTTCTACAACTATAGAGGGCTTGAACTAAGCGATGTCTCTATAGATGAAGAACACGCGATCAGAATTTTTTATCTGAACTTTTGTGCATCTTGTTAAACAATGGGCGCCAATGGTCATCTGGCCGAACGATCTTTGCGAACAAGAAAAAAAGTTTGGTTCTGCCATATCAGCTTGTTTTTTGTTTTTTTCTTGAGTTGACATAAAAGCACTCCATACACACTATCATCAATCTCACGACAGGAAACGGTGACGAAGAACAGCGTGATGAAGGAGAAAATTAATATTCAGAAACTTGTCTTGTTGATGTCTATCCATCAAGTGTTGTTCAACAAAGAATTAAAGCGGACATGTGGCTGTTGTCCCCTGAGCAGTGATGGGAAGTTTTGTTCAAATTTGACTCTTGTTCATTTAATAGAATGATTCATTTGAAAGATCCATTTATAGCACTCATATCGAAACAAAACTCTTTGTCGGAACAGTTTGCAATTAAAACTAAACACACAAATCTGGGTAAATTAACTCTCACTGTGTCTTCTTTGGTGTGGATTAAACTGTCAGAAAACAATTCACTCCTCAAAAAGAGTTGGTACTCATGAGTCATTTTGAAGATTCATTCACATATGTGAAGACACATCACTACCCCTTATGTGCCATCCAAGTGCAAAGATAAACAAGCCCTGAACAGGTCACCAAACAATTGCTGCCTTTTTAAAATAAAAGCCAAAATCGTAGCAATGGTATTTTCCTATTTACATTTGCTGCCTCCCAGTTATTTTTTCCCACAAATTTATAAGTTCCCTGTTTATTTTTGAAGTCATCTGCTTGATGCTTACATAGGGACATGCTTTATTTAAATTTTTAAAGAGTTTAAAATGCAACCTATTAATTAGTGAGGCCTCACAAATCGCACGATGAAGCTGGCAGGAACGGGCACACATTCATCATTAAATCACAATGGCACATAGCAGATGCCTCTCTTTCTCTTGCACGGTCACCGCTCTTCTTTTTATTTCTGCAGCTCCTTGGCTCAGTGCTCACCTGGTCACTGATGCCGTCCACGTGTTTGCTGTAAAACCACAGTGTTCAAAGTATTCATAGGCAATGATCTGACTTGAAAATGATGAAATAAATAGCGATACGTTTGTTTATAAACAAGTTGACCATTTTCACTTGCTGCAAAAAAAAAACTAGCAAAAAACTTTTTTCTTATATTTTCAGATAGAGTAGCATATTTGTTTAATGAAGGGTCACTATATATAAGGGATATTTTTATGGGTATATTTTTAAATGATGTTAAATGTGGAATCTTGTAAACTGATGAATGTGTGTCTAACACACAGGGCTCTAAACGAATCCTGCGCTCTCATGAGATAGTACTGCCCCCTGCTGGAGGGGTGGAAACCGATTTGGCTCTTACTTTCTCTCTACAGGTAAATATACCAAAAAATGTGTCTCCTATCATCGTTTAGTCATGACCTTCTGTTCTCGGAGAAGCAGCCTTTTTTCTTCAGAGATAATCTTAAGATAACTTTTTTTAACTTTCTGTCTCGGCAGTATCCACATTTTCTGAAGCGAGAGGGAAATAAGTTGCAGATCTTGCTCCAACGAAGGAAGCGCTACAAAAATCGAACAATTTTAGGATACAAGACACTGGCTGCAGGTTCTATAGACATGGCAGAGGTAGGATTCAGAGGGAAAAGGTTTGTTTTGAGGTGCGCTCGTGTTGAGATGCTAGTTTGTGTTTGTATGCAGGTGATGCAGCACCCAGCTGAAGGTGGTCAGGTCTTGGCTCTGTGCAGTAATCAGAAGGAGTTTCTGGGCAAAGTTGCAGAGATCTGGATCTATTCACTGTGCAGTCAGCCCATAGACCATGAGGAGGCTAGCATTCTGGGACAGAAAATCAAATGTTCAGGTATACGAATCTGTCAAATGAGTTTCTTTCACGACCGAGCAGCAAAAAAGAGTGGGCTATTGTATTTGTTTGTGCTTGGTGTCTACCGTGGTAGAAAACACACTTGAAACAGAATTGTGTTTACTAGATAGCCTAGTTTTGATAATTTTGGCCACTTATTTCATTACAATATAAAGCGGTAAATAATGTCAAATTTTGATTATACAAAAAAATCTGTCAAATATGCCATCAACTATTAGAAATTAGAAAAGAAACTGAATCGCTTTATGATGGAATTCCTAAATTGTATAAGGGAAACTTTAGTTGAGAATGTTCCTGATCATTTGTGACAATACTTTTTTTTTTTTACTAGATATCAGATAATATAAACTTTGAATTAAAAGGTTTCGTTTTAAATGTAGTGTTTTTAATTGTGTTTGTCTTCAGATTTAATTGATTATAACTTTTTATATTGATTTACAACTGCTTTTGTGTCCATTAATGTCTATAAAAGTTGCTTTTGTTCTTTTTTTTGCATTTAGTAAAGTCTCAACATTTTATCTGATCATAAATTATATAATAGGAATAACTTCTCTATTTATAGGCATTTACAAATCAATTTATCATAAGATCAAATGAAACTACGCACTTTGGTACACTTATTTATTCGATCGCTTTTTGTCATTCTTTTCATTATTTTTAAATACAATTATTTTATAAAAATATATACAAATGATTTGTTTATTAGTATAAAAATGTATCTGTACTGAACCTGCCTTCAAAGCATCATTTGTTTGATTTAAAAGATAATTACTCGGAGGAAGAGTATGAAAGTTTCTCATCAGAGCAGGAAGCCAGTGATGATGCAGCACAAGGACAGGTGAGCTCGCACATGCACAGAAAGACCTCAGTTCTGTTCCCTGCTGCTAATCTTTTTTTTTCGTTTTCTCATCTCTCAGGATTTAGAGGATGATGAATATGATATGAGGAAACCCAAAAAGCAGAGGAGGTCAATTGTGCGGACCGCATCGATCACCAGAGTAAGAAACCTACAGATTCGTACGTGTGTGTATCGGTTAGATGTGACCATGTCAAGAGTGTGTAGGTCAATTTCTCTGCTTCTCTGTTTTCATTAGCAGCAGAACTTTAAGCAGCGTGTGGTGGCACTGCTCAAACGGTTCCGGGTGTCTGATGAGGTGGGTTGGCTCTTAAGTTTGGTCCATGCCTGGTCTAAAACAAATTGATCACTTTTCTTTAGTAACATGACTAAATCAACATTAAAATTATTGTAGTATTAGATTGAGAATTTCTTCTGTTGTTGTGATGATTTTGAGCCTGTAAGACCATGAGACGAGACCTGACCCTCACTTTGCTCTGAAGATTAATTTAGCCTTGCATAATCAGCACAGCAACGGAAACCCAATCCTTGTTTACTGATATTGATCAGGATGGTTTTGCACAAAGAGAGCAGGACTGAAGTATAGTTATGCAACCAGCATTCTCTTTACCTTGAACATTGAGCATTATCATATACTACACATTTATAGATTGCACCAAAAAGTTGGATTTACTAGTGCATTTCACAAAATAGCTTATATTTTAAGTTTTTACATTCAGAATATTGAATGGATGACTGCATTGAACGCATTCATTTGCAGGTCACCTTTTACACCACTTCATAGCAGATAAAATAGGTCAGCGCTGCACTGTTTTTGTACATGTTGTCTGAAGGAAACGTATCACAAATTAAAAACAAATGCATTTTTAATTAAGATATTTTGACATTCAAACTAAAGGTTAAAACAGATTGTTCGCAATAAATGTAAACCGCTTTTGAAATGTTCCTATTGCAACATATTTTAAGATAAACAGATTTTTAAAAAGGCTCAAAAACAGTGAAGCATCGACTTAATTGAACCAGGAGCCTTCCGACTGCTGAATAGCAGGAGATGCTCTTTTTGCACAAATCCAGAGCAAAATATGAGAAATGTCAATCCGCGAACAGATCTCAAATGAAAATGTTGTTTTAGCTTGATTCAATATGAAAATGGAAAAATACAATTCTGAATACATAATTAAATAACAAAAGTATTTATTTGATCATTACATAACCTTTTTGGTTTCGATTAAATAGTTTAAATTTAGGAATTAAAGTTGAATTCATGAAGATTATACTTATATCTTTCATTTTTATTTTTGAAAGTGTGCCATAATTCTTAACATTCAACCATTTTGTTTTTCTAAGCTGTAATTGCAGTGTGCTGTGGGTTAAATGTTGCATGATGGTTTATTATTGCACAAAGCTTATATATTAGCTTATTAATCTTATTTATCATAAAATAATAATAATATTCTAGTTATAGGTGTAATGTTTTTACAGTTCAAGTCTAAAATTTAAAACCTATCGGCAGTAAATACAACATCCAACAAAAGCACTGCATACATAACCTCAGGCTTTTGTACTTTCGGTTCAGACACCTAAAGGACAGGAAGTGTGTGTGGGTGTGCGTCCAGCAGCAGCGAAACACCATCCCATCAGTTTTATGTCTCAGATTACTTCCTGTTATCTAAGGACATTTATTGTGGATGGGTAGCTTGGACTGAAGGAAGTGTCCGGCATGCCTCTATGGTTTGAACAGGATTGAACATAAGAATAATATGCTGAAGAGTACAGTAGATAGATTGTATAATGCCGAAAAACGATTCTATCAGTAGTATTAAAATACTTCATGATTTGTTTGATGATTCTAATATCATGTTGACAGGAGAGCTGGAAATAAAGAGCCTGTTTTTATCGAACTAGTGTAAAATGGTTACAATGGTATTCCTGGGAAGAAATTTAATACTTTTTTCCAGCTCTTATGGGGTGGCTACCATACATGTATTTAAAAAACTGTGATATATTGCACGTCTTAATCAAATCAGTTTTAGTGGAAAAAAAATTGCTTCCACAGAAGCATGGGTAAAATGATCTGAAACGTTGAAGAGTGTGTGTCTACCCAGTAGAGGGGAGCAGACTCGTCACCCATTGACATCGAATCAACAAATCGGAAGGTTCTTTCAGCTCCGAGCCGAGGCTCTTCAGGCTTCAGCGCATTCTATTAACGGCTGGGATATACAGCTCACACCAAAATAAGCCCATCTTCTTTCTTAAACAAAAATTCTCTCGCCAGTCTTTACTAACAACTATTTCACTGTCAAAACTTTCTTGTTCATCTGAGGCTCAAACGGTACTTTTTTAAAACTGGTGCTTTTTGTGTTTGTATGTTATTAAATATGTTGTGTGCTTGGGTAGTTCTATACATGTCAGAAGATCTGCTTTAGCACAGAGAGCCATATCCATTAACCATATGGAGCTCTGAGAAAATGCTGCTGCATCAGATAAAGAGCTCATATAACTCCTTCAAACTCCGCCTGAACCAGAATTTGCGCAGTTATCTTGTCCACACAGAAACGATTCAATCCTGTTTCCAAAAAATAAAACACACCGGTGTTTTTAAATTGACTCGATTAGTTTTAAATTCCTTCATATGATCTTCCTACCCTATATATTGCTGTACTCCTGTTGGAACACCTGCCATCCAGAACCTTGAGGTCCTGGTGGTTCCAAGACCTAGGTTGAAAATTCTCAGTGGCTGCTCCTTCACTACTTTTTTAAATGCAGCTTTAACCTTTTTACTCAACAAAGCCTGTGACGTAAAGCTGGTTTACTGTAAATGTTGTCTTTTCCCTTTTATGCCTTCTACATATCTATATCTTTTGCTTGGATAAAATAAAAACCCTTCCGTAATGTATTTTATTATTTCATTAAGTGTACATCATTAACCAGCACTTCATTTTACCATTTTTTTTCAATGTATGAAGTAAACGAAACCTAAAATAAGAGATGATCTTGTCTGAAGAAGCTGGAATAATTGAATAGTATCACTAGCTTCAGACTGTTCCTGAAATGTTCTCACAGGTTCTAGACTCGGAACAGGACCCAGCTGAGCCTCCCCCGGAGGTGGAGGAAGATCTGGAGAGTCTGGACTTTGAAAATCCCAGCGACAGTGGGCCAGAGCTAGACGATGACGAGAGCCTCCTCAGCACACCCAAACCCAAACTCAAGTACCCTATGAGACAACTTATGCCTTCTCAATGCTGAAATGTGTGTTTGTGCAAGCTCTTACAAAGCGTCTTGTTTGATTAGGCCTTATTTTGAAGGAATATCTCTGTCCAGCTCTCAAACAGAGATTGGAAGCATTCACAGCATCAGGAGCCATCGGGAGCCGCCCAGTCCTGTAAGAATACAATGCTTCAGTCGTAATAAACATGTGTGTGCTAAACTTAGAAAGGTTTCTGCTTCTGATTAAGTGAAGTTTCTACCATGAATTAACATTTTGCACGCATTTATTTGCCTTTTAAAAATTCCAGTAAGATTTGCTTTAAAATGCTAGATTTTACACACTTTAGCACATTTGGGACTGAAGTATTTCAGGAATAAAATACTAAGTATTTATACTAATATGGATATTGTACTGTTTTTTTTAAATAACGCTACCTCCAGCATGAAAGTCATGTTAAAATATCTGAAAAATAATTCTTTCCAACCCACATATTGGAATGTAGCGAATATACATATGGACATTACGTGCAATTTAGATTTGAAATCCAAACATTTGCTGCTTAATATCCTGTTATCTAACTCTCTTTCTTTCCTTGGCCAGATGGATCCTGAAAAAGGGAGAGCTTCAGGTGGAAAGTTTTCTATGGATAATGAATCTGATGATGTATCTATGGTACGTCCTTCAGCATCAGGGTTTCATGTTATTCCGTGATCTGGGCTCAATGTAAAAACTGAGTCATGGTGGTTATGAATCATAAACACAGAACTGAGATACTGAAGGATATAGCAGTGTAAGGAAATATTTAATTATTAGTTCAGCTTTGTTTATTGGAGAACAAAGCAGTTTGTTAAGGTACGAGACAGCTTGGTTTCAACTTGATTTGTGTGACCACTACAGTTTTACACATATTCTTTTGTTTGTATTTTGTTAAAGACCAATGTTTTTTTAGTGCATTGTGAAATGTTTGGAATATATTTTTGCATTTAATGGTGTTTGGGGTGAATGAGAAACATGGGGTAAAGTAACCTTTAGTCCCTGGAAGGTGGGTTTAGCAGGGTTTCCGTTGAGTCATTAAGAGTCTGATGTTAAGAGGACACATAGTAGGACTTAAAAAATCTTAAATGAACTGTTCTAGATTCTATATAGTCTCTTATTTTCTTGTTACTTTTTTATAGTCTTATTTTTCTGCTGTTGCTTTGGGTTGCCAGAGACTGAAATGTGCCTAAATGCCTAAGATTAGTAAAAATCAAGGGTGGGGTTGCCATAGTCTGAGAAAAAGTTCATAAATGCTCAAAATTTTAAAAAACGATTGTTAAATATGGACATAAGACTGTCAAAATGAATTTGTTAAAAATTTCTAAGTGCTTTTTAAAGGTTGCCATAGGTTGAGAAAATATGCATAAAAGCTCAAAATTGTTAAAAATGAAAATTATATTTGAAGTATTGCAAGAGATTGAGAAAATGGTAACCATAACCAATACTTTTATTTTTTTAGCATTTATGCACAGAGGTTGTAAATCCGCAAAACATAAAAGTTACGTTTAGCATTGCCATAGTTTGATAAAAGGCTCAGTTACACTCAAAATCTTAAAAGTGATTGTTAGAGTTGTTAAATATGTGCATAAGACCCATAAATGTAAAAACAAAAAAATTATATTTTAACAAGTTGTCAGAGATTAAGAAAATGTACATAAACACAAAACAAAATTAAAAATGACTCTTGGGTTTGTGAAAACATTCGTAAATGCTCAAAAACATAAACATGATGGTTAGGGTTTCAAAAAAGGTTTTGAAGCATTATGCAGAAACCCTGGTGTAGGGTTAATTTGTACTTTTAGGTAATTTACATTCTTATTTTTATGTTTGTAATGCCCTTAAACTGGTCAAAAACAAGTTGATTTAATAGTTTAATATGCTTCTTTTGTGCCTCTTTGGTTTAGGGTCATCCTGAGGTCGTGACCCCAACCTCAGAGCTGGAAATGATGGACAGTGTAGACTCTTTCATGGACAGGTTGCCTCCTACTGGCCGCATGACCAAAACTGAATCACTGATATTAACATCCAACAGGTGAGGCTACCTAAAATCCTTTCACTGCGAATGCTGACCTGCAATAGTTTGTTCAAAAATGTTTAGGAAAGACCATTCCTGTTTTATCATTCCATAGACCTTTTCGTAGATATTTGAATTTGCCTTCATCTGCAGAGTGGAGCCAAAGTTGTCTGGACGACGAGGACGGAGCACGTCTTTAAAGGAGCGGCAGCCCAGTCGACCACCTAATGAGAGAGCCAACAGTTTGGACAACGAAAGAGGTCTGGACACTCGCTACCACCTACAGGTCAGACAGAAGCTATGCATACTCCAGCTTTTCATTTACAGTCACTTATTACTAACTGAACAAACTCTGGCCTCTGTCTTCCTTAGATTCCACGCAAAACTGTTTACGACCAACTGAACCACATCCTGGTGTCCGACAACCATCTTCCTGACAGCATTATCCTCATCAACACCTCTGACTGGCAGGGCCAGGTATGACTGACTTATCTATGGTGAACTCGAGCTTATTTCATAAACCAGTAATCCAAAGGAGAAAAGTGATCTTAGGGGGACAAATTAATCAAGATGTAATGGGAGTAGTGCAGCAGTTTGAGTTTTATTTTCATTTAGATATTTGAAGCTTTTTTTTAACAGTATGAACGGTCTGTCTTACCATGGAAACATTAAATTAATCTTCCAGATACTATACTTTACATTTCTGTTCTTATTTTAATTCTTTCTTATTGAAGTTGAAATTAACTTGTATGTTTCATTTTTTAATAAAAACAGAATAATTATCATTTGAGACCATATGATAGAGGTTTATAGTAGATCAAATTGATCCATTATTAACACTTGGCTCTTTGTAATTGCTAGTATTTATCTGAGATGCTCCAGAATCATGGGCTTCCTGTCGTGTGTACCTGCACCACGGCTGACATCCAGGCTGCTTTCAGCACCATCATCGCTCGCATACAGAGATTGTCAGTTACTGCGCACAGAGACACAAATGCATTTTTTTTTAAGTTCAGCTGAGAAACTGACACACGGTGTACATTGTGTGCTTTTGCTCCTCAGCTGTAACAGTAATTCAGTTACTCCATCTCCTGTGCGGGTCGGAGTGGCTGGAGCTCAGCATTACCTGGCTGTGGTCTTGCGTTTGTTTGTAGATCATCTGACCCATAAAACACCCGATTGGCTGGGATATCTGCGCTTCCTTGTGATCCCTCTTGGTAAGTGCTGGAAAATAAATGGCTAATGGTCTATAAAACATTGCCAGAAGCAATATAGCATGTGTGATTATGTGCAGGAGTTCATCCAGTTGCTAAGTATCTGGGCAGTATAGACTACAAGTATAATAGCCTGTTCCAGGACTCTGCATGGAAAGATCTCTTTCATAAAGCAGAGGCACCGCATTCAGGTAACAGTGTCTTACTCGCTCACTTTCTCTCTTATAATCACTCGCTTACTCACTCGCTCGCTTGTTCATTCGCATTCTATTAATCTTTTGTTAATTCTCTTTTTATCACTCATTATCTTGCGATCACTAAATAATTCTTGCTTGCTCACACTCTCTCACTCACTTGTTCACACTCTCGCTCACTCACGCTCTCACTCACTCGTTCACACTCACTTACCCACTCACTTACCCACTCACTCGCGCACTCACTCACTCGCTCGGTCACTCACTCAATCGCTCACTCACTCACTCACCAATAATATATGATTTTATTCATGTATTTATTCTGTTAACATCCAACAGTTCAAGACAGTCCTGATGTGGTTTCCAGGGTAACCCAGTACATGCTGGGAGCAAGTGGGGCGCACCAGCTACCCATTGCAGAGGCCATGCTTACCTACAAGCAGAAGAGGTGAGACAGAGTTTTAGCTGCCCTTCAGAGGAGGAAAAAGAATGTCCTCAAAGTCACTGTACCACTCTACAGAAAAACATATTCAAAAATGTTTGCTGTTGTATTTGACTGAATACAACAAAAATATCAATGAGAAGTTGATATGATAGGTTTTTGGAATGTGTCAGAATAGGTTTCATTTAAAAAAATGCAGATATCTGGTTTTATTTAATAAAAAGAGCTACATTTATGGTTGAAGTTTCCAGATATTTATATCTTTCATGAGCATCTATTTTGTTAAAGCCATGTGTGGAAAGAAAGCATGTGAATGTTTCACTCATCATCTCTCTCATAATAACATATTTTATTTGTCTTTATTTTTTCTTGTCCGTGCCGTCTCGGAAGGAAAAAGAGCTTTCATTTTGATTTTGCAGTAAGGTATTGTGTTCGCCTCCCTGTGATCAGATACACATTCTCCAGATTCTTCTGCTTCTCTGTTTTCCACCATGGTTTCAACTGCAGTTCTTTAAGAGCAGAGAAGAGAGGTCCTGCGATACTACAGATTCTATCCACACTTATTGACTCTTAATGATTTCTGGTTTGAAATCATTTTAACCAAAAATACATTTTACTTCACTTGTAGTCTTTACTGTAACATGACTTTTTATATTCAACTTTACACTTATACACTTTATAAAATCATTAATATACTCTACTCAAACTACTTTAAAGAAATGTTATTGCTTAATAAACTGATCTAGAAAATTAGTTTAAGTTGTTAAACCATCTTTTATATCAATAGACTGCTGTGTGGAAAGAATCTCTCATCATTGAATCTCTCGCTGCTGGATGAGCATTACCTTCATCCTATTCTGAGTACCATCTCTAGAGTACCAGAGCCTTTTTGTTTAATGATTTATTTATTTTTTAATTATGCAATATAGGGATTGCAAGTTTGGGTCTTGTCCCTGCATGGGTTTCCTCCGGTTACTCTAGTTCCTTTCACAGTCAAAAAAACAGCCCCCCCACCACCACTCCCCCCAAAAAAGAGTGAATGAGGCATTGTTTGACTGACATGACAAACAGCCAGTCCCATGTCGTTTCGCATAGCGTCATATTTTAGAGTGCTGAAATGGTACGACGACAACTGACAGACACCCTTCTTATACTTTGGAGAGTCCAATGTTTAGTTGTTCTTTAAAATCACACATTTTCAATTCACACATTGAATATTCCATGTTCTTGATTGTACATCTCAAAGTTGTTTCTGGGTGGAACGAAAATACATGCATAACTCACTACTACTGAAAATCCATCAAACCACGAATCTTGAAATGTATCCAACTTTCTGTACCAAACTCATCATACTTTATCTAGCGTTAGAGGCTGAGACAAAGGTGTACCCTGCTTTTCACCACTCGCTAACTTGTTCACCCACCCACTCAGTAGCTGGCTCACTCGCTCCCTCACTCACCGAACCAAACACCAACCCTAACACTCATTCCCAACATACTCATTCGCCCATTTATCCACCCACTCATTCGGCTAGAAACTAATTCATCACTCTAAACAGGACTACACAGTTAAAGGAAAACAAATGGATGAACAATCTACATGTATGGAATACAGATGGACAAGTTTCAGTGTCGGTGGATTTGTTGAGGGGTAACCCTGAGACCCCAGCTGCAAAAAAAAATGGCTGCTGGGTTGCACCTTAATATCAAATGAGTAAACCGTATTCTAATGTTTGCTTCTGTCTTAAAACGTTAACAAAAAGTAACACTATGTTTATGGTATAGTCTTATCAGCTGAACATTTTACTGTCTGGTGCACTATATCTGCTGCTGGTTTCTGTACATTAAACTTTAAAACATTCTTCAGTTCTTAGATTGCAACTATTATGTAGATTTTGAATACTGTAGCTTTATTTGTCATTTTCATATGTAATAGCTCTTTTATTTCACATCTGCTATATGTACTGGGAAAATCAGTCCCATTGCGCCATCTGACAGCCACCAATGGTAGTCCGGATTACTTAAAATTTTGCGTTGCAGTGAAATCTACCACACTGCAATTAAACGGCAATCTGAGACTGGTTCAGTGGTCACCCATTGTATGATGGAGGTAATGCAGTTTTTTCTCGCTTTGTTTGAATTTTCCCTCTTCCATGGATCTTGGTTTCTCTACACCCACAGACATCCAAAAGCACACACTCTTAAATTCTTCAAGCAGGCATTTGAAGAATTCCTACTGAAGGTGTTTTGATTTGCAGACAGTTATCAGTGTCCTCCGCCTCTTGTTGGTGCATTCTCCTGCGAATGTTTTTTCTCTATTTCTCTTCTGATGAGCTCTGTGAAATGCCTCTGATTTGGTGCTTGTGCAGTGTTTCTGTCCACATGCCGGTACTGGTGATTCACCGTTTTGATTATCGGATCAGAGATGGTTCGAACAAACGTCCTTTATTTGTTTATGCTTGATTTTTGAAGTTCAGCTCTTAATCCTAATCCCTTTAATCTATAGTTCACGTGTTTCTGTTTTGACCATCTCTGGTTTAAAAATCCTGAATCTGATCCATGATTATCTGACTGTGCTTCTGCAAGATAAATGGGACTGCAGCATTGATTACACTTGGATCTTTTACCTTTCACTGCTTTTCTTTGCCGCATGTTTCAGTTTAAAATGAGATCAAATACCAATCGTGGGGTTGTAGCTGTTTTCAGTAATAAAACACTCCAAAAAGCATTTGATTGCTAAAACCTATTGATTATTAATTGCAAATATAGAAATGGGTTGTTTTAGTGTAGGATGTTATACTGTCCGAATATGATTTTTTTTTTTTTTTTAAGGATTTCTTCATTACATAAAAAAAATCTGTGTTTTGTTTTTCATAGTCCACTGGGCATTAATTATTGATTTGTTTTATTAGTTTATTTTGCTAATGTATACATTAATGTCTTTTTTTGGCTCTCACAGTCCAGATGAAGACTCATGTCAGAAGTTCATCCCTTTTATAGGGGTATGTAGTCTTTTTCATGGATATTTGTATGGTTTGAGTTCTTCAAATAGATTCATGGCTTAGATTGTGTTTGTATTTGCTTGTCTGCAGGTTGTGAAAGTGGGGATTGTTGAACAAATGTCTGCCACATCTGGTTAGTTTTTTTTCAACACACTGTTTTCACCTCTTTTAAGTACATTGATAAGGTCTACAACTATTCTATACAAACAAAAACTACTCTACTACGCTATGTTCTACTATTTTCGACAACTACTCTATACAATTAAATCTCTAAATAATGACACATGTATGTTCTATTTGCTTCCCAAAGTCTTCCTTTCAAATATTATTGAAAATAATTTCATTACTAGTGAGTAAGTAGTAAATAAATGAACAAATAAAAAAAATAGGAAAATTGCATGATAATGATGTATTCTTCCCAGAAATGTTCCAAGCTTACTGTGGATAAAATACGTTAGTCTCTCCAGTTTTATTCAGCAGATTGTAATAGTCTAAAGTTTATGGACAAAGTCCAATGGACACAGTCCAAGAAGAGATTATTGTTCAAGACTATGATATTGCCAAATAAATGTGCAGTTTTTGTATATTTGGCCATTTCCAGAGACAGTGATATAATTTCCCGATAATGATATAAAGATCTGTCTGAATACTCTATTCTGATTGGCTGGCAGATGTTAATTAATTAAAATAAGTAAAATAAGTAACTGCACAGGCAGTCCAGGTTGTTTTTTCACTCTATTAGCCACCATAACAGCAAACATTAGCCAATCACTCAATACAAGCGCTAGACCAAAGTTCATAAATTTGCTCAACTTAGATTGTTTTGGCCACTGACTATTTATACGCCCAAATTTTACAGCAGCAGTTGTGGAGCTCTGCTGAGCTGAAGCTGATGGATATTTTATAGTCAGCAGTAACTAACTTAATTTAAAAAAACACCCACGTTCGATGAGTTTAAGCTGAAGGGTGGTTCTTCCCCTCCATAGCGAGCATTTAAAACAGAATAATGACTTTGCTTAACCGTTATATATCCCTTACTTATATTATAAACATTTAGAACAGTTATCTGAAATATAATAGATACATCTGGTCAGTTACCCAGACAAATGCAATTTTTTACTAAAAGGTTTCATTGACCTAGCAAGTAAACCAAAAATAATTTTCTGTTTGATTATCATGTTTAGGGTTCATAACAAAGATTGTAAATGTTGAAATTTTTGTACATTTTAATATATTTCACAGAAGTGCCAAAAAAAGTTTTCGATTTATTTAGTTTTTATGCAAGAAAAGTCAAAATAAAAATTACTCTGTGTTAATGTTCTAATAAAATTAAGGGATCTTTGGTGCCCTCTCTGGTAAGATGATTTATGGATTATCTGTTTGTAGGAGATTCCGATGATGCTGCTCCTGTTGGATCTGCTCTTCTATCATGCACTCCTCCTACACAGATCTCCCCGCTACTGAAAGAATCATCCCCAACACCTCCCTCTTCACCTTCAGTACACATTTACAGGTACACAGAAAAAAGCACTTACTCACTGTGTCTTAGAAGTAGTCTTACTCGATGTTTGGGACTGCAGCTCCCCTGGAGGAGGGCATGGGGAGCCAATGGGACTTCAGGTCGATTACTGGAACGCTCCATCAGAAAGAAAGAAAGAGGTTGAGAAGAAAGATTCCTCTGGAAAGAATACACTCAGGTGCACTTTTCGCTCACTTCAGGTGAGCCGTCTGCCGTTGAGTGGAGCAGAGATGCATCATCAACCGACCATGGCCATGACAGTTGTTACCAAAGAGAAGAATAAAAAGGGTAGGATTAGGAGACCGTTTCATATATAAAGTATTGTTGAGCTTTCAAGTTTCAAGTGCCTTGTTCTCTTTTTGTTTAGTGATGTTATTTCCTAAAAAAACCAAGGATAAGGAGGCTGAGTCTAAGAGTCAGGTGATTGAGAGCATAAGTCGACTCATCTGCACAGCCAAACACCAGCAGACCATGCTGAAAGGTGATTATCAGACACTTGTTTTAAATCTGTTCCTGCTGTAAATGAATAAACTGAGAGGATATCTGTTGGATTTTTATACAATGAAGACTAGTGATGATCCTGTACAGGCTAGATTTGAGGCACTCGAGTACAAGTTCAAGTAGCATCTAAACTGGGCTCCAGGGATTTTGTACTCATACTTGAATCTGACATTTTGATCTTTGAAAACTGACCAAAGTGAGGACATAATAGGGCACAAAGCAACATTAAATAATGTCCATTTATATTGTTATACACTTAAAAGTGTATCTACAGTTTTAGAAAAGCAGTTTAAGAGTAAACTTTATGTAGAAAAGACAACAAACATTTTATAAATCCTCATGTAAAACTATGTTGGTTATTATTTTTTTATTGATTATTAATTATAATCATTGTGATGTAATCTAATTGGTTAGTTTTCTGTGACTGGTTATTGTTGCCATTATCAATTAAAATTTTGTTGTGCAGGATATATTGTTTGCAGTATTATCTGAAGTACTAGTTAAACAGCATTCAATTATCATCAAAATGCAACATTTTTCATCTGGCATTTATTGGGTGCCATCATGGACTTGCTGAATATTTGGAAAAATTAAAAACCTTTGCAGAACCAGCCAAAGAAACTGGAAATTGGGGGAAAATAAGGGGTAATCAGACTATGGGGGCTATTATATATTTAATTATTAACTAAAATAGTGTTATACATTTTTACAATGTGGCAAGGTGTTATCAAAAGTATCATTATTGGTAAAAATGCACAATCCAAGTGGAATTTAATGTTCACTATTTTGGTTTTGATAATTTGGGATTTGGGGTTCTGCAAATTTTGTCACTTTGATTGAATAAATCTGTCAATCAATCAGTCAATCAATCATAATTCAAAATGTGTCTGTTTAGTGCTTATTTTAGCAACTGCGTCACAAAAACCTAATGTAGCGGCTGCACCAATCATATGGATGCGTGAGTTCTTTTAAAAAAAGAGTGCTCGGACCTTCTGAATGCTAGGTGACACTTCAGTAAACTGCACGTAAACACAGCTGCACCTAACTTTGTGTATGAGGCTCGCTTTTATAAAAGAAGAAGAACGAAATCATCTGTAAATGTAACTCCAACCCATTCGTTGTCTGACAAAACACACCATTTCTAGCAACAACTTCAGCCTCCCCAGCTCTATTACTAGTTATTTCCTTCGTTTTATGTGATGTGTGAAGAGGAGAGAGAGAGAGAGAGAGAGAGAGAGAGAGAGAGCATTTCTCACTGATGCTGATTAATGCACGAGTGGACAGAGTACTCAATACAAACTATATGCAAAAAAATTTTTATAAATGTGCATTAAAGGAATAAATAAATGCAAACACACCATCATTTCACCTGTAGAAAATATTCTGTCCTCACGTGGTGCAAAAAACTAAAGTAAAGTGTGGTACTGAGGAGGAAATTACTGTGAGGAAACTGACCAGGTTTAAACTGACCAGTAATCCCTGACTTTGTTTAAACAGATTTTTGTGGTGAAATAAAGCAACAAAGAAACATATTTTTCTATTAAAGTTGGGAAAATACCGAAGAACCCGGAGTAAAAACCCTGCACACACATGCAGAATGTATTAGGGAGACACCGATACCACTTTTTTGGAAAATGAGTATGAGTACTTTAATTTCAGTACTTACTGATACCAATACTTAATAAAAACATGATTTAAATGTACAGGTAACAGTTTTAGTTAGTTTTAGCAGTTCGTTTTAGAACAAATTGACACAATGAAGTTAGACTTGAATGTAAAAATACTGTTCCTGATTCATTTCGTTATAAAATCACAGGAGCTTATCGACATATTCCCTGTAATTAAATAAAGCTAATTCTTTGACATAAATTGTCAAAACAAAAAAAAAATTATATATATATATATATATATATATATATATATATATATATATATATATATATATATATATATATATATATATATATATATACATATATATAAACAAGGGACTATTTTGGAATTAAGATCATTTAATTATAATGACAAGCATGTTGGATGCAACATATTACAGAATAAATGATTATCAAAAAAAAAAGGGCTTAAAATCTTGTCCTATGTCACTGCTTGTCCAAATATCCGTGTTGAAACTAGGGAGTTTTGCAGCAGGCTGTTTATAATTATGTTTTTTTATGGAGTCATGTAGTTTAGGCAGCTCTGTGTCAGTCATTTAGCGGCGGCTTGGGACATCATATTTGGGCTTTGGAGCATGGAGGAGACGCAGGAACCCCACATTTTCTACCTCCGAGAGTGGCTGATCACTCAAAGCAATCTACTCGATAATTGCCTGTGTTATTTTCACAGCGCGTGGATTGTCTCTGGACATTTTCTCTTGTCTTGCTGCAGTATAGGTTGTGTTGGTTTAGAAGCGTGGGTAAACTCTCTTTACTTATTGTTGATTTGGGATTTTAGGTGCTTGATTAAATTACTTGTGTTAAATGCGCTACCTTTTGAGCCTGAGCACAGGCTCAAAATTTCTCTAACTTGCAGTCCGCCTGTGTTTTGTCATCTTCATTCACTTTGAAATAGTTCCACATGGCTGGCATGTCTCGCCTCGTCTTCTCCCCTCTCAGAACTGCAGCCTGTGATTAACCCCTTACATGCCGCTCAAACATAGACATTTCTCAGACGGTGGTATCGGTCCCCAATATTGGGGGTCTTTTAAGGATTACTTTAGAAAATGTGGTAGTGAGGCCGATACCGACACCTGTATGTATACCGACACCTGTATGTATACCGACACCCTAATGTGTGTATGTATGCATTATGAACAAAAAAATTATATAAATTTTTTTGCAATGAGGAGAGATATTCAACATGTCAATGCTGGAAAAATATGAAAAGATATTAAGTTTTTAGTTACTCCTCAATTGAATTACTTTTCGTACTTGTGTGGAAAGAACATGAACTCAAGCTGTTAAGGACTCGACTCCTTTTGGAGTTTTTGGTTAGTTATGAACTTCTTATGCGCTTCTTATGCGCTAGCATGAACTTCTCAGCGCTAGCACATCTCATAGCAGAGCGTTTTCTAAGGAACCATATAGATGTCAGGAGTAAAAGCATGGTTAGAGACTGAAGCCAGTGGTGCTTTTGTGTTTTCCCTCTCTGCAGTGTTGATAGACGGCGTCGAATGGAACGATGTGAAGTTTTTCCAGCTGGCGGCTCAGTGGTCATCTCATGTCAAGCACTTCCCTCTGGGTGTCTTCGGCCCCTTGAAAGGGCCCATCTGAAGTATACACTGCTGACCGCTGTGGCTGCATTTCACATATTTTCACATATCTATCATTTCACATATCTGCTTCTTCAGCCAATGTGTTCTGTTGAGGTTTTTTTTCTTTCCAGTAAAAACACTCATGTAAAAGGCATTTTTTGTGACAATACATGCTGCGGTTTTGAACCCTCCAGTGTTTGTGGTGAAATGACTAATGAACTCAATTGTTTAACCCGAATTAACTCCGAAATTAGTGAGTTTTTCTTTGTTTTTAAAGACCATGGGTGGGGGGAAAAACCAGTGAAAGGAACTATTTTTGTTTGTTAAAGGCTTGATTCTGGGTTCAGACTTTACTCAGAGTTTTGAGATGGAACAAGTTCTCTTGGTTTTCCTTCAGCGTCCTGAATGTTATTGGTTTGTTTTTTTTTACTCTGTGTCTGTGTGAATGTATTGCTCACTGAAGGTACTGATCGCTAAAGCACTTTTAAAATTGACCTAGATTGTTTGTTTTAATGCTTCCTGTGATGCACGCTTCTGCTCAGTCCAGCTGGAAATAGCAGAAAAGCTTTTTAGGAACTGAAATTAGTCAGAGTGTCGGTCTACATTAGACAGACAACTCTTACCCCTCTGTGTGCACTCTAAACATGTTTTAACTGCTTCCATTTTAAAAATATATTTGTTTCCCTAAATACTTTGTAGAATATTGTCCCTAAAAGGTGAAGATTTCCCGGTCATATTTCACCCTAAAATACTACACTTTTCAACAGATTTCTTTCTAAATGTTAATAAATAACATTTTATTTCTTGTTCGTAAACATTGAATCCGACTCCTACAGTAAAATCCTTAGAATAAAGAGGAAACCGTTAAAAATGCTAAAAAAAATTCAAACCGCCACTGCATAGTTCTGCGTTTCCTCTTGACTCGTTTAGAGTAGAATCTAAATCAATTACTATAGTGCCTCACTAGCTTCTTAAAAAGCCAAAATACTTTCAATCCTGCAAATATATCCATCCTTGGTTTGACTGGCACTCGTGTCAAACCTGTGCAATGATATCAGTGTTGCTCTGTTGTATGCTCAGCAGAGGTTATTGTAGGTGCAATCGAGTGGAAGTATTTCAAGCTTGTCCAGAATGTTAAAGATTGACTGTTGGTTATGTTCAGAGTGTTTGGGGAGCTGTTGATATTGGCTTATATTTTAAGCTGAGCTTGACAAATGCCTTTGTCCTGTTTATATGTAAACCTGCCACTAGTATTGATTTTCTTTTTATTATTGTTATTATTATGTGTGATCTTTTTTAAATGTTTGAGCTTTTTATTTTTAATGTTGCACTCCTTTTATGGGGATCACACAGATAGATTTGTGTTTGTAAGAAAATAGAAAATATTACCACTGTAATTCTTTATCTGGATTTTAATAAACTACATACTAAGATACGCTGCTTGTGACTAATACTTTTTGTTGGATGGGGGACTTTAATATTTTCATTTGCATTTAAACAATTAAATAATGTTGTAATGTCTTTACAGAACTATTTTTATGCTAACTGACAAAAACTGACATAAACATGATGTCATTTACTTAGATTTTGATTGTCTTAAACAGTGAAAATGGTTGCAGTAAGCCAAATCTTTATTCTACTCTGAAAAGAGCAGTTACTATGTTTTGTAGCTTAACATGTATATCTAAATCAAGTTTTATGTTTATGGAAGGCCTGATTCTCCTATTTATTGGTTATAATTTTCTCTAAACTAATTTTATTTTCTGAACTCAATACAAGAACTCTCCAATTCCTTTCTATTGAAATGTGTACCTAAATCTCAGAATAGAAATGCAAGTCGATACTTATTGCACCATGCTCTAGCACAGGAATGGGCAAAAAAGGCTGCATCCATGGACTATTTATTCTCAGAGACTTCATGTAACACACCTGATCCCACTTTCGTGTCTCAATAGGGTCTCAATGACAACAGTGCTGTGGTTTTTCAGGAGTGAATGTAGTCACCGATGATCAGAAAGTTGAGCTTGGTTGTTAGATTGAAGAGTATGTAAGAAAATTGTATTTTTTATTTTATTTATCTTTTGATGCATATCCTAAAGTGATGTATGTTTAAATAACATTTATAATGAATTTTGCATCCCTATGTTTGGCACAAACCACCTCACATGAGTGGTAAATTACGATGCAGTTTAGTTGGGGTGATGATTTCAGAGTGCTTTTGGCAGCCTTCAGTAAAAGGCTATTTTAAAATGTCCAGCTTTGTTTTTTGGAGGGAACAAGTCATGTCAATATCTAATATAACTATGATGTGTTGATTGGGAGTCTTTTGCTGCGGTCACTTTGCATCACAGGGTTATAAAATCTTGATTTCATTTGTTAAAAAATTAGGCGTAATAACATGCTAATAGCAGCAGTTAGTATTATATTTTACTTTATTGCAATGGTGAGACAAAATGTTAGTTGCAATATAAGGTTTTAAGATTATATTTCATAATGCTATTATTTGTGTGCTGTAAATTAAAAAATTTTCACAATTAATAGATATCTGTATTGTTTAATAATAATTAATAATTATGATTCGATTGCACTTGCTTAATGATGCCTATTAATATATTAAAGTATATATTAATGAAAAAGAATGTACACAATAATAATCAATTAATTAAAGCTGCAAGCAGCGATGGGTGGGCCCTCGCACGATGCATCCGCGGGATCCAAAGATGCCGCCCCCTGGTCTTATGTTTTTTTTGTCATATACATTAAGTAAAATTTGTAAGAGATACAGCAACAAATACATGAATTTCCCTTGGAATTCATACAGCCAGCAGGAGGCGCTATGAGTGTATCATCTAGTAAGCATATCTACTTGTTCTGAGGGGTAAGCTCATCATTCCATAAATTTTTTACATTCACTGCCTATTGACAACACCTATTTTAAACACATTTCAGAAAATCTCCAGGTGGCGCTATAACAGTCTCATGCCATGAGCATATTATTCCATTTAGAATTACCAGCTCATCATGCAAGTTTTTTTGTCATGTACATTGAGTTAAATATGTAAGATATATAGCAACAAATACGTTAGGATCCCTTGGAATTCATACAGCCAGAAGGAGGCGCTATGACTGTATCATCAAGTAAGCATATCTACTTGTTCTGAGGGGTAAGCTCATCATTCCATAAATTTTTTACATTCACTGCCTAATGACAACAGCTATTTTAAACACATTTCATAAAGCCTCCAGGTGGCGCTATAACAGTCTCATGCCATGACCATATTAATCAATTTAGAAATACCAGCTCATCATGCAAATTTTTTGTCATGTACATTGAGTTAAATATGTAAGAGATACAGCAACAAATACATTAGTATCCCTTGGAATTCATACAGCCAGCAGGAGGCGCTATGACTGTATCATCAAGTAAGCATATCTACTTGTTCTGAGAGGTGAGCTCATCATTCCATACATTTTTGACATTGATTGGATGAAGGATGTGAGAGG
The DNA here is from genome assembly GCA_900490495.1 of Danionella dracula. Taxonomy (NCBI): domain Eukaryota; kingdom Metazoa; phylum Chordata; class Actinopteri; order Cypriniformes; family Danionidae; genus Danionella; species Danionella dracula. Next base: position 1,471,715 of record UELW01000778.1, read on the forward strand.
TACAGTAACAAGTACCATTATCCCCATACATTTGAGAAAGCTCAAATTCGAAGCAGTGCCACAGAAAGACCGTGCGACGAACTTCTGCGTTTTTGATAACTTTTGATCCATACTGTCTTAAGAGTCACCACACAAATTTTCAGCTTGATCTGGCAATTTTCCTAGGAGGAGTTCGTTAAAATGCGAGATGAGCTGTTTTCACATACTATGTGGCGCTGCAGAGCTGTCGTCCAAAGTAAAGTTGTATAAACAGTGTCAGATTACTATATTTACTGAGGATGAGGTTTAGGTAAAATTTTGTGGGGTTTCTAACTTGTTCAAGGTGTCAAAACAGCTTAAACATCTATTCTAGTAACATTTAGGGGGGCGCTGTAGAGCCAATCTTAGAGCGGTGTCACATTGCGGCCTATCACTTTATTCAGCCTTCCAAGCTCATCATGTCAGGCCGTTTTCGTGGACAACGGATAAACTAGAACGGAGATATACTCAAAAGTATGTCAATTTGCATCACATTTATGATTCGTGAAATTTGAGGGGGCGCCACCCAAAGACCGTTTTTAAACTGCTGCGCTTTTGATAACTTTTCATCCCAAAGGTCTCCCGAGTAACCACACCAATTTTCAGCTCGATCTGGTTATTTTCCTAGGAGGAGTTCGTTAAAATGCGAGATGAGCTTTTTCGCAATCAAGGGGGCGCTGCAGAGCTGTCGTCTATAGTAAAGTTTTAAAAACGGTGTCAGATTACTTTATTTATTGAGGATGAGGTTGATGCAAAATTTGGTGATGTTTCGAACTTGTTAAGGGTGTCTAAACAGCTGAAACATGTTTTTTGGTAAAATTCAAGGGGGCGCTGTAGAGCCATTTTTTATGCTACGATCACGCCGACTGTGCCAGATCGCTATTTTTTTGCAAGCTTGACCTTAGTGCCGATTTTGGTGAGTTTTCGAGCACGTCTAGTTGGTGAAATCTGCGACGAAAAACACGGACAAAGAATAATAATAATAATAATAATAATCCTAACAGATACAATAGGGCTTCGCCGCACAGCTTCGCTGGCGTGCTCGGGCCCTAATTAATACATAACAAATCAGAATATATCAAATATAGGCACAAACTTTCAAAGCTGTGTAAATAGATTTTATGAATGTAGAATTCGCGTTCTCTTATCAAGGTCATAAAGAAAGATAAAGTCGCATACATCGTCTTATTAATCATCAACAAAAATCATTACAATTGTATGTTACAAGATTTCGCGGGTTTTTGGGGATTAAAACTGATCGACTCCTGTGACGTCATCAATCTTGCACCGGAGCAGGAAGTGTCTCCTGTCGATGGACTACAAAACAACCGAGTCTCTATTTTGTTGCGCACTTTCACGCGGTATCGAGTAAACATGTAACTGTCTATACTCCAGCTGACCCAGAATCACCCGAAACACTTCCGAACTCAGGCCCATGACTACCGGGACTCTCTAGCGGCGACGGGAGACTCGTTTGACGGAGGAGAGATGAAGGAGTCGCGAGGCGGCGACATGAGGAGTTCCATCGAGTTCCTCAGCCGCAGGACTCTCGGTGGAGACCCGCGGCTCAAGGAGCAGTTTCAGCGCCGCAGACTGGCCGGATGCTCCAGCCTCTACAAGAAGGACATGCTCGGACACTTCGGCTGCGTCAACGCCATTGAGTTCTCCAACAATGGAGGCCAGTTGCTGGTGTCCGGTAAGATCCTCCGGTTCGGAACGCTGCTTTTGCTAATGTGGGTCAAATGGATAGACATGCAAATGGCCAACATGCGTTAACTGAAGCGTACGGAATCAAACATATTTACATCTGTCTTATATCAATTAGGCTTGAGTGCTAAATTAATAGGGTCGTGCTGACCTTTTTTACTAACAGGAACGCTTAATTTTCCCAAACACAATAAAGGGAGATGTTGATGTTTTTAAGATATCTAAAAAATTATATTTAAGCTACTTCTGTATGTTTTGCATCTTTATTTCATCAACCGATGAGGCTTTTAGAAAGTGATAATTCTATTAAAAAAAGGAATTCTACACGAACAGAGTTATGGGCGTACCCGTGTTGACATCACGTGACCTGCCTTGACACACTGTCAAAAGTTACGATATTAAAAGTGCAGAAGCTTTCAGGATATGTTATCAGTATGTTTGATACTCCATTAAGTGGATAAATAAAGTAAATAATGTCATTCTTCAAAGACAGATCTAAAGCAGGTCTTTAATTGCCTGGGAGGGAAAACAATACAATTTAACTGCTTTATAGTTAATATATGCCATGTGTTGTTGCTTTTCTTTTTTAAAAAGACAAAAAAATGTACTCTTTACATGAGAATTATATTCTATCAGTAAGTATGTTTTCACAATGAAGTACTGGTAATTGAGTCACAGGGATCCTAACAGTGGTGCTGCAAACATTTACTGAACAAAATGTTTCTTAAAACTCGAAATACGGTCCTTCAACCACTTGCTAAATCTTTAAAGATAAAAAAAGAGCTGTGGGAAGTCTGTGGTGTTAAGTCAGATTAAAGATGGGAGGGAATTTGGGATCTGATTAATCTGAAATGTCCCCTATTTTTAGTCCGTGTTTGGAGAGTTTAAATTTTTCCGCTATTGTGCTCACTCAGTATGAAAGATTCAGCAAACATAAACTGCTGCTTCTGTAAATAAAAGATCTGGTCAGTACAGAACTGTTAAACTGAGAGTTGTATTCACTTCTCTAATAATGTTACATGAGAAAAAAAAAAGTTCTTTTATTTTAGACAATTAACTGTTGGGGGCGGGGTCAAACCATTCACTATATATTGTACACTGTGTATTAGGGCTGCAATTAACGATTATTTTGATAATCGTTTAGTGGGTCGTTTTTAAATTTTTTTTTATATCTATTTTATTTCTTTTATTGCTTAATCAGATAAAACTGAATATAACAATATAACTTATAACAATATAAAACCATAAAACAGGGTATTATTTATAAATATAAGTAAATAAAAAAGCAAAAACCACAAATAGAGTTACATGACAATTAATAATGAAACTTTAAACCTTAAATGAAAAGCAAGTTTGTTCTTGAACTGTAAAACTTCTCAAAATATAAATAAATGAATAAATAAATAAAGAGCAAAACACTTGTTAAACACTTAATTTTGAAAACAGACTTGGTAGATGACAAGTTAACTTTGTTGTGGACTATAAATAAAAACTCTAGAAATAAAAAAAACACGAATAGTCTTTATCAAAATGAAAGGAACGATTAATTTTCTTTGATGTACAAATGAACTGTTACTTGCATTCACTGAAAACCAAAACAATTTCTATATGTATTATTCTAGTGTTATTCGCACCGTTTAATTTAAGATCATTTAAAGTAGCACCATTTAACTAATCACTATTTTTCGAGGCGATTGAGCAGAGTAAGGCTAGCGAGTTGTAAGTGAACTTCTGAAGTGAATGAGCTGCTTTCACAACTACTTCTGGGTTCTGTGAACAGCGCTGGTCCTTTTCGGGTTATAGCAAAGTCTACGGCCGCGGCTTTGTTTTACACGCGCTCTCTGCGTGAATTTCCAAAAATTGATGTGACAGCTCTTTGTTATCTGTGTAACATAGTCAACGAGCTACAAATCTGTTTGAGCAGAAATTATCCTGTTGAGAGATCTCAGAAATGAATTGCTGTCATTGCAAGAGCAGCTGAGAGTAGATGGCCGAGGGAGCGCCTGCAAAGAGCCGACCCCAAAAACACATTTCTGTGATCTCCGAGGAAGGATTATTTCTGCTCAAACAGCTTTGTAGCTTATTGGCTATGTTACACAGATCATAAAGAGCTCTCTTAAGTTTATTATCAGCACTTATACGTCAAACTATTGAACTGGGAAAAGCAAATCTGTGGATAGGTGTTCAACTTTACTGAAGTAAAAAATACAGTTTTCTAGTTCACGGCTTGGAGTCATGCTAGCTTTTTTTTTTAGCATAAATGATGTACACACTGATTTATGGAAATTCCTGCAGAGAGCGAGTGTAAAGCAAAGCCTTTGCCATAACCGGAAGAAACTGACAGAACGCAGAAGTAGTTGTGCAAGTAGCCGGTAGATCTAGAGTGACTGTCCCGAAGTTAGCAAACAGTTTAAACAAACGCACTTAAACAATAAAAATATTATGTAATGAAGCAATAGTTTTTACCTACCCTACTAATGTTTCGGCATCTGAAAAACCAATGTGTTTTCGTTTAAGGTGCTCGTGCATCACCGTTCTGCTTCCAAGCCATAAAAGCTCAGCCAGCATTGTATGCAGCTCAGAGTTCAGAAATGATTCCACACTTTGGAAGATTTTGGGTGCACACTTTTTCCTGAAGATGACACTTGGTGTCATGCACCTCAGTGACATCAAGTGATCAGATTTGTTGACAACAAATTTCATTATTGATTTTAGCGATTAGCAGTTGCAGTCTGTCTGTTTATATATACACATAGTATGTGTGATGTCACCCATAGCTTTTAGCAGGACCCAAAGGAGACACAGAGTTTGGGTAAATCAGGCATTTGCTGCTTTACAAAGTATTACAACTCAAAACATGCAAATAATTGCACATGAAACTGATGATGTGTGAGGGAACTTGGGAACTCATTTGCTTTTTTAGCAGTGGGAAAATAGAAGGGAAAAGTCAATATTAATCTTGACAACAAATCTCAATCTTTTTTTGACCCTTTTGGTAAATTGTGGACTTGACTAACATTTTTCATATTTCTCTGGGACCTTAGCAGCTGTAAATGTGTGTTTGTCTATTGATCATCCACCATCTCTTAGTGTTGATCTAAAATAACTACATTTGTGCTCTGAAGAAATACCCAGCATTCACAGGTTTGGAAGGTGATAGATGTCAAAAAAATATGTGGGGTTGAAAATCCTTCTAAACAGTGATCATTTTGAGAGCAACACAAATTTTTCTGTTTGTACCATATTCTAACCCTTTACAAAACACTGTTGTACAGGTTTGTGAAAAAATGCAGTCTGCCATCTTGGTGAGTCCTGGATGAACTTAAATGAGCTCAAAACGCTTATAAGGTTGAATTTGATCTTTGGAAGGGAGGGATTTGGGTGTAATAGGAGGCTCTGTTCAGCAGACACACAGAAGAACTTTTGTTTGTTAGGTCCCCTGTGTACCCTTCCACAGTTAAATGCTGTGCCAGTCAGCTATCTACATTGTTGTCATTTTTAACATCTCACTAGAGACCTGCCATGTGCCAGTTTGGGTCAAGACCAAAGACATCATTTCATTTCATGGAAACATAACAGAAGATATAAACACTGACTGATGAAGTATTAACCGAATATTACAATATGTTGATGTTGTGGTACCTTTTTTTTATTTAAGACAAAGGGTGTCCAGTCACCAAAAAACTCTCAGAAGCAAATTTTACAACAGCAATTCTTTCAAAGAAGCAGGCTGGTCAAGCCTTTAAGTAAAGACAAAACCCAGTTTGAAAAGCCTTTTATGCTAAGTCAGTATGTGAGGGAGCATTTTATGCTCAGAACTCATTTTGGTAGGGTTAGGTTTGGAACACTGCAGTGCCTCTCAGACATATCTGTAATTGTTACCAGATTTATGCTTAAGTGGTTGAAAATCTGTAAAAAGGAAACACAATAAAGGAAAAAGGAAAAACACAAATAAAAACTTAATAACGGACCATGCATTTTTAACTGTAAATGTTCTTTTCATACCAACACTTTCAGTAACTTTAATTCTTGTACTGAACATAATACCCTAATGTTTCTGTAACGCTGTTATAAAATTACCCGTGGTTCTTTTCTTACATACTGCACAATTTCACAATTGCAAGATGATAATTGCAGAAATATTTACTTTAAGCTTGTCTTGAGGGTTTGAATGTTATTTTGAGAGCTACCATCATGTGGAATGCCAATGGAAACTTATCATGAGGCTCTCTCTTGTGTCTTTTGTAAGATTTATGTTTGTGTTTTCGAGACGCCTCAGTTTTATTTCTGGATGTAATCCATCTGTCAGAAGAGGCACGCTGACATGAAATCAAACAGGTGTTATTTAGTTTATTTGTTATTATGTTGTTATAGTATTTATAGTAAATATACAATATAAGCCAGTTAAAAAAAATCATTTTTAATACAAAAAAAGCTTGATGGCACCTGGAGAGGTAGATTATAAATCTAGATTCATCTATCATATTTAAAAAGACAAGATGACAAATACACTTTAACAGACTTTTGAGGTTTATTTTTGATAAGCATTTTAAGAGAAACAACATTGTGAAGCAGCTCCGAACCATTCTGCTCGCAATCTTGGTAATTAAAAGGTGGGATATTTAATCTGTTGTTATCAGTGTAATACAACATGCGATAAGTGTGAAGGCATCATGCGATGCCCAAAGAAATTTAAATTTAACACCAAGTATACTCTCATTTAAACAACATTTTCTGCACGTGTCATGATGGTGTATATAAATTTCAATAACCTTTGAGATAGGAAGGTTCTCAAGTCATGTTGAAATATTTCCTAGTCGATACATAATTAAAGCGAAAAACTTGTTAGATCATCTGATTGTCCAGAGATAAGGTTTGTAGTTAATCACAAAAGCAGGATCATACAGACAATAAACAACCTCAAGATGTTTTTAAACACAAGTTAGTTTATTGGTGATAGTGTTTATTTTCCTGTTGTTCTGCTGTAGGTGGAGATGACCGCAGAGTTTTACTGTGGCACATGGAAAAGGCCATACACTCACGGGCCAAACCAATCAAGCTGAAAGGGGAGCACTTGTCTAACATCTTCTGCCTGGCTTTCGACAGCACCAACAAACGTGTTTTCTCTGGAGGTACTAGTCATCGTGCGGTGTACATATAGTGTTCTGCTACTGAAATGTGGTGTTTTGTAACACTCCTCTGTATCTGCAGGAAATGATGAGCAGGTGATCCTGCATGATGTAGAACGTGGCGAGACACTCAACGTCTTCTTGCATGACGATGCAGTGTATGGTCTGTCCGTTAGTCCTGTTAATGACAACGTCTTCGCCAGTGCCTCAGACGATGGACGAGTTCTTATTTGGGACACAAGAGAGCCACCGCATGGAGGTACACATGTGTGGTAGATGAGTTTAGGTTTTTCTTTATACAACATATCTTATCTTCTTATGTGTGTGATGTTGACAAAGCTGAATGTCATCAGTTGATTACAGTTTTAGTATTCATTTCACCTGAAGCATGATTTTGGACTACTTTTGGACTTTTGGATTTACATTTAATTCTATTTAAGACCACAATTGATTTCTTGAAGTACAGCACAGCACACAAATATTTAATCACAAAACTATATATTTTATAAAACACAGAGCTCGATTTGAACCAAGATTACTAGTGTTTATATTCATAAATTTTATATGTTCAAGTGCATACTGTGGAGGATAACGTAAGGCCTTGAGGCAATCACATGTTAAACACAATATTTTTGAGTTGTTTTTAGTAAATCGGCCAGATTTGACCCGTCTGTGTTTGTGAATAAAAAAAATTAATCCAGTCACTGAGAGAATAATCTCTCATACACAACAACCTGTTTGCCGCTTTTTGATTTCTTCATTCATGACTCAGTTTTTTAATAGCACTAATTCTGGACGAAGTTGTGTTTTAATTAAAGATGAAAGTGTTTAGTGTTTTGCGGAAGGTAAATGGCAAAATTCCTTAATTAAACTATGAAAGTTTATTCATCATCACGCCAATTTTAAGTGTTGCATGATGAATTCATTATCTGTAAATGATTATTTGAAAATATAGATTTTGAAAAGAGATGTATCACCTAATATTCTGGGTTGTTTTTTTCTTACTCCAGAGCCGTTCTGCTTGGCCAACTACCCCTCTGCTTTTCACAGTGTGATGTTCAACCCTGTGGAGCCACGTCTGCTGGCCACTGCAAACTCCAAAGAGGGGGTTGGACTTTGGGACATCCGCAAACCTCACAGGTCAGACATAACTCTGTCTAAAAAAATATGGTGCTTTATCTAAAAATTCTAAGAATGTTTAGATAAACATAATAAATATATACATAATTCTTCATATACACACTAAATATGGTTTTGAGCTAGAAACACTGCAGATCAAATTCCCTTTGGGTTCCAATAAATACATTTTATAAATAAATTTTTTAATATTTTGGTATATTTTGGGTTGCAAGCAGTCAAGACAATTTTATTTAGGCAAAGTGCTCTAAATAAATAAGTCAAAAACACATTACATATTCGTTAACAACTGCATTTAATATTGATACAACATAAATTGTATTTGTAATTGTGTCTGTGATTCTACATAAACATTTAGTTTAACACATTTTGTATGACATTTAGTTCACTTTTGATAGACAGATGCGATGACCGTATACAACCAAATCCAAAGGAAAAAAAGACACATAATAATCGTAGTTCTGCGTACACGTAGTTCTGTGAACAGCGATCATATTATTAGCATACACCAACAGGTGATTCCAATCCTTTTCTCTGCCCCCTAAAATATAAAACATTAGACACTTCACTTCCAATTCGCCAAATTCTTTATACCCACAGTTTCTTGACAGGGTACTAGGGGGTTGGTTTTCAGGGCCCAGGTCGCTAACCCCGGAGTTTTTTAATGCACAACTCACCCAGTATACTTATTCTAATCTCACTATTTTAATTCTAGGTTAATTGCATGTAAGCTCACTTGTGAAAACGATATATGTGCATTCATATTCTGCTGTACATCATAACAAACATGTTTTGCTTTGTTATGCAGAACTGTCTTTACAAGTGGTATTAAATAAACTTAAAAATACAGTTTATTTTAAGTAACCCCTTTTACAAACCTAATGACGCTATAAATTGCATGCCATATATTGCAAGTCAATAGTGGTAAAATAGTGAGAGGACAACTGTGCCACATGATAACTTCAAACATATTTTAGAAAAAGAAACAAGAAGTCGGCTGATTTATGGAGAGAATTCATTGCTGAACACTCATCCTTGAATGTAAATAGTTTACACTGCCGGTTGTGTAGGAGTCTGGCAGTGAACTCTGTTTTCTTCCTCACTTCGTGTAAAGAGGAAGCTTTTGGCCTGCTGTGTTTACTAAGCCCAGCAGAGGCCAGTAGAGCTGGAGTGAAATGTCCTTCAGTCACTGTTAACCAGAACCCCTTGTTAAACCTAGCTTTTAAATACATCTATTTACTCTGTATCTAAGCATACTTTTCCCCCTAGTTCTCTGTTGAGGTACGGCGGGAGTTTATCTCTTCAGAGCGCCATGAGTGTGCGCTTCAACAGCATGGGCACTCAGCTACTGGCCCTGCGCAGACGGCTGCCCCCTGTCCTCTATGAGCTGCACTCTCGGTTACCCAGCTTCCAGTTCGATAACCAGGGATACTTCAACTCCTGCACCATGAAGAGCTGCTGCTTCGCGGGTGACCACGATCAGGTTCGAACTACTGATGCAACTAAAACAAATGCCTAAGAGCATTTTGTTCATATTAATTAGTTAAAGGCTCTGAATTGGTATCATAATGCAAGGATGAAGTGTAGAGTTTGTATGACTATAGATTTAAACTATAAATGTGTAAATGGAAAAATGGCTGCTGCTTTTTTGTCAACATCTTCATTCAGTTAACATCATAGCTGGGTTAGCAAATGATCTTTTTTAGTTACTTCAATAGGTAGTGCATGTGATAAGAGCACCACCTGATCAGCAAAGGTGTTAGCATGTCTGTGCAAGTTTGTTAGCATTCTTGTGTTTGGGGGGGTGGACGTGTGTGTAGATGCTGAGTGTGTTCAGGTATGATCAGTAAGAGAACGTCAGTCTTGTAGAAGCATGTTTTATCATTGCGGAATCTAAAGCTCAGCAGATGCTGTTCTGTCTGTCTACCTGTGATTGTTTTTGTGTTTGTACTCGTGCTTCTTATTCTTTGGTTTATCCTTCCTTAATTGTGGTTTTCGTCTGAAAAGATCAGAGCATGACTTTGTTTTCTCTGGTTAATGTCCTGAGAATTTTTTGCCACGCCTTGCATTTTGAGGGAACGATAACTTGCACTGATGATGTCAGTTATAATTATTTAAGATTAAGGAAGGATTTAGGAAGAATTAAGGATTTTAAGGTATTCAGAGGTCATTATATTACTTGTTTGGGTGCAAAATGTTGCTGCATAATTTTAATCTTTCTTTTAAACAATCAGGTTACTATGCAACACAGTTAGTGTATAGTAAATATTTGAATATATAATGCTAAAAGTGGCTATAGCCTGCTGTTTTTTTCATTGAACCTTCCAACAACATTTAAAACCAGTTGCACAGATCTAGTCTATGGCCATTTCTCAAATAGTCCTTATTCAATGTAACATCAATAAGTAAGTGATGAAAACTTCATCCCTGCAGTTGTCATAAATCTCTCAATTAGGACTATAGAAAAAACTGCTAATACCAGGTTTTAGATAGATTTTTCTACATTTAAGTTTATTCAATATAGCATTTCAATGGGATCTATCTATTTAGCATCAACCTTGCCTTTATGTGAATTCATGGCAATCATAATAAATGATGTGATGGTAAAATAACAGAAGTGCATGAGTGAAACTATTCTCTAAACAAATCGATCTTTTTTTATTAAAGAAACATTTATGTAAAGTAAAAGACACTTTTGGGCATCAACGTTGTTGATGGGGAGTCAATGATTAAACCTGATTTTGTGTCTAGGCAATTTTGTTTGTATAGCATTTTGTCATATACATAGGCAATTAAAAGTGATTTACAGAGAATTAAAAACAGTTCAGTGATGAAGCTGGCAATGAAACAGGTCAGAGATAACAAAGCAGAGGATAAAACATTGCAAGCTTGACACACATGTTGATTAAAATTCATATGATAAAAGATGTTCATACGAGCAGCCAGCAGTTACCAGTCAGTAAACGGACATTGAAAAAGTATTTAGTTTGGATAATAAAGTTAGGATTTTTTGGTTTAGTTTTAGTTAGCCTCTATAGTCTCTTCCGGAAATTGGTTTCAGCTGTGGGCAGCATAGTAACTGAAAGTAGACTCTCTCTTTTTGGAGCAAACACATGGTAATTCTAACTGATATGAAGTCAACTAAAAGCTCTATTTGGCTGGTATTCAGTCAGCAGATCTGTTGTGTATTTTGGTTTTGTGACTTATACAGAATAGATTGTGGGAGTTAGTTGTACAGAATAGAAAGTGCTGCTGTCCATCTGTCAATGGCAGCCAGTGTAGAGACCTGAGGACTGGTGTTATCTGCTCCAACTTTCTAGTTCTGGCCAGGATTCAAGCAGCCACATTATGAACAAGCTGCAGCAGTCTAATAATTGTTTTTGGATAGACCGAAAAGAGACTCTTACAGTAGTCTATCCTGCTGGTGACATGAATTAATTTATCTAGGTTCTGACTGGAGATGATTCATCTAATCCTTGAAGCAGATTTAGTTGTTGCTCTTTTATTACTAATGAAGATCAGATCAGAATCCAGAAACCTGATTTTTCGTTTTACCTGTGGAGTGAATCCCAAATAAATACAAACTTATGAGTCTGTGTATTTGTGTGTGATTATATTATTTAGGAAACCTTTGAAGATCTTGGTGTATTTTTTCAGAGTTTTGTGGAGTAATTGGATAGTGTGTGTTCGAGTGTGTATGTGTGTTTAGTAACAAGTCTCTATGTGTTTCCAGTACATCCTGTCTGGCTCGGACGATTTTAATTTGTACATGTGGAGAATCCCCAGCGATCCAGAAGCAGGTAAACAGCCACACTCGTACAAGTGTCTTATGCCGCTGTGCTCTTATTGTTTATGGACACAATCCCCCTGTGTGATGGCAGGAGGTCCCGGTCGAGTGGTGAACGGGGCTTTTATGGTTCTTAAAGGTCATCGGTCGATTGTGAATCAGGTTCGATTTAATCCTCACACTTACATGATCTGCTCATCCGGGGTGGAGAAGGTCATCAAGGTCAGTTGCTACTCTATCTATGTCTCTAACGTATAATTTATAATCTTAATATATTTGCATAAAAGAAAGTATCCATAGTCATACATTTCCTTTTTCATTTAAAACACTTGTTTACTTTTATTTTAAGTAAACATTCAGCTGCTTGAGAGGGTTTTTTAAAATTATGCGGTGTAACTCTAAACATTTAACATGCAAATTATGCAAACCAGGTGTAAGAGCTACCCAGAAGGGAAATGATGTTTCAACACTTATCTCTGATGAAACAGCTTTTTTGTCTGAAAGGAGAATGTAATATAACTTTCGACTTCTCTGCTCACAGCAAATATACTGGAAATACTACTTGTCAGGACTTGCTCTTGTCATGCGTTTAGTTTTAAATGACTTTCTGTGTCAATTGTTCAGCCACGCCTAAAACCCTGCAGGCACGAAATCCAGGCATGATTTTACCCGTCAGTCAAAGAATTAGTGTCCTTTCGTGAGTTATTTTACTACATGGTACAACTTGATGCAGCTTAACTTCAGCTTTCTTAGCAGTACAACACAACAACAGTTTGTGTACTAGGTAGATTTAGATATACTGCTACTTCTTCATTTTGGAGTGTTGGTTTTCTGTGTCAGTTTGTTTCTTCTTTGACTTTATGTTAGTGCAATTTTCCTTCAAGGCAGATTCTTGTGAAAAACAGTAGATATTTCTGTGTTGCACATCTGCAGATCACATCTTCTCTTGGAGTGTTATCAGATACTGTTCTTGAAGAGATGGTTAAAAGTTTAATTTTTACCCAGATAAAAAAACAACAGTGGAGTGTGAAATCAGTTTCAGAAATGTGTTGACTCTGCTCTTGATATAAATCGTTTCCTTTAAATAGTTTTAACTATTAAACATTTAGTTCAGGTGGAAATGTTTTGATGGTCTTTCATTATTGGGCTATAAAAACTATTTTTTAAATGTGTTATTGTTTTATAGGTTCATTGATTGAGTAGTTTTGGTTTCAGAGTTCACAATTCACTATTTGTTGATATTTTTGATTCCTCTTTAACATCCTTAGCTCAGAGAATTGAGACGTTTAAGCAGGGGCCGCATTGTACAACTAGAACTGTCTAATTGTAGCAAAAAAATTAAATTTTAAGGAAATAAGTGAAGTAATATGGTTAAATTACTTCCACACATTTGTATTCAATTCAATGTATTTTTATGAAAAAGTCCTAAAACAGTTTAGATATGTATTCAAAAATATTTGTAATTAAGGTTTATCAAGAATTGTATAATTTCTAACAATTCTTTAACAACTAATGGGGAATAGTTAGTGCGTAAATGAGCCCTATTTTTTTATAGCATCTAACTTGGCGATCTCTCTTTCTCTCCGTTCCACTTGCTCTGGCTCTGTCTCTCCACCTCTCTTTTTGTGTGTCTGTCTGTGTATCTCTCCTTCTCTCTCTTTCTGAATCTGTCTGTGTCTGCCTCTGTCTTTCTCCCTTGCTCTGACTGTGTGTATCTTCCTTTTTCTCTTTATCTCTCCCTGTTTGGATCACTCTCTCTCCCTCTGTTTCTCTTTCTCTCTGTAGCTTTGGAGTCCATACAAGCAACCAGACAGTTTTGGGGATCTGGATGGCCTAGTGGAGGACAAGTCTCGCTCTCTCTACACTCATGAGGAATACATCAGTCTGGTTCTGAACAGTGGAAATGGCCTGTCGCATGACTACGTCAGCCAATCAGTGCAGGAAGACCCCCGAATGATGGCGTTCTTCGACTCGCTGGTCCGCCGTGAGATTGAGGGGTGGAGCTCGGACTCGGACAGTGATTTGAGCGAGGGAGCAATTATGCAGCTTCATGCAAGAGCTCGCCGCTCCACGCACTCCACACCACGATCACCTGTAAACGTACCAGCCGCCCCACTCAGTGACTCAGACCATTCCTCATCGTCTCTGCCAGGACTGGATGCGTCTGGGAGCGAGCGGACAGACCGCGACAGGAGCGTTTCTCAGAGAAACCGCAATAGACCACGTGCATCTGCTTTCCTTCTTGATCTTGTGAACGAGGACTCAGACTCGAGTGGCTTTTGGCTGGACCCCATGCCGCGTCCCAGATCTCCTAGTCCACGTGAAAACTCCAGTCTTTCTAGCCACCCCTCGTCTGTGGGTGGGGCCTCCAGCTCTAGCTCCTCCCCCAGCTCGTCTTCTAGCTCCTCCTCCAGCAATGACGGCACCGAAGAAGAGCTGCGCAGGAGCAGGATGCGACAGCGCAACGCAGCTAGATGGAGGCACAACGTGGGAGTTTCAGAAAGGGAATCCACACAAACGCATCATGGCGCTACTGATTTCACTAATTATCCCAGCATTTCCATCCATGATCCATCATCACCTTCCTCATCCTCAGGCGATGAAAGCCAACCCTTTAGAAATCGGGGAAAGGAGAAACCAAGCGTACCAGTCTCAAACACAACGCTCTTATCTGACAGACAATCCCAGTCGAGATTTAGGCGCCGCATCTCTTTGCCTACTATGGAAAGGGCAAAATCAAGAGCCGGCTTTCTGGTAGAGTCTGGTGAGGAGCTAGAACGAGGGAGAACCAGTGGAGAGGAGTGGAGTTCTGTGGAGGAACTAAACGCAACACTCGGTTGTCCCTCAGCAACTGGGATTAACGGACGGACACGTGTGGATGAAAACTATACAGACTCTGTTCTGCCGGAGGACTCTGGGATTGAACCTGGTCCGAATTCTGGGAACTCCAGAATCACGGGAGAGGCCTCTGAGCGGGATTTCAGCAGTGTTTCTGGGAAAAGGACTTTTTCAGACTCTGGGGACGAGGACGATGTGCCATCAGAAAAGAGGGCGAAAACCACGTGGTGAAGCCACAGCACAAGTCACTGATTCAAAGTCAAACTTGTTTTGAGTAGTTCGGTTTTTGTTTGGACCTTTTTTGGTTCATGTTTTTAAGTTTCTCTGGAACTGATGTCATGCTTTTGGGAGTTACACTGCAGCCATGACACTAAAAGAACATATTAGTGGTTTTATTTTGTTATTGAAAGGGATAACAGCTGTTTTTTTGTTAGTCTTCACAGGCTCTGGATTCTGTTTCAAAGAAGGTATTTCTTTAAGATTGTTAAGAGTATGTTTCAAGCGAAGCGAAGATAAAGTGTGGTGAAAACAGTGTTTCCATAGCAACCTCATTGAGCACCTGCTTTTTGAGTTGTGCATTAAAGTTCTGTTCCAGTGTTCCCATAGAAACCCCCTGTGATGCTTCTTCTTGATGCTACACCAATGTAATCAATCATCAAACATGAAGTTGCCTTCGGAATTGATAGGTGATAGTTCTTTGCTGTGCCAATGTGAATGATCGCCATGGTTATGCATGGACGTTCCTTCTCCCAACTGTCCAATAGTGTTTCCAGGCCAGGGGAAAGATTTGAAAAAATCTCTAACCTCTTGGATGGGTCCTTTGTAGTTTAGATTTTTGTGAAATACTTTCAAAACTTGGCTTGAATTTTCTTTTTGTTTTAAGTTAATTAGCAACTTATTTTATTTTCTGATTCAATCTGACATCTATTGATTTCGTTTTGGGAAGCTACTGGTATGATTGGAGGAAACCCAGGAAGATTGGTGATGGAAACCATGGGTGCAGCTTTCGATAAGAAGTTGTGTTGTGATGCTTAAACAATGCTGATAATGTCAAGAAGACACCAGCTACCTTGCTAAAACATCAGTAGGCTGAACTTGTAATGCATGGAATAGTGGGTCTTCATTTAAATTTTTCTTTTCATCAAGGACAAATCTGACCTGTCCATGTTTTACAGTTTTGAGTTAGCTGTTTTATCTCCGGCTGATGTCCTAGCAGATTTGATTTCTGAGACAGCTTGTGCTGACCTTGGTTTATAACAACGGGTCATGTACCGTTGTGTGGCTGTCCAATGAAAACCATCCGTTCTGACATATGGTCCTTTAAACTTTACAGCCATGTGCATGAAACATGTTAACTTTTAATTTATTTTATTTTTGCAAGACTTGAACAGGAATATACAAGGACCTTTTTGCTTATGAAAACAGGGAAAGTCTGAAGAAAACATAAAAATAAAAGCTAAACAGGGGTTTACAACAGAGGGATAGCCAGTTATATTGATTTGAAGATATTTAATTTTAACAATAGTTGTTTTTTCTTTGACATTTTTAGTTTCTTTTAATGCATTTAGATAGCTGTTTAATTCTACTTTATAGTGGCTAAATAGGTTCAGTACATGAAATTATTTACTACACAGCAAAATTAGAAATCCAGATTCTCATGAAAAAATTTTGTCATAGTTGAAAGAAATAGGGTGTTTTCGATACAAAAAATCTTCCTAGAAGAAAGTCTAAAATGTTGTTTTAAGATCGGTCGAGCGACTGATAAAAGTCCAGAGATTTTCTGCAATCTCTTCTGTACAATTTAATATGATTAAAATCATAAGTGGCGCTTATGTTTAAAGTTTAAGATATTTGTCTGGCTCATAAACACTAACGTTTTGTTGTCAGAGGAAATTAAACATTTTTTAGAAAACTAATGTCAGAACAGTTCCTGCAGTTGATGCTGAACAGATTTGACTCATGGCATTTTAGAGAGTTCACAGATTCCCTGTATTTACAGAATCAAAGGGTTTGAATGAGGAACAGGTTTCTCTCGGAAATAACCTTGAGTTTTTTTCCTCACTGAGGAAGCCAAGTTGAGCAGCTGCAACTATGCTTGGATTCTCCTTTTGGTTCAAGACATTGACGATAGTACTGTGGATAAACTGATTGACAGTTTCGTGTGTGATATCATTGATGACAGGGTCACACATCCTCACTCTAGTGTAGAAGTGTGAAATGTCCTCTCATGATTATCTTTTGCACTGAATCATCTCTAGAGTATTTCGGCCCCTCCAACTTCACAGCGTAGTTTGTTTTCACACAAAAGAGCCAGAAATCACTCCGTAAAAGCCACATGAACCATAATAAGCCAACAAAAGATAACCTGTTTATTTCATAGATTGATAATATGCATTATGTACACATCATACAAAAAAGATAATCCATTTAGTTATATTCAGTACAGAAAATGTAAGGCAAGCTGTATTGTTTTAAAGTGTGTTCTTGGCATCACTAATAGAATAAAATGATTTCAGGTGGTGCTTTTTCTGAGTTCGAAGAGCTGAGTTGTCAGAATGGGAATTTGATCCGTGAGCTCAGTTTCCATCCTAAACTTACTTTCTCTGGAATCTTTTCAGTACATCTGAATCAAATGTCACTGACTCATAAACAGGAAATGATTAATGTCCATGGTCATGCTTTATGGCTATTAGGAGGTTGGCTATTCTTTCTAATCAAACAAATCAGCCTAAAAAGTGAGATAAGATTCTCACAGGATTTGTGAGAATCTTATCAGGAAAAACAGCTCATGAGTCTGAGATTCACACAACATGTGCCAGCTTCAGACAAGCCATAGAGCCGTTTGAGTGATCTGAATCTGGGTCTGGATGATGCTCTTTGTTCATAAACATGAAATTGTGTAATTTTTTTAAAACATAGAACAATTATATGAGCTCAACATGAGAGACTGGGTCAGTGGCTCTGACCTGTAGTGCTGTTTTCTGGTGTTGCTGTTGTTAATTCCTGTAGTTTTTTTTTTATTTATTTAACCTCAATCATTTTGGAATAGATAAAATATAAATATAAGAATTTTGATCCTGCACAAAAGGAAAAAGGGTCATTTGTCAATATTCCACTGACTACTCTGTTAAATCTTCTGCTAACCAACCAAATGAAGCGCTAAAGCAGCTCATCTCAAATAAGAATGTATGTGCCGACTGACCTGGAAGTATAAAAGCAGTAGAAAGGGGCCCTGAATAAACAATGAAACCAAAGTGTGCCTTTGGATGTCCCGTGCCAAATGTGTTTTTTTGGCTTATCAAAACATGAATGTATTTGTCACAAAATAGGTGGATTCTGTGTGTGGCAACAAGAAAAACCCAGCAGGAATGTGGCGGAAGTGTGGGAGTGGGAGGAACGAGGTATATGGCTCGATTGCTGGTTTTTTGAGGATGGTTATTTAAAATGCAATGAAGATCGTTTTGTGTGTGTACTGAACCAAACCGATAGGTAAAATGCTTTGTATTTTGCCCCTGCATATTGAATTTCCTAAACAATTAGTAACCATGTTTATTAGGTCTATAACTTGGGACAAATAACAAAAATGTGACCACGTTTGTCATCAGCCCATTACTGGGCCAGAAATGCTGTATCATAAAAATGCAAAGTATTTAGTTCATGTAATGACCATCACAAGGTAGTGTATGATGCATCTAAGATAATATGCAGGACACAGGATGCTATAATGACATAAAGGTGAAGCAATAACGGCTCGGCAGTGACCGTGTGAGAGAACACATGGTTTACGGAAAGGATCTGCTTCTTTAAGAAGAAAGTGCTTCCTGTTTAGATAAGTGTAGAAAAACTATTTTAGAGTCTGCTGAACTGGCTGCTACCCTCAGAAGTTTGAAGATATCTGCGGAAGTCTATAATAAACAATAACTTCCAGTTTCATTCATTTCAGTGATGAAAGTATTGAAAAGTTTGTGAACAACTGCACATATATTGGTATTTACTTTATTGAAAGTACTGATAAATGAGAGTTGAGGATGTGAGACCTCCTTAACCTGTGACGTCACTTTCCCAAAAATTAACTGCTTAGAGGTTTGTCCATATATGGCAGAGAGTGAGAGGGAGCCTTTGACCTGCGCAGACTACCAGGGAGAACATTGTTGAAGCATGTTCCTTGCAATCTGCTACATCATGAAATACCGTAGGCTGAAGGGAGACAGATCTGTTTAAAGCAACATTTCTCTTTTTTTCCAGAGGTGATGGCTTTGCAAAGTTAAAATGTTCCCTTTTCTCAGGGGGGCATTTCCTTCCCCAGGAGGGACTTTACCCTACATGGTAGAGACAGCTTCTTCAGTCCAAACTGCAGCCGTCTTTGGAATGTTGGCAGAGGGAGCTTAGAGAGAGAGAGAGCAGAATGTGGACTTTGAAGTCATGCCATGTTTTGAAGAAGTTAAGTAACAGTGTTGAGTTTGACAGTTAAGACAAATGTGATGAGAACTTTAATGGAAAACTATAAATTCCTGATTTAAATATCCCTGTCATGGGGGATTCAATAAGATCGTTTAATATATTTAGTTGAATTATATAAATAACTATAAACATAAAAATATGCATGAGGAGGACTGTTAGAAAAGTTAATCTTCCAATGCCTTAACTGACTGTTTCCTTTGGTAATGTACAAATAGATTCAGTTCCATGTTCATGCAACACCAAACACCAGATCCTTTCAACAATGTATCAGAGCACGTGATTGCTACTAATGTTCCTTCAAAGAACATTAAGCTTCACAGCTTTTCTTGCGAGATGAGATGAAATGAGGGAAATTCTTTGTAAGTGCAGACAGATGTGTAGAGGGTGTCTCAGTGCACATGGGCTTGATCTGGTTTCTAGGAAACGGTGGTCCCTTTTATTTTGTAAGTTTAATGATAATTTATCTTGAAGCTGAGGTTAAGAACATGCTAACTAACTAGATTTTTCTGTAATTTGAAGATTGATTTTTTTTCATTGTTTTACCAAATTTAAATAAATTTAATTTTTGTTATACCAAAATTTAAAGAAGCATTGTTCCATAAAATTGAGTTAATAAATCTCAATAGAGTTTATTTAGGACAAACTGTTCTAATGAAGTTGTTAATTTGACATTAATACTGAGAATGTTGATGGCTAATTAGTGCATCTCCTATGATTCCTTTGCAATTTATCAAAAAAGACATTTTTATCCTTTGTATATCATGTATTCTTAACAAAACGAGAAAATTTAAATATGTGAGAAAGCAAAATCAGTACTACAAAATAAATAGTACAAGAAAGCTTATTGTATTTTAAAAGGTGCCATTTAATGCCACCTTTAAATCATTTATAGTAAATAGTTGACCCCTCTAAACCATCACTGCACCTTTAATAACCTTTAAAAAGTTTTTGTAGTTTTTCGAAAACAATGAATTTGAATCACCTCAATGAGTTGTGCTGCAATAAACCAGCCACTTACCTCCAATTACTTCTTTTACCATGCCCCCTGCTGGGTTTCACTTGTTCCACACAGAAAATCCACACATTTCCGACAATTACATTTGGTAAACCAAAAAACACTTTTGGACCAGGAAATAAAAAAAAAACACATTCTTTTCATTGTTTGGCAGACGCCATTCTACTATTGTTAGGTCAATTAACACATACGTTCTTTATGAAGATGAGCTGCATTAGCGATTCACCTGATTGGTTATTGGACTGTGCTGTGGCCAATAGGAGTCCTGTCAACCATCAAGTTGTTTTGAGCTCTCAGAAACGGAAAATAGGATTACACAAACATGCATGAATCAAATATTGCATATACATGCATGAATATAACACAAGGCAGGTTTTGATGAATACCAAAACATGTAAAGCAGTCAGGTTTACATGATACAGCACCTTTAAACATGCATAGCTTTCAAGACTAACATAATGCAAGTCCTTATAAACAAATATATACGGTTAAAAATGACTATTTTTATGTTTGACTTAAATATAATGCTAAAATACTATATGTCAGTCAACTAAACACATGCTTGCAGAATTTAGGTTTTACTGAGAGTTGACATTTATTGCTTAACATGAAAAAGCACTGGAGAGTGAAGTTAAAAGTCACTTCTAATAGTATGGTTGGCAAATTAACATTTGCAAATAATTATTGCTTCGTGCACTGACTCTTCTTTTCACTCCATAAGCCTTCAATTACAGCCATTTGTATTTAATCTCACCTGACTGCTTCCTGCTGACCTTTAAAAGGGATAGTTTCTGCAGATAAAACTTTTAAAGTTTGAGAAATATTTCAAAACAGTTTGACAATCAGAGCAGTTGATGGCTGTTTCATGCCACTCCTTTTCTTCCAGTACAATTGCTCAATTCCTCTTACATTTGAAGTAGTTTTAGTTTCATGGTACTTGACCCCTTGTCCACTCAAAGGCAGGAACATGAGGGCTGTTACCTGAGATGGTGAGATAAAGCCGGGGTGTGGTCACCTAAAGACCAGACAGAACGTGAATGGATTTTCAACAGTAAGATTGAAACCACTGCTCATTACTTATAATTAACTGTGAGCGTACATCCATTCTAAACTAAATCCTAATTTTCATAAAATACCAAAACTATGTCTGTTCTTTAAAACAGTTCACACCCCCAACAACAAATATTTTAACTGATAGCGGTATCAACCAATGTCCACCAGGAAGAGTCCTGTAGGCGGGAAATCAGAGGTTGACAACCAGCCAATCAAACGCCCCTGACGTCGCTCCTTTTTATTTTTTTTCCCTGATACTGTGAAGTTTTGCTGCCGATGCTCGTGCTGTCGGTTCTGCCTACTCGCCACTCTGGATAGCGGCTGTTGGAGAAGAAAGCGGTACAGAAAGGGAACGACAAGGTGTCGCTGCTTTTGTGGGAGAGTTAACGGGGCAGTGAACGCGACGCTGCGACGGTAGTTTGATTGCCATCGTTTAAAGTGCGCACAGGAGTGTTTACTGCAGAGCCACGAGAGACTGGCTAGAGAATGGATCACCACCACCACCAACAGCAGCAGCACCACCAGCTTCACTATGATGGAGGAGAAATTGATTATATGCACCAGGAAGATGACTGGGACCGGGATCTGCTGCTTGACCCCGCCTGGGAGAAACAACAGCGAAAGGTAAGCGCTCTAATCCCTCCACAGAAGCACTTTAAGGTACTGGGACCTTCTGCAAACCAATAGACTACATGAGTGTGAATGGCTTCCTGTATATGAAATGGCTTCTGTTTTCTGGCTTTCCTTTTTGGTATCTGTTTTATCAACCAAAATTCTTTAGACATATTTGCTACAGCAAACTTGAGGAACATCTTTTGAGGGATTGCGCATGTTCTCATTCTTCTGTCTGTCTGTCCATTCATTTGAGCGTTATGAACGCAGCCCGCCCCCAAGTCAAACGATCCGGACCCCTATCACCCGACACCGTGCACCCACCTCCACCTTTCTATCTATCTATGTATCTATCTATCTTCTTCGTCGCGGTTCGTGCAACAGATGTCCCCAGCAGCAGCCTGCTCTCGGTGGGATGCGGCTCATATGATCCGCACAGAGCACGAGCTCGCTTTTGTTTATGGTCAGACCCGTTTAACCTGCGACCCATGTGTGCTGAGTCCTTCTGGTTCCAATTCCCCTTAAGGGTCGCAACAATTCTCTGAGGAAGTTGCTTTTGAAACAAGGGCTGCAATTCTTCTATTTCCCAATATTTGGTCATGTTTGACATTGGAATCTTTTGTTCTTATCTTTTTGTCTTCTACTGCGTCTGTGTAGGTCAACAATTTATAACATATGTTCACCATCAATACTTCTACTTGAATGCTGCCATCCATTTTTTCACCCACTCCCCTTTAGGGTCACAGGGTCTCTAGCTCACATCGGTTGAGTAGAAGCAGGATACATGCAGGTCACCTGACCATTGTGGGGTAAACAATCCCGATGGCGTAAAGTCTTCTAATCACACGAACCATGGTTTTGGACTGTTGAAACTAGTCATGAGCATATGGAGAACATGCAGTCCTCGCAGCAAGACTGGGATGAAAAGTGCAACCTTCTTAAGAGTTATACTTATAATGATTTAAGAGTATCTCTATCTCACAACTTTGCACTTGGTTGTTCATCATAGGTGTTACTTGAGACACCGTAGTATCCAGCTGCAGACTCGCCAGTTTCAGATCAGATGGTGGGGGCGTAGTTGACGGGAGCATGAGAGGCTAAGTACAGGTCGCTGCGACCTACGTTGGATGTTGACTTGGGATTTAGGGATGGTTGATTAAGATGGGGTTAGGGTAAGTTGCTGAAGATAGTCTTATTTAAAGTCATAGGAGTGTTTGTTTGTGAAGTGGAGGGTTAGAGGTAGAGGTGTGTTTTAGGTGATTCTTTAAGTGATTGTGACAATTGTAAAGCTAATTCAAGAGTTGTTTCTCGGCAACTCCGCCCCCACCCCTCCAACACCGCTCCTCTGAAACTGGTGTTCTGTGAGGCTGCAGCTGGATATATCTTTTTAGAAAACAAATGTTTTGGCACGTGGTTCAGATAAGAGGTGTGCAAGGATAGTGTGATATTTGGTCTTCTTTGTCAGTTGAACGATATAATCGGTACTTTAATTTCACTACTTTCTTTACTTGTCATAAATGGATTAAATCTAGTTTAAGATATGAGCATGCAAAGTATAATTATTAGTAACACTTGGGTGCAGCGAGTGATAGAGTGAGGCATGTACTGAGAGTGGACTGCTGTGATGAATAGATGAGCAAAAATGTGCAAAGTCTGCCATCTGGAAATCAGTCGGCCAAATAACCAACTAATCATTTTTAGAAAGATAATAAGACCAACCTAGTAATGAAGACACATACCTGCCAATTACTGCATTCAAGATATCAATGAGGTGCAGGCTAGAGTTCCTCCAAGCAATTCGAGAAGACCCCTCAGCTCATGATTTCAGCATATGTTGTTTTTTTTGTAACATGTGGTGTTTAATAGTTTCAATTACAAAAAGCATTTACATATATGCTTAAGCTAAAACTATTCTTTTGCTACAACTTATTAATTTCTATGAGCTCAACTTTCCAATTGTATTTATGAAAATGTTCATGCCAGTTT
Organism: Danionella dracula; assembly: GCA_900490495.1. Classification (NCBI taxonomy): domain Eukaryota; kingdom Metazoa; phylum Chordata; class Actinopteri; order Cypriniformes; family Danionidae; genus Danionella; species Danionella dracula. Next base: position 1,495,458 of record UELW01000778.1, read on the forward strand.
AAAATGAAAAACTACTCATGAGAACCATTTAGTCAGGAACTGGATTGATTAGTGTGGTTTTCAGAGTATTTTGGAATGGTTCTGTGTGTTTTTGGAATGGTTCTGTGTGTTAAGTTAAAATTATGCTCCATTTACCGAACTTTGAGTCAAGATTGATAATCACAAGGTTGTGGTCTGTGTTTAGGTTCAGGATCCTGGTTCTAATTGCCAACACATCCCATGGCAGCTCTGTTAAGCATATTCCAGAAGACTATTACAGAAAGTTAAAAAAATATATATATATCAAACGGAATTTTGCACAGAAGTCCTCAAAGTATTTGAAAAATGAGCCCAATATTTATCTCTCCCACACTCTTTTCCTCCCTGCTGAAAAAAAACTGGAGGAAAAAAAGAGACAGAGTGCTGGAATCCGCTGTGGTTTGGGCTGGGCTTGTTAGGGAGCAAGCCTGCCCAAAAATGGTAATAACATACCCTGTACACTGCTGGTGGAAACTTTCCAGTGTAGCTTTTTTTTCTTTCTTGAATGCTTGTAGACTTCTGAATGATGTCATCAGCTACTGACGGGAAAGACTTCAGCTCCGGTATGTGGCTGGAGTCCTGTGCCTCAGCTCCTACAGCCGTAAACTAATGACAAATCCACATGTGATGAGTTTTCACCAGACCAGACACGTTGAGTCTTGCTTAGCAGACCATGACGAGAGAGAGCAACCCCCTGAAGAAGTTCAGAATCAGTGGTTTAATGCAGGATCATAGTTAACATACTTGGCACATTAGCTATTAATTAAGTGTGCTACTGCTGTGTATGGGACAGATGGAAATGAAAGTAAGTAGGAAGGCCTTGAGGCTGTAGATTGTGTTAGAACATTATATTCAATGGTGTTCATTAACAACAAGCACACACATGCCTGCTCCACACTGCCCATTAAACCCCATCTGTGATTTTAATGGCGTGTGCCTGTTTCTTGGAGACTGATTGGTTATTGTTCTGTATTCTGACTTGGCTGAAAGGGCAAGCAAGTAGTAAATGTTCCGGAATCACTCACACAGCAGGTAAAGATGAAAGGAACTTTTTAGACAACATTGCACAAGTCTTCTAATCTAAGCCAAACCTGCTGTGAATTTGTGTTGAGAGAGGAAAGGCGTGTGAGAAACTTGTGTGTTAATGAGTGAAAGGATGTCGGCAAGTTCAGACTGACTCACAACTTAATTACATCTGTGAAAGTTTTCAAAAGCTGTTTGTAAGGTATGGCCGAATAAATACTTGGATTAGATAGAGATGATTCAGCTTTAGGAAGAAAGTAATTGCTTAATATTGCAGATCTATCTCAAAATGTCCATATTGGGCCATCTAATAGATTTGTTAAAAACAGGAATTGTACTTTTTGAGTGCCTGAAAACTCTGAATGCTGCCAAAAAGTTATGCTGATGTTTAGTTGTGATGTCACATGTCCCTTCCGGGGCCTAGCTCAGATCTCACCTATTGAAATAAATAGAGAACGTGAATTATTATTATCAGGTAAGAAAAACAGGTTTTGAATTCAGGTGGAATATTATGTATCGATTAATAGTTATGTGGCAAAATGGACGCAAGAGTTCTGGGGCCTCCTTTACTAACCTTTGCGTGGATTTCCAACTAAAACATTTGCAAACAATGCTGTGATAGTACGTACACTCAAAGTACTTCAGATTTATTCATATGTTTTTATGTCGGTTTCCATGCAGATTTGTTTTGTTACTGAGAGGTTGATTTGAAGTTGGTGTTTGTCAATTACGGAAATGCAATGTGAGAGCATGGGCGTACAGAGACATTTTATTAAATCTAAGTGCATAAATAATTGTAAAAGTGTGTGTAAATATATCAAAATGGGGACAAGGAGCTATTGGCTGTTTTGTTGATTTTGTGAGGATCCAACATGTCCCCCAAAAGTTGTTCCCAGAGAATGAACGGCCTCTTGTGGTTCTGTTCTTGAAGGACAGAAAATCTCTCATTAGAACATTCTCTCTCACTGTCCCTGGATGTTAAAACAAACTCAGGAAATAATAACTTTCAAACAGCAACTAAATAGTCTTCTTTTCAAGGAACATTTACAATCTTGAATGTAACAAAAAACATTCTCTTTTCTTTCTTGTGTTTTATAGTATTCCTTCCATGGTTGATTGATCAGCTTATACTACTATTGTTCTAAGCTACCCAAGTTAAACTGAGTCTTTGTAACAATTTGTGTACGTTTCCCCTAGTGTAAGTTGCATTTGACAAAAGCATCTGCCAAATGCATAAATGTAAATGTACATTTTAATGTAAACACTTACTTGTAGAAATATCATACTATACCTTTAATGTCATTTAAAGTTATAGCTATCCATTAATGACATTGGATGTGAACAGTTGAGAAAATGCTGATTTAAACAGCTGTAGATTTCTGTGCATGCCCAGGTTTAAGTCTTTCTTTGCCAATCTGAGAATCATAGCACATTTTCTCAGCAACAGCACACATTTACCAAGGACGATAAGTTTGGGGTTAGTTCTTAGTGTTTAAGTTCTCGTGGCTGGACAATCTGAGCTGTTGAAAAGTATTAACTATTACCAATATACACATTTGTTCTATTGTATTTTTACAAATATTGTTTTTGGATATAGCAAAATAATGTATTTTAATATATATGGTTTTGATATAGGGGCTCTGCTATGGTAGGTATGTGGGTGATCGTGTGTGTTACTCATCAGCCAGTAAGTTTTGGGTAGTTGTGTTTGCATGCCTGTACAGACTGTTTACTCCGATAAGACAGATAGAGATAGAAAACTGGTTCTGTTCTTGGGAATCTGTTTCATCTCTTACTATGAAAGTGAATCTGAGTTGTCTGTTTATTTTGTGTATTTTCTTCTACAGTAAAGGGTTAATGAAGTAGGGAAAACCTACTAAATTATTTTTTTAGTTGACAGACTAAAATGCTCTGGTTGTTGTAATCAGTCCTCTGTTTTTCTTTCTGTCTCGCTCGCTCTTTTTTTTTTCAAACTTCTTTTAAAGAGGGTAAGTTGAGTACCCCAAGGGAATACCGTGAGCTGGTCTGAGGTGAGTTCAGGGAAATCTGTTGCAGATGTCAGATCTAAACAGAGTTACAATTGTTGAGAGGCTGTCTTGCACACCGTTTATAAATAGCTTTTGATTTTCATCTGGATTATTTGACAAAATTAGCATATTAAACTTTGTGCTGCTCACTTGATGACAGAAAAATAAATGTCTTGGCCTGTCAATTTGATGGCCTTATGCAATTGTCAGGATGTGTGTAAAACCTGTTGAGTAATTACATTTCGAAAACTATATCTGAAGCAAATTGTGAGTTTCTGCATCTAACACTTCAAACAAAAGTCTGAGGGATTTTTTTTATTTTTAGGGGTTTCTAATGGCATTTCAATGCCTTTAATGGATCGGACACTGGAGACACTGTGTATTGTCCACTGTTTGGATACAGAAGTAATAGAAGAAAATCCCTAAATCGAGGACACTGCCCTGCAATGGATTGGTAGCCAATCCATGGAGTATGCTGCCTTTCACACAATAAGTGCTTGAACCCTGTGACCCTATGAAGCACAGCGAGTAAAGAATTACTGGATAGTAAATGGTTTCTTTAATCAAAGTAGCAGAAGTTGAAGAATTGTGTGAAATTGGATGTTATTGAACTTTTGACGTGAACTTATTTCTAATCGCTCTTAAAATGTATATATTTGAATCAATGTTAATTAGACGAAAGGACTTAGCAAATGTTTGGGCTAGTGCTGGATGTACAAATTATTGCTGTTTTATTTATTTATTTTACATTTGTGAACATCTTCAATGAACACATCAAGACCTTAAGCTAACTTAAGCCCAACTGTGTTTTTTTTTTAATTTTTTTATATGCGTTCACATTTGCCTGCACCTATTTTATTTTAGATGGAGTGGCATGGCGACTGGACTTAGAAAATAATGTTTCCAAGTTTCCCTATTTTTTTATGTTTATTTTAAACCCTAATCTGTTCCTAGGGATAAAGGCTTGATAAAGGATAGATTTTTGTTGGAGAAATTAAACTGGTATTTAGTCGGGGATATCTGGAAATTCTTTAAGTGCTTCATATCTTCGCTGTGCCCTGTTAACATATGAAAAAACAGCTTGAAAACATTCGCATATGCTCCTACCTCAGCTAACATTGAGCCTTGCCAAGATACTGAGGGATGCAGATTATTGATGTGTGTTTTAAAAGTATTTTATTGATGTGCAGCTTGCAAAGGCAAATGTTTGTATCTTGGTAGAAGCCAAGCTGTTAATTCAAATCATTCACATGATGGTGTGCTCAAAAAAGGACTTTGTTCATTGGACTTTCCGGCAGACTTGAATGGAAACAGGCCTCATTGTTCCTGAGTTAACCTGAATGGATAATGCTGCACTGTCCGGAGCTAGAACATGCAGCAGTGAGGAAATGTCTGCACAATCTCAGTGTGTTTCAACGTTAATTAAGGTAAAAGCAGTGATCCGAACAAGTCAGCATTTCTCTCTAAACTGAAGCTGCTGGCTGTGTTGGGAAGGTTCTTAATACACTGTTTAAAATTGTGTCTGGAAATAGGAAAATAAGCCTTGGGAAGGTGTGTTGTGTGTGTGTGTGAGGGGGAGATAATGCGGAATGCGTGTGGAACGGAGACTGTGTGCCGCACGTCTTGGGGGCTGAGCGGTACTTCCTGTCTGAAAGAGAAAAAGCCAACAGACATCAACTAACAGCCCACTCATTGGCTGATATAAGGAGGGGGATAAGAAAACATAAAATCAAGATTTTACTAAATAATAATTTGAGGGTTTAAAGAGCTAGTGAGTGTGCTTGAGCAAGCAAAGATTAATTGGATTGGTTATCCATATACAAGGGTGATGCCATTTTTAGCATGAGATTTCAGCTTTAAATTGGCATCAACAACTTTTACGATCGCCATTAATGCACACCTAGGTAGGTGGAGCAAATGCTAGCAGCATTTAAAGGTTGCTGAAACTAGGGTAGGATGAGGGTAAAGGAGATCAACCTCAAAATGATTAAAACTCACTTTTTGAGATATGAAATTAAACTGAAATTAAAGCTACATTAGGATTAGCAATGTTGAAAATGCTGGAGAAAGCAAGCAACAAGCAAGCAAAATACTGTCTTTATAGACACGGTTCAATTAAAATAATGAAGCTTTTGCTGATGGAATCAACTCCTTCATGTTGTTAGTCTTCTTAATATATTCTTAAATAAATATAATTTTGTACTTTGCAATATCACTCATTTATGTTAGAAAAGCTAGTTCAAGCTATTATTTATGGAAAAAACATCTATTGAATTTTTTATTCTAATTTCCTGATAAAAATTGTGTGTTGATTTATTTGTATTTTGTATGCAATTTACATGTATGAAAATATTGTTAAGACATATTTAATAGCAGTAGTGTTAAAGTATTTTTCTTAACAAACAACTGAGTTTACGTCTTTATTAGTAAGCTAGATGAGACCTTTTCGAGATCTTAAAGAAAGCATGGATTTCTGCTATTTAAGGGCTTCTCTATCTCATTTCTGCAGACCGCTGTATCATGTTTAGGATGTGGTTTGTAAGTGAAAGATGTTCCAGACGGATCTGGAATGTCTAAAGCTAAGCCCCAGCAGTTTGTTCAATTGTTTCGATTATGGGGGAGTTTGTTTGTGTGTCTGTGTCTGCATGAGTGCTCGATTGTAGGTTTCCTGGCATTCATTGTTGCTGTGGCAACCACATGACGATGAGCTGACCTCTGTTGTATTTCACACCAGAGCGGCTGTGTGTGAGAGTGTGTTTGAGAGAGAGGAAGAGAAGGAGTGAAACGAAGAGTTAAAATTGAGCTGCAATGGAAAAATATTTGTGGTGTAAGTCTGAGGATGGCTCAAACAATTCCTGCTGAGTGAGCAGAGATTTGTTGCCTTTTCGACTACATTTACATGCTTTTACGCATTTGTGTATGTGTTCATTTGCATGCCAGAGCAAGTCTATGTGTGTCTGAATATTTTGAACATTTTGCAGAGCAAATTTGTTGGTCTCATAATGACATTGGTTTGAAATATTACTCATCTTGTTTATTACTCATGTTTTTTATGCTAAAATATGTAGTTCTATTCAACTGTGGAGTTTGTATATCAGAATAGAAAGCTAAAATATGTGTCGAACTGAGTCCATGCATTTTTTTCTGTCCTGGTAAGCACCGAATAGGTCCCAAAATGTATTTATTGTGTCTAAAAAGTTCTCAATCTTCTAAATTATACTTAAAAATATATGTTTTTCTTTTAAATTTGTAACAATTACAGGGAAAACAAGAGGCTCACACAAAATGACAAATTATATTTTTATCTTTTATAAAAAAAGCATATAGGAACAGTTTACAACTATTAAAAACATTAATTAAGAATTAAAACAGATTTTGAAAGCACCAAATGTGCACCCCTATTTCACTGGTATACAACATGGAAAGCATCACAGGCCCATAAAAAAAACTATTCAGCAAATGCTAATGAAAAAGTTTACCAAAACAAATAACATGGCAAAAAAATCTTATATTGGCAAAGAATAATACAGGAAGTTGTTATTAATAGTTGCTGTTAATTAAACCTCTGATCTTTAACCTCATAATAATCATTGTACTCTAATTGGCTACATTACTCTCTCTCTTGTCTACCAGTAAATCTGTGCGTGATGAGTGTTCTGGGTCAGGATGACAGCCATCATATCATCCAACTCGATGGAAGATTTAAAGTGCTTTGTATGTCTAGAAAAGCACTATATTAATAGCATAAACTATAACGAAAAGCAGATGTTTGATTAATTGTGGTCTGATTGGTTACGATATAGAACGCCCCTTGAGCCAATCATCTTTGTGCTGTGTGGAGTAATAGCGTCATTTATGTATCACATATGATCGTATCCTCTCACCTGTAGGTGCTATTTCAAATAAGAAAGACTTTTTATTTCTTGTCATCATTTGATTTTATAATTTTTCTCAACGTTTGTTCTTTGTGTGTTTATTTTCTGTATAGACAAACAACAAAAATGTAAAGAACATCAAGCGATATAGAGTTGCTGTCCACAAGAATCATGGCAATTGAAAATATGGATGTTAACATGTCTCTTTTCAAAAAAGAATGTGATATAAAAAATAGAACCTATTATTGTTATTATTATTAGTAGTAAAAGTAGTATTAATACAATTATTTCTTTCTTTTAAATACTTATATGAAATATAAGTGTGCAATAAAATTAACAGACAAATTAACGTAGTTTAGTGGTCAGTAAAACATGAGCAATATCAATTGAAACTTTAACACTTTAAGAATATGGAAAGATCTGTGAGATAGAATCAGTTTTTAAGTATGTTAACAAATGGAGTCCTCTGTAACGATTGGCTCACATGCTTAACCATATAATCTATTTGAACACAGGAACAAACATAAATGTCTACTAAGAAAGACAGGCAGCCTAATTGCACAGGATTTCCTTTTAAATGTCTATGCTGCTAGCTTGTCTCTTCTACAGCTGCTAGCATGCTAGCTAGTTAGTGTTGATGCTTGAACATTCCAGCATTTAACGACAACCAGTCATTAATGCTTGGAATTGTATTGTGTCTAAAAGTATACAGTGACAGTGTTACTAGCTAGCATTTGGATATTCTTTTGAATGATTAGAGTGCTACTTATACCTTAGCATTTAAAGGTTGCGTGTTTGATCTTTTTTTTTTGAGTTCTTAAAAGTATTTGAGACTGGTTCTGAATATTTTTCCTCATAATCAGTGATTAGCACGCTCACAAATGCATCTGAAGTTATCCTCTCTATCCTGGCATGCATTCCTGACTCTCTCCTCATGGCAAAACATTGTCACCTTTTATTCTCTGAACATACAAGCTTGTATAAATGAATGTGAATGGATTCCTTTAAGTAGCTTGTATCGGTCAGTCGGATGCAGGTGAATGAGTTTAGCTTCTGTTCATCTTCACAGCTGCTTCTCATAAGCTTTCTAAAACATACCGAAGAATCCTGAAGCCACAGATACACAGTGCTGCCATGGCAACCGAGCGCTGGTTCTTCTCCTTCTCTCTCATTTCACTATCAGGCTTGGTTAAACCTGTTTTCAGAATGAACAAAGTCTTTATGTTCATGCAGAATCCAGATGTGTGCTACATATAAAATAATGTATGAAGGTACATCACAAGGAAAGCCATCACTAAAGTGTGACATTCAATAGATTCTGTATAGGAATGTTTTTCTACACAGAGAAGTTTTCTAAATATGCGGAAGCTGATGAATGTGAATGCATGGACACAATAACCGTGTTAACTATGCCTCATGATTTATGGTCACCTCATCTGGATGTCGCCTGTTCTTTATTATTTTTAAAATTTTCTTTTTCAGACTTTTACAGCATGGTGCAACTCTCACCTTCGGAAGGCTGGAACACAAATCGAAAACATTGAAGAGGACTTTAGGGACGGACTGAAACTCATGCTGCTCCTTGAGGTCATCTCGGGTCAGTCCCCTCTCACCCCATCCCAATCCCTCCTCCCTATCCCTCATATTTTGAAGTTTTGATTGTTTTTTAATTTGATAATATTTTGTTGCATCATCACTAGTTTGATGGTTTGCAATGTGACATCACATGAGCAGAAGTTTGAGATGCAGTTGATTTATTTCTTTTTTTATCTTGTTTAAGACGCAACAGCTTACCTCTTGTCACTAAACAACTCACACCAGGTAAACCACAAGCGCAAACAATATAAGCATTGGATTGTCATCTGTTAAGGGAAAACCAACTCTGACCTCGAGTCAAGATATATTTAAAAATTTTAATTTGCATAAAGATGAACAGTAACGACTATTGTTCAGTAAACAGATAATATAATATATTTAAACTTATTTAAATGACTTTTATGGGTCTCCAAGGTATGCCAAATGAAGTTTCAGGTAAAATTACTCATCAGATCTTTTCTTAAAATGATTTAATAAGCCATATTTTTGGGTCTTGTTTAATTCGTGCTGTTTCAATGTGCCATATTTCTTAAAAAATGGCAGCACAGTAAACCACTTTGCATATCTTCTGAATGCTTGGATATGAAATGTAATACTTATCCCATGGAGTAAAGCAGAATAAGAGGTGGTTGGACTATTTGTCCAGAATCTTCCAGACATGTTGTCCTAAAACAAACTAAACAGTGTTGAATTAAGTGGGTTTTGCAAATGTATCAATGAAGAAAATACAAGGCATGTGCTTTCACAGGTGTTTAAGTCCACAGATGTTTCACAGATTTTAAGTCCAGGAAATACTAACATAAAATACTTATACTGCAACCTTAAAGTAGGTAGTAATTTTAAGAAGAAAATGTACATGACGTTTGTGTATAATACATTGAGACATGGTAATTCTCATTTTGTGTGTTTTGTGCACTGATTATGACACAGGGTATATCTTTCCCTTGACTTCCTTTTACAAGACCCCAAACTGTCTGATATGAGATTTTAAGAGAGAGTAGTTTATAAACGTTCCAAAACCTGCCTTTGTAAAATATTGTTGAGGTTTTCTGCTTGTTTTGTGCCTTTAATCAACAATATATGATCATTGCTTGGAAGACCCATGCATCGGTCAATTATTAGTGTTGGACTGGCTCAGCGGGTGAGAGCTGTTGTAGCACTATTAACAAGCTGGGTAATTTTAACATATTATGTTTAAAAATTGTACAAAAACACTTGATGATTTTAAACCGCTTTAATATGACTGTGCTCTTTTATGTTAAAAAATAAGTTGAGTTTTCAGGTGTCCTTTAAATTAAAAAACTTAATATAGTTAACAACTACTAGATGGTAATATTTTTCTTGTGAATATGAATGTGAGTAGGTAATAGTAGGGTACTGAAAACTAAATACACACAATATAACACATTAAAAATGTAAAAAAAAAAAGAAAATAGTCTGTGAAATTAGGTGTCTTAAACCATGGAAGTACCTGGATCTTGGGAGTCTCCAGCAACAGGTTGAGTGTAAAACACTATTTTTTCTGATATAATGTCTTTTAAATGCTTTCCCAACAGCTCCCAAATCATTTGTGAAGTTTCCAGTGATGGACAAAAGTCTCCTAAAAGATGAGCATTGAAAACGTTCTTGACTTCAGTCATCGCTATATTATAATGCAATCTAAACATACTAGACAGAGGTCACCTCCAAATACAATGTTTAAAAGGTTGTATCAGTTCATATGTTCTCACAAATCAATGGAAGAACAATCCGTTCGCTCGAATCAGAGTTGACTCTTGTTAAAGGCAATACGTAGATACACAAAGCACTTAAAGCCTGTCAATTATTGCCAAGTTAAACACCACATGGAAGCTTATTTCTAAAAATCAATAACTGGGGCTCTTCACTGTCACCTATAATGCCTATGTGACATATGATATTTTAATCTCTACTGAATGTATTTAATATATTTTATGTTAACTTGTTAAAAACGTTACTTAATAAAATATAGTCTTAGCACATTTATTCAACACAGAAATAAAAAATATTAATATCCATTTCTTTCATGACCAATTCCAGCGTAGACACTTTTCAACCTTTTTTCTTGCTTAACATCATCACAGCTGTTTCTGTTACTAATTATCTTATTTTAATAAGTTGATGTAATTCTAAAGCATCTTTGTTTGGAAAAACACATGAGTGTATACAAGTGCTGTGCTTGATTTACAACCCTGTGTATTTAAACATGCTCTCTCTCTCTCTGTCTCTGTCTCTGCAGGAGAACGCTTGGCCAAACCAGAAAGAGGGAAAATGAGAGTCCATAAGATCTCCAATGTGAATAAAGCTCTAGACTTCATCGCCAGTAAAGGAGTCAAACTGGTTTCTATTGGAGCAGAGGGTAGGTGTCTCTCCCCTCTGAGCTGACCTATATCCTGCAGGCCTCTAGGGTCACGAGTTGCAGGATCAATGAGTATCTCTATCATGTACGCTTGGACTGTTTGCAATATAGACTTGCATCTGATGGCACATGGTGTTTCCCCTCTTCTAGGACAGTTAAATGGGACATGCTGAATTCATAGAAGAACATTACAGCTGTCAAACAGTGTGTGCATGTGTGAGGGTTATCCTATCGCCCGCTCCCTCTCTGTGTATAATCCACAACGGCATTCCAGGCAGATTAGCAATCTAACAAAGCCTTTGCCTCGGTCACATACTGTTGCAAAGTTGATTGTGTGTGTGTGTGTGGGGTGTGTGTGTTTGTCAGGCAGAGGCGGAATACACACACGCACACACACACACACACGCTAAGATGTGCGTGGACTGCATTATGAGATTAGCTTAAGTAGTGGGAGAGGAAACCCATGCCTGCTTTCCTAGACATCTAAATGGGGACTTCCTGTACAAGTTGATGTGTATTACATAATGTGAAATAGTAAAACATGTAAGATATTGTTTTAAAGTGATATTCGTTACACACAGATAAATGACACAAGTCGTGCATATACTTTTGGAAAACAGGCTTTTGGAAATGTTTACAGTGTTTCATGGATATAACAGTGTACATAGATGTGTTATAGCAACATGTTTATAGCAAAGGAGAAAATTCCTGTAATTTAGACTCTAAAGCCTTCTAAAGACCCTAATGATCACAAATGATCTTTTCGTATAGGTAGAGCCCACTTTTTAATTTTTTATTTTATTGGGATCATATGTGTATGTTTGAAAAATCATCTACTTGTTGAGGTGATGCTACTGTGTTTATTTGTTTTTCTCAGAGATTGTTGATGGAAACGCCAAGATGACTCTCGGGATGATCTGGACCATTATTCTCCGCTTCGCCATCCAGGACATCTCAGTAGAGGGTATAAATACAGATCACCCTCGCAGAAGCGGGTCCTTTCAGCCAGGACGTGATGTGTGGTGTAAACACTTTTGTGCAGCAGTTGTCATAGTTACAGTAAGCATGGTCACGTCAGAGCCATGTGGATCAGAGTTGTAACACATGAATAGATTCCCAGTGGAACCTTGGATTAGAGAAAAATCTTTCGGGGCCCCAGTTTTACCCTGTTAAAGCTAGGTGACTATTTTTTGCGACAAAATTAAAAATATTTTAAGGCAAACCCACAAACCCACCCACCAATCGGTCCTATCCTATTAATATAACCCTTTTCCCTTAAAATTTTATAGATATCCATTGGCATGTTCAATTTTGCTACTTTTGTCAAACCACAAATAAAACATTTTAAAGAATTTAAAGAAATCCAACAATAAATAAAGAGCAAGACTATATAATATTTTAATCATATTTACACAAAGTGTTTATTAAGTCCTCTAGGTCTTTTATCTTTTTGTCCTAGCACAAAGGTTTAATCCAACATGAACTAGGCTATCAAAAATCATTTCATTAATTTTTTTTCTCCAACAGTAAATAATGCAAAAAAAGTTCTAGTGAATTTCCGAGGGGTAAATTCAAAATATGGACTAAGGGATCATATTTATAAAGACTAGACTAGATGAAGAACACTTCAACAGACTTTTCAGGTTTATTTATAATGAGAATTTTGAGAGCAGCTGAAAATCTTGTTAAAAAGCATGTGATTATTTAAACTTTTGCAATCAGTGTGATGGGCATGAATTCATTATACGATGTCCAAAGATATTTAGTTAAATGTCTTGTATGCCCACATTTTCAGCACACGTCAAGCTGAAGTGTACAAATTTCAATAACTTTTGAGATAGGAGTCATATTTCGTAATTAAAGTGAATTCATTAAACTGTGTTAGGTCATCTAATTGGCCAGGTGTCCCTCACTGTTATTGTGTTTTTACATAATTTTCAGGTTAATCCTGTATGTTTTATCATGAAATATTTAGCTCAGGCAGTTGTTTCAGCTGACTAGCAAACATTCATGCTATAAGGGTATCGGAATCCTTGTATCTTTATTTTTCTTGATCAATAACAAAAAATAGATGTAAACACTCCACAAAAGGATCATATTTTATTTCTTCAAGTAGCAGCCGTTATCAATATATTATCAAAATTTGTTTCTTGTGCACTCCCTCTAGTTTCACATCTTTTATCAAAAATCTGAAAAGATATATGTAAATGTTAACAGACACATTTTCATAGTAACAATAGATATTTTAGAACCCTGTATTTTGTTTGAAATCTTGCCTTTGGCATGTATTTTGATATTTTACAAGGGCACAGCAGATTTCCTCTGGGAGCATGTGCCCTGGTAGAAGTGGTCTTGTGGTGCCCATGAAATCAACTGTGTTTTTGAATTAAAAGTGAAAAATGTAAAAGCTTTAGATCTGAAAAAAAAAATTAGGTTGTTGTGTGTGAACCAATGTATTACTTAAAAGCATTATTTGCGTCATTGTGTTAAGTTCTGTTGTACAATGTTTGTCTTGTTGAGATTCCAAATGTACATTTAGTTTTAACCTGACCTATTTACTACTTGATTTACCGGTAATAAGACTGTTTATGCTCTTACAGAGACCTCGGCTAAAGAAGGTCTTCTTTTGTGGTGCCAACGGAAAACAGCTCCCTACAAAAATGTCAACATACAGAATTTCCACATCAGGTAACTAAGTAGGAAATTGGCGTGAAGCAGTGCATTGTGGGTAAAGACTGATAGATATTGAACTACAGCGTTGTATATTGTCTTCAACCGTCTGTATTTCTCTCTCTTTTTCTTTATTCCTTTCTTCCTTTCTCTCTCTCTCTTTCTGTTTCTCTCTTTCTCTCATTCACTCTTTCTCACTCTCAATATCTCATTCATTCTTTCTCTCAATCTCTTTCTCTCTTTCTATATCTCTCTTTCACGTTCTTTCTCTCATGCTTTCTCTCCCTCTGTTGTTGTTTTTTTAAGAATGTTGTAAAGTCAAGTATCGGTAATGATTTTTACTTATTCATTGACATGTTCACATTTGAAATAAATTGGTGCTCTAGAGTTTTATATTCAGTTGAAGAAGGAATGTTATATTTTCAAGGTTTTTTTCTCTCGTGTGAAGTATGTAATTACTTTTGAAAATAATATTATTTATTCATTCCTTTTTTCTTTTAATTTATGTAATATAAGAACTCTCAATTGTAAGTAAAGGGAGATTCAAATGAAAATGTCTCTTTCTTAGTTGGAAAGATGGATTGGGCTTCTGCGCACTCATTCATAGACATCGTCCAGAGCTCATAGACTATGGGAAACTGCGTAAGGTAAGTCATTACAAGAATATCTGACTATAAATGGGGGCCACAACTGTTTCAGGCTGGTGTTGCAGCTAGAAGATTCTTTAAAAATGTCTAGATTAGGGCCTCTTTCTGAGTTCATTTTGTGTGGGTTTGCCTTTCTCACTGGAATGTCAATTTTCTCTCTTAGTTAAAATTTTAAAGTTGAGAAAGTTTTGTGACTCAGTGGCACAGAATTATGTTTATGTTGATGGAATGTGGCTCTGAAATGAATCAATGACTTGTCCAGTGTTCCGCTGTTCATGACTCCTCACACTGGTTGCAGTATACTCACATGACAAAATAAATAATTATAAGTTTAAATGGGCAACTGTTTTTTTTTGTTTCCAATTTAGGACGATCCAATGACGAATCTGAACACGGCCTTTGATGTTGCCGAGAAGTACCTGGACATCCCCAAGATGCTGGATGCTGAAGGTGAGAGGGGTAGAGGACAGGTTTTCCTCCGTCCCACTTCAGTGTGAAACTAGGTTAGACCCTGGCTAAATATAGAGAGAACAGGTGCTCTTTGTGTGGAGGTGGAATTTATTTGAAATATAAGAGGTTCCGGGGGAATTTAGTGTGTTTGAGTAAGAGAGTTCTAAGGTTTTGGTTTGAAATTTTGCATTTGAATTGCCAGCCTGCATTTGAGTAGTTTTTCCACTGAAAGTTCTGTCATTTTCCAAAACATGTCATTTTCATTTTGTGACCTGTAACTCCTAAAAAAGGGAACAAATAGGGCTAAAAAAGGGAAAATCCCAGAAGAAAGCAATGTCTATTTAGGTATATCTCTATACGTAGATATGTAAAGCATGTTGCAAAAATCTGATTTTTAAACATAAACATATTTTTAGATTTGGGGTTTTAGGGTTACTGTATTACTGTGTTCTAGATCAACCATATTTGGTTTAAAAGGGCAATGACTTTTTAGTCATTGGTTTCTATGAACAGTGCAACATTGTTTGGAAATATTGGGACGTTGAAGAATTTTTTTTTATTATTTAGGCTTGGAGCAGTCATCTGCTTTCTCCATGGAATAGTTTTCAATTATTAGTTTTTTGATTCTTTGATTGTTATGTGAAACACTACATTTTTAAATATTTTTCCACTAATTTGGTGTAATTTTTTTTGCTATGCAAAGCTCAAAAGAAGTAACAGCATTAACAGATATACACTTGATTAATTGATGTAATTATATTTTCTCCTATTTACAAAAAAAATTATCATCTGAAAATGTGAAATTTTTAAAAAAGAGTGAGCAATGTCAATACACTCAATTATAAAAATGCTATTTTTTTTTTATTCTTCCAGTTCACAGGTTAGATCTCCATTTATACAAATAACTTTCTCCTGGACAGGAAGTCAACTATGATGGGCCCCTTTTGTTAAGTCTTTCTCTCATTACTTTAACACAACTACTCCTTTCTCTGCAGACATTGTTGGTACAGCCCGTCCCGATGAGAAGGCCATCATGACCTACGTTTCTAGCTTCTACCATGCCTTTTCAGGGGCGCAGAAGGTATCCCAGGGCACCCCGTCCTGATGGCATTATCATTCCCTCTCACCCTTTCCTTTGATTTTCCCTTCTGTTCACTGTTCTCCAGGAGCACTGGTTACTAGTTGTTGTGGTTTCTCGTTACCTTGACCACCCTCCTAACAGTCTTTCTCTTTGACTCTGCAGTGCTAAACTCCGCCCCTCAAGGCTCGCACTCCTCCCACAGCTGCATGAATCTTTCCATCTGTTGCATGAAGGAAATGAAGTCTAATGATGAAAGCATGAGCGTGTCTCTAGTATAGTCTACTATAATAACGATCCAAATGTTCATGGCATATACGAGGCTTCTGGAGACTTTTTCATGCTTTCATTTCTCAAACTGAGTCCTTGTTTGCTTTTGCAGTCTTTTACTCTGTTCTTTTTTCTCTCCCTTCGTCTCTCTCCTTTTCTCTTTTCTCCGGGCTCCCTTGTTCCCTGGGCAGATATCCTTAGTACGTTGCGTCCTGATGAAAAGGCCGTCATGACATATGTGTCATGTTACTACCACGCCTTCTCAGGCAAACAGAAGGTGAGCGCAGAACATCAGAGATACAGCTCCCATGGCAAAAACTCAAATACATGTAGAAAGCCAATCAGACCTCTGCTTTCAAACCAATCACGTTTATTCTAACAAATCACACTGTTTTAGCATGTGAAATTTTTTGAACGGTGTGCATACTCCTAAAAATAACTATTAACACTAGACAAGAGAAAAGTGTGCTTCTGTTAAAAGCTACTAAAAACAAATTTGAAGGAAGATATTAGCACAAATGTTTGATCATGCTTTCATTATGACTAATTAATGATGATATTGTGCAACTTTTTTCTCGCTCAAAAACCCTGTTTTGATGGAAAATTTGAGAACATGATTTATTAAAAATGCATACAGTGCACAGTATAACCTGCAGGTTTACCTGCACAATATTAATTGTTACATTTTTATTTACTATTGGTCAAAAATTTTTATGTCAATGAAATTAGCCCTTTCGCCAAGTCTCGCTCCAGCAGAATAAATAGGTGGTTCTTATACTTTCAGATTATTCTCAGAATGACGAAGGAGGAGGTGGAACTTGAATATATGGCAAATACTTATTTCAGTGTCATAAGGAAATGCTGAACAGTGATTTAAATTGGGTTAAATTTGGCATTCTTCTTTTCCACATGGCACATTGTGATTGTGACAGGGGACATTCTAATAATGTCATCAGTGCATTAACAACCCACTCATCCACTCTGACCTGATCTATTGATACTCTTACATCAATAGGGTGTGATTTCTGCCATCATTGACTTCTTACTCATTTGTTACGGTTGAACTTTATTTCTTTTTCTCATCTTCTGGGCTTTGTGTCTCTTCTGGCTGCTTCCATGGCAACCTGAATATATAACATACCTTCAAGCTTACACACACAGCTCTTGTATAGACGAAATGTCTTCCTATTTCTAAATCAATTCTTTATTATCATTGTTATAAGAGCCTTGTTGCAGTCTTTAGTTATATTATCTTGTCCGGTCCTCATGAATCTGTTGAGGCAGTCGGTTTATTTGGAAAAAATAATTTGATTTAAAGTTGGAGCAAAAGACATTGAACCAGAAGTCAAGTCTTGTCTGAGCATAGCAGTAACAATGCGTTTTAACTGGAACAATTGCCTGAAAAGGGTGTGTACGCAAATATAATTCGTCAATGCTATACAACTTTCTACACATTTTTCCTTAACTTTGTTAAAGGTGCCATGTCATGATAACATGACTTTTATGACATTCTTGGCATCTTCAATTGTTGTTCAAAAACATGCCTCAAGTAGAATTCAGATTAGTTCATGCATGTTTGAGTAATCCTTTATTCTTTTTTTATAAGCTGAAAATGGCTTTATCACAGTATAAATTCTTATTTGGCAGAATATTATTGATTGTTCAATTGAAAAAAATTGCTTTTTATTTTAGATCCTTTATATTATCTTTTATCGTTAAATCTCTTTAAGGCTTGGTAAATGTTCTTCTTGGTTGTGCTAATTCATCACGTCCAGCTGGGTTTCCTCAACTCTGAGTGTGTGTTAGTATTTCTGAGTCGATGACTTACATCCCTCTGTAAACACATGCTGGGTGTGTGTTCTCTGCACACTAAGATCCTGTCTGCTCTTATAAGGCAGCAGTCCAACTATTAACACTGTGATGGCTTTCTTTTCGCAATATTAGCATGCATCTATAACAGTATGTACTGTTAAAAAACATGTGCTAAGTACGGCTTTGTTCAAAATCACAAATGTAGCTTCAGTCATAAACATCTGTTATGCCATTTAACATACAACTGCTTTGGACACAGGGTTCTTATCCTGTCAACTCTACTTAAAATGTTCTAAACTATTTAAACTGGCCAACTGCTGTTAACTGTTTCGATGGCATCAGCTGTTTGTAATTTATTGAAATTTGATGAAAAAAGCATTCACTGTGTGCTGAAAGTAGAAATGAGGTCACATGCTTACAGCGCCTAAGGTCGTCACGGTCCTGTATTGGATCGGGGCAAAGGAAGATCCATTCAATAGAAAAAACACACTGTTGAAGTGTTTCGTTTGAGGCCTCAAGCTGTTTCTGTAACACAGACAGAAAGTCACCAAAACATATCAAGTCCTTTATATTAACTTGCACTCTTTCATGGCCGATCGGGGGAAGGAGCTGTCTTTTATGTAAGTTATGTTACAAGCACACTAGCATAGCATTAAGAAAGGATTCTTTTTTTACACACTAAACAGCTAACTGCTTTAAAAGGTCTTAAAGTAAAGTACAAAAAACAACAATCTAAGTCCACTAAAAACTTTTTTCTGTTGCAGCTTGAAGAATGTTTAATACATTTTAAAACCCTGATCTGCATAAAGACAGTTGAACGTATCGAACACAAATATGATCAAGTTATTAAAAAGCAGTTAAGGTGGAAAATGCGATTGTTTCTACATGAACAATTTAAGCCTTCAAACATTTTATCCAATTGCGAGTAACTTTCTGGACTCACTGACAAAGCCAAACCAAGCTTATCAGTCTTTTTTCCATTTTCCTCTCCTCTTCCTTGTTCTCGCTTCATTCCACATGTGCACATGAATTGAGATGTTTGTAGCTATTGATTTATTTGCTAATGGTAATAAATAGCCTTGTAATCACCTCATCACACTCAAGCAAACAAGTGTTTAATAGCGTTTCCATGGCACTAATTTGGTTCCCACGGTAACAGAATCAGATTCACTCTGTACTTTACCCCTCCAGGCTGAGACAGCAGCCAATCGGATCTGCAAAGTGCTGGCTGTCAATCAGGAGAACGAGCAGCTGATGGAGGACTATGAGAAGCTAGCCAGCGATGTGAGCACATTCACGCATGATTTCTCCTCTCCTCTTTCTCATCCATCTGTCCTCTCGTCTCCTCAGTCTTGTCCTGACGTCTCACCTTGTGCTCGTTTAGGGCCAGAACACCAGATTATATTTTTGCTCATCTTTTATGAAGTTTTTCTTTTATCAACAATGCCTTCCAATCCGACACAGCAGATTAAAATACACATTTCATAAATACAATTTCTAGACTAAAATCATACTTTTAACATGTCAATTACTGAATCATTTAGATAACTTACTGAAGTGGAGGGAACTGATTGAGTAAAGTATTACAAATTATTTAAAGCAATCAAATTAGTATGTGGTGTGGTTTATTAGGTGTTTAAACTGATTTGTTTTTAGAATTTATTTAATCCTTTTAGTTTTACTTTAAGCCTTGTATGCCTCACAATATACATTTATTAATTTAGTTTTATTATTGTAGGGATTTTTCCTACAAAGATTATAAAAAAGAAATATAAGTGCGTTTATTGCCAGGCCCTTTGGGGTGCTAGGAAATATTAATGGAGACTTTTGTCAACAAATTTCAACAATAATATAAAAGTGTCAAAATAGAAATCTAACGATTGTACAAAAAAATTGTAATTTACAATCACGATTAGACAAAAAAATTAAACTTTTGAATCGCAAAAGTTTTAGTATTTTGGTAATATTATTGACAAAATGTGAATTAATATAAATGACAACAATTTCGTTAATGGTACAAACTGAGATTTGTAAAATTCAAGTAGTTTTTTTTTTGTTTTCAGTTTTAAAACTGACTAAAATCCTTCATGACATCACACCATTCCCTTACAATCGGGTCCAAATGATTGCTTAGCTTCAAGTGCTACAAGTGCGTGGCTGATGACATATGAACAGTTGAATTCCTCGACTCTCCTGTTGATCACATAAAAAACTGTATCTACTTCTTTTGTACATGCGAGCCCTAGAGGTGACATTTTTAGCTTTAATTTACTTTTAATATCTTTTTATCTACATTTAAATGTGAAACCTAAAAAAACACTCTTGTCTTTTCTCTCTCCTTCATCTCATCCTGCGTGCTCCCGTTTAATCCCGATGTTTTCTATCCCTATTTTACCAACTTTTGTTGTGTCCTCCTTTTTCCTTTCGTCCCTCCCTGCCTCTCTTCAGCTCTTGGAGTGGATTCGCAGAACCATCCCGTGGCTGGAGAACCGTGTGCCAGACAACACAATGCATGCCATGCAGCAAAAGCTGGAGGACTTTCGTGACTACAGACGACTCCACAAACCTCCGAAAGTTCAGGAGAAGTGTCAGCTAGAGATCAACTTCAACACCCTGCAGACCAAGCTGCGCCTCAGCAACAGGCCTGCCTTCATGCCCTCCGAGGGCAAGATGGTGTCGGTGCGAATTTGGCATTTCTGCTTTCGACAAAAGTTTTTAAAGTGTGATTTTTAATGTTTCGTTTGGATGTGCAGGATATCTCTAATGCTTGGGGACGCCTTGAAGGAGCAGAGAAGGGCTATGAAGAGTGGTTACTAAACGAGATTCGCAGACTGGAAAGGCTCGATCATCTTGCTGAGAAATTCCGGCAAAAAGCTACGATTCACGAGGCCTGGACTCTTGGTAAACATCAAAAAAAGAACAGAACTCTAAATGTTTTTTCTAAGCTTTGAAGTATTTCTCTATGGTTTTGCTACTTGGTCTAGGAAAGGAGGAGATGCTGCAGCAGAAAGACTATGAGACAGCATCACTCTCAGATATTAAAGCTCTTCTGAAGAAACATGAGGCGTTTGAGAGTGACCTCGCAGCTCATCAGGATCGTGTGGAGCAGATTGCTGCCATCGCACAGGAACTCAAGTCAGTAGAGTCCAAAGATTTAAACTACTGCACATTGAGTTCCAGCTTACACAAATCTCTCTCTCAACCCAGTGAGCTGGAGTACTATGACTCTCCCAGCGTGAATGCTCGCTGTCAGCGAATCTGTGACGAATGGGATACACTGGGAGTTTTAACTCAGAAACGCAGTGAGGCCTTGCAGGTGACATAGCCTTTCATGCACCACCGTGAAATGAGTTTGCTCGGATCTCTCTTCAGCTGACCGCTCTGTTGGAGTCAATTGTACAACCATGTGTGTGTCATACTCTAGAGAACCGAAAAACTGTTGGAAACCATTGATCAGCTCTATCTGGAGTTTGCCAAGAGAGCGGCGCCCTTCAACAACTGGATGGAAGGAGCCATGGAAGACCTACAAGACAGTTTCATCGTTCACACCATTGAGGAGATTCAGGTGTGATTACAGGCGTTGATTTGGAACATGGAACTTTAACACAAGATTAGAATAAGTGCTTTAAAGGGCCAAAAAACAAAATATGTGAACTGAAAAAGTGAAAAGAGTACCTGAAATGGGAAATGACAGCATCTTAGAGATGGGTGGAGGAAAATTCTAGGCTTGTGAATAATTGACACAAACAGGTAATGGCTAAAAGTCATAATCACAGCATGGGAAGCTTATTTTGAAAATCTAAGTTCTTTTGTTTAAAGGATTGAAATATCCCTTTATGATGTCGTACACAAACAATGTTTTTAAAGTCTTTTTCAATTTCTTGAACAGTGTCAGGACTTTCATGCCCCTTTAATAATATCATAATATATAATAAAGTGAAACAGTTCTCATAAATTCAAATAAATTTTTAATCACTTACAGCGGGTTATCACTTATTTCTATAATTAATTTTTTTATTTCTATAATTCATTCATAAGGTTACATAAAAAATGTTTGGGTGACATAGATTCTTTCCAGAGGGAAAGATGGATGTTTTTTATTTATTTCTCTCTCCTTTCCCACTGTGTTTTTTCAGAGTCTCAGCACAGCCCACGAGCAGTTTAAAGCCACGCTGCCTGAGGCAGATAAGGAACGACAGGCCATCTTGGGCATCCATAATGAGATTGCTAAAATTGTGCAGACATACCATGTTAACATGGCAGGGAGCAACCCCTACACCACAATCAACCCTCAGGAGATCAATGCCAAATGGGAGAAGGTGAGAGAAGTGTTCAGATTCAGAAAAAAACAAAATTGAGTCCCATCAACAGAATATAACAAATGTTTATATAATTGGAAAAAAGATAGAGATGGGTTTCGTCATCTCTCATCTCTCGTCCTCTCTCTCCTCTCAGGTGAGACAGTTGGTTCCCCAAAGGGACCAGGCCCTGATTGAAGAGCATTCGCGTCAGCAGAATAACGAGAGGCTGCGCAGACAATTTGCTAATCAGGCCAATGTCATCGGGCCCTGGATTCAGACCAAGATGGAGGTGAGATAATTGAGAAAGAATCACGTTCTCTCAAGATAAGCCAAGAATCTGTTGGCGCCTAACAGACTGTTAGTTACCCAGAAATCTGTTTAAAGTGAACCTACTGAATGTGTAATCCGTAACTTAAATCTAACATATTACTTGTGTCTGTGCTGAAATGGTCTGTGGATTCCAATTTCTTCTTAATCTGCAGGAAATTGGCAGAATCTCCATTGAAATGCATGGGACCCTGGAGGATCAGCTGACTCACCTGCGTCAGTACGAGAAGAGCATCGTAAACTATAAACCAAAGATAGACCAACTAGAGGGAGACCATCAACTCATCCAAGAAGCACTTATATTTGACAACAAACACACAAACTACACAATGGAGGTGAAGTATAAACACAAATGAAAGCTGACGTGGTCACACTGATGCAATGGTGCTGACATCCCTGTTCTTATTCCAGCACATCCGTGTGGGTTGGGAGCAGCTCCTCACCACCATCGTTCGCACCATTAATGAGATTGAGAACCAGGTTCTGACCCGTGATGCCAAAGGCATCAGCCAGGAACAAATGAACGAGTTCAGAGCCTCCTTCAATCACTTTGACCGAGTCAGTAGCACCATACACTGTTATATTGCTTTTTATTTCAATTCTAAACACAGCAGTGAAAATCTTCAATACATGGCCACAAGTTAATGGCAGGTAAATAAAAAACAAATCTATAATTGCAGCAGCTAACCCTCTCGACCAACAGCAAACATTAAAGAAAAAGTGTACATTGTTTAATTTTTGAAAGCTAATACTGTTTAAAATGATAAGTTAATTAGGGATTTATTAATTATTATAATTTTTTTTCTATTTTGCTAATTTCATACTGGAGAGATATTTTTTTTCCAACTCGTTTTTTTAAGTTTGGGGTCAACAAGTGACAGACCCGAAAGTGAACTTTTGTTTTGAGTTTTGATTGGCCGACACCTGAGCCATCCCTTAATTAGCTGTAGCTGTAAAAACGGTTAATAAGTCACAAATATATGCTTGTTAATTCAAAAGGTCTTTAGTTCAGGTGTTTTATAGAGATGGCAAGGACTTCTTTCCAGATTGAAATATTTAATAATTAGGGGTGGAAAGAGTATACACATTTTGGACTGAAGTAAAAATACAGTTACATCAGTGAAATTGTACTTCAGTGCAAATAAAAGTAAATACAAAATAATAGTTCATAACACATGTACTCACTGCTGTTTTTTTATGCATATTAACATTTAAAAAAATTTATTATTACAGCGATCTCATTGAATAGTGTGTAAATACACATCAGGAACAATGCAATTGAATGGTAAAAAAATCAAAAAAATCTTGTATATTTCATTAGCACGCTATAATAAATGCATCAGTCCAATAGAATTTGGCTGCAGATACGCAGCTTCAGAGTGCAATATTACTCCTGCACTACCCCACATGCCATCTCGCTCGGAAAAATGCCATCATTTTTACAAGATAAAAGCACAATATAAAATAATATCCATAATCATGTGACATGGTAGTAAAAATAATTGACAAAATGTATCAGTATTTTTTACTTTTTCATATGGTACAGTCTTGTTTTTAATTGGTGAAAACTGCTGTTTTTAAGAATACAAGTAGTCAAGGACAGATTTCCTTAAAAGTATAATGGTAGCTGACATCGTAAGGTTCACTGTTGTATTTTAAGTATTAAGTAAATTAAACTTTAAAAATGTTGTCAAATCTATTTTTCATTAACACATTTCTATTCGCCATTAGTGCACACAACTGCAGTCAAGATTTAATGGTAGTTCACATTAACCACAACACATTTGAGTTGAACATTTATGACTATAGCAGACATTTAGGTATGGACGAGTTGAGTTTTCTTGGATGACCAGAAAGCCCTTGGTAGTCTGCTCTTTCTTTACAGAGCGCAAGAGAAAAAGACAAACAAGGCTGAATTAAAACCAGAAGCTACATCTGCAAGGCAGACATTTCTTTTAACATCATCCATAAAGCTTGACCCGTCCGAATAGGGATTTATCCGGGATTAATTTAAGGTGTACTACAAGAATGTTATAATTTTTTTTTTCCATTGTGTGTTTGACCTGATTGCAAACCCCAGTATCACAATGTCACAAACACAAAGCCCAGAATACATGCTGCCTTGCTGACACCTAACTCTGCATTAAAACCCTCCACACAGTGCCCCACTTAACACGAGAGTAACCTCACATCATAGGTAACCCAGCTCAGCAGACAGATGTGCTCAGATCTGCCCTGATGTTCACTGTCACCGCTCAAAGTGTGTCCTAACGTTTGTGCACTTCTCTCTTCTCTTCACCTTGTTCACTTCTGCATGGACCCTCTACCACCCCTGCACATGTCTGCATGACACACCTCTCTGTATGTGTGTGTCTATGTGTGCTGCATGTCCACGTTGCTGACCTCTGACCCTGCCTGCGCCTGGATGTGGCAACCAGGACCACTCGGGCAAACTGGGCGCTGAGGAGTTCAAAGCCTGCCTTATCAGTCTGGGTTTCGATATCGCCAACGACGCTCAGGTACACACCTCCACACTAGACAGGAGTTCAGCCGTTAACCACTCTCTCTTTTTGTTTTGTCTTTTTTCTCCTTCATTTCCGTTTCTTTCTCAACCTTTCCTCTGAAACGGCTTTCAATCTTTTGCTCCTCTATTGTCTGGTTCTGTTTGTCTCTGGTGGTTCCTGTAGAAGAGAACAGGCATGATGGATGCAGAAGACTTCAGAGCCTGCCTCATCTCCATGGGTTATAATATGGTAAAGCAGAGGATTCTGATGTCCGTGGTTGTGATGAGGTTCCATTCACACTTAAGATTCCCATGCCTAAAGAATTGGTTTTAATCACATCACTCAAGTTTGAGAGTGTGGAAAAAAATGGTATGAGTAAGGGTTACGTTAGATTACAATTTCTAATTCTTGTAGAGTTACAGTATAGGTTAAAGGCATGGGCAGAATTTTGGTTTCTTTCCTTACCACAGTTTAGAAATGTCTCTCAAACGTGCACACACACACACATATATATATATATATATATATATATATATATATATATATATGTGTGTGTGCACGTTTGAGAGACAATTCTAAACTGTGGTAAGGAAAGAAACCAAAATTCTGCCCATGCCTTTTTTTTGTGACAATTTATGTCAAAGAATTGGCTTTATTTTATTACAGGGAAGATGTCATTAAGTTCCTGTGATTTTATAACGAAATGAATCAGGAACAGTATTTTTACATTCAAGTCTAACTTCATTGTGTCAATTTGTTCTAAAACGAACTGCTTGAAGAGTGCACTAAGAAATGTGTCTACCTCTCTCTTTCTCTCTCTCTCTCTCTCTCTTTCTCTCTCTCACTCACTCTAATAAGTAAAACACTGAAGACATTCTACATTTCAGAGCATTGATATTTATTAAGTTGATCTAAGAATTTATATGTTTTTGAATAAATTAACCATGTTAAATTGTAATTTTCATATGTATTTTATATGGTATTTATTGAATTCTTTAACCTGGGTTAGTTTTTTTTGTAAAGTATTCTTAAATGTTAAAGCGATGTTTGGGTTTTTCTTTTCTTCCCAAATTTGGTCTCTCTAACTCAAACTCTCTAGCTCTTTAGTGCCATCAAAATTGACATTTTTTGGAATCAATAAAGTTACTTGTGGAAAATGCTTTTACTATAGTCACTGAGATAAATATATCTAAAGTTTAAATGAGTGTGTTATAATATAAGTGGGTAGTTTAACTAAATATATAAATATTCGCTGTTGTAATTCATAACGAAGTAGCACTAAAGGTTTTCATCTCTGGTACAGGGGGAGGCAGAGTTTGCTCGCATCATGAGCATCGTGGATCCCAACAGGTTGGGAGTGGTCACATTCCAGGCTTTTATTGACTTCATGTCCCGCGAGACAGCTGACACAGACACTGCAGATCAGGTCATGGCCTCCTTCAAAGTCCTTGCTGGAGACAAGGTACAGACTGCTCACCACATCCAAAGTCATTAAATGAGATGGAAACATCCTTTGTGCACAAAATAAAATATTTAGAATGACTTACTACTATCCACTTTCTGTCTCTTGCCAAGAAATGATACAATTTTCTGAAACAAACTGTACTTGTCATTTTATTTTCAATCTATGGATTGGGTAAAGAAGGTGTCATCAGTGAACTTGTTATTTTTATAGTGTTTTGTGCTCAGTACTTACTGAGAACATTTTAAAAGATTTTGTCAGAATGAATGTAGTTAGGGGCCAAGCTCAGAAGATGTGAAGCACCTGTAGCGTTTGTTAGGATTTGAAGTTTGCTCATTGGTAAACAGACTTAATATCAAATTACCCAAATTTGGACTTTCTAACGCTACCCCCCTTGCGCCACCTCTAGGTCTGAACCTTATGTCATAAAAACTTATGTCATAATAGCATTTAGCTAATAACCTCCTAGCTGTATATCCAAAATGTCAAATTGGTTCTGGCATGGTTCATGTCGATTTAGAATATTGTCCATTTTCAAAAACTCAACTAAATAGTGCTGTATTTTCTAAATACATTGACATAATTATTGAAAACTCAACACTGATGTTTGCCACCGAAGCATGCAAAAAAAGAATTGTCACCGAAAATGTATCAAATTGTATATTTTGATCAAAATATAATTTGTAGAAAAAGCTTTAGCGTATGCTCATAGGGTTTGGTCTCATCTTTTACCTTTCCCATTTGAAAACATGGATAACAATTTGTCCATAATAACTTCCTGTCTGGTAGGTTTTAAATGAAATTGAAAGTGCGTTTTAACTCCTCTGAGGCATTTCTCGACACTGGAAATTAGATCACCTTCAGGCCAAAAAAATATGGAGATCAAATCCATTAAAAAAAAAAACCGCTTTGGAAACGTGAAGGCCCAACTCTTTCAGATATTCTGACAAAATTTTGTGCTGTAGATGCTAAAAATAATATGTGGTTGCCTGCGGAGTTTTGGTCTGGAGATGTTGAATCTGACCAAAAATGGGTTTAATGAATTCTCACCAAAAAAATTTTTACGTAATGACAACCACAATCTGAAGTTGCCAGCAGCTTTGACTGGTCGACGGACGCTTTCTTTCTGACAGCTTGGCCCTGCATTACTGTTTACATTTGTTTTTTGAATATAAAATTGGATTTATTTGGGCAGTAATGTTATCAGAAGTAGAGTAGTGTAATGCTTTAAACCTTATTATTAGTTTTTTTTAAATCAACATGGAATAATACACAAAATCTAACCTTTTTAATATCATTGTTAATTGGTAATGATCAGATGCATGTTGATTAAAAAGTAAAAGTAAAATGCATTAATTTACATTTTTAAAATAACTTTAAGCTAATCCCAGTTTGGGTCTGGGGCTGTGTCCGTCTCAAGCTGGCGTAAGACTGAGTAAGTCATTGGTACATAGCAGGGCTAAAATTGCGAGAAGTTCCTTGAAGTTGGAATAAGACTCTAGCATAAAAATTTACTTTTTCCAATTAAAGCCATTGT
This sequence comes from Danionella dracula, assembly GCA_900490495.1. Lineage (NCBI taxonomy): Eukaryota > Metazoa > Chordata > Actinopteri > Cypriniformes > Danionidae > Danionella > Danionella dracula. The sequence goes on from UELW01000778.1 coordinate 1,523,432, forward strand.
GCTACTGGTTTCCAACTTAAGATGTCTTCTCTTTTCTAGGGTTATAAAAACCTCAAAGGGGGATTGTGAATTTTCGCCCTTATTAATAATCAAGTTATTTTAGACAAACTGTTCAACCTAGCAAATTATTTCATTCCTGCCTCTTTTTTCAGAATTATATCCTTGCGGATGAGTTGAGACGCGAGCTTCCACCTGACCAGGCCGAATACTGCATTGCCCGCATGACGCCTTATGCCGGTCCCGATGGCATCCAAGGAGCCCTTGACTACATGTCGTTCTCTACAGCTCTCTATGGGGAGAGTGACCTCTGAACTGTGACCTTGGGTCCTCGGGTCAAGCTGCCTTCTAATCCACACTCGCTCAAACTTGTATATTCATATACACACTCACAGCTTGTACACCGTAAGAGATTAAAGGATGCATCATGCCGAAAGTGAAACTACTCTCATTGATTGCTCATGTGAAGAACAAGGGATGTCAACACCTCCAGTTTAAGCCTTTGTCTCTATAATTTTAAAGCATAAGAAAGGTATTTAGCATTGTCCATTTTATTCCAGTGGTTAATTTATAAAGCATCAGGAATGCTTTTCTGTGTCCCTTAAATCAATCATATATATATAAAACTTTAATGTATGACAAATAGACCGCTTCAGTAAATGAGCTGATTTAGATTCACTGCAAAGGTGTTTGGAAGATGAATATCACTTTAATGGTAAAAGCATAAAGTTGCGTAATTAAAGGTAGAGGTTTACGTTTGGGGTAAATTATCATTTCACTGCTGATCTGGCTCCAGCATACAGTCTGGTTTCAAATGAGCCAAAAAGAGCATCTTCCATCAGTAGAACCATAAATTATTTCTCCTTTTTTGATCGCGCTATCTGCTGGAGAGCTTTTGGTTGTTCATACATGACTCCCTGCAATTCCTCTTGCATGTTCATTAAGTCTGTCTTGGACTTTTTTTCAAGATAAAACATAATGTTGCCTTCACATGTCTGCCAGAATATTAGGGAAAAAAAGAACAAGAACTCTCTGTGTAAATGTATGATATGCAACAGGCCGAAATGTACACATTAGCATGTGGTAGGCAGCATGACATTTTCCAGATGCTGTACTGCATGATCATGTGTTATGAATGATACGTTTTTTTTACATTGAGTAGTGCTTGTTGTTGAGACTGCTTTTAAATGCTCTGTTGTGACAGTGAGCCAGATTTCATGAACATCTTCATCTTTCGGCAACATTGTAAAACTTTCCCACTGGAGGAATGTTTTCTGTATTTTTAATACTTGTTTTCCATCTTCATAATGGAAAAAGTTAACATATTTTATTATACAGATTGAAAAAAAAGGTATTTTTCTTGTTAAAAAGCTTTAAAATATGAAAGTTTAAATAAAGAAATGATCACAGTTGTGTGTGTGTGTGCGGTTTTTTATTTGGAAATGAATATCTTAAAATTACTACTCTTTTACATTTGATTGATTGTTGCTTTATTACATATTTAAATAAAGCATCTTTCTTGAAGCAAACTGCTGGAACGAATTTTTATTTTGTGCATGCCAGATTATTTTAAAAAAGTTTCCTTAAACATAAGTTTAAGCTTTATTAATAGCATTTTGAAATCAACATAAAACATTATTTAATAATTACACTTTTTAAATAGCGTTGTTAAATGGTGATTGTCAACTTTAACTGTTATACAGACATTTATTTCTAACGAGGAACCAATTCTTCTGTATTTGTGCTCTACGACCAAAATAGACTGCTGCACGACAGCTGTGTACATGGCGGCGCCCTTTAGAGCCATGTCAAACTCGAAAACTTGAAATTATTTTGAATATCACTAAATTATCGTGACGTTCTTTAACTAATCATGTGGAAACAACTTCAGAGACTGACAAATAATCGGACGTTTAAATATGGGATCCCCATGATGGTGAGAGTCTTTAAAACAATAAAAAAAGATTAAGGCATCCAAATAAATATGTTCTTATAAATAAGTTTACGCCTTTACAAATAATTCGTTGTTTTGACGGGGTTCGATTAACCTGTTTAAACGGTTTCCTTTTATTTATAATATGCATATGAATATTACCAAATGTTTAAAACTACCTATGGCAGCCTTTTGTGTAACAAACCAGGCCTTTGCTTCCCAACCTTTTAAAATGTAACTAACGTTTAAATCAAACAATTATCCAAGTAATCATCAAATTTCAGTGAATTTGGGTTTAAGGAGAGTAACTCCTAGTTAATTCCAGTGTAAAGGTCATGTTATTGTATATTTAATATGTTGATTTAGCAGTGATTTAATAGTGTTTTCCTAGAAAAATTCTTTAAAATGACAAACCAATGTGGTCTAATAACTTGATGTGAGCGAAATTGCAAGCATCCAATTTAGAGGTGATCTCATCCATGTAAGAAGACTTTGAGATAGTATATTTGACTGTGTTTCTGCTCATATTTAATGTGATGTTTGAAGGTGTTGCTGGTGGGAGGATCGTTTGGACTGAGAGAGTTCACCCAGATTCGCTACGATGCTCAAAAGCGAAGGAGAACGGTAACAGAAGAAACAACGTTGGATTCCCTCTGCTCATAAACCATCCTACAATCACAGAATTTTGAAACTACATAAAACAAACTGGAAATTTGATTATTAAATTATAACGCTGTTTTCTGATTTTCAGGTTGATCCTTCCCTGCAAGCTCTTTTGAAACCAAGAAATCCAGATAGCGTCCTTGAGGAAGAGTATGAGGTAAAGACATGTCTTGTTGTTGAAGCTGCAGTTCTGATCCTTTGTGTTATTCAAGCTGTGTTTACTTTAAAGTAAATATATAGTGGTCATTTTACAGCTTGATCAATACATAAACTGCAGTTTAAAATGTTAAATGGCTCAAATTACCCAGTAATTAAAACAACAGAAGTTGTTTTCAATGCCAAGTGCATTTAGCCTCTCTTTTTCAGGTTGTTTGGTTGGGTCTGTCTGCAGGACTGTGAAAAATGACAGCCATTCATGTCATGTTTTTAACCCCTATTTCAAGCTTGCATGCTTGTAAATTATTACATAGTTTTGTGAAGAATGACAGCTGCGGAGCAGAAGAGTGCCCTCAAGTGTCAGAAGCTGAGAAGTCCCGCTGACTCCCTTTGAGGCAGAGATGGCTGGATTGTCTATTGTAGCTGTTTAAACTCATTTGGTTTTAGCTATGATTATAGAACTAGCTCATAGTAGATTCTAGTAATGCTGTCTGTTCCACGATGTTGGTAAATGTATACACACCTCTCAAATGTTCAGGTCTAATGTCTCTGACTCTGATTGTTCCTGTTCCATTTGCTCATCATTCCTTTAGCCAACTGTGGGTTCACTTCGACTGGTTCTCATTCCTTTAAAACCTGCTCAGTTATTATGCAAGAGCAATATTCTTTACATGTTTTTAAACAAATAATTTACTAATTTATTTTTTTACACCTGCACTCTTTTTATAATAGTCTAATTATATGGAAAATAGTTTTTTTTTGTAGAAGTGCAGGTTTGAGATGGAATTTCTTTGGAATGGAATGAGATGATTTGAGATGGAATTGTGTGGAATTTCAGCTTCACTGGTGCTCTCTGGTTAGATTTTGCATATCCAATCATTTACAGCACCCTGGAGGTCCTGTTAGTTTACAGCTTGAGGGTCATGCAGCAGCAGTGTTCATTTTTGATGGTTTCTTTGTCATTTTGTTCTTTTAATTTTTTTTTTCATAAACAGAAAGTTTACTGTAATGCAGTGTTTTTAGATATTACGTAGTCAACTTTGTGCCATTGGTATTATTTGCCTTTCTCTTTTTGGTTCACAGAAAATTAAGGATGCTGATTTGGACAATTGGACAAACATTCGTGGGCCACGACCATGGGAGGAGGATTCCAGGGAACCCCAGAAAGAACTAAACACTGACTAAAAGCACATGTCACATGACTGACCTGGAGATTTAGAGCTCGATGAAACAAGTGCAAAGAATGGAGCTGAGGCAGATTGTGCTAAATGGACCCACAAAACAATCTTGATGTTTGTTGCTTCAAAAAAGATTTAATTCTCCTAATAGATGTTTCATTCCTAAATATGTGTTTAGTGTGTTGTACCTCCAATACGTCTGCTGCTCTTGATGATTCATCCCACCGTGCGTGATGTGCCTGTGATTTCTTTAGCTTCAGGTTCTCAATCTACAATGATTCCTGAGTTTAGCTCACTGAATCTCTGTGGATGAAATTGAGACAGTCTACATACATCACGGCCCTCAGCTTTCCAGAGGCTGAGCTGGATTATACACCGGCAGCTCAACAATATGAAGGACCTGTTCTATGTTTGTGATTCGGGTTCTTCAGGCTCAAAGATGAGAACAGACACCTGGACCTTCTTAAGAAGCTAAATTCAGAACCTGCTCAATTTACATTTGTAGCACAAATGTTGTTTCTTTTCACATGCTGAGCTAGAGTCTCCGCCCTGACTATTGGTTTGTTAGTGCTTGTCCTGTAACAGATGTGCTTCGGGAAACATTAGTTTAACTCTGGACTCAAGGAACTTTTTCTGTTTTTAGTGCCCCATCGCCTCCTGTCATCTTAATTCACATTTTTCTGATAGTGGGTGCATTTTGGAAACTAATAAACTTTTTTTTAATATGTGACATTAAAACCAGGTTGACTGTCATAATAACCCTTTTGATTTTCCTCCCCATAATTCTCAATTTTTTTAATACATTACATTTTTTATTTTGAATATGTATATCAGAAAGACCTGAATTCACTGTAGGTTGCTTCTTGAGAGGCATTCTTTGAATTTCAAGCTCTCTACTAATATCTGTGACATCTACTTTTTTATATAAGTTGAAATTTAGAATTTTTAAGGTCAGCTGGAAAGGATTTGTTGTTGTAGTGAATAAGTTATAAATATGAGTAAATCATAAATTTGGCTTTCTGAATTCAGACAAAATTCAACATCAGAATCTGCCACCAAATGCGGACATGCTGTTTTCATCTATTTTTTAAATCATTCATATATAATAAGTAAATAATAATTTAAAAGCTCTCGAACAAAAATTCACTATTTGTTTCACACTTAATTAAAACCTTACTTATAAAAAATTCATGTGCTCACAGTCACTGTGAATATATGAAAAACCATTTCTATATTACTCGACCTCTGTAAAATAGTTTAAAGTATAAACAGTGTTTGTCACGTGTGTGGAGTGCAATTCTTTTTTTAGCACAAGTCAAGGGTCTTTTAAATTCAAATTGTTAGCTTCTCTGCTAACTATCTTTTACAGCAAGAAAATCTGACTTTAAAAAACAATACTTTAACTTTCCACTGTATAAAAAGCATTGAGAATTCAGATAGTTTAACACAGTAGCCTAGAACATTGGAAAGTGGAGTTTTACTATTTTGCCCTGTTGCTTGGCTCTGCAGTAGCAGGGAGAAACTGTTTATAGGTTTTAGATCCATAAAAGTACATTTCATTGGGTTGTCACATGGTAGAAAAGCAGTTAATGTAAGAACTACTAAGCTTTTAACTCACTCTAAATATTTGTAACATTTCTATCCTCTACATTCTGCTTCTCTGATAACATGAGTCAAACTAACTTGGAAGGGGTGGATGAGCATCACGTCCTCATTATTGAATGGCAGGGGAAACAGTGTAAACCCTGATTGTTGAACTTTTATCCCATCAGCTCTTTTATCCCATCAGCTATGTCATGTGTAAAGCATTTTATTCATCTGTCCACCCCATTCTCACGCTCAGTTGAAAGGTCTTTTTGACCTGCTGGTTTAAATGATTGATGACCAAGTAAGCTATGGACATAGAATGAGCGACCTCACCTATTAGTTTTAGTGTGTTTATTTTGTTGCTGGACGTTGAAATAGTGGGATGCTTGTTTCTTGGCAGTGTGTCAGAAAAGGATTTTCATGTTGAAAAGTGTGCTTCAATGTGCAATAAACAATTCACACCCTCACACAAAATAGAGCTGTAAGCTGGCTGTATTCGTGTTCTATTCTTCTCAACAGTTGAACTTGCATTGGAATTGGGCTCTTTTAAAACCGCCATCAAGTGATCAGGATTGTTGCTTCTGTGAATATGACCAGTAAGTGCCTCTTACTTGGCTCCCAACAAAATTCCATTTATCATCTACTAGTTATAGAAAGTCATTGAACTTGGAAATGTTGACGCATTTCTTAACTCTGCATGAGTACTCATAGGCCACTGTTTTCTTTTCTAAGTAAATAACCGTTAATGAAAGTTAGTTGATGTATTGTGAAATGCCATGTGTTTTTCTTTAGATCTTCTGTTAATTTTTAGTTATAGTCTTTCATCAGTACGCTCTAATGGAGAATGCTAATGCTAAAGTGCTAACATGTGGATTAAAGATTCTTCTCCTGCTGCTTGGATCAATAGTACACCAATGACTGACTGGAGATTATTATGGGCCGAGCACCGAAGGTGCAAGAACCCTATTGTTTTTCGAAAAATTCTTATTTGTTATTATTATTATTATTATTATTCTTTTCTGTCTTTCCGGGGACTTTTGGGTACAGATTTTTGCACACGCCTCAGACCTGGTGAAAATTTACGTTTGATTGTGTTTCGAAAAATGAATTTAAAAAACGGCTCTTTAGCGCCACCTAACGCGTTGTTGCAGCTGTTGCGCAACCAGTTTGTCGTAGGCGAATGAAATTTGGTACACATGTGTAAAGTACCAAGCTGCAACTTTTGCTAATATAAATCCTGTTTCCAAAATAGACAGGAAGTCGGTTATTTCGCAAAAACCTCTAAAAATGGGCGTTTTTGACAAACTAACTTCTTGAGTATAATCATAAGGCATACGGCAAGTGATATTGAGAATTTTTTTCGACTATCATAAAGTATGTGGTGGTGGCGGGCCAATGTCCAAATTTCGACTCGAAACAGGAAGTTGTTATAACTCGGGCATAGAATATCTGATCCGGCTCAAACTTGTTTCATTCTCATTGTAGTCCAAGCCCGAGAACAGGTGTATGACAACGAACGACATCCGCCATAGCGCCACCTATTGGCGAGCATTAAAAGCTTGTTTTTTATAGTTTTACGCTTCTATTTCAGGCATTGTATTGCACACACACTTAAAACTTGTCGCGTGTGTGTAGGACCTTAAGAAACTGGACGGAAAACCGGATTTTTTTTTTTTGTTTTATGTTAAAAACACAGACTTCATACTTTGACGAACTCCTCCTAGGCGAAATGTCCGATCCAGCTAAAAATGTGTGTAGTTAGTCGTAAGGCATTAGGGAAAAAAAGTTATCAAAAGCTAAAAAGTACGTCAAACGGCCTTTGGGTGGCGCTCTATAGTGCCACCTGAAACGGTTTTGTAGCGGTTGCGTAACCAGTTTGTCGCGGGTGAATGAAATTTAGTACACATATGTAAATGACCAAGCTGCAACTATTACTGTTATAAACCCTGTTTCCAAAATCGATGGGAATTCGGTTATTTCGCAAAAACCTGTAAAAATGGGCGTTTTGCTCGTTCCACACTTTGACGAATTCCTCCCACATATTTTATCTAAACATCTCCAAACTTCTTGAGTATTATCATAAGGCATACGGAACCTTAAAATTAGAACTTTTTTCAGCTATCATAAAGTATGTGGTCGTGGTCACAGCCAATGTCCAAAATTCGATTTGAAACAGGAAGTTGTTATAACTCGGGCATAGAATTTCCGATCAAACTTGTCTCATTCTCATCGTAGTCCAAGCCCGAGAACAGGTAAACATCATCCGTCATAGCGCCAGCTAGTAGCGAGCATTGAAATCCTGTTTTTCATAGTTTTATCTTTCTATTTGAGGCTGTGTACACACTTAAAACTTGTCGCATGCGTGTAGGACCTTAAGATTTACAAAAAAGTCCATTGGGTCGAGTTTCAAAACTGGACGGAAAACCGGATATGTTATGTTTTATGTAAAAAAATATGGACTTCATACTTTGACGAACTCCTCCTAGGTGAAATGTCCGATCCAGCTGAAAACTGGTGTGGTTACTTGTAAGGCATGAGGGAAAAAAGTTATCAAAAGCTAAGAAGTACCTCAATCGGTCTTGTTGTGGCGCTCTTTAGCTCTTTAGGTTTTGTAGCTGTTGCGCAACCAGTTTTTCGTAGGCAGTTGAAATTTGGTACACATATGTAAATGACCAAGCTGCAACTTTTACTAATATAAACCCTGTTTCCAAAATCAACGGGAAGACAGATATTTTGCAAAAATCTCAAAAAGTGTGCGTTTTCGCTCGTTTTAAACTTTGACGAACTCCTCCTAGGCGTAATGTCTAATCAATCTGAAATTTGGTGTGGTTACTCATAACACGTTAGGGAAAAAAAAGTTATAAAAAGCTAAGAAGTACGTCAAATGGTCTTGAGGTGGCGCCACAGCAAAGTTCACCCTTCAAAATTGTGGAATTTTTTTTTTACATATTCTGGTCTGTATCTCTGTTCAAGATAATCCACTATCAACAAAAACAGCCTGGTATGATTAGCCTTAACAGGCTCAACAAAAGCATATGCATCACCGTGACTGCGCTCCAAAAGTTGGCTCTACAGCGCCTCCTTACTGCCCCCTTAAATGTGACCAAAATCTTTTTTTTAGCGGTTTTGACCCATTGAACATGTTAGAAAGCCCACCAAAATTTGTTCAAAGGTCATGTTCAATACGTATTATAAATGAACACTGTCACTGAAATCGTATCTTGGACGACAGCTCTGCAGCGCCCCCTTGAACGCGAAAAAAAGCTTAACGCGGAATTCAACGAACTCCTCCCAGGAAAATTTCCATATCCACATTTGGTCTGGTGACTCTTAAGGCATTTGGGACCAAAAGTTATCAAAAACTTAGAAGTTTGTCACACGGTGTTGCTATGGCACCTTAACGAACTTTTTTAAACGTGTAGGGGCTAAATTAATTTGTTACTGTAGCACTCGCATACTTAATCCAAACAATATTAAAAAATTATGGAGTTACGAGCCTATCCTTCTGACCAAGTAGCTATGCTTAAGTGACGATACGCTTATAGCGCCACCTACTGCCTGTGTATATTTGTGGCTGTATCTCCCACATACTTCATCCAATTTACGTGAAAAAATTGAAGCGTGAAAATCTTGATATTCTGAACAGATTGATATGCTAATCTTATGACACTGACTCTTGTTTTTATACGAGTTGTTTGTGTAACAATAAGGATCGTCTTCACGTTTAAAGATTTATAACGTTGGGTACTAGGTAAAGTGCCTTTTAACCTCGTTTCGAGCTCTCGACGACGACGAGTGAAAAAACTCGAAAAAGTCCGGGAGGCGGTGCCTTCGCTCCGGCGGGCGCATCGTGCGAGACCCCTTCCATCGCTGCTTGCAGCTTTAATTAAAGATTGAATCTTTGAGATCACTCCTGTGGTGCTAGCGCTTTCAGGCTAATGCTAATGCTGGTACTGACTCATGCCTGTGATGTGAAGCTTTGTTCCTAGGCACATTTTTTAACAAGCCCCTGCTGACTTTTCTCGACACTCTCCTGCTGTAAATTCCTGTTCTGGCATTTCATCTGCTCTGTCTCTTTCAATGCTGGAGTGGCAGCCATCCTCAGGGGCCAAAGGGAACACATCAGCGAGTCTGACTTATGAAGTCCACTAATCCTCCAGGGGCTTTCAAGCCACTAGTGTACCCAGTTCAACTCAAAAGCAGAGCTGACAGGGCACTGCCGACCTCAGTCAATAAACTCCTGGATGCTTTAGGAACGTCAGGTGGAGATCACAGAAATAGGCTGCCTCATTTGTTATGGAAAGTGTTTTTGGTATGAAAGAAGATTTTTTTGTGCAGTAATTTTAAGAAAGTTCAAAGTACTTTCTTTTGATGTTTAATGATATTTAACGTCCCCACTTCAATATGTTGCCACTATATTATGCCACTTTAATTTTCAAAAGAGGATTCGTTCCCCTAAGGATGAAAAAGGAAAATGAAGAGCAGATGTTGAACATTTGAGCTGTCTTTATCGATCTACAGATAGATGTACACTTCAGTTGAAGTTTTCTATTTAAAAAAAAGACTTTAAAAAAGAGTAGCACATTTTTTCATGTTAATTTGTAAGCATGAATGTTTAAATGACCTATGTTAAATATTTCTATGACTTTCCGAAAAGGTAAATAAAAAAAATTCCTTTTTGAATTCAACCCATGACAGAAGTCTTAAATTTGAATTAGTTTTTGCTTACAACAGTCTGTAAATAGCCCACTAAGTAAACTGATTATGTTATTGTTAAATATAATTATGATTTTATTTTTATTGTTATTGCAATTACTTTAAATAGAACGTATTATTTGAGAAAAATGAAATTATAAATATTGCCCCAGTCACATGTTAATGGCACAATCCAGAACAATGACTAGCTATTGACAAAAAAGTTACTATACATTTGTTTGTAGGAACATATTTAAATAAGTATTGAGGTAATATTAAACTTATATCAAATTCGACTATGCCATTTATAACCAGCCCTTCTAAAATCACGTTTAGAGATTGATGTTAAATGACAAAAAATCTCTATGCTTATTGGCCAAAGATCTGTATTTGATTCTACATAGTACTTTTTTATAGATCTAACATAGAATCAATCAATCAATCAATCAATCAATCAATCAATCAATCAATCAATCAATCAATCAATCAATCAATCAATCAATCAATCAATCAATCAATCAATCAATCAATCAATCAATCAATCAATCAATCACCAATAAATCACCAATAAATCAATCAATCATCTTCACGTCAATTCATTTTTTGAACACTTTTTTCGTGTGTGATCTATCTTGTCTGTCCTGCAATCAACTTTTTAACACGTTAAAGCTTGTGTTATGACATTTAATTCTGTTTCATGTGAATTTGACATTCTCAGTTTTGACTGTACGCATGTTTTACTAAGTAATCCACGCAAAGTTTAACACATCAGGGCCCAGATCTTTAATCTTAAGATCTCAAACAGATCAAAATCTGAACAATCCTAAGGAAGAAATCCTCCATCAATGCTCGCAGTGACATTTCCATCAAACTGATTAGCATTCATCTAGAGAATCGCAATTACATTTCATTAAATGATGAATAAGGGTTTCCTCATCCGTTTAAAAGACCAAAGTCAATCATTTGAAATCCTAAAGCTACTCTTAAATATTTTTTTGTCAATGTGACAGAGCTGTGCATTTCCTCCTCTATTTGTTCTACTTTCTTGAAGAATTACATAATGTTTGCCATTTTAATGTGACATTAAAAGAATATCTGTTGCAGGGCACATTTCACTTCACTGCCTTCCTTCATGTGAAAACTAAAATAATCTGTGCATTATTATATGCTCGACTGATTTAAGTCATGACATGTAGCATGAATATTTCACTGTAGTGTATGAAGAATCCTCAGATGTCACTTCATGCTTTTAAAATATATTTGTTTCCATGTTTACTTTAACAATAGAACATTCTTTTTTTGAATTAAGGATTTATACATTGTGAAGAAAAATATTTTGATAAAGATGTAAGCAGTCCAAGGCAGCCCAAGGCAAAAAAAAAAAAAAAAAGACCAGGGGCTACTATTTATTTATTTTACATTATTTGATGGTATGTATATCACAAAAAATATTCAGGCGCAGCTTTCACGGAAAATCTAAATAACTTTCTGTAAAAACAAAACATTATGGAAATGTTGAACATTTTTGGGAAATGTTCCAGGTAAATGCTTAAACTAGCTAGATTCTAATAGTAAAATTGTGTATCTTGGAGTGTGGTCTCTTCATAACAGACTTTGTAAATTCAGATTAAAGCTTAAATCTGGCGCATTTAAAGAGTATGTATAAGAGGGCCTTTAAGCCTCTTTAGAAATTTCAGGTTAAACAGTAAAATGTTTGGAGTTTTGGTTCTCTGAATGCGCTGAACATGTGGTGAGATTGAAGCTTACTTGACGCACATAAAGAAAAACAATTTTCAATTACCATTTCTTTTGATTAAAACAAGTCTATATTTCAAGTGACAAGTAGTTACTTAAGGTGGGATGTCAAAGGCAATAATCTATGATTTATTTACTCTTGCCATGTTGAATATAATTTGGAATACTTTAACTACCATAGAGTGAAGTGGAAAATATCACGTTGTTTTAAACAGTTATTTAAACAGTGTTTGCTCTCAATGACAAAATGTATGGATTAAAATGTCATAGAGAGTAGAAGACAGGTGCCTGCTTTGGTTTTCCAATAGACTTAAGGTGTTAAAATTTCCATATAATATGACTTTTTATCAGCAGTTGGTTTGTACTGGTTTTCTGCAGGGTTCACCTTCTATCTTTTAAGTAAATAGTAAATTGAAATTTTAGTGACAGAATCCTTGAATGCAGAATGCGGCTTGCACTTTGTGTTTTCACCTTGTTTTATGTAAAGCATGGTGGTTGAATATGCTCTTTACTTGTTTATTTTTAAGCTTTATTTACTCAAAGGTATTAATATTTATATTATTTTGTGTCTTTATCTTGACCACATGTTGAAATGTTTGTTCCCCAGATGTGCTCATTATGTATCTTACCCCTCTTTTCTTGCTATCACAATCCGTCCTGATTTGTTCTTCCAGCCATTGTTCATTAGTTTCATGATTTTGTCCCCTTTAACAACTTTTATGTTCATTGTTAGTTGGCACTGTTATGTCATGGTTTGTTGTTATTTGGTCTACTCAGAGTGCTAGTTTGTCAAGTTTTATTTAACATATATATTTTTTACATTGTAGATATTTTGAATTTCAGCTCTGTTTTGTTTCTGTGGGCTATGCTGTTTAATTTTTATTAAATTAAATACATTTCACTTTTCTCATCCCCTGACATATAGAATGCACAACTGTTTTTTAAACAGTTTTTGAGTTTTTCTTTTGATCAAGAAGCTCGTTCACTGTTCTACTGCTAAATTTCAGTTTCATGGTAGCTAATGTACCCACTCAGTAGGAATTGAGATCCTATTGAGTCAAAGTCAAGCGTTCCTGTCCGTCTCTGCTATAGAGGAAAATAGCTGGCAGGGTTTGATGATATCTTGTGGGATTGCTGTTCATGCGTGTTCTTGTAAGATTAGTTTTGCAGATTAAACCTTAAACAGAGCTTGGAGAGCTTAGGCATCCTCTAACTGCAAATACACATGTGGAGTTTAAATCCATTTTGTGCCTTTTTTTGTACCTTTACACTGTAGTTGAGTTAATAGGCATAAATCATCTGCACTAAACTCAATACACATCGACATAAAAGTATTTTAAAAAGATAAATCAATGATACATATGTTAGATAAAATTGTAATTTCTAAATTACAAAAATTTAATAGATTTTGTGGGTAATTTTTTAAGCAAATATTCCAACCTTTCCCCCATTTAGACTTATGTCTTCTTTCATTTTTATTGAGTAGAAATCATAATACATTATAATTATATAATTATAAATTATACTTATAATTATATTATATATACATATTATTTTTTAACTATATTTTTTATCTAATTATTGACAATTTGAGAAGAGTGATTGATTCATTGCTCAGAGTTGCTGACTATTTTTACTCTGCTTTTATTTACCTCTGTAAAGTTATGCGATTAAAAAGCACTCACATATAATTAATTATGGAGTTACTGACTTCATCAATATATGAAGAAAAAATGTAATTGAAAATCTAAGCATAATCAAGATGCTCTAAAAGAGACAAGAAAAGGGGTCTGTATAGTTACATTTTAAATTTAGCACAGTTTTTGCTGTTTGAGGTTTATCTAACTAAATTCATGAGGAAAGGGTGCAAGTAATTAGCCAACAAGAAATAAGCTAATATTTAAGCTCGCCTCCTTCTACTCTTGAGACAGCTTTTCACATGCCACTTGCAGCTCTTCACCTCACTTGCTCAGCGTTACAATCTCATGGGGAATAATGTTTGGGTCATATTTTCTGCGGAGAGCTTGCCAAAACTGCAGTATATACAAGTATGTGAGAACCTATGAATTATGGCAATAAATAACTCTGAAGTAATTAGTCACTGAGCACCTAAGAAGATTCCACCAGAGACTGTTGCTTAAGTAAATAAAGGGAGTGTAAACATACCTCTTCAAACTTGTAGTGGAAACTATTTATTGTTCCTACACATTCTAGAAACAGAATCAGAATCCTAGAATCAATTTTTTAAAGAGCAGCGCAAGTGACATTCATCAAACTTAGAGCAAAAAGTAATGATCAAATTCTTATCTTAAAATGAAATATTTATTTAAAATTCCTGTTTGCTGTATTTTGTAAACTATCTTTAAGTGTGTAATTTTGCTTTGTTTCTATCCTCTTATTTGACAATATGCCACGTGATGAATGAAACATGTGGAGGAAAGATCTCTATTTATGGTTATTATCTAATATAAATCATTACCACAGAATAATAAAACAGTACATGATACCATGTGATGAATGAATGAGAGTCATGACTCAAACTCACTGAATGGGCGAATCATTACCTCTTCACAAGAACCAAAATAGAGGTGATGAATAAATGTGAATTGTGACTCAGACTCAACTCAGTGATGACTAAAATAGAAGCAAAGCATAGGAACACAATGGAGGCTTCCAGGTGATGAATGAACCAGAATCAAGACCATGAATGATGAATGAATGAAATGACTGACTGCAAGATCCAGAGAAATGGATCATTACGCTACCAGCGCTTCATAGGAAGAGCTTCTCCCAGTGATTTGTTGAAGTGTTAAATGTGTAGATGGGTTCAGGTTTTGTACACAACTGAAGCAGTCACATGAAGGTGGGGGTATAATATATGGGGCAGCTATCTGTGATGCAGTCTATGATCATAATCAGGTAAGCAACTACATTTCTCTATTTTTGCCATGTTATAATCGTTTGTCAATTAGTGAGAGTTTGAATAGATTTGACGGTAGGTACCCTGAAAAACGTCTTTGGTAACACTTTATTTTAATGATCAGAAATGAATGATTTAGACCTGCATCTTTTAATGACTTTTTCCAAATTGGTAACCCATTCTAAGCTCTTTACGAGGCTTTTATTGGTTGCTATATTTATGTGCATCTCACAGCCCTTTTATACAATTTGTTAAATGCCTTAAAATAAAACAGTCATATAGTTTTGCAGACTCAATTGACTTCCCATCACTTCAAGACAAACAAATCACTCTAATATTTAAACTTTCACATGTTTAATTTACCGTCTAATGATGTTTTGTGGACAAATTTACTAGATGGACCGTAATTAACTAAACTACAGAAATTCAGCGAAAAATTCTGCTCTATTTAAAAATTCTGTAAATATACAAGACAAATTCCTGGCTAATATTATGGAATCTGTCTGTTTTTGTGATTTACAAGATGTATCGATATTTTAAAACTCTCTATGCTTTCTGGGATTGTAATGTGTATGCTGGTTGAATAGTTGTCATCTGCCTTTCACTGTCTTCTTCGTTGCTCAGTGGACGGTAAAACTTATGTTTATTTACTTTTAAACCATGGTTAAATTACATGTTCCGATTAAATAGAGTCTATGTTGAGTTAGTAAAATTAATTAAGTGAGTCTGACGAGTTCACGAGTAAATATATTACAACCACATGTGTCAAAACCACATGATTTTTTTACCCACTACTCCACTATGTGTGCACTGGGTAGTGCACTGCTCTTTGAACCTCAAATGCTACTAATGGGGTGTTTTAATTTCCCTCGTGGCCACGCAATAATTCAGAATTTAGTTTTAACATGAAGAAAAAATGTTTTAATGGAAAATGTACAGGTGTAATTTTCTGCCAGAACCTACTGTATTTTTTTTTTCAAAGTTCCTATTTTTACAGTGTGGACAAATCTCATGTTCATTTTATGGAATAGTCTGTTTTCTAATCATAAATGTATGTATTTGCTGATTTAACAGGTGCTGTTTTATCCCAAACACCTGCCGGCTCTCTTTATCTTTTTTTCCAGTGTTCCTTTGGAGAAGGTAAAGCTTGCTCTTCCGCTTCATTAATGAAATACATGAAGAAATCACTTAATTCCATATAAATAGTTTCTGTGTTGAGTTAGGAAACATATTGATTTGAGTCTGATGCCTTGTAATCATTTCTTCAATAAATCAGTAGCTTGTGGTATAGCGAGCAGGACTAGAAAGCACAGAAGTTTCTTAGTACAAAGTTAAAATCATGCCCTTGGTAATACTCTTCCTTGCTTCTCTCTCTCTTTCCCAGTTGACTTTCTCTGCTTAAATATATTTACTTATTACATTATACAATACCATAACAACAACACATACTGATTGTTTTAAAATATAGACGAAAAACCCAGTTTTTACTGGATCATTAATGTGTAGTTACTCAATAATACACTACTACATTGTTATAGTAACTCCAAACATTTTTAAGGTGTTATTTAATTATTGTTTGGCATAGACGTTCGTCTTTGCCTACTATACTGCTTTTATTTTTCTTATTCTGATTACAGCCCAGGACCTTTTATTTTTTAAAGCTAAACAGAGTCACTGAGTGTTTAAAAGACATTCACGTTTAACATGAAGGGAGATTCTGAATTGAGGGTTTTTAACCTGGTCTAACCAGGGTGCATTTTAATGTTGAATTATTGATGCTGTGCCGCCTTACAAGTACACTAACTGTAAACTCCCTTCAGAAAGTAAACATGGCTTTATTTGGAAATCTGTCCTATATGGGCGACGTGTTTCATGGTGAGTTTGCACTGCTGTTCTCACACTGTGCCGGTTTGAGACTCCCTCACACGTGTGCTTCAATTTTTCATCACAAACGGCAAGAAAACGGCATCCATTATTAATCGCAGCTCTAAGGAAAGAAGTAGTCAAATTCAATATTTACTGCATACTTCCTGAGCATGCAAATCTCCTGAACAGGAAGATAAAAAAGTGTGAACATATTGATATTATGCAGTGGTTTGTGTGAAACTCCTCAAGCACTTACATTAACTACTATTGTTATGATCTGGAAGCATGTACGGCCTTTCACTCCTCCATGCTGGATCTAACACTCACACACATCCCATTGTATCCAAAGCAACTCTGTTAACCCTTTCAGAGCCGGATCCTGACTACTGTATGCAATGCTTACTTTCATAATTATGAGCTCTATAAATATCCCGATGCCTCGCAGCTGAAGGACTGTTCAGGCAGAAAATAGACTCACATACAAACCCTTTGGAAAAACTACAACACGTACACAGTAATGCATTATGCAGGGAACACACTATCTCAGATTCATTCATACTTCAGCACCCCTGCACACGGTTTCAGCTCACACACAGCTGGGCATGCACAGAGCACAGAGAACTGACGTAACACAAATATTCTTTAGCATCGGATACACAAAAGCACAATGGTGTTGACAAGTCACAGATCCATCTGACATAGCGATGACTTTAAAGTTCACCCAAACATCTCTCATCCACTACTTTTGTTACTACCTTTCTCTCTCTATTTTGGAATAGTTTTCTCAAATTCTTCAAAGTTTAAATGAAAGCTTTGTATTGAAAGTGTGAACTTGTTTGTTACGTAATCAATGGACAGTCAGGCAGAACAACCACAAATGTATGATTTAGTCTAATTATCAGAATAAATATAAAGCTCTGAGTGATCTTCTTTTTCATCTGCAACATCTTCTCTAGCTTTAAATGTCAGGTGTCTGTCCAGTTTTCCATCCCTTCTTCTATCAATCATCAGGGACAGCAGTTTTTTCATCTAAACACCTCCTCCAGCACCTCTGGGAGCATACCAAGGCATTCCCAGACTAGCAGCAGGACATTTAAAGGTGTTCTTAGTCTTCCTCTGGCTCAAAATCGTCCTGTGGGGACATCAAAACAGATGCCTGAATGATTTCCTCCTCTTGATGCGTTGAATCTGAACTGCTCTCAAGTAAAACTGTTATCTTAATTCTTAATGAGTAGCCACCCACCATATGAAGGAAACACGTTTTGGTTGCTTGTCTTTGAGATCTTGTCCGTTTGGTCATGATACATACCTTGAAATTAGAAATCAGTAAATTGAGCATTTTTCTCTATGGTTCCATTGAGCTCAGATTTATTTTACTTCTGATTTATATATGATGGATGCAGACGTTGCTCAACATGTTAATAGTTGTTTTATGCATCCATCTTTATTTAGTTTTAATCCTTGTTTTTCTGGTATGGAGTTTGTATGATCTCTGTCTGCTTGGGTTACAATTTAGTCTCCTCCAAAGAAAATATTCATGATAGGTGGATTGAGAATAATAATTAGCCCAAAGGAGGTAAAGAGAGTTTGCATGACAGTGGGAAAAACCTACCCATAATATACCAGTTCCCCATCAGTCGGTAACTACGACTTATGTCGGTGCTGACTATGAGAACTCCACTTGGAGCACTCAACTCTCTCCGTACTCTTTTTAAAATACCAATCAGCAGCAATGTTGATGGTCACGTGACAATGTCCAACGCACAAAGTGGGTGCAAGGATGACACTCATTGGAGTCATACTCTCAGACACAAGCGACTGGTGAAAGATTTCAAATCGGTGTTTGATTACATTCCCCTTTTGTGGATCAAGAGATCTGGTGTTTAATAGTTTTACTACAAACAGAGATTGGCCCACTGAGTAGTGAAGGCCATCTCTACTGCATACACAGCTTTCCACGTACCTTGCCCCCTGCAGTTGATAGCCCAATCTATCATGGGTGTCGCGGCCTCCTGGTCACTAGCAAGAGGTACCACGCAGGCAGAGATATGCAAGGCTGTGGGTTGGTCAACACCCAACACCTTCGCCAGGTACTATAACCTGAGCTTTGATTTTATTTCTTCAGCCATGCTAGGTGGTGGCAGTGGTGTCTGAACTGTACGAAGCTTGACTGTCCAGCTTGGATTGCGCCATTCCTTATTGATACATGCACTGCTTTTGTCACTGGAGATACGCTCTGGCTTTTTGCCTCCTCTCGCATCTACAGGCGTTGTAGAGGAAGCGGAATATTCCTACATTCTGTCCATGTGGGTGCAATATATGAGGGACTAGCGGCTGAATTTTTTATGACCCCAGGCCCAGCAGTTCCCTGAAAGGCTAACAGTTGTAAACTATTGTTCTAGCTAGTTCCATCTTCCCTCTAAAGACCTTTCCCCAGTGGTTCAAGGCACATTTTTTTCATAGGTCCCTCATTGAATCCGTATGTGTGTTAACTGCTGTAAGTTCTAAGTCCAGCCTTCAAGGTGGCGAGTACCGCGCGTATCCCTTCAGCTCTGGGATTGATGCTCCCTCCTCTGGTATGAGTCTGTATGAGATAATTGCCCATTAAACGGCCCACTAAAAATTGTATCTATATTTAAGGCCAGGGCGGAAGAGGGCCAGCTTGGTGCAGGACTACTAATGTGCCTGGCTTGCCTGGTCGCCGGCCGCTGTGGAATGACTAAGGTTGTGGCGTTTTTCAGGGTGTTCCCATAGTCGACACCATTATAAGTCATAGTGACCGACTGCTGGGGAACGTAATGGTTACTTTTGTAACCCCTGTTCCCTGAATAGGGAAAAGAGACTCAAGACTCCGATTCCTATTTGGGGAACAGGGGTTACGAAAATTTTTCAATTTATGGCGGGATTTATAACTGTCAATAAGAACAGAATGCAAATGCTCTGATGCATTTAAATCCAGATGTATTTTCTTCATCACTTCTTGATTGTCTTTTCATTTGATATCATTTTTATTAAGACTTTTAAACAAGTGGAGTGAAATAT
This sequence comes from Danionella dracula, assembly GCA_900490495.1. Taxonomy (NCBI): domain Eukaryota; kingdom Metazoa; phylum Chordata; class Actinopteri; order Cypriniformes; family Danionidae; genus Danionella; species Danionella dracula. The sequence continues at coordinate 1,543,224 of UELW01000778.1, forward strand.
TTTTTATGGTAAAGAGAAAGAATGTTTTTTCCAGGCTTGTTTTGACACGCCTGGAACTAATTGTGATCAATTTTATCTTTGCAAGCTGAATAACATTCATTACCTCACTAATCAATTCTGGAGGGTGCAGTTAAATTATACATATAGCCAGTAATGATGTGATTGTGACCACTCTACCCATCTCTTTATTACATGTTACATGCTCAGGTATTGCTACAAATATTGGAGATCCCATACATATTTTCATGAGTGTCGCATTTTCTTCCAGTTTAATTGTGAACAGCTATTACAATCTGAGCATTGGGATATATTTTGGTTGACATTTTATAGTAATACATATATCTTACAGGGATACCCCACCACTACTCATTAATCACTTCATTATACTTTACTTCATTCCAAGCCCAGTAAGGCTTAGTTCATCCTCTCAACACAATTTGAGATATTTTGGATGTAAACCAGGAGGTCAGGGACTGCTCCGTTGACACTCTCACACAGATTGTCAACATCCATAATGCCATCAAATATCTTCATGATACGCAACTGTGTTGGGAAAACTTTATGATTGAAAAGAAAATGAAATAAAGACTTGAATCTACATTGTCCTTTCCATGGCCAAACTGTTAGAAAGTGCACCTAAACAGCTCAGGTTGCGCAACATGCCTGCTAACGCTTTTGGCTAACATCAGGTGTTGGATACTTGCCCAAGCATAAACCTAAGCCGCGAACAAGTTCTGCTTTGAGCACCAGCTTTTGGCTATTTGGACGACGTAAAGGAATTATGTTTGCAAACCCTAATGGCAGGTAAAGAAATGTAAGAATTTAAAGATAAAGCCTTTTTGACATGATGTGATTTTAATCTTTTGACAATCCTGAAATCGTTAAAACATCTTTCAGTAAAAAAAATCTAATCTTTTACAAATACTTGTTAAAAACTGCTGACATGTTGCATTTTTTTTGTATGAAAGGTAAAGAAGGCTCAGAATGGGTGTAACCAGATATCGTTATCGTGGAAGTGCATCACTTTCCGATAATGAAAAAAAGGTCTATCGAGGCGGGACATAGGCATCGTAGCACGAATGGGTGAAGATTTAAATGTAATATATCTTAAACAAACTAATTTTAAATAATGCACTCCCTCAGAGTGTTTATGAATGTCAAAACTAACCATCTGAATCAAAAACACTGCAGCACCAGGGGTAAAAACATGTTTATTTCAAGTTAAAAAGTTGGGCAGTTTTAACACTGAAGTGATAACAACCTACTCGCTTCTGACCCCACTTGTTGGGGTAATAAAGTTCAGTCACTTCCTGTTGTTGTAGGAGGTTGCCTAAAAACAGCGATTTATGTCCAAATCTTATTCCTGGATTATGTCCAAAATAGTGCAAACTGTTTTCCAAGGAGCAATTACAAGTTCACAATGACATTAGCGTAAGTAATTTAATGATAACATTTTAATGTTTCAGGTGATGTATCCCTTTAAACTGAATTAGCCAACGTTGAGCACAGATAGCGGATGAACTCCTTTCAGAATATTTTCCCACAATTCATGATTGTCTTGAGTAGTTGAAAGTATTTTTCTCAGCAAATTTCCTCAAGCTTAATAGGAAACTGAGATAACTATCTTCAAAACTAGTCGTTCAATATTCACCATTTATAGTATACTATGTAAATATATATGTATGTATGATATATATATATATATATATATATATATATATATATATATATATATATATATATATATATGTATGTATATCCCTATTTTGACCAAAAAAATATTAAGAGGTTGTTCTGGACCAACAGCTGCCACACAATCGTCAATTGTTCACACACTGGCGACATCACATCTGGACTTTAAAACGTAATCCTTCTAGTTAACCAACCATCTAAATTCATTAACTCTAGCTAATTCAAAATGATCCACCTGATCCCTCAAAACACATCACCCCTGTCCTGCAACAGACACTGGGTCCACTTAAATTCCACATTTTCAACAATTGATCATTTTTACATCTCTGGCCTGCTTACTGTCCCCTCTCTTACTTTCTTTTAACATGTGTTTTAAGTTTAAGCCTTACTAGATGGTCATTGTTACTGTGCTTTCAAAGGATTGTTTAAAGAGTAAAGACTTGAAGCAACCGTGGCTTTGATGAGTCTCTAGAGAGGACACTCGCCGTTTAACCTCTGTTTGGGATGACAGCAGAGATTCCTCTGATGTGTCTGTAAGTGTTAATGTCCCATCAGAGTGCATTAGAGCAGATCTCTCAGGTGTTGTGGCCTGCAGGAAAGCATGCTGATGCTGGACATGAAAGAGGAGCTGAATCAGCTGATGAGCGGACAGCTCTGTCTCGCTGCTGCAGGAGAGGAAGAAACTACTCTGTTTGACTGCTGATTGTTTGTATGTATGTATTGTCCGACAGAGTAAAGTGAGTGGGTGTTGGTGAGTTAGCAGTGATGCTGATGATAAACAAACATTCCATAAGCTCTCCGCAGTGATTGTAATTAAACAAGTAAATGTAGTTTGTTGAAATATGGTGCTGGGTTGTTCAGTAAAAGTCGAGAGATGCTAAAATCACCACAAATTCTCTCATTGATTCTCTTCTCGACTGATTCGTCCTTCATTTGGAAAACCCACAGTCCTCCCCATGAGAACAGCTGCTGCGTGTGGTGATGCTTTGTTATATCTGTGATAAATGATTTGGTCATGTGAAGGGCAGCCATAATTAGAAGAGGCTGGTACAGTAGGCTGATTACTCTGGGCACAGTCTTACACGCTCACTCATGCTCACACACTTTTCTTGGCTTGAAGCAAGACTGATAATATCAGCTGTAATGATACCTGCAGGAGCGCTGAAGGGGTGACTGATATCTTCTAGTTTTTATTGGCGGTAATTGGCCTGATACGTTTTGACTTGTGAACAGCTGATCTGAGATAATTTATAAACCCTGTCGACAAAATTACGTGTTGGTCCATAGTACAAAAGCTGTTTTCTTTTGCTTGCAATTAGTTGTCATGGCTAAAAAAAATAAATGTTCCGTTTTAGAGGTTGACTATTTTACCAGTGATAAATAATTAGAGAAACATTGGAAACAATCCTCATCTGTTATAATGGGTATTTGCATCAGTGAGAAGCCGCATCTTGTATCATATGAATTTAACTTCCAAAAGCATCCTTCTCTTAAGAATATTTACCTTAAAGTGTATGCTAAAACCAGCTTACTTTGGCAATGAATAAGAAATAAAAAATACTAATTATTTTTAAACTGCCATCCTTGTAGAACTACCAGTCAGCAAAAATATCTAGGCCAAGCGTTGCAATTTTCAGGCACAGTTGTTATTTCACAGTTGTTATTTGCAAATCACTCATACAGTAAATTTCAAAAAACAAGTTTGTAAGTGATAGAATTACATTGATATGGAACAAAAAAGCGGGTCTTACATAGAATCTTGTCATTTTTTTAGGCTTCTGCCAGTGATGAGCTAAGTATGGACCATCTGTGGGCTTTGTCTGGATCAGGGTTTGGTACAAGCTAAATGTTTATTGTGTTGGCAATGGAACTTCCAATTGAGACATGTAGATCCATCAGTCTATAATCAGGGAGGTATTTGTAATTTCTTCCTTATTTCCAAACACGTTTGAATTTATATTTTATAGTCTTAATTCAACAATGTTTCGTGCGTTTACCAATTCCTGGTGTGAATGTGGTAAGAGAATGTGAACTCAGAAAATATAAATTCAGTCAACAAAATTGACTGAATTAGACCTTTAGAAAAAAGTCAACATACTTTAATCAGTTAGATTTTTTAACAGCGCACGACCAAACAATTCACTCAAAGGAGACTGTGCTATTCTGTAGTTGGAACACCTGCTGTCCCCTATAAATACTTTGGCGGTCATTATTTTGATGACGATTACATTTGAATGTACTGTGTTTCCAAACACTTTACATGAATTGTGCTTTTATTATGAATTTGTAACCTGTAAAAATGTCTCATAGGGGTTCATGCTTGGTGTTATTGATAAGGAGTTGCATAGTTTTTTTTTCAGATGGAAAGCCTCTATCTAAATTTAAAAAGTGAAACGTTTTTTCACTGAAACCCTTCAATGTCAACACATTCTTGTGAAAAAAATCGTTTGAATGGTCTTTAAATCAGGGTTGCCATTCTGAAGCTGTGGAGATTAGATCAACCTTGCATCACAGATGTAGAGGAGTGAAATGTTACTTCAGGCGCACCAAATCTCCTCCTGCTATTCCTCCCGTGTCCACGCGTGGTGTTCTAGCTGCTCAGCAGATGTGATTATGCATGCAAATGAATTGCGAAGCATCTTCGGTCCCAGCTGATGTGATGACGTAGACGCGTGTGTTCGGTGGAGGGTGTGTTTCCAAGACGAAGGCTGGAGAAGGGAGGCGGAGACAGCGAGGGAGAGAGGTGACTTTAATTCTCTATATTTCCCAGCTTAAATTTCTCCGTCTCTTGATGCCCGAGCGAGACCGCGGACGCACACTCTCTCCTGGAACAATCTTCTCTTGATGTTCAGCAAGCTGTGCGCGGATGACATCCTCTCGTGCTGATGGATGGATGGACATGGTAGGCTCTGAGATGCTTGGTCATGAAATGAAACGAGGCCCCCTCGCTGGAGAGAGCTCCAACTTGTTTCCTGCGCTATAAGAAGAGGGGGAAGGAGGGGGCGCGCGCTCGTTCGCCGCTGTTGCTCGGGGCTCACGGAAGAACCCATCACATGGATTCAAGAGGTCCATTTTTCAAGAGCGCTTCGATCTGAGCGCGCGCTGACAGACCGGCGCATCCATCAGGGCAGCGAGAGGCATCACTTCACCGGTTCCATCGATCTGCGGGGTCTGAGCAGGCACCGGAGTCGGGGCGAGCGAGCGAGTGAGTGCGTGTGCGTGTGTGTGCGAGTGAAGAGGGCGAACGCGGCCCGAGGGTATTTCCGCCACCGAGGAGCAGCGAGCCGCACGGCTTACTACGGAGAGGATACTGGAGAACACCTTGTGGAGGAAGGAGCTCCTCGTTTCCTCTAATCTCAGGTGCGTATCTTTCTCGACATGCGCTCACTTTGGTTTATTCGGCGTTAATGAGCGCAGTTCAGGGCACCCCGGCTTTTTTGTGGGGAGTTGGAGAGCAGCGGGTGTCCCTCGCTAAACGGTAGACGCTGTTCTTTCTGACTGGATGCGCTGGAGAGAGCGCGTCTCCGAATTTGCGTCACTCCGGGATGCTTCTTTCCTCCAGAATGTCACCCAAACGTGAAACGATCTCTGACAGCTCTGAATTCATCAATTCACAGTGAATGCATTGCATTTCTGGCGGTGGGCTCAGACTCGGAGGATTTTCCTGATTTTGGTTTAAGTGTGTTCATCATCTGTTGAGGAGAATTGCCATTGGTACCATTGTACTACAATTCTCATTCAACTGACTCTTTAGATTTGATTCTTTGTGACTGAGGAAGTGTTGTATGGACTTTTCACTAATGACATCTTTCTAATAATTTTATCACATTAAAATTATTCTAAGCTACACAAGAGAATGTCAGAAATGCTGACTAGATGTCATGATTATTTTTTTTTTTGTAGTACTTCTTAAAAGGTCTGCAAATAGGTTGCTGGTGTTGCCTTTATTGGGAGAGAGTGCTCACTGCAGATACAAATGGGAGGAGCTGAAGCTCTAGCTCAAGTATCGTCCATAGGCATATGAAGTTTTTAAATTAGCCGCTAAAAACTATTTACTTCAACAATTTACCCTGACTGCAACTAATTCATCCCTCCATTACCACCCAAATCAGTCGATCTTACCCTAACATTTAACTCAGTAGATATTGCCTTAACATCTAAGTCAAGTGTTTCATCTCAATCTGTATACTTGTGTACTGATCAGTATGTGAAATGTAGTAAGTATGCCGAGCAGTGCATTCAAATTAAATGATCTGAAAGATGTAAGCAGTTTGTTTTCTAGATTCAGTGACATTTTCGTGTGAAAGGTCCACACTTCAGTTCCAGAATGCACCACGGTAAATGCCACCATTAAAAATAGCAGAACTGTCAATTACGTTACATTTAAACATGGTTAATGAACTATGTTCAAAAATATTTTATGCTTCTCATTTCCATATCATGTGGTAGGCATTGCATGACCTTTTGAGAGGTATTTACTTGATCAAATGAAGTACCTACTTACAAAGATTGCAGACGTGATTGCCTCCAACAAGTTTGGGGCCTAACAAGACGACACACTATGACTGAATTTACCAAAATGTATTAAAACAAAATCGAGTATATAAAAGCAACAAAGAATGACCTCAGATGTATGCCAGTGTGTGAGTTTATAGACAGTGAGTTACTGTAAGCAATGTTTCCCAAATCCCATTTTAACCTTCGCTTGATACCCAAGTCAATAGTCCGGTGTCTGACATCACACTTTGACGTCTGAGAGGTTTGATGTTGATTACATGTTGGAGTGAACCTTATTAGAAGTTGTTAACTGTTGAGTTTGTTTTTAAATCTAACAAATGCACACCCTCACAGCATGCATAATAGACTGTGCTTTTTTATGTAGAGACTGATGAATTTATCTCACAGGAGAGCTTTAGTTTCAAATATGCAGCAAGCAAACAGACTAAGCATAAATGTGAATTCGTAGTATGTAAAAAGTAGAAGTTTGATTCTTGCTATTTCTGAAATGGCAATATGTTACTTCTTACTCCCAAAATGCAATGTGTGACAAACTCAATGTCAACTGTCCAAACGAGGAGTCTGGGACAGAGAAGCGACCTGGGCCTGGAGAATACACCCCCACCCCCCACTCTCCACCCCCCACCCCCACCCGCGCCTTGAAGCGGCGAAGGGGTGGAAGGAGAGATAGTTTGCACAACGTTGCTGTTGTCGTTTTAGGTTGTGTCTTATATAATAGAATATTATAGATGGGACCATATGATTGGCTGGTCAATTATTACCAATTATAGCTCCTTCCGATTTTATTTTAATTGAATAATTTGCCTTATAAATGTTTTTAGAATTTTTGTTTTTCCAGCTATTATTAAACACTGTAACTAACATGTCGTTAAAACATTTGTATTTCAGAAGACATGAGTTTTAAACCATTCGTTCAGGCTCCAAACACAGAGTTCATGAAAACATCTTTTGTAAGATAGTTCATCTGGAATTGTGGATTAAGTCATCTGATAGGGATCCAGCCAGGTAAGGAAAATTTGCTGAGATCTGTGATTAATCCAGCATAGGACAGCTGCCACCTGCCACCCTCAAGCTGCCTACTCTCTGTTTATATCCATATCAGGTGTCACCCCAACTGGGCATTTCTTAAAATAGGATGGGGCTTCTGGGTGTCTCTGGTTCTCACTGTCTCCTGTTACCATCGGAGAGATCATATTTTTTCTTCCCCACTTTGGTGAAAATCAGAGCTGTGCAAAAACAGATACATATCTGACAAATATACAAGCTTTCTTACACATGCAAAGTTATGACAGACTGAGTATTTTTCCCCTAATGAGCTCGTGAAATTCGCTAGCTCAAAGGCTTCATTAGTATGTTAATTAGCCAGAGTTCGCCGAGCTGGCTTGTGAATATTTGTAGTGTTTTCATTGTCTGAAGTGTGAGTGCCCAGCAGCAGTCGTCAACAGTTGTGTATGAACAGATTTGCTTAGGGTTTTGCCACAGAGGCTGAGGTGTGATATGTGAGAGGGAGAGAGCGGAGAAGTAAAGATGGAAGTTTCCAAATATACTTTTTTTTCCCACAGCTACTAGTAAACGCTTGTCCTGGAGAATTTGTGGACTCTGAGGTGTATGCAGGCAGCTATTTGCTGGTCGCCAACCGATTACAGGTGCCAATGAGGTTGTTTAGCGCGTGCTGAGATTGACATCAGTGTAGAAGGCTGCAACCCACAGGCGTTTTCATTTCCATGGGAACAGCTGAGCCAGTGGAGAAGAATTTAGCCATGATTGGCTCGACACCCTGAACTGCTGCCAGTTACTTCTCATAGAATCTGATCTGATCTCATGGTTAATGAGATTCGAAGCCATTGGATCCAGATTCAAAGTGATTCGCAGAGTAATTGTATCTTCGTACATTATTACGTTTTTGTTTGAGTTATTCTGGCTTTGAAATATGGATTTCTTAGCTACAGTTACAATGAAAGAAAATCCTGATTTGGATAGACAGTAGAAAGACTGGAAGATAAGTTTGTGTGTTTGTCTGTGTGTGTGTGCGTGTGTGCGTGTGTGTGTATGTGAGAGAGAGAGAGAGAGAGAGAGAAAGAGAGAAACAATATTTTATTAAATTATCAATGAAAAAAAACATGTGCATGTCTTTAGTATTTGAAAGATGTTTTATTTACTGATTTCAGGGGCAGCACATCATATGTTTAGTCTAATAACCTAGGCTGAACTCAACAATCTAACCAAAGACAAAATGGGTAAGCAGTTCCATTAATATTTGTTCTATTTTGTGATATTTTCATTATCCTAATGTGGGTCTAAAAATATTTAGGAAACCACTCTTTTCATAAACAGTGGGATATGATTTCATTATTTAACCATTTTCAGAGTCACTAGTTCTACAAGGTAGCCTCATAACCAAGCAGAATAGTTTTTTTAGCTTAGAGTGATACAACAGACTTAATGTTCAATAATTTTATAAGAGAAAAAAAATGAAACATGACAAAGCATCAGACTTCCAAAGCCACATCAGGTTACATTTATATGATGGTAGCTTATAGTAATTTTTACAACATAAGTTAAAAATAAATTAGCTATAAATTATTGAGGAGGTTAATTGTAAAAATCTGTTAAATTCATTAATGTTTCCCTTCTTTATTTATTTATCATAATGATTTAACTGGACTATACATCAAGGAATCTCTGGTCAAAATATGTTCAAAAAGTACAATTACATGGAAATTAAGACATTGTACTATTGCACAACTTGCTGTCTCTTTAAAACATTGGCCTGAAATATTCACGCTGAGACTTTTTAAAATGTTTTATTTTTTTGTTATTGTCTTCATGAATACTGAAAGTTATTACCATAGAGACATCATTACTGCCCTATTCATTTTTTGCTTTTCAATGAAAGAACTCCAGTATTTTCTTACAAATACTAATAAATTCACATTAAGTCTGGTTCTTTGCAACTTGGACTTGAAACCTCTTCAAATTGGCTCACAATTACTCAATATCGCAGATGCCACTCTGAAATACTTTATAGCCTTTAGTCTTAGAGAGTTTGGCAACCTGCACATTTTAAACCAATGAAAAGATGTGTACTCTGGAAGTTGAAAGGGGAATGTGTAATTGTAAGAAAGAGCTGATCTCAGAGCGATCTCTGCGTATGTGAAGGCTTTCCAAGCTGCTTTGTGAGAAAATGTGCGTGTCGTTTTTTCCACTGTATTTTTAGCGCATTACTTTTTCATGCTGGCATTGACTCTGGTGCTGAGTAAGTAAAAGCCATGCTGTGTATATGTGCGTGGTGTCCCCTCTGTCAGCATTCTTCCTTCTCAAGGGTGTATTTGGATTATTGTTTAAGATCTTTTTCATGTTCTGGAGTGTGTTTCCTTACCTCATGGAGTGCAGGAGCACCCCTGTATACACCAGAGAGGTACAGCTGGAGGCATGGAGAATCAAATTGAGCTTTTATTACTCAGTGCTTTGGAAGGGTCAAAGTGGGATTTCACTCTCATACGCATGCGAGTGTACTCGAGCCAAGCTGAATGGTTCTTGAGAGTCGCTGTGTGGGTGTTTAGTAGCAAGATGTTTCCTTCTAGCCCTCTGTCTTCTATTTTGAAAAGGAAATGAAAATATTCTTTACTCTTTTTTAAGATTTAAAGCAAAAAGCGAATGCAAAAAAGTGAGTTCTCTAAATTCATCCATTCATCCATCCATCCATCCATCATCTTCTCTGCTTTCTTCACTTTCGGGGTCGCCACAGCGGAATGAACCGCCAACTCTACTGGCATATGTTTTATTCAGCGGATGCCCTTCCATCCACAACCCACTGGGAAACATTCACACACACGCTCATACTCTATGGAATATTTTGTTCACCCAATTGAATTATACCGCATGTCTTTGGACTTTGGGGGGGAAACCGGAGCACCCAGAGTAAACCCACATGATCACAGGAAGAACATGTGAACTCCATACAAAAATGCCAACTGACCCAGCTGAGGCTCGAACCAGCAACCTTCTTGCTGGGAGATGACCGTGCTACCCACTGCACCCGTGACGCCGCAAAATTGCAAAAATCTAGTATTATTAATCTTTAAATCTCTAGAATGTACCAAAATGTACAAAATACCAACATTTTTCTCCAAGAAAGCTGGTTGTTATTTTTAAACTAATTAAGTCCTATAATATATTTTACTAATTATAATTAATTTATAGTTTATAGTATATAATTTATAGTAATCTATAATACTACTTTAAGTCCTATAATACCACCTGGTCCCTCTTGTTCTTCCTACGGACACGCATCCAACACGGTCGGCTGGTTGCAAATAACAGAGCCAGGAGTAATTTGTTTGTCCAGATTCTTTGTTGAGTTAAAAAGTCATATAATTGTTTCTTTTCAAAAGAAAGAGAGGTTTCTGCATTTACAGGTATTATAAGCAAATGGTTAGGTAAACCAATACAGCATAATGCACATTGTTTCCCACCATTTTTTGATATGACACTGTTTTGTTTTTGTCATGACATCACTATAAGTCTGGGAAAGCTTGATTTTCATGTAAACGTGGGGTTCTGAGTTTATGGGTTGCATGTAAATGTGCAAAAATGGTTTATTGAGTAATCGGCTTAATGAGCATAACCCGTTTATTGAGTTCCCGTTTAGTGCATGTAAACTCAATAATAGTGTGATAGCCACAGAAAAGTCACTACGATAAGATTTGCAAAGACTTGCATAAGGCAGATTGCAGGATTGCAGATAAACCGATCCTCCATTGCTTAGAAAAGTCAAAGTACGCACCACACAACTAACCCACAGAATCAATTCCTAGAGGGTATTAGTAAAAATGCTTTGTGTTAAATAGTTCACTTACCTTTTAAATGGCCTTTCACATGATGTTGAATGTAAGTTAAATAGCTCATGTTTAGTTTGTACAATCTACCATTTTCTGATTTTTAAATTCACAGCAAAACAAAAGTTAAAAATCCACGTTAAAATTGGAGAAATGTGCCTAGAGGTGTGTTGCAGCATCTGTGTTTGAGGGCAGGACTTTGTTTACCCAAGGCTCAAATTCTGGATCACAGCTCATGTTGATTTGCTTGTTGAATGGTGAAAAAGACCCTGAGTGCTACTTTAATAACTGCTGAACACATGCATTTGAGGATATCTAAATACACTTCCATCCGGGAGGTTTCATAAGCTCAGCTTCTGTATTCAGATATTGCTACATGAGCACTGAACATGTACATTAACATAAAATGTAACAATTTAAGTACTCAGTTTTTAAACTATTGCGATTGGGTTTTTATTTAAATCACCATCCACTTCAAACATGTACAAACTCACTTCTTTTTTAGATTAAGAATGGTTTAAAACCCGAAAAAGAACACGGAATGTTGTTGAAGTTTGAGTTTGGCAGGAATAAAGTGTCTTTAAATGTGTAAATGATTTCAATGGCTTGTGACACTCTCTGTGCTTTGACAGAAATGTTGTTTGATGCATGTTTCAGTTTTTTTTGGCAGTGAATAAACCGCAGAGTCAACTGGGCACGATTCATTTTTTTCTGATGAGCAGATACAAATCCAAGCTTGGCTCCAAAATGTGCAAGCATCCAAGCATTGTTTGATTTTTATGAGCATAATTTCAGAGGCTCATAAAAATATGCCTGTCCCACGCGTAGCAGGGTGTTGCTATGGTAACAAGTGCTGACTTCCTGTGCAGGGACAAGACTATCTACAGCTAACCGCTATGGGGGTGTTCAGCCTTGGTGGGCCACCTTAGACACAGAGAAGCCCTTTAATATCTCAGGGTACTGTTTCTGTCTATCCTGTAAGTGTTGAAAACTAAAAAGATGAGAAAAGGTCCCAATCAGTCAACACCTCATTGATTTTGTGTGTGTTTACTGCCTATTAACCACAAGTTGATCATTTTTCTCAAATTGAGTTATTTTTGTCAGCAGAGAGTTTCTCACACAGTCTGCACTCTGAATCACATCAGTCTTCATCTAATAACCTAAAATCAATCGGTTTGCTACTTCCATGAATTCTACGCTATTATATTCTCTCAGATCCAATAAACTGGATATCCTTCACAGTTTATTTTTTAATAACCCAATGTGGTCCTGCAAAGCTCTCTCTGTTATGAAATCACTGTTCGATTCTTAATGGGGCAGGGGAAAAAGATGGAGGAGAGAAACAACTAAACTTTGGTCAAATAAACACGTTTTGATTTGTTTTTATCTTTTTAATGTTAACACATGAACAGCATCTTTGTTTTGAATAGAGTTTGTTTGCTCTCCACCGTGCTCTCCGGGGGTTCCTTGTAGTCCTCCACTCTTACTGCTCAGTCAGTATGATTTCCTTCATTACACTAATAAGGATTTGTAATGGACAATTTAAGATGAGTGATATATATATATGGGAAACAATTCTTCTGTTACATATCCAAAAAGTACAGCAGCTTAAAAGGGGGATCACCTCAAATGGTTGTGCTCCTACAAAAAAGAAGTATACCCCCTGTTCTCCCCACTGATACACTTCCACCAAACCCCCTGCTGGGCTTTTCTGGTTTTCACATATAAAAAAATCCACCCATTTTGACAAATAGATTAATCTTTTGGTAAGCCAGTGTAAATCCACTGGTTGTTATAAGAAAAAGCTCGTTTTGCTTATTGTTCACGAAATTATGACATTTGACACATTTACAACACCGTAATAGCTAAAGACAAACAGAAAAGAAAGCACTGCTAAGAATAATAGGACATTACAAATAAATTAAACCTTAGCATCAAGTTAAACTGTATGAAATAAATTTATGTTACTGACCGTGTGCTCCTTTACAACCAGCAACTTAAATACCAAAAGCCGTAAAAATACTTAAATCTTGAAATAAACAAAATGTCCTTGTTTTCTTTCCTTTGCTCTGTGAGCTAATCACAATTAAACTTCTCGAGATAAAAGAGAACGTTCCAGCTCAGACTCCGTAATTTCTGGCCATGATAATTAAAAATAAAATAAAAGTCTGACCAAGCTTACAAGTTATGTAAAATAGCTCTTTAATTAAAATGAATATGAAAACAAGACAGAAAACCGTTAAACATAAACACTAAATACAAAAAAATGTGTTCCTTAGTAAACAAAAAAGCTTTTGACCCAGGATGATGTTCATTGTGCTGCGGTTTATTTGATTGGATAGTGGGCAGTGCTGTTTGTGTCCCTACAGCTATTGAGCCATTTTGAGCTCCAAAAAAGAAAATAGTATTACACAAACATTCATGAACCAAACCGAATATGACTTGAGGCTTGTTTTTTTCTGAAAGAACAATACTCAAACAGAAATGTCTGAAATGTCAAGTTTATGTGATACGGTACTTTGTGTTTTTTGGTATAATATGGTTTGTGTATTATATGAACAACATCTTCTTAGAAAAGTGGACAGCGCTGCATTTGAACTATATAAACTATATAAAGTCACACTGTAATAAATTTACTCATTACTCAAAAATCAGTTGCTATTAAAATATTTAATTAAAATGTTACTATTTCATTTATGTGTATAGCGTCAATGTTTTGTTAGCTCAAGAGGGAAGCTGAGATCAAACAGGCGAGTGGGCAGCAGAGAGAATCAGCACATGACATTGGGCTGCGAGCAAACTGACCGATGTCTCAGCCCTTTAACTCAAGGTCATCCATGCTGACTGCTCTGCTTTCTTTTTTAAATAGACACATAATCATTAAAATCATTTAAAAACCACAAAACGCTCATCTCATTATTTCAGTTTTTCATCTGGCTACTATCATAAGATTAAAGCTTCACTGCCATCAATATGATTCATTCTAGGATTTTTGTTTTCAATATTTTCTGATTTCAAAAGGAACTAAATGATTTATAAATTAACTGTAAGTTGTAGTTCTATTCTCCTCATAAACAATCAAAAATACATTTTAATAATCATAAATTAGACCCCTTGTTTGTGAAGCAGCTTTTGGCGACTTTAAATTAGACCTGTGTAAAGACAATTGAAATGATTCATTTATTTGTACGTTTCTGGAAAAACAGCAAAAAAATGGTTCATTTTAAGAAAGAAGTGCCTATATTCATTACTTTGGGGTTTATTTATTGTATATATTTGTCAACTTTCCTGTGAGCTGTGCATGAATATTCATTGAAATGCACACACAATTAATGGAAATGTTCATAAGAGGGGGAGAAAGAGGGCTTAAGGGCGCTCAAGGCTCTCGCCTGAGCTCTTTTGCTTTATGAAACAGTTTTTCCTCATTAGTTCTTCTGTTTCTGCATTGTGCTGTTTACTCACAGTCCACTGCATACAGTCTGTGTGAGGGTCAGACGCTTTCTTTCGCTGGCAAGAATTAGGTCTGGCTTGATTGCTGCTCCACTGATGTTCATCTCAATCAGTCTCAATTTGCTTCAGATTCGCAAGATGTCCATTCTGTCATTTATTTGCTAGAATATGTTATAATGCTAGCATTCATTTGGGTCAGCGAGTGGTGATGAAAGAGTTTCTTTTAAATTTGAGGAGCAGCTAAAGTTGGGGAGCAATGTTTAGATTTTATGACATTTTATGACATGCAACTTTATTTATTTACATTCTACCAGTGTTCTGTAAGCTCTTTGTGCATTGAGTGCAAAACTTGAATTGGACAATAAAAGCACAGATCATTTTATTTATGTTACGGACCAAACTGGGTAAATGTTGAGAATTATCGTACAGCTTTTAGACTCCTGATGGATTTAATTTAGACACAGTTGATCCTAAAGGAGACGAGCAGCCCCAGAGCTGTTCACATTACCTTTGGGTTTGAAAGAGCGAAGGCGCACCACCTCCATCTCCATGTGGATGCACCAGAGCTGCTCCCACATACACCTACACTCACATCTCCTCTGGTGCAGAGGGATAAAAATGTAATGAAACAATCTGTGTTTGTATTAGTTCATTAATCCTGCCTCTCTGGGTGATACCTGCTCATGTTTGGTTTCCCAAGCAGACGCTCGATTATAAAGTCCAGTCTACTCCTACGCTGCCCACAGACTTTTTGTGACACCATTTAACCATTGTTGTCCTAGTTAAAGCATTGGTCTAATTTCCTTCCATTTGTCTTTCAAAAAATCTTTCAATCTTTTTTTGTGAAAGATTTTTAAAATTATTTAGTTGTTGGTTCACAAAGAAATGAGGTTGAGGTGGTGTTTTGTTAAATTGTCTTCTAAGGATTCTAAGTAATTGCTTTATATTCTTCAAAAAAGATGCTAAAAAATATAGTGTTTCAAAATAGCTGTGGGGTTAAGGTGCATTGATATATACATCAGTGATCCGAGTTCAAGTCTAGGTTAGGGTGTTGTTCCCTTCTCATCTTTCTATGCAATTCTTCCTTTATCTAAAATGTATCTCAACAGAAATTTGCAACAAAAATTTGCAGCAGCCCCTGGCAGCATGTTCAAGTCAGAAGGCCTGCGTACAATAGAATTTCTTACTGTAGAGTGGCTCAGTGGGGGGTTCACTTAAAAGGTCGCTGGTTTGAGGCAAGCCGGGGGCCTTCCTAAGTGGATTCATCCATAGATGGTCCTCTGGTGCTTGCATGGGTTATTTGCAGGATTCAACCAAAGATCAAAAACATCCTCAGGAGGAATTAAAACTAGAACCTAATGAGTGAATGTGACCCTGCCAGGAACCGCTGACCAGTGGGTTTACATTGCTGTTCACTGGACGATTTAAACCCTTGCAACGTGGGTAAAAGAAAATATGATAATTAGCTAATATGCCAATGATAATGAATGTCATTTACAACATTACTTAAAATAAGAAAATAAAAAATAAAGTTTAGCAACCTAATTTTGTTTATCATACAATAAATATATAATAAGTTGTGTACGTATGTTAACATAAGTTTCTTGTTTTGTAAATGCATATATTTGACCATTTAATGATGATTTCATAATGAGTAGAATTGCAAGGTATCTCAGGTAATGCCCTCATCTTACTTGTGACCTTAGATGCCGTGTTCTGTCATAGAATAGCATCTGTTGTGCAATCACATGGGGAAACACTTATTACCCTATCATGTAAACAAAGATCATTTTTTATTTGTAGAACATGATCTAGAAAACGATCGAGTATTAAAGCCTGAAACCATTTTTTTCTACAATATGTACAATACTGTATTTATATTTGCATTTGTCTCTTTCATTTATTAACAGAGTTGTGTTATAAATTTTCCTTATTGAATCCACTTTAGAAGGATTGTCCTTCCCTAAAAGATGTTAGTTTGTTATTAAAGAAAAAACAAGTCATTAGCCGGTAAAATTTTCCTTTAGCAAGCTTCAGAATTCAACCCCACCAAGCTTCTGTGACATTACACACAACCCCCACCCCCAAAACACCCTAACCCTAAAGTGATTGCTTGATAGGCAACATTGACACATGCCTTTGCTTTGTTGTCGAGATTTTCTCCCCTTGCGTCACTTTGAACTTTGCTTATTCTGGCAACATTCACACCTGCTGAGAGAGGCCTTTTAACTTTCTGCTGTGTGGACTTTTAGTAGTTCACCATATTATATTACATACACACACACGCAAACACGAACACACACACTACTTTCAAATCCAACAAAGTATAATCCCTTTATGTGCAGAACTCTCTGCTTCTCAGTTTGGAGTTGAACTGCTTACCCTCTTAACCCCCTTTGCTAGCTGCCTCTTTTATGAGAGAGGTGCTGTGATGTGATTATAAAGGACTTTTATCCTGTTTTCACTCCTTGATTTTTTTTCCCCAGGTGCTGAGTGGAACCAAAGACAGCCCAGTGCTGGAGTCCCCAAGGGCAGCTCAACATCACAGACCCTTGAGGTAAAGGAGGGTGCATGGATCGCTTAAGGACAAAGACCTCTGCCTGCCTCTGGTTGGGCGTGGTCTACCTGGCAACAGCTTTCCTTGGTGCAGAAGCCGGAGTCACAGCAAGCCCGCCCATCCATGACAACAAGACATGCGTTGCAGAGGCGGGCCAGTGCAAACCGGGGATCATCTTACCAATCTGGTACCCTGAGGACCCTTCCATGGGCGATAAGATTGCTAGGGTTATTGTGTACTTTGTTGCAATGATCTACATGTTCCTGGGGGTGTCGATTATTGCAGACCGCTTCATGGCTGCCATTGAAGTCATCACATCCCAGGAAAAGGAAATCATCATCAAGCGTCCGAATGGTGAAACAACAAGCACCACCATCCGTGTGTGGAATGAGACTGTCTCCAACCTTACACTCATGGCACTGGGCTCCTCTGCCCCTGAGATCATGCTCTCTGTCATCGAGATTTGTGGACATGAGTTTCACGCTGGCGAACTTGGACCATCCACTATCGTTGGCAGTGCGGCCTTCAACATGTTTGTGATCATAGGCTTGTGTGTGTCAGTGATCCCGGAGGGGGAGGTGCGTAAGGTCAAACACCTGCGTGTTTTTTTTGTGACCGCTGGATGGAGTGTGTTTGCATACATCTGGTTGTACATGATCCTTGCTGTGTTCTCGCCCAATGTGGTGCAAGTTTGGGAAGGACTTCTTACCTTAGCCTTCTTCCCCATCTGTGTCATTCTTGCTTGGGTGGCTGATCGACGCTTGCTTTTCTACAAGTTCATGCACAAAAAGTATCGCACGGACAAACACCGGGGGGTCATTATTGAAACAGAGGGTGACCGATCTAAAGGCATTGAAATGGACGGAAAGATGATGAACTCTCATTTTGTGGACGGCGGAGCTGCGAGTAACTTGATGGGTTTAATTGAGGGCAAAGAAGTTGATGAATCTCGTAGAGATATGATTAGAATCCTGAAGGATCTGAAGCAGAAACATCCAGAGAAAGAGTTAGACCAGCTAGTGGAAATGGCTAATTATTATGCGCTGTCACATCAACAGAAAAGTCGAGCGTTTTACCGTATCCAAGCCACAAGAATGATGACCGGTGCTGGAAACATTCTCAAGAAGCATGTTGCAGAGCAGGCTAAACGCAGTGCGAGTGTTCAAGAAGTTCATGTGGAAGAACCTGAAGAGTTTGTATCCCGTGTTGTGTTTGAACCCGCTCTCTATCAGTGTCTAGAGAACTGTGGCGCCGTTTTGCTGACAGTTGTGCGTAAAGGTGGAGACATGGCTAAGACAATCTATGTGGATTACAAAACAGAAGATGGGTCAGCAAATGCTGGCGCTGACTACGAGTTCACAGAGGGAACGGTGGTGTTCAAACCTGGAGAGGTTGTAAAGGAGATCACTGTTGGCATCATTGATGATGACATCTTTGAGGAGGACGAGCATTTCTTTGTGAGGCTCAGTAATGTTCGGATTCTGGACACTGAGGATGAAGTTTTGTCACCCAGCAGTCTGCCGTACCCCAAGGCCTTGATTGGATTCCCCGCTGTTGCCACGGTTACCATCCTTGATGATGACCACGCAGGCATCTTCACTTTTGAAAGTGAATCCATGCATGTGAGTGAGAGTGTGGGCATCATGGAAGTGAAAGTTCTGAGGACGTCAGGAGCAAGAGGGACAGTCATCATTCCTTTTCGCACAGTGGAGGGACTCGCTAAAGGTGGCGGAGAGGACTTCGAGGATGCGTACGGAGAGCTGGAATTCAAAAACGATGAGACCTGGTAATTAAGCTGTTTTTTTAACTTAACAAAAAAACGTTTACAAAAACACAAAGATTTACACTGTGCTTGACATAAGCAGGAGTCCTGGAGGTCCGGGGCCCTGTGTTATTTAGTAACTCTGATCTAGCATACATACTACTCTCTGCTCAGATATCAATATCACCTTAATTAGTGCAACAGGCGTGTCTCATGATGGTTGAACCAAAAATATGCAGGGCTACAGGATCTCCAGGGCCAGATTTGGTGATTCCTGTTATATGTTACAATTGCATTTTAGAATTGTTTAGTCAAAAGTCATTTTAATTATATCACCCTTGAGGAATATTAGCAATTTCAGGGCAAATTGATGCATCTCTTTATTTTAATGATCTGTGATTAGCGTGCCATCAATGACTTATGAATTAATGATTAGTTATGCAATTGTACATCATTACTGTCTCTCAATAGGCTTTTTATTGATTTGTGTCTGTGTCCTTTAGCCTCTATATAAATCTTTTTTAACTTAGCAATTTACCAATTAACTACTTATTAAGTAAACTTTTGCTTATGTTGTGCAATTTTTTAAATGTTTTAAAAATTAGCATTGGGAAGGTGTATAGCCATACATGTGTGCAGGAATGGCATGGACTCATTAATGTTAGAGTGGGTTAAATTGATTGTCATTTTGGTTCATTTAGTAAAAATAAAGGAGATTCTGAACTTGTTGCGAGAAAGCTACTTACATTAGAAATTGCTCTTCCCCGCTGAGCCCGTCAATTACTAATGATTGGCATTGGCAAATCTAAAAAATCTTGTGATTTAAACAAGAGTTTTTGCATGTTTATATAGCAACAATTTTCTCATAAAATCCACATTTCTAAATCAATTTTTTATTTATACAGTATGAATAACAGGCTCAAGGCCTTGCAAAAACATGAATAAACACAGATTTGTGAAATTTTAAGGCTGCAACAAATCATACTAGACTTATCGGAACCATTGCACAGACGATCTCAGTCAGATAATCCAACTATCTCTGGTTTACGCCACAGTTTAAGTATTGTATGTAATATCCTTTTAATATTTATATTAAATATAATATTTAATTTGTATTTAAAAAAATAAATTGTTATTGTAATTTCCATTGCCCCTTTCTTTGAAAATAAGTCTTACTCTTTTATTTCTATGCATTCACCTCATTACTGTTTGCAACTTTAAGAATAAAGTGTAAATTTGATAAAACAATGGTTTAATTTCATTTGTAGGTAACTGGTAAATTGTTGACCAATTGGGACACAAATACAGAGCTTGTAAAAACATTCAGTCATTCATTCATCTTCATGTCGGCTTTCTTCCCTTTCGGGGTCGCCACAGCGGAATGAACCGCCAACTCTCTGGCATATGTTTTACGCGGCGGATGCTCTTCCAGCCGCAACCCGTCGCTGGGAAACATTCACACACACACACTCATTCACACTTTAACACTATGGACAATTGTTCTTACTCAATTCACTTATACCACATGTCTTGGGACTTGTGGGGAAACAGGAGCACCCGGAGAAAACCCACGCGATCACGGGGAGAACATGCAAACTCCACACAGAAATGCCAACCGACCCAGCCGAGGCTCAAACCAGCGACCTTCTTGCTGTGAGACAACCGTGCTACCCACTGCGCCACTGTGACGCTTTGTAAAAACATACAAACTAATAATCAGTCATTAATACATCCAGTTATGAGTAATTATGACTATCTGAATACTAGTCTTTAAAATAAAGACTTCAAGCATTTGTGAAGTCACTCAAGTGGGTATATTTAATTCTTAACATGTTAACTATAATCATTTCCAGGTAACACTTTTGGGGTGCTGGAAAGAGGCATGTCCATAGCAGTAACTAGAGAGTATATGTCTTGTACTGAGATTCTATGTTTGGTTTAAATTCCAAGTCTGCATGTGCATCTTGTTTAGTGTCAGCCATTGATTAAGCTATATGCATACCTTTGCTTTAAATGTCATTGTTAGACATACAAGTTCTTTCATTGAGAGCTAGGGAGGGACTTTGTACTTAGAAAATCCAGTGTTTAATTAATCCAGTTCCTTCATATGAGATTTGAGAGGAGATTCAGTTATACAGTAGCAGCGACCAGAGGGAGAGAGGGTGAGGCATGTGGTGTGCTGCTGCAGATATGCTACTGGATATTAATAGTTCAGTACGAATATTCCACTTGACACTCCAGCCCACTCAAACTCTATATGTACGATTCGGTGACTAGAAGACATCTAGGGTTCTTAAATCTAAATTTCAAAATTCAAGGTTGAGCATATGAGGTCCTTTCGTATATTTCTGTCACGTTCAATGTAAGTGTCAGCAAACATGGCTCTGAGACCACCTAATATTTCAAGGTTCCAAATGAAAGTGACATCATAAAATATTAATGTATCATTCATAATAAATAAAACAGCTTGACGGATCTCATAGCCTGTCACCTTTTTGGATATGTTCAACTTTTAGTGTAAAAATCTGATGTAGTTTTGTCATTATATCTGAACTAAAGAAAGAACAAGAACAAACTCTATATTATATAGAGAAATATATATATATAAACAATGCCAATTATTTTGTAGGTACAAAAGCATAACAAACGTGTAGCTAATCAGAAGGAGCTATCATAAAAGGGATTAAGCTCTTTTGACATTAAGTCGAGTTTAAAGATATCCCAAGACACCAAATATTCTGAAGGTTTGCATTTCTTTTAGAACACAGTAAACTTGTGAATAACTTTAGAACACAGTAAAACCCCAGTTAAACGCCTTGTTTGACCCACTGACTGTTTAAAACGTGAGCGAAGTGTCTGTGACCTCACCCATAAGTTTCTGATGAAGGCAAAAGGGGCTCTGAGTGGGCGTAACCAGCCATGACATTTATAAAAGCGCATCCCTTCCTCGTACTTGAAAATGGGTCCACAAAGGTGAAACATGGGTGTAGTAAACATTTGACGCCTGAGTGGCTGAAGGTTTAAATTTAATATATCTTCAACAAACAAATTTTAAAATAATGTGTTGATTGTATTCATGAAGGTCTATTCTGAACTGAAGTAGCAATTTCAATCAACAAACCTTATGTAGCCCAGGTTGTTTTGGTCACTTTCAAAGTTAAACAGTTTTAACATGGGAGGGAATGAGAATGTGCTTACTCCTGGAGTCAGTCTCAAGAGGCAGGTCGATGAACCATTCAGTTACTTCCTTTTACGCATCAAGAGGGAAAGCAGGAAAAAAAACAGTCAGCAGGAACTCTCAAATTCAGTTTGAGGTGCCATTGATCTTCTTTTGGTGACTACAGCCATTGCCTTCGTAAAAGTGAGTCACTTCCTCGTAATCAAATTTACAACACCTCTATTTGCAGTATATGCCATTAAAATTGTAATAAAACTTGCTCTTTGGATGTTTTTGGTTTAAATGTCAACAGAGTTGAATTGTACTACTCTGCAATATGTTCAGCCAGTCTTCATCAATCTAACAGTATCTTAACATAACATTTTGAACCTGATTAGACAAGAAGCATTAAGTTTCTGAATGATAAGTATCAATATTTTCTTAATTAAACTCAATCTCCTATTTTTTTTAAATATTAGTCTGAAATATGCAAAGTAACTTTACACCTGCTCACAGCAGCAAAGTCTTGTTTATTACACCAGAATGACAGTAGTCTGTAGTTTCTAGCCAAATCAACCTAGAAAAAACTTTTCTTTTGTATGTTGGTGTAAGTACACAAGGCAAGCATGTTTAGTGGAAACATTATCACAACTTAAACATGTTGTGAACATAATCAGACCCAAACAAATATGCTAAATCGGTAACCAGAACATACGGACAGCTGAGTAAACAACGTAATAACTCTTTGAGAGTTCGAGAATGATACTATTTCTTAGAAAAAGTGACTGTTTCGTTTGTGACACAGAGGAACAGCAGAGAAAATGCAATTCAAAAGGTTGGTTTCAGTTCAGAAAAAGCTGCTAACTACACATATTTTTATACTGCTTATTTTTCTGAAAATCCACATAAAAAAAGACAAGCTGCTTTTCTTTTGCTAGTGTAGGAACAATCTTCCCCCTGACACATGTCATGTAAAAGTATGCTGGCATCATGATAGGCAAGAGGCATACCTTTCAGAGCCTGCTAAGACATCTACATCATCAGGAACAAGCATCTGTCGTTATCGCCAGCTGGGTTTAAATGCTGTGTTTAACTCTTCCAGAAAATGAAAACTTTTACTATTGCTTAGTCTAAGAATCATCTTTATTTTCTGTGTACAATTTTTTCTTTATCATGAGCTAGGACGCATTTAGAGTTTGTATGTTTGCAACGATGTTCAGCCTTTATGTCACAGTTATTAAAACAGAACAATTTTATTTATGTGGTTTTGTTTCACTGTGACCCACTGACTCTGCTGACTTTAACCTTTTAACCTCGTTTAAAATGACATACAAAGAAGGGAAGTTTTTAAGTGTTAATTATTCAATTTATTAGATGATCTACATAATAACAGGTTTTGTTTCATCATTTGGGTGTTTCAAAGAGAGGTTCACATATCGATGTTCGGAGTTAGAGCATGTGAGTGAGTGTGTCAGGGATCTCCTTCTCGGCTGGTGCTTGTTATATTCCCATGATGCTGCAGCACGATGCACCAGAATGCACCAGAAACCAATTTCCTACCCTCCCTATTTCTTATTTTCATTTTCGGTCTCAAGGTTTATCTGATAGTGTATGGCTTCGCTTTTGCTATCTATGTGTTATTATTAGTTGTTATTAATTTTTAAAATGTGCTTTATGATGAGCTGTGCCCTCCATGATGGAATGAGATGTGTTTTGTTGGTGCCACAAAACCACATTCGGAATACACAACCTAGTCATTGCCAGACCAGGAACATACTTGTTTAGGGGCAGAAATTTTTCTACTGTTCCATTCCATTATAACTGTTTCATTTTTCACTGTTGCATGTGTTTCCTAAATGACTGACATTCTGAGCTATGCAATACTGGTGTTCAATAAAAGTTTAACTTCTTTAACGTGTAATAAATTCCTATAGAGGTTGGGATCATGATAAGCTCCTTGTCGGATTGTGGTTTATTGATAGTTGAAAGCCAGAGTAAAGAAAAAGGAAAGTAACATGGCTAAGGGATTAATTTTGCAGCAAGTAAACTATAAATCTTGCATATTTTGCAGCAGCTATAATGAGAGTGTCTGGTCTTTATTATTCAGTGGGTTCACAGAGGCAAGCAAAATGCAAGTTTAACCAACACAACTTTGGGTACACTCTCTTAAAGGTTTGGTGACATTGTTCTAATTTAAACAACATGTTGTTCACAATGGTCTAATTGATAGGGAGATGATTCTTTACCTTAAAAAGTCTCTATTTTTAGTTAAAATCACATTCAATCTCTAAATTTTTTAGCCCAGGCTTATTTTGGAAATGAAGTGAGATATTAATTCGGCAAACTTCATAACCACTCCCCGGTTAATCAGCTATTGGTTAGTGATTTGTATATTCATGACGTGTATGCAAAGTTTTCAAAGAGGGATTAATTACGAGCAAATTCGACACAGTATAAAGTGCAGGGGTCCTGGTACTTGCCCCAAAAACAGCTACCAGTCGGAACTGAAGGTTCACGAGTTCTGTCTTGAAATAGTGCTAAAGGATTTTTAATAATTCACATAAATTTGTATATCTGACTATATTTGATCTTTACCATTATTGGTCGCAACAAAAAGAATTGAGTGTTAATTATTAATGATTATACTAAGTTTAAACCCACTCAATGACCTTTAATTTTACTCACGTTAATATTCTTATTATCCCTTAAAAAGGGTTCAGTAAAAGAAGAATGACTGAAAAACATTTATTATCATTGATGTGTAGTAAGTAAGCAATACATTAGATTCAAAAACATACAACTTATGAAATATGAACCAAAAGTAAGGAGTTATTGTCTACACTTAGTTTGGAGTTGATCACTGTAAAAGAAAGGCATTAAAGTTTTACTCCTAGATTACTACATGATAAGAGAGCTCTTCCTTTATGGGTCAAATTTAGAGATGAAAAGTGCCAGGATTTCTGTCTGCTCTCTGCCTTTGAACACTTCTTCAGACCAGTCTCCTCCCAAAGAGGAGTCACCTAACCAGGAATACGAATTAGAGAGCATCAGTCAAAGCTGTTGGGAGTTATTTAAGGAATACATGATTGGCTCTCTCAGAGAAAAGGTGTGGCTCATCGAGAGACAAAGCTGGGGAGATTTAGGTGTGAAAGAAGTCTTCTGGGTTTGTCCCTTGGGCCTTTTATACTCAAATACACTCATACTCTGATTCAGCAAACACAGTGGGGTACATATTACTCTGACACCCAGAACCGGTTTTTGGCTCTTTGCTTTGTAATTCCAATCTGCTTTAATACTCTCCATGCTGTGTATTAGAGGCAATTAATTTGCTTGCCACCAATTATTTTGGTCCTTTTTAAAAGTTTTATCAGTTTTCTCAGTTGAAACAAGTGTTTGTCATGCACGTGACGTCCTCAGTTTCCAAACAAGTTTACAGAGTACAAATATTAGAAAATTATTTCCTTCCTTGGGCGAACAATATACGTGCGAAAAGGCAGCAGTCTGTGTTGATCACTGTGTTTAATGCAAATAGCTAGGTCTTCTTGAGAATATCATACAACAGCATAGTTAATTTTCTTACATGAACTAGCAGCAATTGACAGACACTATAATGGCGTTTGGACGGAAAACTATTATACAACGTTACCTCTATGAGCCAGAGTCATATAGATGTTTGGTTTCTGAGTATCAGTTTGGAACTGAGTATCTTCTTTTAACCCTTGTTGCCATCTTAAATAGCATAAGTCCAAGTCCCCTCTGTTTACTCTTGTACGTTTGTTTCCGGATATCGCGAGAAAAAGTGTTGCTTTGTGGATAGTGGAAATTGGCTCTTTCTTGTCCAGCCGTGACGTTACAATGGAACTTGTGTGATGTTGTCAATGGCCTGAATAAAACCCACTTTTATGAAAAACACATTTTTGATTAAATCTGCTATTAAAAAACTATGTAAAACCACTAAAGGCTCAATATGGTATGAACCCTTTAATTTGGTATGGCTTGGTTTGCAGTTTTGCAGTGTTTGGCAGCCTTATCTAGCCACCCTAGTCAATTAAAATAAATAGAGCTCCTTTTGGACATTGCACATTGTGTAGATTGAGAAATATATTCCACTTTCCTTTTAATTGGTAATGGCATTATGGTAAGTGACAAGCAGTTGTGTTAACCAAAATGTTGTATTTATTTACATAATCAAAAGGAACATTTAGGTAAACATGTTTAATTTATTTATTACTACACTACAATGTTTATGAACCTTCAAATATTTTCAAAGGCTGTTCGGTGGTCACATGTCAGCATTTGCATTGTGAAATTTGGTATTGCAAACCAGTTCGGAAAAATAACAAAAGGATGTTTGACTGCTTTAAGGCGTTCGTCACACTCCTTTCCACCTTCACAAGGCCATAGCTGAAACAGCACATCGAACTTAGAGGGAAAGGGTGTTAGTAGAGAAAAACAGCAGAAAATGTTCTAGGAATTGTAAATTCAGAATTTAGCTGCTCGTGTCTTGACCAGGATCAGAGCGTGTGAACATATCACACCTGTTCTTAAATCACTGCACTGGCTCCGAGTCCGTTTCCGTGTTGATTTTACGATCTTAACCCTCATGTACATAGGTCTGAGTCTGAGTACTTGTCGTCTCTTTTAATCACTTACACCCAAAATCGTACGCTCCACTTCTCACAGTCTAAGCTTCTGTCTGTACCACACACTCGCACTAAAACTATGTGAAAGGTCTGTGGAGCTCTCTTCTAGGTGAGCTCAAGGATGAACAAAGTTACACCTTTTTTTAATCTTATTCTAAAACTAATTCTCTAAAACTGGCTTATGATTGTAGATTTTTTTTTTTTTGCTTTTAATTTTAGCCCTTTATTTTAATTCCTTTGTCTTACCAAAACTGTATATCTTGTTTTATAAAAACATAATTCCATGTACTTATGTATCTTTTGTAGTTCTCCTGTACTTTATGCTTCCCTGCTCATTACTTTGGAAAGCCCAGCTCAAAAGGCGCTTTACAAAATACACTTTAATAATATTATAAATCCACCCTACTTCTGATCACTACACATGTATGAATGCCAATCAATTTATGCTAAATCATGCAATTGATTGGGTTTCCTTAATTCTTTTTATGTATTGATTTCAGGTTGGTTAAGTACATTGGAACTAAGTTCTAAGCATGAATGCTACGTCAGAAGAATCCTTAGAGTTCTGTTCTAATGTAGTAATCGCTATCAATTGGTTTTATTTTAATTGATCACACTTGAATATAGATTATAAAACTAAAAAGTAATTAAGTTATTAAAGTAAAACAGCACTCAGCCAAGTTTGTTGTTGCCTCTCAAAGTGAAAGTTTTTTTTTCCTCAGAGTCAAGTTGGTCACCCATCATCCGCTGGCATGTCTGGCAGAGACGAGAGCCTCAACTCCTCTCGTTTGAATATCGAACTGCGTGCCTTCAACTTTAATACCCTTGATGACGTAGACTATAGGGTCCAGAAAAATTCTCAGGGATTCAACAGAGGGCTTGTTATCTGAACTATAGCTACTACAAGAGTTCACTGGACTCCCTGCTGCAAGTGCTGTTCATTCTGTGTCCAGTTCATGTCCTATCCATGCCTAACTCACTAGAGCACCCTAAGGTGCCTATAGCTATCTCCTTAAATTTATCCTTAAAATATGCATAAAAGTAAAATTTGAAATGGAAAGATAAATGCTAATTCTTGATGCACCTCTTGTGTGCGGTTTGTTTGAAGTAGGGTGCTTTTATGATAGGCTTTTTAGGTGTGATGCAGTTGAAATCTATCCCTTTATGTGGTTAGAATTTTCAGATTTTTTCTGAAACAAAACAACAGTCGGATGTGGTGAGATAAATTGTCAGGATGGCTTGTAAAAAAAAAACCCTGTGTAGAACAGTTGTTCATAGACACCCCTATTCCTTAACTAAAGGGGTACTCTGCGAGGAATCACACCTGGAGTTGCTTATTATGTTTTATAAAAATTACAAATTGCCTATTTAAAAAGTATATTGCTTAGCTGTTTAATTTGAAGAGAAGGCTGGAGCTAAATAGTTTTCTTACTGCAGTTTTAGGTAGACAAAACAACTTTGAATAAAGGGGCTTAACTTTTTACATCTATCAGAGTGTTATAGACTTCTGCAAACCAGAACTCACTGCTGCTAGTAGAACATACCCAACAACTTCATTAAGAAATTTGCACACAATGCAAAGCACTTTATTGCTTTGAAGTGAAAATCATACAGTGGTTGGGGATGGTGGAGGGCAAATGCTGTTGCTGTTGTAAATTTTACTCGACCTAAGTCTTGTAGTATTACCCCAACATTAGCTCAAACTTATCTTGGTGACTAGAGCTGCAGAGCAGATGAGGAGAACTTAGTGAATAATGCAACGAGCTGCAAAGGAGATGAATATATCATGTAAATCATCAATAATTTTAGATTTTAAGGAATATTAGTCTAAAAGTAAAAGTTCTGGGAAGTTTTGTCATCAGTCTTTCGGCTCAAACTGCACAGTTCTATCAATGTCAATATTTTAGGTTTGATTGCTTGGGGTTAAGATCTCTTAATGAATCTTAATAAATAATGGTCATGAAGTAATGTTGCACACCTTCTGTTTAGCCCACTTATTCCTGCTACTGAGGCATCTTCTATGAATTTAATTTATGTTCACAAATTGGGGTGGAAAGGAGGCGCAGTGGTGGAGTTGGTCATCCTCTAACCCGAAGGTTGGTGGTTCGATCCCGCCAGATCCATTCTGCCGTTGTGGCCCTGGGCAAGCCACTTCACCCACGTTGTCTTGTTTAGATGTGTGTGATTGGTGGAGTGTGTTTGGTGATGATCAGGAGGCAGAAGGTATAGATTGGCAGTTGAGGGCTACCTAGGTAGCTTATCACCATCAGAGTGTGAATTTGAAACGAAAATTTCAAAGTGTAAATGAAAAATGCCCTGATAAGTGTAATGTGTTTTTGAGCTCTGGAAAAGCGCTATAAAAATTGAAGGCAGTATTAATATTACAAATGTTCACAAACCTCACGTTCTGCTCCTCTGTCTTGTGCTCGGCCGAGACACTGTTTTCGGACAACCTTGGTAAAGACTAAAAGACAGACATTTTATGGGTTAAGCCCTGAGAGAAATCTAAATCTGTGCTAACACAAGTGTTACTAGGTGAGGTTACAGCCACAACTGTGTTGAGAACTGTGTTTATTTTGAGCTCCGTTAAATAGTGGAATCAAAGGCAAATGTGTTTTCACTTTGTAGTGAACCTCTGTTGAAGCATCTCTTTGAAACATGAAACTAGGAAACATGAAAATCAGATGCTCTGAAAATCTTTTCAGAAGTTGCCTTAAAACTCAATTCATGATCGACTTCTCTGTATGTATATCCTTCTTCTTCTTCTTTCGGCTGTTCCCAGTTTAGGGGTCGCCACAGCAAATCATCTGTTTCCACCTAACTCTGGCCTCAGTATCCTCTACTCTTGCACCAATTACCTTCTTGTCCTCCTTCAGCACACCCATATAACTTGTCTTTGGCCTTCCTCTTGCCCTCTTGCCTGGCAGCTCCATCTCCAACATCCTTCTACCAATATAACTACTATCCCTTCTCTGCACATGCCCAAACCATCTCAATCTGGCTTCTTTGACTTTGTCTCCAAAACACCCAACCTGAGCTGTTCCTCTGATGTGCTCGTTCCTAATCTTGTCCATCCTTGTCACTCCTAAACTGAACCTCAACATCCTCATCTCTGCTACTTCCATCTCTGCCTCTTGTCTCTTCCTCACTGCTACAGTCTCTAACCCATACATCATAGCTGGTCTCACTACTGTTCTGTACACCTTTCCTTTGATTCTTGCTGACACTCTTCTGTCACACAACACCCCTGACACTTTTCTCCACCCACTCCAACCTGCCTGCACTCGCCTCTTCACCTCTTTTCCACACTCCCCGTCGCACTGGACTGTTGACCCCAAATACCTAAACTCCTCCACCTTCTTGACCTCAGCCCCCTGTAACCTCACTGTTCTACTTCCCTCCTTCTCGTTCAAACACATGTATTCTGTCTTACTACGACTGACTTTCATTCCTCTTCTTTCTAGAGCAGACCTCCAACTTTCCAGGTGTCCCTCCACCTGCTCTCTACTCTCACTACAGATTACAATGTCATCTGCAAACATCATTGTCCATGGAGATTCCTGTCTGACCTCATCTGTCAACCTGTCCATCACCATAGCAAACAAGAAGGGACTCAAAGCCGATCCTTGATGTAGCCCCACCTCCACCTTGAACTCCTCCGTCTGACCTACAGCACATCTGACTGTTGTCATACTCCTCTCATACATATCCTGAACTACTCTGACGTACTTCTCTGCCACTCCTGACATCCTCATACAGGACCATAGCTCCTCTCTCGGCACCCTGTCATACGCTTTCTCTAAGTCCACAAAGACGCAGTGCAGCTCCTTCTGACCATCTCTGTACTTCTCCATTAGCATTCTCAGAGCAAAAATTGCATCAGTAGTGCTCTTCCTGGGCATGAAGCCATACTGCTGCTCGCAAATATCCACTTCCCTTCTTAGCCTAGCTTCCACTACTCTTTCCCAGAGTTTCATTGTGTGGCTCATCAACTTTATACCTCTGTAGTTGTTACAACTCTGCACATCACCCTTGTTCTTAAAGACTGGAACTAGGACACTTCTCCTCCATTCCTCAGGCATCTTCTCACTCTCTAGAATCCTGTTGAATAACCTAGATAGGAACTCCACCTAGATAGGAACTCTCCTAGACACTTCCACACCTCCACAGGGATGTCATCTGGACCAACAGCCTTTCCACTCTTCATTCTCCTCATAGCCTTCCTCACCTCATCCTTTCTAATCTTTTCAACTTCCTGCTCTACAATGTTCACCTCTTCCCCCCTTCTTTCCCTCTCATTCTCCTCATTCATCAACTCCTCAAAATACTCCTTCCGTCTTCTCTGCACACTCTCCTCACTTGTTAGAACCCTTCCATCTCTATCTTTAATCACCCTTATCTGTTGCACATCCTTCCCATCTCTGTCTCTCTGTCTCGCTAATCTGTACAATTCCTTCTCACCTTCCCTCGTGTCTAACCTGGCATACAACTCATCATATGCCTTCTGTTTGGCCTTTACCACCTCCCTCTTCACCCTGCGCTGTGATTCCTTGTAGTCCTGTCTACTTTCTTCAGTCCTTTCGATGTCCCACTTCTTTTTAGCTAGCCTCTTCCTCTGGAGGATGTCCTGTACTTCCTCATTCCACCACCATGTTTCCTTATCTTCTTTCCTTCTTCCTGCTGACACACCTAGCACCTTCCTACCTGTCTCCCTGATCACTTCTGCTGTAGTTTCCCAGTCCTCTGGAAGCTCTTCCTGGCCACCCAAAACCTGTCTCAGCTTCTGTCTGAATTCCTCACAACCGTCTTCCTTTTTCAACTTCCACCACTTGGTCTTCTTTTCCATCCCCCCCCCCCCCTTCTTCCTGACCACCAGAAACATCCTACACATCACCATCCGATGCTGTCTGGCTACACTCTCTCCTACCACTACTTTGCAGTCAGTGATCTCTCTCAGATTGGCTCGTCTACTTAGGATGTAGTCCACCTGTGTACTCCTACCACCACTCTTGTAAGGAACTCTATGTTCCTCCCTCTTCTGGAAATAAGTGTTAACTACAGCCATTTCCATCCTCTTGGCAAAGTCCACCACCATCTGTCCTTCTGGGTTCCTTTCCTTAACACCAAACCTGCCCATCACTTCCTCGTCACCTCTGTTGCCCTCGCCAACATGACCAATGAAGTCTGCTCCCATCACTACTCTCTCCCCTCTGGGAATCCTCTCCATCACCTCATCTAACTCACTCCAGAATCTCTTCTTGTCTTCCAGCTTACAGCCTACTTGTGGAGCATAACCACTCACTACATTCAACATCCCCCCTTCAATCTCTAACTTCAAACTGATCACCCTGTCAGAAACTCTTTTCACCTCTAAAACATTCCTCACAAACTCCTCCTTCAGGATCACTCCTACTCCATTTCTTTTCCTATCCTCACCATAGTAAAACAGTTTGTATCCCCTCCAATACTACGCACTTTGCTACCCTTCCACCTGGTCTCCTGCACACACAGAATATCTACCTTCCTTCTCTCCATCATGTCCGCCAGCTCTCTACCTTTCCCGGTCATTGTACCAACGTTGAGAGTCCCTATTCTCAGACCTATACTCTTGCCTTTCCTCTTCTCTCTCTGCCTACGAATCCTTCTCCCTCCTCTCCTTCTTTGACCAACAGTAGTCCAATTTCCACCGGCACCCTGTAGGTCAACAGCACCGGTGGCGGTCGTTGTTAACCCGGGCCTCGACCGATCCGGTATGGAAATCGAATTGATGACTTGCATATTTGGTTTTGGCATGTTTTACGCCAGATGCCCTTCCTGACGCAACCCTCTCTATTTATCCGGGCTTGGGACCGGCACAGAAGTCACTGGCTTGAAACCCCTGTGGCTAGATTCTGTATGTATATCCAAACGTGAAATTGTTAAACATTTACCAGTTTTATTAATTAATAAAAATCATTCTAATCCATTCCACTTTACTTACTTTACTTACAGCAAAAGAGAACTCATAACCAATAGAATTTTTTTTCTTAATAAATAACAGATAAAATATAATAAAATAAATCACAAATTAAACACAACCAATGCAAGGAAGCTAAAACTGGTATGATTTTGGTTCTTGTTATGAAACCTCTTTTTGGTGAAGCTCATTGTTCTGATGCTAAACTGTAATATTTAACTGCATGGTCATTAATTATAAACTCTTGCATTTATAACCTACCTGAATTTTTAAAAATCAATATTAAGTGTTATGTGGGAAAAACAAAAAGTCTTTCTGACAGAAATGTCCTTCAGTTTTTACTGTTGTAGTTTCTACATGTAAATGAAATAGATTACATTTATAGATTAAATTCTCTTCCCTTCTTAGTTATTTTAGTCAGTACCAGTAATCATCTGGAACCTGGCATACAGAAAAATTCGAAGTTTACAAATGTATGAGTGAGTTTCATTGACTTTCTGACCGCTGAGTCGTGATAATTAACGCTGCAGCCTTTTGGAATTCCCTTTGTAATCTCAAGACAGATTGGATCGATCAGTGAAATGATTACAGCTCTTTCACTCCAGAGTGGATCTGAATATCCCTCGACAGCCATTTTGAGAAGGGGAATTGCTGATTAAGGACAAACATGCAGCTACTAGAGTATGAAGCATTGAAGGGGTGGCGCTGGATTGTGTGTCAGGGATCTGAGAATCTCATCAAAGCCCAGCGGTGTGGTAAAACTGTTATTTACAGAGGTGTCAGGTGTCATTCTATCCATCCTAGGGAACTGTAAAGTCCCCACGGGAATGGATCATATTTAAAATGAACTAGGATTGAATTTTCAGCTTGTGAAGGTTTAGGTTTTTGTGTCGAAGTGTCAACTCAAATGTCTTCTTTATGAGTGTTTTTGTTCATTTACCCTAAATGTGTAGATGATGTGTACATCTTTTGAGTAGATCTTTTTTGAAAGAAAGAATGGTTGTTTTTGCGGTCTGTGCACTGA
The DNA here is from genome assembly GCA_900490495.1 of Danionella dracula. Taxonomy (NCBI): domain Eukaryota; kingdom Metazoa; phylum Chordata; class Actinopteri; order Cypriniformes; family Danionidae; genus Danionella; species Danionella dracula. Next base: position 1,576,821 of record UELW01000778.1, read on the forward strand.
AAGTTAAAAGTTAAATTCAGCTGTATTTTATGTGTTGGTTGTGAACCTTGAGCTTGTATTGCAATTATTTTTGTTCCCTCGCCATGAAATCTGTCTGAAAATGTGAATAATAAGACAAACGAGTAAAACATGTTGGGCTATGCAGAGATAAATGCAACAAACTATTTCTAAATATGAGTATATAATTGAAAATTTACTATAACATATCACTTCTAATAAGAGTTTTTAAAAATATTTACAATATTATAAACTTAATTCTTATATTCATCAGTTTTTATGTTTTCTCTGGTCCTTATTGAATAATTATTATAAATGTTCCCCTGAGGAAATATTTTAGACTAAATGTTGAATCCTTATTACACATTTCTATCAGCAGATAATACTACACTGAAAGAAAGGCTACAGTAACACAGGATTATTACCGATTTTTTTATTGAATTGTCAGTTTTAATTCTTGCTGCTTTCTGAGATTATCAGCTAAGTCTGCAGCCTGAGAAGGCACCATTACTTCCAGAACACCTGCTGTCTATGCTTATCTTTGTTTTCAGTTGTTCATCTGAGAAGGTCAACCTGCTCTGATGATGTTTCTGTCTAAACGTCATCTGTGTTGAGTTAGTAACAGTGCTCGCTTGCTGTTTTCACATCATCATATATGTAGTCTCAGCCTTGATGCGATTGAATCTGTTGCCTTGAGCGATGCTTGCTAGATTCCCAGGCCTGTAATGTCTTCCTGAGTTCACCTTTTCTAAACTATAGTCCTTAACAAGTAAAGGAAAATAGCTCATAAATAAAGGAGAAAGTCACAGAATAAAATGGAATTTTCTGTTTTTTTATTTACAAAAATGCTTGTTTTTTAATAAGAATTGTGGAATAGAAAGTATTCCTTTCAAATGACTCCGGAATCAATATATAAAGGACACAGAGTCAGTGGTTTATTGTAATATCATCAAATTATTTAACAAACACTCCTTTATCGCACATGCAGACGCAAGGGTACAGAGAAGTGGATGAGAGAGAAACCTCTCCTACCATTTATGTTGCCGAAAATAGGCTGGACCTGCTATGTCATTCCCCTGGGCCGTTTTCTCTCTCCTCTCTCTCTCTCTCTCTCTCTCTCTCTCTTTACACAATTTTATATATAAGGTAAAATATCAATGTATTTTAATAATAGTTGTACATAATAAATAAAATTGATTCATATAGTTTTCAGAATTTATAACTATTCTGGGTCTTCATTGTCAGTGTTCAATGGACCTTGATTTAAATTCAAAACCTACATAGTCCAGAACTACAAAAAAAAAATCGAACAAGCCATTTTAGATAAATCTTAGGTGTTGTGAAAAAAATTCATAATTAAAAAAGTAATTGTGGCGTGGCAGAAGAAGTCAACAAACTTATAGACGAGCACTGCAGTTGTCAGTTAGCTTCAGGTTAATCTAAGAAGTAGAGGAGCAAGGACCCCCTTTTGAGTCAGATTCAGCATTGAGCTAGCAGCTAACTAAGCAAATTAGCTGCAATGACTACCTCAGGGTATATTCTGGTTTAATGTTAATAGCCGCCGGGGTGAGTGTAGCCTGAGGTGAGCTGCAGGATACAATGTTAACAAGAACAGATTGCCCTGAATGGACATTTTACACATGTTCAAATTTCTTGTGTTTGTGTGTGAACCCATCATATTTTAAGGACAGGATGTGGGAAGCTTAGGGAGAGCTTTTGGGATTACTATACTAGCGAGGACTAAACTGATATTAGTTGACAGGGAGAGCTCAACATGCTACTTGTAACAAATGCTATTTGTGTCAAAACACCAGCCGACAACAACAACCTACACACGTAAGCACAAAGAAATAAGAGCATATTTTTACACAAGAAACTAACAAAGCAAAAAGAGGAAATCAGTCTAGGGGATTGTGGGAATTGGAGTCAAGTTAAAACATAGCCTTAGAAAATCTCAAAGCTGCAGACTGTTTCACTGCGTAGGTAATCACAAACAAATTAAACATTTGCAGCATGCCAACTTCTGTTGAAGTTAAATAAAATTAAGATTTAGTAATAAAATGTTTTACTTACTGTCAATGTTCTCATATTAATACTGATAAGTTGTATTTTTTGTGTCTGATATCAATCTATTATTTTTTGTTACATATACCTAATTTTTTTAAGTCAATTAATATTGTCAAAAATTTTTTTTTCCTTTTTAAAAATTGATGTAAAGCAGTTTTTCTTTGTTTTGCATTGTTAGGTTTACCGCTGAAACTTATGACATTTTTTGACTAGTCGGTTAGTTTATTGAGTTGCAGAATAATATGCTCCTTCAGCTGTTAATATTTCAATTAAGAACTTAAATTTTTTAATGTAATTTTTTTATTCCAACCAGAAATCAGACAGAGTGGAGAGAATTTTATTAATGTAAGCTATAAGTGAACGATCTGAGTTTCACTCCTTTTCAGCTGAAGGAAGCTGTGTCTCCTTGGCAACCAGTGAGCAGGAGCTTGCAGGCATGTTCACGGTGTGTGTTTGTGTTTGCGTAGAGTCCAATCAGGCTGTTAGCGCGTATCTCTGGTTGTGTGTGTGTATTTGTCCATCAGTGCAGACATGCATGCTCTCACAAAATCACACACACCCTTTTCACTACAGGGTTTATTTTTAGCACGTGTCTCTTATGTAATCAGGGTGACACTGGGGAGAGCATAGGCTCTCCTTCCTCCTAAATCTCTCTCTTTCTTTGTGTGAGTTATATGCTGATGAGACAATGGTTTTCTTCGATGCATATTTCTGGTGCAATATTGATGCTCAAGAGGATATTTGATTCTGTGGGGTTGAAAGACTGAAAACACAGAGATGAATAAGCTGCATATAACACAGGAAGCAAACACAGAACAAACACGCACACATGCACACCCGCACACACACACACACACACCATTCATTCACACATTCGCATGTGGGAATGAATGCAAGATTGTCCGTAATGTTCTAGAAAGTTTTTATATGAAATATTCAATCATTTTGCTCAATCTGTTTTTGCCACTCTGTGTTTCTGTGAGACTTTTAAATGAAATATCTGAAATCAACTTGCATTGAGTGAATTGATCTCAAGCAATTCTGTAGAGAATTCTTTTTGGTAGCATCATAATCTTGTGATGTTTGTATTGACACCACCTCCAAAACACCAGTCATTGGCTGATGACACACATTTTGTTGTAGTTGTTGTTGTTTTTACCACTGATTTTGTAACTGCAACCTCTAGTGGCAGCGTCACGGTGGCGCAGTGGGTAGCATGGTCGTCTCACAGCAAGAAGGTCACTGGTTCTAGGCTCAGCTGGGGCTGGTGGCATTTCTGTGTGGAGTTTGCATGTTCTCCCCGTGATCGCGTGGGTTTTCTCCGGTTTCCCCACAAGGCCAAAGACATGCAGTATAAGTGAATTGAGTAAGAACGATTGCCCATAGTGTTAAAGAGTGAATCTGTGTGTGAATGTTTCCCAGCGATGGGTTGTGGTTGGAAGGGCATCCGCTGCATGAAACATATGCCAGAGAGTTGGCGGTTCATTCCGACCCCGAAAGGAAAGAAAGCCGACATGAAGATGAATGAATGAATGAACCTCTAGTGGCATTATATTCCATGGCTTTTTAATTTAGTTATTCTTTAAAATCAAAATGTTAACGTCAGAAGAATTTTAGTCAAATAAAATACAATTTATAAATCTAAACTTCAATGCCGATTCAACGCTTCCATGGAAGTTTAGTGCTCAAATGTAAATGAGAGTGCTTCCTTAAGATTTTTTTTTTTTATAAAGCAGAACTGACCAAAAACAAATATGTAAATAAAATATTAACTGATTTTAAACAGAAATTAGATGGTTGAATTATTTGATTGCAGCGCAGACCAGTCATGGCTATTTATGGATGGTTACATTTTTTCCCACTTTTCTTCTCTGAAAGCTAACAATGCAAAAAAAATACCTGTTTTTTTCCTCTTTTTGGTTTCATCTTTAACAAAAGCCTAGTATAGTTACTCCAACAAACATCATTCTGGCACACAAACAATTCAAATTCAAACAAGTACTTTCTTAAGACTGTGAGAAAATGTGTCTTTGGTACACATTTGAGTTGCATTTTTTTGCTGTGCACACTCAAACCTCACTATAGAAAACAGTATCCCACAATGTCAAGCACTCAGATTGACCTTTCACTCTCAAAGAGACAAATGAAACAGAAGCATGGGTGAATGCCATTTATTTAAGCGTCTGATGTTTGAAACAGCTTTACATAAATACTATATTGATCTTATTTTATTGCATTTATTATTCTCAGGTTAGGTTAAGTGCGTCACGGTGGCGCAGTGGGTAGCACGGTCGTCTCACAGCAAGAAGGTTGCTGGTTCTAGGCTCAGCTGGGGCAGGTGGCCTTTCTGTGTGGAGTTTGCATGTTCTCCCCGTGATCGCGTGGGTTTACTCCAGGTGCTCCGGTTTCCCCACAAGTCCAAAGACATGCGGAATAAGTGAATTGAATAAGAACGATTGCCCATAGTGTTAAAGTGTGAATGTGTGTGTGAATGTTTCCCAGCGATGGGTTGCGGCAGGGAAGGGCATCCGCTGCGTAAAACATATGCCAGAGAGTTGGCGGTTCATTCCGCTGTGGCGACCCCGAAAGGGAATAAAGCCGACATGAAGAAGAAGGTTAGGTTAAGTGAGTTGAATTTGTCCTGAGACCTAAGCATTTAATTGCTCAATACTTGGCCAGAAGTCTGTTTTCTCAAATAAAGTTTTTGAGAAAGGAGTTTTCTCAAAGGAGTTTTTTTCAAGTAAAAAAACTCAGAAATGAACCTGTTAATAACAAATGTTTAAAGCAGTCATATGTAGCACTTTTTAAATTATGTTATGCGATAGGATGGTTACAATCACATGTGATGCTGTTAGAAAGAAGAAATAGTAAAACAAAAAAATCAAGAACCATCAGAACTTTATCCCCTTAAAAAGGTGGAACTCTCTCAGTTACTCACATATTCTTTCGAAAGCTTGAGATGAATAGTCCATTGGTTCAGTGCTGGTCTTGAACAGTTCAGTTGAGTGAAACATGGCACAAACTATATTTTGGATTATTGAAAACAAGAAAGCAATGGCCTGGGCGCATTTTGAGAGTCTCTGGAAGACAAGTCTCTGTCCTGCCCCAAGTTTTAAAGGCGAAAGGAAGTTTAAGTAAGATTGTATTACATACCAGGTGTGAAAATGATAGCAACTTCAAATTGTGTGATTATTGTATGTTCAAAACTGAAACCAAATAATTTGGTGTTGAAAAATCTGTTTTGCTGGCTGCAGTCTTAGATTGGATGCATGCTTTTGCAGCATGATTAAAATCCTGTATTTTATTTGTTGCGTTTATAGGGAACTATCATTATATTTCAGCAGCACGTCTGTGATTCAGCACACAGTGTGACTATAACAGCCGGCAGTGTTTACAGCTCTGTCTGAATTGATTTGCTCTCCGATGTGGCTTTAGCTATGTATGAATGGTGATTCAGAGAATGAGTAAGCAGTCTGAAAGACTATATAAATAGAAATAAATGTTTCCTCAAGTAATGCATAACATGACAAGTCAAATAGACAAACTCTTTTTTTTTATTTCCACTTGATGACTATTTTATTTGTTGTAGTAAATCCTGATTATGTACTGAATTTTGACAACTGTTAGATTTTTCTGTTCCCATTTGTTTCTAGTTGTGTTCACACTCTTGATTAATGTGCCTGCACTGCCCCAAAATGTATTAACAAACTCTAAGCCTTGTTTAACGTTAGTCTTTGATTAGGAAAGGCTAAAATTTCACAAATCTTCACTTTTTGCTCTACACTTCGCAGAGAAAAATGGTTAAACATTGTTGAAAATATGCAAAAATACTCAGCATTTTTAAACTTCCACGAAAAGGTTTGTAAAAGGCTTAGCATAAGAAATAACGTGTTGATATCCAAAACTATTCATCTTTCTGAGTGGAACACCGCTTCTAATTGTGGTTAATTTTTATTGTCTACAATAGAATTGTAAAAAAATGAGCTTCTACTAAAGTTAGTTGGGATGATTGAGACCATAAATGTGTGTCTTTTACCCCGATGCTCTTTGAAGCACTGATCTTTATCTGAACCTGACAATATCTAAAGCACCCAGATCTGTATCTATTTAGAAGTGATTTTTGTGAGGAGCAACAATCGAATCGTACTACTATCCATTCATTATGTCACTTTGCTTCAGTTTGCTTCATTCAGTTGTACCTGTGCATCAGTTGAATCTCGATAAAATCTCAACAGAAGTGGCCCCTAGAGAGAGATTTGAGCCCATGCCAATACGAGTGGAAGCAGGTAATGTGTCCCAGTTGGCCACTTGTGAAGGCATTGCTGAAATAGCAGGTGAATACTGAAACAATGAACAACTGGACCTTTAGTCCAATTGTTTTGGCATTAACAATCTCAAACATTTGGGTGGGCAGGGAAGCAAGGACTATTTACTGTAGAAAGATGACAACCTTGCCTCTTTTTTGGACCTCCTGGGATACTGCGGGGGGTGTAGAATGCTACCCTCTCTTATTAGGATTAATCAGATAAATGTAACGAAAGGATGGCGTCACGGTGGCGCAGTGGGTAGCACGGTCGTCTCACAGCAAGAAGGTCGCTGGTTCTAGGCTCGGCTGGGGCGGGTGGCATTTCTGTGTGGAGTTTGCATGTTCTCCCCGTGATCGCGTGGGTTTTCTCCGGGTGCTCCGGTTTCCCCACAAGTCCAAAGACATGCAGAATAAGTGAATTGAATAATGTGTGTGTGAATGTTTCCCAGCGATGGGTTGCGGCAGGGAAGGGCATCCGCTGCGTAAAACACATGCCAGTGAGTTGGCGGTTCATTCCGCTGTGGCGACCCCGAAAGGGAATAAAGCCGACATGAAAATGGATGGATGGATGTAACGAAAGGACATTATTGATTGTTGAAAATAACTCACTTACTTTTTTCCTCAGAAAAGTAGTTAGCTTGAAACTACTTTATAAAGTAAATAATCAGGAGCGTTTATTCTGTGGGGTGTCTAATATCATCAATGGGCACATATAGTTTACCAAATTAGTAACCTGTTGGTAACCTGGATACAATTTTTTCTTTACTTTTTTAAAGTCAGGATGGTTTTTCTGTGAAATAGAAGCAAATCTTTAGTTTAACCATATATCATATGGTAGGATATATATATATATATATATATATATATATATATATATATATATATATATATATATATATATATATATATATATATATATATATATATATATTTATTTATTTTTTTTTTTTCTAAAGTTAGTTTCATGAATGAGAAAAACAAAAACCAACAGGATGGGCACACTTGTCTCCTTCACACTAGCTTTTTGAGAATGCCGTTATAGAAATTAGTATTTTCTTTTACTAAATAATTTTTTTTCGTCTCGTCTTCTCCTGCTTATCCGGGGCCGGGTCGCGGGGGCAGCAGTCTAAGCAGGGATGCCCAGACTTCCCTCTCCACAGACACTTCTTCCAGCTCCCCGGGAGGGATCCCGAGGCGTTCCCAGGCCAGCTGGGAGACATAGTCCCTCCAGCGTGTCCTGGGTCTTCCCCGGGGCCTCCTCCCAGTGGGACATGCCCGGAGCACCTCCCCTGGGAGGCGTCCAGGAGGGATCCGGAACAGATGCCCAAGCCACATCAGCTGACTCCTCTCGATGTGGAGGAGCAGAGGCTCTACTCCGAGCTCCCCCCGAGTGACTGAGTTTCTCACCCTATCTCTAAACCCTCCCAACGCGTGCTGCAGGTCTAGGCCCGAAGAAGCCAAAGGACAACATCGTCCGCAAACAGCAGATATGAAATCCTGAGGTCCCTGAACTGGACCCCCTCCGGCCCCCGGCTGCACCTAGCGATTCTGTCCATATAAACTATGAACAGAACCGGTGATAAAGGGCAGCCCTGCCGGAGGCCAACGCGCACTGGGAACAGGTCTGACTTTGTGCCGGCAATGCGGACCAAGCTTCTGCTCTGGTTGTACAGGGACCGGACAGCCCTTACCAGAGGGCCCCGGACCCCATACTCCCAGAGCACCTCCCACAGAACACCCCGAGGGACACAGTCGAATGCCTTCTCCAAATCCACAAAGCACATGTGGACCGGTTGGGCCAACTCTCATGACCCCTCGAGGACCCTGCAGAGGGTATAGAGCATTGTTCCTCCTGCATCCGAGGTTCGACTATCGGCCGAACTCTCCTCTCCAGTACCCTGGAATAGACTTTCCTGGGGAGGCTGAGGAGAGTGATCCCCCGGTAGTTGGAACACATCCTCCGGTCCCCCTTCTTGAAAAGAGGGACCACCAGCCTGGTCTGCCAATCCAGAGGTACTGTCCCTGATTGCCACGCGATGCTGCAGAGACGTGTCAGCGAGGACAGTCCAACAGCATCTAGGCACTTGAGGTTCTCAGGGCGGATCTCATCTACCCCCGGAGCCTTGCCACTGAGGAGCTTATCAACCACCTCAGTTACTTCGGCTTGGGTGATAGACGAGTCCACCTCCAGTACCCCAGCCTCTACCTCCTCAACAGAGGACGTGACAGTGGGATTGAGGAGACCCTCAAAGTATTCCTTCCACCGCCACTCTCCACCTCCTCTGTAAACAGTGTTGGTGGGGCACTGCTTCCCCCTCCTGAGGCGCCGGACAGTTTGCCAGAATTTCTTTGAGGAATTTCTTCCTCCATGGCCTCCCCGAACTCCTCCCAATTACGAGTTTTGCCTGGCCTGCCAGTACGGTCAGCTGCGTCCAAAGTCCCATAAGCCAACCAGGCCTGATAGGACTCTTTTTCAGCTTGACGGCATCCCTTACTTCCGGTAATTTTTTTTTATCCTATAATAATATAGCAGACTGATCTTGACTCTTGATAGATTGTAGAGAAGCACTTAAAGTTTTTCAAAAAAGGAAACAAAACACTATATTTTCAAAACATAGAAATTAGAAGCTACTGAATACTTTAGAAACATAAAAGGATGCATTTATTGTTAAAAGTAGTAACTGAAGAACCTTTTCGAATAAAACATTTTTTTTATTTTATGGTCTTGGGTTACATAGAAAAGAATATGATGAGTCAAGGAAATGTTGTTGGAAATATGTGAGTATGTCTAAGTTTAAACATCTGTATATGTTGTTGTTTTTATGACATTTAAACATCAAGAAAACATGGCACTTGAAATCAGAACAAAGATGTCCTAAATCCTAAATTAACTGCTACACAAAACCGGTCCACAAACTTGACAAATACATTGATTTCTCAAGTATTGAGCAAATGTTTCTGTTCCTTGAAAAATAAAGATAGAGTAGAAAGGAAAAAAATACCCCTGTCAAATCACTGAAGAAACATACGCTCTCTATGATTATATATGCTGCGAGAGACAGTGAATGGATGGTGGGCTGTAACATATCTGCTAATTGAGGAGAAACAAAAGCAGAGTACAAGGGAGTGAAAGCATGTATCTTAAACTGAAAGATGCATTAGAGAAGGATGAGGAGATGTGTGTCTGCAGACAGCTATACTGTGAGTAACTGATCCGAAAGACGAGGGGTGGGGGTGCTCGCAGGTCAAACACGCGGCCAACACACGGAATCTCTCATTGAAACCCAGCAGAAGCAGGTGTTACTCACAGTCAGAGAGAAAGCAGGTCAGCATCAATCACACACGGAGTTATAAATACACTCACACTTGCTGAGAATGTTGCCATGAAAGAGTGACAGAGGCAGAGAGAGAAATGCATCTTACAGAGTGTTCAGAGGCTCACTCCTTAAATAAACATACATGTAATCTGATCAGCAGTGTTGGGCTTCAGATATGAAGCTACCCAATATGCTGATAACTACACTGTAAAATATGGTCTGCCAGGAACATCATGATGCTAAAATGTGAAATATTATTTAGTGGATGAATTCCACAAGGATTGGCATTGGCATTTGTTAAAACGATGTGTTTTCTTTTTAGATATATTAAAAAAAGCATATCCACATAGTAATTTTACATGTACAAAACATTTTCAAAATAACAGAGCTGCAAAAAATCTATATATTTTCTAAAGATTTTTTTCAGTCAGTTTTAATAATCAAGGTTTTTAAAAATTTTATCAAATAAAGAAAGAAATTATGTTTAAACAATTTTTTTAATTGTTAGTGTCGTTTTTAAAATTTATGAAAAAGTGTGATTTATTTTGGAATAAAAGGGGTTAAATCCTTCAACATGGGGTTAATGTAATTAGCAGAGGTTTAGGAGGAGATTTGGCTGATTAATGATCCCACCTACTCATTACCTACCCAATGTGTTTACGCTGCAACCAACTGATCAACATCATGATTGCGCAAGCTATCCCACCTTCCAACCCTTTTGCCACTCTTGGGGGGGGAGCTTCCTGGTCCCGGACTCCTCACTCAGACAGCTCAAATAGTACGCTTCTCCTATTGCTCGCCACGTAAGCTTGCTATACTAGGCAACCCATAAGCAAGAGTGAACTCGTGAACATGGGTTTAGCCCTTGTATGGTGTTCGGGTCTGTGGGACCCATTTTCAGTTTTCATCAAAAGAAAAATTAAACAAGCATTTATTATTTGAAGCTGAGATTCACTGGGCTTGGCTCATTTCCTGTGAAAAACATATCAGAACAGATTTTTTTATGACCCCACACGTACACCCCCCTACACGTTTATATTACACACAAGGTGTTCGGGTCTACTGGACCCGGGGCATGTTAAAGTGTGAAAATGGTAGATTCTTTACCTTAATTCTCTCTTTCCACACAAACATAAATCACACATAAACATAGCATTTTACAGAATAAAATTGTGTGATTGTGTGAATTAAAAGTGCCAAAATGCCATGGGTCCAGACCCACCAACCCTGCCAAAGTAACAATAATGAGAACACCACACATGGTTCAAATTCTAAATGTGAAGAAATCAGGTTAAAGAACAATAAATAAAGTAAATTTGCTGTTTATATCACTTGTTTCTTGGCTAAAGGAAATATTGTTTAAGTTTTTAACATAAAGTGTCTTGATTGGGTGAATTAAAATCCACAAAAACTGCCTGAGTAACAATAATATGAACACCACACAAGGGTTAAGAACATGATAGATTGACAATGTTTATATATTTGTTCCTTTCTTTATTTTTGGCATAGATAAATCTCCATTATATGTCCAGGAGTCTTTCCCATAGACAAAATAGTGTTGAATGCCACAATTGCGTTCTCACATCTTAGGGCAACTTGGAGTCACAATACAGTTTTTGGGCTATGGGAGCTATGGGAGTCAAGCACATGGATAACCGACTGTGTGATCTCGAAAGGTTGTTCTAACCATTGCTTGAAAAACCTACCTGCTGAGCAATTTCAGTTTTATCATTTACAAGGAAAAGCTTCTGGATATGCTTTCTTCATCCCTTGGCAGGCAGACTCCAATTCATCCATCTTCTTTACTTCTTTACTCAATTAGTTTAGGTTAAGGTCAGAGGGTTCTTCTCTGAGTTCACAAATGATTCATTACAGCACTTCCTATTTTAAATATCTTGTTTATCATAAAATACTGATCAATTGTTTTCTTAAAGTATTCATCATTTCAACAGTCGTCTAAAGCCAGTATAGAGTTTTCTGGAAAAAAGTCCTACTGTAAAATACCTGGCAATTATTCAGCAAAATGTAACTCTTTTTAGCTTTATCGAACATCAGGTTTTTTATGTCAGAATTATTCATTAATTTTAGTTCCCGCTAAATGCTGTTACGTTAACTGTAACTGTTTTTATTCTGTTTCAGTAAAACTGTACAGGTGAAGATCATTGACGATGAGGAGTACGAGAAAAACAAGAACTTCTACCTGGAGCTAGCAGAACCCCGCATGGTGGATATGAGTCTTCAGAAAGGTACTTTTTACTGCTCTGGTGTTGAATTAACTGTCCTTTTTTATTTTCCGAATCTTTTCCTTTTATTAATTCTGAGCAAATGAGCATCTATCTGCCTTTTTTTGGTACATCACAAACAATTTAGTGGAACATTTGTTTATTACAGAAAGAGCAGCAGGTTGTCCCAACAAAAATATCTACAGCAAATTGAATTTGTTTGCTTAATACTTTAGTTTTGTAATCAAAGAATATCTTGATTGATGGGTCATCGACTGAAGTGTTTTTGAGACACTGCACATGTATCAGGCCCCAATTAAACACATTTATAAACACACACAATCAAATTTCTCAATATTTCAAATCAATATCCATCCTCAGTCACAATGACGAAGTAAGTCTCCATATTTTGAACCTTTATTATTTCATCTCTGGTTCATTTTAACTTCAGAGCGATCCTCCTTGTTGCACAGAAAATATTTGTAAAAAATTAGTTTTTCCTATTAGGGGATATCCTTGTTCACCAGAAAAAATTTTTGGCAATAGAGCACCGAATGTCACTGTATAAACTTTGTACAGGGCACCTATTTCCTCTCTCTAAAATAACATTGTACAGTCCCAAAACACATTCTGAAATGTCAAAAAAAAAAAAAATCAACAGACAGCTACAAGCTAAATGGTTTTATAATTTAGCAGATTTGTAGCTTTAGATATAGTCATATGGAGTGTATGAGTGTCCTTGTGTGGATTTTTTGCCAGCATTTATGAGGCATATAATCAAAGCATCAAGATGTTTCAACTGCAATTTAAACATTTTATGTATTTTGAGTATCAGATAGATGAGAGAAAAATCAAATAAACAGTTTTCCTTCTCATATATTTTTATATACACAATGTAGCAACCATTTAAACCACTAAGTTATATTTGCATTTTGCATGGGTATGCAAATATAAAAACTTTTCAACTGTTTGCCCAAACCTGTAAAAACATTATGTTTTCTATAATGGCTTCTTATGCGGTTGTCATTAGAAACGTGATAAAGTGATGTAAAGGACTGTATTTGAGGTATATATTTTTTTAAAAAGCACTCATCAATATTCATCAAATTATGACAGCGTTTACAATTCCAAACAATTCCTTTTTAACATTAGAAAGACTTTATTAAACGAATTCTCTCAGCAGATGTCATCCAAACTGCCCTGAAGATTTAAATAGAGGCATTATGGATAGATGAATTGAAAACCTTGATTTAAAAAAAATAAGTTGAAAAGTCTTGAAACTATTTTTGGTGTTGAAATAGAAAGTGAAGTAGTCAAATACATTTTTTAAATATACAAAATAGACTGACCAAAATGGATGCAGAGTAACCAGATTTGCCTTGAAGGGACATTGACTCAAAGCCCATGAATAAAAAAAAAGACCCTCAGGATTCAGTTCCCAAACTGAGTCATGTCACACTCACAGAAGAAACGCTGCCACGATGGATTTATAAAGCCTCTGGAATGGTAGTGTTCCTGTTGATCTCAAAGCCACGCAAACACACGTGCTCCTACAAATCGAGGGTCTTTTCATGGATCAGATTAATGCTTCCCCGGTATCCACACCTCAGTTCTGGAGCGCTGGGTGTGTGTGTGTTAGCATGTTTGCATGTGTCCTTGTCCTAATATTCTACCCTTCTGAAAGAATGAGAGATGAAGAACAGCTGCTGCTCACAGTTTGAGTCCTCATCTCTCCTTGACGACATCAAACTAGCCACTTATTAAATTACCAAACTTGTGTACTTGTAAACATGCACACTATTAATTATTCAGCAGAGATTGCTTTATAATCTTGCCAACATGGACTTAAATTATGTTTAGGTTTGGATTTCAGAGAAGCCTTGCAGTGAGACGAGCGAACGTTGGAGGGAAAATTCACACCTTGCTCATCAGCATATTTAAATCATTGCACGGTGCATCACTCATATTTTTTATGTAGAAAAACAATAGCTTTTTATAAAAATTAACTTTTAGTCCTATCATAGATGTCTTGATGTAATAAGTATTGTGTTCATTTATTCCAATAGTTGTATCTTATACATGTTATGTTTCATTACAAGGATTAGTTTAGTACAATTTTTATTCTAAATCCTTTCTTTTGAGTTTCATTTGAAGTCTTCAACATTGATTATAGCAGTCTAATGAAATCATAAGATGGCTCACACCTCGCCCCCTTTCCCCTCTTTTTATTTCCCCACACACAAAAGCACTATCAGAGATCTGCAATAGAGTCTGTGCTGTGATATGGAAGAATAGCGAGTAAGAGAAGATGGCACGGAGGCAAAAAATATCCTTTGTGAATGTGATGATCAGTATATTATCATGAAATTGATCACTTTACACAAATAGCCTGCTCATAATGTGGATCAAACTACCCCAAGTCTTACAGATAAAATTACAGGCAAATTTTCCCATGCGACTCATCATTATGGGTTAATATGCTCGTCTTAGAGCACGCTAATGCACAAACACCTAATCAACGCTTGTTTGTTCGCCAGATCATTCATCCTCTGGAAATGATAGCACTGATTACAAGACTATTAAAGTCATTAAACACATGCAGAGAAAGGATAAGTAATGAAGAGACAAACAAAATTATTCCTGTACATAGATGTTCATTCCAGTTAACACGTCTGGGTCACAACACAAAGGCAGCAAAATGTTATAAAGTTGTTTACGCCTGGGCATCTGGAGTCAAAATTTAACAAACGTAATCATATGTAAAGTTCTATGGGGTTGGTTTAAATCACTCATAGTGACAAGAGGAGCTTTTACAGAGTGTACTCGCCTCTACCTAGCAACCAGATTGTTTACCTTAACAGCCATAGCAACAGATATATGTTAGGCTCTGAAAATGTTAGTGACACAGAAGTACAGTGTCACAAATCCTGATATGTGATCAATAAGAAAATTGAATATTGAAAAGCAAAAGTTATTTGAAAAAAATTGAATAATTTCAACTTTCTGAAAAATATTGGAAACAGGTCTCAGTTCATCAAAATCTTGTAATAATCACTTCTAGAGCTGTAGAAATACCAGAATGGTGTCAGCTGCATGGGTGCAATAGGAAAAGCTTTTCGATTTATCTACCGAGCGACCCGTTTTTCACCTCTGATATTAGCACAATACATCTGGAAGATCAATTGCATTAGTAAATTATTTAATACATAAAAAACAAAAACCGACAATCAAGATAAAAGATGATGATTATTTCTAAAGATAGTGCTCTAATACAAAATGAAGGACAATTTTTTTTGTAGATTTATTTGGCCAATCTTGCTGACAATGCAATGACATCTTGCTTTTTTCCTCCAAAATCAATGGATGAAACAGTCTCTATTCACCACTCTCAATGCTAACTACTAGTGCAGTTTGAAAGTTAAAGGGTTAAAATACTGTTCATTTATCTATTCTATTGAAAACCTATGAAAGCAATAGCACTGAGGGCCTGGAGACGAGATCAAATCTATTTATATCTTCCACTCTGATCACGTCTTTCTGGCTTCCTCAACCAGTAGTCATCAAGAGGTTTGAGTGTAGCAAAACCTAGTTTTACATCAAAGAAAAAATCAGACAATCAACATCATTAGCATAACATCCTCTGAAGTCATTGGAAATCAAAGGTGTGTGAATAATGAGTGAAGCTTCAGCTCTTCTTTGTTCTGTGCCCATATCTCCATTGCTAAGACATGACTTTCTTTTTCATGGGCTATAACTGTCTCAGGTTCCCTGGATGAGCCCCAAACATCCCATCTGTCCACATCTGCTTACATTACACCTGTTTTGGCTTGAAAACAGTGTGAGGGTTTTTTTATGTGAATCTGAGTTGAGAATTTTGTTCAGCATCTCATTGCTTTTCTCATCGCATTATCTGTCTAATGTTTTCTTCACGTCATTTCACCCCTTCTTCCCCCTCTCCCTCTCTCTCTCTCTCTCTCTCTCTCTCTCTCTCTCGCTCTCTCTCTCTCTCTCTCGCTCTCTCGCTCTCTCTCTCTCTCTCTCTATCTCTCTCTCTTCATTTTCTCCACACACAGCTCTGTTATTAGCTGATGGTAAGTTTGAATGAATGTGTGTGTTTTGGTTTGTGTGTTTGCACATCTGCATGTGACAGAAAGCAGTGGGTTGAAGAGGTTTTGAATGTTTGATGCGTGTTTGCTCAATGTTGGGATGTCCTAGTGAATCACCCCCTCGGTTAAATCAAGTTCAGCTGTTAATCTGCTGTGTTTTGTGCATGTGTTGTCCTAACAAGAGAGATTTGAGTGAGGGTTTGCTTCATTCATAAAATAAAAGCAGAATTTCTGTATGAATAGTTCATAAAAAGCAGCGTTATGTAAGAAGTCACACTCAATTGGATCCAACAACTTACATAAGGATAACTTTCTGAACACTTTACACAGATTCAGAGTGTTCCATGAATGAAAATGTGTAATGTGAAGACTTTATTTTTATCTTGGCACACACACACAGAAGGTAAATTGCCTCATATAACATGTTTGTGCTTTTTTTGTGCAAGTTTCTCCAAAAGTTAGTTACAGATAAACATGAGATGTTTGCATCTAGTCTGTTTTCTGAATTCCTGTTTTAAAATCACTGTGCAGCCTACCTGTACAGTAATCTGTAATTGCTCAAAAGGTGACCCCTAGTGGAAAAAAGTCAAAACCATAAACCATTACCTTATAAAATGTCTTCATAAAGTGAGATTCCACAGTTGCATGCTGGTTATTCGATACAGCTTTTATTGCACTTTTACTATTCTGCTTGTTTGGTGGATCCAATTCTTATCTCTGTCTCTCTATCTCTTTTAGATATTCCAGAGAGGAAGATGTCATCAGAAGAAGAGGAGGCTAGAAGAATAGCAGAGATGGGCAAGCCAGTACTGGGCGAGAATTCCAAAATCGAGATCATTATCGAGGAGTCTTATGAGTTTAAGGTGTGATAAGAAAGAAAGAAAGAAATAGGTTTTCCCATGCATGCATGTTTGTGTTTGCAAACCAACTATTGTGTTTTCCTTTAGAGTACGGTAGACAAGCTGATTAAAAAGACAAACCTGGCTCTGGTGGTTGGCACCAATTCCTGGAGAGAACAATTCATGGAGGCCATAACAGTCAGTTCAGGTGACTATCAAGTGTAGATTGAACAGACACAGAAGAGTCTCATAGGACGTTGTGTTTAATGTGATCACAGCTCTCAGAGAGTAAAGCATTAGTGATTAGTTCTGCCTGCTCTGTTTTTTTGTCTCAGGAGATGAGGATGAGGATGAAGCAGCAGAAGAGCGTCTTCCATCTTGTTTCGACTATGTTATGCACTTCCTGACGGTGTTCTGGAAGGTTCTGTTCGCCTGCGTCCCTCCCACGGAGTACTGGAATGGGTGGGCGTGTTTTGTGGTTTCCATAGTGATCATCGGTCTCCTGACAGCTGTGATTGGTGACCTGGCCAGTCATTTCGGCTGCACCATCGGTCTGAAGGACTCTGTCACTGCTGTGGTGTTTGTGGCTCTGGGAACATCAGTCCCTGGTGAGATTTGTTTAGCACTTACAGATCAGACAGGATTCAAAGCGATACACACCCGAAATCTACACATGTTTCAACAAGTTTGAACTCGAAGATCATTTTCTCTTTGAAAGAGTTCTGTTTCAAAAAAGATTTTAATGCGGTTCTTGGTGGCGTAACTACAGATATGATCTATTTAATAAAATTCCAGGATGATAAATAGAATTTTCAGGTACAATTGAAGGAAATTATAAATGGCACTTTGACTTAAAAGTAGTGATATTTTATAATGTATCACATTTTTTTCAATTAAAAGCAATAATCCCTTTCATCTTGCTAACTAGAGTTTGAGGATTGTTAGACAGTTTTAGTTTATATCTGCCCTGACCGTATTTTTCTAAACCAAAAACATTTGACGGTTTCTTTCTAAAAGTTCACAGGCAAGGTTCTTTCTATGTGTGGTATTTACAGATAAATAAAACATAGTGAAGATAAAAATGTAAAGGTTTGATTGGGTCGAAAAGGAATTAATTTTCTTTTAAGTCCCTTTTAATGAGGTTAATCACTCACTTAAGTTTGGAGCTTGGCTGATATTGATCTAATCATATGGTCCCACCTATAACATTTCCAAGTATATAAAACACTAAGGGACAATATCTATGTTGTGCTCAACACCCAAGCATGCAATCATAAGCAAGAGTGTACATAGGTTTGATTTCAAGGGCCCAACAGCATAATTTGTTTCTCGAGTTAACTTTTTTTTATATATTTGCCTAGTATTCCATATAATTGCCTCGTATTTCTTATAACTGCCTATTTTTTTTTTTTTAGAAATGCCTAGTATTTCTTATAATTGTCTAGTATTGACAAGGGTATTGGCAGGGTACTAGACGAGATGTCCGAGTGAGGAGTCCGGGACAAGGTAGTGACCTGTACCTCGAGAATACCTCCACTCTCCCTTGATAGCGAAGGGGTGGAATGAAAGATAGTTTGCACAACATTGATGTTGTTCCCACAGGTCCTTTCTTCCATCCATCCATTCATCTTCTTGTGGGCTTTGTCCCTTTCATGGTCGCAACACAGAGTAAACCCATGCAATCATTGGGAGAACATGCAAACTCCACATAGACATGCCAACTGACCCAGCCCGAGCTTGAATTAGTGACCTTCTTGCTGTGAGACGACTGTGCTACCCACTGCGCCACTGTGGTTGTGTCGTATAACCTGGACTATTTGATTGAATGGTCAATTATCAGCCAAGTTCCTCCCGAAATGATGTGAATTGAATTATTAACATCAAGAGTATTTCTTGTTCAGACATTTGTCACCAGTCATGGCTGCCCTCAACCTGTTTTTTTCTTTTACAAAAACTGACTTCACTCAGTCAGGAACCCTAATGATCAACCTTCTAACATAATCAAACCTTTGTGACTTTCTCTGGTCTTCTCTACATTATTCTTCTTTCTTTACTCACTTTAAATATACAAAATTTATAAAAGATCTATATTTTCTATACTATGTAAAACACAGGTGATGGGGCATGTTCGGGGGCAAAAGTGGTCGTGATCGCACAATTTTCATCTCAGTATGTAAATAATGTCAGTCTGAAAATAAAAATAGGAACTCACTTAACGGTCCCTCAGCAGTGAAGAAAATCTGTTTCATATCATCATAAGAGCTTAAAAGATGTTTAAAGTGTGTTTATGACTACCTTGGCTGAAGTTATTGTTAATTAACTATTAAGATGCTAATCTCACATGTATTCCCTCGGAAGCATCGAAACAAATCTCTCTCTGTCTCCACAGACACGTTTGCCAGTAAAGTCGCAGCAGTGCAAGATAGCTACGCAGATGCATCTATCGGTAACGTGACTGGCAGCAATGCTGTTAACGTTTTCCTGGGAATCGGTGTGGCCTGGTCTGTGGCCGCCATCTACTGGCAAATGCAGGGGCGGGAGTTTGTAGTGCCCGCAGGCTCCCTTGCATTCTCAGTCACCCTCTTCACCATCTTTGCCTTCCTGGCAGTGAGCGTCCTGCTGTATCGACGCAGGCCTCACATCGGCGGAGAGCTTGGCGGCCCGAGAGGACACCGCATCCTTACCTCTCTCTTCTTCTTCGGCCTCTGGTTCCTGTACATCCTCTTCTCCAGTCTGGAGGCCTACTGTCATATAGAAGGCTTCTGAGGGAAGAGAGCAGGGGAGATCAGTGTGATGATACGAGGAACTATTTCTTGAAAGTTTTACTTCGAGCAGGTGAGGATCTGAGCTAGCACGAGGACATTCATTCATCTTCCTCTGTGCTGAAGACTTCGAAGGGTCAGGATAGTCTTAACCTTGCGCTTTTCACAGTCTATATTTTTCTCAAGACCTGCTGAGAAGAACTTTTTTCTAAATGAAGTATTTTAAGGAAAAAAAAGACAAAGAAAAAAAAACAACAAAAATAATTTCATTATTCAAAGGACTATTTTCCAAATCTGCTTCCTGGATTAGAAACAAATCTAATATATAATGAACTTTTATTGTGTGACATTTGAAGGACTCATTAAGCTATTTATTTATTTATTTATTCTTCGTTTTATTTGGTAAGAACTCCCAGAACTCACAGCTTCAAACGTCCCGGCTGCAAATACACCAAGAAGTCAGAGGCAACTGAACAATGGCTGAACTGCACATTTTCTTCCTTATATTCCTGTATGAATATAATCTGCTTCCATATTTTTTCTGTTGGTGACTTTTGTGAGTTTTCTTGCCACGTCTTGTTATTTCGAGCATCACAGAGGCTTCTGAAGGTGGCAGGAACGCAGGATGCCAATCAAAGAACGGAAAACGAGGCCTTTTTGCATTTGAACACACTCATCAAAAGGAATGCGAGTGTTTTCACAGATAACACGCTAAAGAAGAGTGCACTGCTTTGAAGCTGTTTCTTATCTGTATTTTTATGTGTGAGACTACACATAAAGCACCCCAAAGAGATCTCAAACACTCACTGCACCCCAGAGAGTACGAAATATAGAATCTCTCAAGCGTTTTTCATGCAAATCTTTATTTCTTTTATTTGTGGAAGAGATGTTGTGAAGTTTTTTGTTTCGTTGGAGTCTATAAAGAGATGTTTCTCTCAAAACGGAATCTTCTCTCATTGATTACTCTCCCTCATGTTGTTCTGGGTTTGAGAAGCACAAAAGAACCTGGTGTGCCCTTGTATTACTGTGTCACAAGAAAGCAAATGTAGCACTACACGGGAAATCGGTTCTTCATTAAGTTGCTTCATCAAATAATGATTGGACCACTGGAGTCACATGGTTGTTAATGCTGTTTATCATCGTTGGTCATTTGAATCAATGATATCTCTTGTGGTCAGAGGATAATAAAGATGAAAGAATATGAAACATGCGCTAGGAGAGTATTAAATGAGAGAATGCAGCAAGACTTGCAATGTCAGGAATAGAGCTGCTTTGGTTTAAGAGTTCTAGTACTTTAAGGGTTTTTTCCTGTTATAAAAAGGAAAAAGGAATAAAAAGGAAGCTGATGGTATTACAATTATTCTTCCTGAAAGCGATGTCAAGAAGAGCTAAGTAGGTTTGCCAGTCAGAGCCCGGAACCAAAGAACATAACCTTTGACTGCCACCCAGTGGCTGCAGTGCTTCTCTCAGCCACTAGAGGGTAATCAATCATTTTGTTTTGTTTTTTATAAGCAAGCTTTTGGTCATCTTGCTTATACAGGCCAAATTGGTTGTAACCTGAATTTAAGAGTTCCATTTTTTGGTTTACATTCATGCAAAAAGTTGTTAAATGAGAAACGAGTGTGATTTTCTCATGAATTGATTCACCCAGCTACATGGTTTTTATTCAGTTCGGTGTGTATTGGTTGAATTTTTTACTTTTATGTTTGAGGTGTATATTTGAAAACATTGAAGTCTTGTAATAGATGTCACCTAATATCAACATATCAACATATGTGTTGATATTTGGGGAAAACCTCTTTTAACAAAACTACTGCCAAGTCACGCATTTCAAGTTTTTAAGATGCACACAAATCATTAGGAGGAGTTTCTGATGATGCCATTCAGATCACACGAGTCTTATGGTTGTTTTAAAGGTCAAGCGCTCTCACACAAACTAAGTTACGCAAGCATTCTCCTCTCCAGCTTGTGATTGTGGTTATGTGGTTCATCTATTGTTTTTTGTTTTGTTTTGTTTTTTACTCTTACACACAAAGAATTGTTTTATTTTCAGGGATTTATGCATGGAATTTACCCTACTTTAAGTCTGCTGGGTTATTTATTTGTTGCATTCTTTTGGTCAACAGAAAAATAAACAATATATTTGAAAATCTCTGACATTCACTGTGCTCCATTTTGTTCTGTTGAAAATATCCAGTGATACAGTAACGATATAAGAGTGCTCTCAAGTTTTTAACACCAGGGTATGCAACCTTGTTCCTGGTTTTAGTTTCCATCCTACTGAAGAAATACACTTTACTGCTTCCAGGTTAAAGGTTTTTTATTTTTTATTTCAATCAGGTGCACTTTTGGGCTTATTTGAAAAAAAAAAAACTTGTCAGAAAGTGGCTTAACAGAGTCTTGTAAGTTTAAATAATGTGTCTAGTTTTAAAGTCTGTAAAAGTATAATAATTTACTAATATTTTACATTTTCATTGGCCTTATCGATAAGCTTTGGAATAATTGTTAACATTTAATGTATTTTGAATTCAGTAATTTTTAAAAACACTTTTGAATGTACAGCATATTTAGAAAAATTACATTTAATAAAAATATTTCCGTATCAAGCTATTTTTATTTAGACTTTTCCTTAATTTGTTAGTTTTCCTCCATCTCTAACGTGCTGTGATGTCACTGAACATTTCCATGGAAACCACCTTAACATTTTTCACATAATCTTTTAAAGAGACAGTACTATATTGTGTTGAAAATGATCTAGTAACAGCTAGATTTTGTATAAAAAACAATATTACACTAAATAGTATAATGCATTTAAACTTTTGACTAGTTCTGTTTCAAGTTAAAAATTTCAAAATAATTATTATTTCTAAACTTTATTTTTATTACTGAAGTTTAAAAGTGTGGGTGTGAAAAGGAAAAATGTGATTTTGAAAAAAGTAACATCAAAAAGTAGGGGTAAAAATCCTAAAAGGTAGTAAAAAGGTGGACGGGTGAAAGGTTTTTCCAACATTATATGATTTTTTTATACGGCTAAAGACCATAAAAGTACACCTGATTGAAGAAACACCCAATTAGGTTGATCAGGTGTGCCTCTTGGTGATGATGTTGGCTCTATAAAGAGCTGTTTAAAAATTCTAAAACTCACTGCTGTAAAAATGTTCACAGGTGACTAGCTAATTAACTCCAGCCTCGCCCTTCATGCCTTCAAAATAAAAAAAGTGATGAAATCAACATATGGCTACTTATTTATTGAGTTAAATGAAATGAAATAAAGCTTACTACTCGCCAGGAGCTGTCCGCTCCTGTGGTGCTGAATACGAATCTTCTGCTGTCGAGATTTAACAGGCGGGTTTTAAGAATAGGGTACCTTTGATTGACACGCCTGTGCGCCAATCACATCCCGGGACTCAGGGGTTTTACCCACGTGAAACTACTGGAATGGCGTGCTGGGAGGGGGCGCCTGCTGGCTCAAGCGCGAATGAAGGGTGCGGGACACGCTATTGAAAGGATAAAGTGCCTTATGTTTGGGTTCAAAAGATCGTTTGATAACCCCGAGCTGCGGGTAGAAGTGAAGCTGACGGACGGGAGAGGGAGCTCGGTTTAATCGCTGCTTATGCTGCGGCTTTGCAGAGCTCTGCGGCAGGTGAGGAGCAGAACCAGGCCGGTCGTCCATATGGATCGGCGGCATGGATGCTTTCAGCTTCCCCTGTAACAGCAGCGACAGCAAAGACAGAGATGAAGCCGCCGCAGAGCACGCCGGCTTCGGGCCTGCGGCGGCGACTCTGTCCGGTACCGGATTCTGGACCGCCGTCTTTGACTATGAAGCCACTGCCGAGGACGAGCTCAGCCTGCGAAAGGGTGATCGGGTTGAACTGTTGTCCCAGGACTCCCTGGTGTCCGGGGACGAGGGTTGGTGGACCGGGATGATCGAGGACCGGGTCGGGATTTTCCCCAGTAACTACGTGAGCAGTAACGGAATCTCAGAGAAGATTCGGGACACGCCGGAAGACTACGGGGATTATTCGGTGCCTCCACTACACTGTGAGTGAACCAGCATGCATCTTCATGAAGAAAAAAAAACGAATCTTTCCTTTGCAGATGACTTTGTTAGTTAGCTTTTAACGGGTTTGGCCTTGTTTGATGTCATGCCACCGCCTGACCGCTTCTAAACTAGTCTGCTACTAGATACACTAAAATACTTCAGCAACTTGTACAGAATTGCATGTATAAAAGTTAAAAACTAAATAGAATTCAAATTAATTGTAAATAAACCCAGATGTAAACTGCAGTGAATTTTCCTTAAGTAGTTTATCTCCTCAGAGGTTCTTACAATTTACATTTATGCATTTGGCAGTCACTTATGTCTAAAGCAACTTACACCAGAAGAAGAGACAAAAAGCAAATAGTTTCAAAGCCAAAGTTTAACTCAAAATGAGGTTGTATCAGCTGATCATTCAACCATAGACGAAAAAAAATAAAACAGAAGAAATAAAATGGAAGTTTCTTTGTTTCTTTTTTTTTTAAGATTGTAAATGTTCCTTGAAGAGAAGAATTTTTATTTTGCTTTTTGAAAGCTGTTAGTGTTTATGCTTTTCTGATGGGATCAGGGAGTTTGTTCCACAAGCCAGGGACAGAGATAAAGATGGTTCTGCTGAAAGGTTTTGGATTTTCGATATTTTACAGACTTTTTTGAGCACAGGCTTCTCACACTGTCATTATTACCATTACATTTTTTATACCATAATGCAACAAACATTATTGTTGTTAAGGCTATACCTGTAAAATGACTACTTTTTATATGTATTATTTGTTGTTAAATATAATTAAACAGTGTTTTATCTTCACAAATATCATTGCAAATTGCATTCAAATCTTAAATAAAATCAGCACATTTGTTTGAATTTTGGTTAAAGTGAATTGTTATGCACATGACTGACCTGAATCAAAGTGTTGCTGTTTTCATATTGTATCTTGAAAATCTACTTTAACTAGCGTCCCTAAAAAAAGCATTTTTGGTCATTGTTGCACTTTTACTGAAGTCTTCACACCTTGTGCAAAACTATTGTATTCAAATTCCTTTAAAGCTAAGGACTTTCACTGACATGATATGACCATATTTCAAGGTTTAATTCTGGATATTGGTATTCCTGTCAGATGGGTTTGTGTTCAACTTTACTTTCGAATGCAGATTCAAGCAATGGTTTTTAACTCACACTTAGTTATTGTGCGTGACCTTGTGTCATATGTTGGTGGTCCTCTGTTTCTCCTGAATGGCTGCTGGCCTACTTTTTACCATGTGGCTGCTGCCAACTGCAATATTAATGAAGGAACACAGTGGTGCAGACAGCCTGTCCTCTTTAGAATGGCTGGGAGATTCTTTGTTTTAGTGCTATTAGTACGTCTATCAGGATGTGTGTATCAACAGAGTTCTGAATGTTCGTTTTCACAGGCATAGAAACATCATTTTCAACCCCTAAACCTCTGCTTTCCTCTATCCCACATCCACCAGTGCTGCACATTGACTTCAGTGAGCTGGCTCTGGAGGAAATGATTGGTGTTGGTGGTTTTGGGAAGGTGTACCGTGCCATTTGGAGAGGGGAGGAGGTGGCAGTGAAAGCTGCCCGGCGAGACCCTGACGAGGATCCAACTCAAACCTTGGAGAGTGTACGGCAGGAGGCCAAGCTTTTTGCCATGCTCACACACCCCAATATTATGGGTCTTCTGGGAGTGTGTCTGCAGGAGCCTAACCTCTGTCTGGTGATGGAGTATGCCCGTGGTGGACCCCTCAACCGAGCGCTGGCTGGGAAACGGATCCCTCCTAACACACTGGTCGACTGGGCAGTGCAGATTGGGCGAGCCATGCTTTACCTGCACTCCCAGGCCATCGTGCCCATCATCCACAGAGACCTCAAGTCCAGCAACAGTAAGAGAGTTGTGTTGACAAGCTGTCTCTGAAGTTGAAAAAGGCACAAAAAAATCTTTTACACCATTTCTATTGCTCAAGTGGGCATTTCTGACTTAAATATCAATTTTAGATGATAAAATATGCATTTAACTGCTTTTTTTACAAACGTGTCCACATTTTATTTTTGCTATCTTATTATTAGAGATTTCACATTTAATGCATTGCTATTTCAAATATAATCAGTCGCCTGCACTTGTTGAAAACCTTTCAAATGAACCCTTAAAACACAACATTTTACATATATGTTAAACCTATAAAGAGTTCCGATGCTAAAGCCTCTAAGTTATGTTGGAAATGTTTTATTTAAAAAGAACATTATACTCTGGCATCTTTCTTTAGGTTCAGGAAAATCTCTTTTATTGTGATTAATATGCAAAACTTTTAGTTTGCAGTAAAATACTAATTGTGTCCTGTTCAATAGAGAGGAAACCAGGGCAAAAAACTTCAAAAAATATTTACTGAACAAAAAGAGCTGAAATCCTAAAATCTGAACAAAGTTCTCTAGTTTTAGCAACTAAAACAAAAACCAGATTAAGGAGCTAAAGTAAAAGTTGTAGCACAACAAGTCTGGAGGGAGTCTATGAGGTAGATTGTACAAAGATGAACTGAGGAATGGACTATTAAATAAAGACAGAAGTTGCAATATTATGGCGATAATGCAATCTTGAGGAAAGGATTAGTGGTTGAGTGGATTCAGATGGGAAAGTTTGATTACCGACAGGCAGCACGGCTTTTTCCAAAATAAAAGTGTAAACAGCAGCCGCTTGCTGCCATTCCTAAATGTAGCTGTTGTTACTAATTTTTTAGAAATATGTGTAACATCCCTGTGTAAACATTTGCATAGAGATTACTGCTTGTGTGGTTATGGACCCACAGCACCATTTGGAGATCCTCCCAGGAAGCCCCTCTTCTGACTGTAATGCAGCACTTACCCATCCACCACATGGTTACATGTGAAAATAAAATAAAAAACAACAGAACTTTACATCTAAGTAAGCTGTGTAAAATGGATGTTTTATTTATTAACAATTCATAAAATCCACAAGAACTCAGTTCCCGGATTTCGAGGCAATGCTACACATTTTCAAACATTCTGTGGGAGAAATCTGGTGCTTACATTCTAAATGGAAAAATAAAACACAGTTGAAAAGTGTACTGTGTGTTCTTTTATAGATAATAATTTAGCATAAACAAAAGCTAAAAAAATGAAATGAAAGACTTAAAAGCTTTTTGCATCAGAACCCTAACACAAAATGTCAAAATGTATGTTTGATATGCAAAATTAATCTCTTAAAAGGATAATTATTTGAAATGATTTTGGTTTGGAAGGTTTAATTTAATACTAATATTTTTATCTTCCCCCTCAATTTTTTTCCCTTTTTGCTTGGTTGTCTACATTAAGTCTTCCTGAGCTACAGAAAGAGTGTGTCCTTCCAGAGCACTGTGTGCAGCAGGGGTGTGTGCGTGTGTGTGTGCGTGTGTATGCGTGTGTACGCGTGTGTGTGCGTGTGTGTGCGTGTGTACGTGTGTGTGTGGGTGTCTTTAGAACACCTGACTCGTGTACTTCTCTCAGAGTCTGTGTAAGTGCCTTGTAATCCTGAGTTTGGCAGTTGACTTGTCTGATTGGATGCTTTAAACTCAAAGCTCATTACAGAGGATTTGTGCTCACCATCACTCCCTCTCACATGACTGGCTACTCAAAACATGTCCTGGTCTCTCATAGGTCACCTGGAAATGTTTAGCACAGGACCTTGCTGACAGTTGGGCAGTGCAATTTAAAGCTAAATCGTTGAGCTTTTCATTGGTTGTGAGATGGCGAACTAAAGTCATACATTTAAAAACTAGAAGGGGTGGGAGAAATGTAAACAAGATGTAAACCAAGAAACAAAGTTAATATCTAACAAACGCCAATCCTCACAACCTGTGTAAAAACACGTTGTTCTGTTGCAGTTTTGAGTTACTTTTCACAAAAGAATTCAGCACCCCTTCGATGGACAGGTCCGTCAACAAAAAGTTACGTGGTTGTAGTTACTCCACCATCTGCAGTTACTCCATATCTGTTTCATCTCAGTTTTGATCCTGGAACATGTGGAGAATGATGATCTGAGCAACAAGACCCTGAAGGTGACTGATTTTGGCTTGGCTCGAGAGTGGCATCGCACTACAAAGATGAGCGCAGCTGGTACCTATGCTTGGATGGCACCGGAGGTCATCCGCTCCTCCACCTTCTCCAAAGGCAGTGATATCTGGAGGTGAGAACTAGAAAGCGTATGATGATAAATATGTGTAGTGGTCTTCAATCACCTGAAACCATGCGTTTGGATTGTTGTATTAATGAGGATTATTGTCAGGACCTGTCATTGTTTGAATTTTTGTTACATGTATTGATTTAGTTTCACCACCAGATGTCCTCATTTCTCCCCATGTGTTAGTTGAATCCAGTAATTATCTGATTGTTTTCACATGTGCCCTGTTTGGCCAGGTGTATTTAAGTGGACTATTTTTCCCTGTTTCTTTGCTTGGTTATTGTTGATGCTTACCCTGGTTATCTCTCTCATGATATTTTTTGAGTTTTACCTTTTGTTCTTCCCGTTCTCTAAGATTATTTTATTCTCTGCAATTTTGTTCCAAATCTGGATTATTGTAAATAAATCTCTGAGTGCAAGGACCATCTCGCTGTGGGATTCATCACCATTGTGTGGCTGAGGGGTTAAGGGTTCAGACTCTGATTCTAGAGACCCGGGTTCTAGGCTTGTTCCTGACAGATTATATTCAAACTTCGCTCAGGAAGACCTCTAGTAGACCTCAGACTTCGTAACTGGGATGCAGAAGTACCACCCTCTGAACCATTGTGCTGCCCTTATACAAACCAGTGACCTTTGCTAGGAGTCCATGCTTTTTAAATTGATCATGAAATGTTGAGTTTGAGTCTGAATCCATTACATTATTAGATATTTTGATACAAGGAATGATGCTGAGAAGAATCTTATTTAGAGATAAGAAGCACCAAAGATGAAAATAATGTCTTTGATAGAGACTGAAACACTCCCTGTGTTCGCGTGAGCTTCCTCCGGGTGCTCCGGTTTCCCCAACAAGTCCACAGACTTGCGATACAGGTTAATTGGGTTAACACAATTAGCCTTAGTGTATGAGTGTGTTTGAATGTTTCCCAGTGATGGGTTGCAGCTGGAAGGGCATCCGTTGCATAAAACATTTATAATGTTATATATTGTATAAGTGGGCAGTTCATTCTGCCGTGGTGACCCTTGATTGATAAAGGGACTAAGCCAAAAAGAAAATGGATGGTTGGATGGATGGAGACTGTAAAACATAGTCTTAACCTTTCCTTGTTCATTGTTATCTTTTAAAAATCGGTCTTGTTTTAAAATGGGTCAGTTTAGCCACACTGGTAATCAATGTAATCTGTTTTTGTTCTTTTTAAACTCTTTTATTACAAAACATAAAAATCAAGTACTCAACCAATAAAACAAATATAATATAATATTTATGGCTCCCTATCAAAGCGCTCTTGCTTCAGGTTTTTATTCTTAGGGCTAATATGTGAAAGTTTTTTTTCTCTCTTACTTCCTTATTTATTTCTTTTGTTCATTCTTTCTTTCTTTTTTTCTCTCCTACCTCCTTATTTCTTTCTCTTATTTCATTCTTTATTTCTTTTTTGTTTCTCTACTCTTTCCTTACGTCTTTCTTTCGTTCTTTCTTTCCTTTTTCCATTTTCTCCTGTTTCTTTATTTATTTATTTCACTCTTTCCTTATTTATTTTAATTTTTCATTCTCTCATCTTTCCTTGTTGCTCTCTCTCTCACTCTCTCTCATATATCTATATATATATATATCTATATATATATATCTATATATATATATATCTCTCTCTCTATATATATATATATATATATATAAAGAAAATTTATATATTTAAATGTTCACCATCACATTACTAAAGAATACAGTTTTTACTATATGTCACATATGTTTGCATTGAAGATTTTGGTCGCCATAGAAACAAACCAACAGTATCATTATCCCAGCTTCTAAGGCAGGTCAGTGTGCCGTGCAGTGCTTGGTTATTAAGATCTGATTCTTGCCCACCACAATGAACTCTGATTACAGAGTGCAGACAGCAAGGGACAGAGTTGAAAAGAGCAAACCTCTCATTAAACATCAGACCTCAGGTTCTTTTGTTTGTGATGTTTGTGTTGGGAGTCTAAGGATTTGTTTCTGTAACTATAGCTGAATGTCCACATCTCTGCTTATTTTTCTTTATAGTTCCCTACATATGTTTCACCATTTACTTCTCAGCAGTGCTTTTTTAATGCATGTGATAGAAAAGGCACACTTAAAACTTTAGAAAATCTGTTTGTACTGTTTACTTTTACACATTATAACGACCATTCAATTTATTGTGTCTGGAATTCTGTCTGTTCTTCCTAAAGCCAGGACAAGTTTTCATTGTTAGTAACTTTTGTTCAACTTTTTTCTTTTTTTTTCTCAGCTTTGGAGTTTTGTTGTGGGAGCTGCTGACTGGAGAGGTGCCGTTTCGCGGCATTGATGGTCTAGCGGTGGCATACGGTGTGGCAATGAATAAACTGTCTCTTCCCATTCCTTCCACCTGCCCTGAGCCGTTTGCTCGACTGATGGAAGGCAAGATTATCCAATTCATACTAAACATGTATGAGTTAAAGTGCCCCATTATGCTTTTTGCCTTTTATGCTTTATACTTGGATTTGCCTATTAAAATGTTTTCGGGAGCTGTACTTGTACTTGAGGTATTTTTTATAAAAGTGACTAAACAAAAGAAAAATCAAAATCGAATAACTAATTGGAGTTTGTCAAATGTATGTCAAACTAATTTTCACAAACCCAGTCTGAAACAGAACTGCTGTGTAGGAGGCTAAAAACTGTTTGAGGAACAGCTAAATGTAGCTGCCAAGTTGAGATTGAGAGACGGTTTCTTGTCATAGTAAGATTGAGCACAGCAACAAGTCTCTCCTAGACGTAGATTGCAAAGTAGAGAGGGCTTTCACATTTTTCTTTTAAATGGCGTAAAAACATTTGCACCTTACTGTACACTGCATTGTAAACAAACTTTTGACTTAATGTTGTTACATTATACAATTTTAGCTTATCCGATGTGTTTAATGTTAATCTGCATGTTGGTTTAATTTTGTTTTCATACCTTGAGAGTCTTAAAAATCCCCTTGAATAATATGTTGTTTTTATTAATTTTTATAATCTGGCTTATTATTTATTTAATGGGTGCTAAAAGTTTTAAAATATGAAGGGCAAAAGACTATTTAATCGGTTCTCCTCATTTGCTCTCTGCATTTCATTAAACCCTTACTGTAACTGTGCCTTGAAAATCTTTTTCAGAACTCACTTCGCATAGATAAAATTATAAAAATAAGATAATATGTATGTGAAACAATTAAAAATGTTAACATTCTTCACTTCAAAAAAAAGAAAGTTTTTATACATAATTGTCAACAAATTTAGAAATAACTGTCTCTGTCTCTTGAGACAAATAGCTAGTAAAATTTTTTATTTTTATTAGCTAGTTGAAAAAGTAACATTTTTTGGTATGGCTTTGTTGTAAATTTATTTAATTAATTATATGAGCGCCATGAACAGGCTACTGCAGCAAATTCTATGGGGGCACTCCCTTAAAACAAGCATACCAAATCCCCCATAGAACACAGCAACGAAAAGTTAGAAACAACATTTATTACATTTAGATACGTAAAAATAAAGAGAGGAGATATTAGTCAGCGAACTAATGAGTAGTGAGACAAGACTGAGAATCATTTTAATGCTCAGCGCATGGTGATCTGATTATTTTATATTATAATATCTGGGTTATTATCAGATATCCTATATATATATATATATATATATATATATATATATATATATATATACCTATTTGTCCTACCAAAGTTAAATCTTAAATGCTGCCAGTGTAGACAATGGATTTGTGGCTGCAAAAAAGAATAATTGTGCAAAAAAGTTTTTTTTTACAGAATAAATGAAAATGACATCACAGTTGACAGACTTACAGTGTGTGTGTGTGCGTGCGTGTGTGTGTGTGTCCTGTTTTTACTACCTCGCCTGCTGCAGACTGCTGGAACGTGGATCCTCACACTCGACCACCCTTCAGCAGTATTCTTCCCCAGCTTACAGCCATCGAGGAGTCTGGCTTCTTTGAGATGCCTGTAGAATCCTTTCAGTCCCTGCAGGACAACTGGAAGCTGGAGGTGCAGGAGATGTTCGACCAGCTCAGGGCCAAAGAGAAGGTTTTAAGACTTGAAACAGAATGCTGCATGACCTTTGAGTTCAACCCTTAATTTCCTATGATATAGTGTCCACTAGATAATAGTTCATAGTTAAAGACTTGTGATATTTGGGCATTTGAATAGTTTCTATTATTGCATAGAAAAATAAAACTTTTCAAAGATATCTTTTAGTTTGGGGATCCATATAGTTGTGCGTAAAGTGTCTAGTAAAGCATGATATATAAACGTGATCAATTATTATTGTTATCATTTATTAGTAGTATTAGAGTGAATATAAACATCAGCGATTAAGATGTATTCAAATGCGATGTATTTTGAAAACTATAATTTACTTTTTACTTTAAACACTAAAAACATATATTTGTCATTGGAAATGTATTCACTGCCCAATTTATAGTTTCTCTGATTATTCTTAAATAAAATAAACAGTTGTGTTTCTTTGTAATCATGTTTACTTAAATAAACTATGATCAATTTGGTATTGTACATGTAGCATTGTGCTGAAAAGTAAAGTAAATGAGATCTTTTATGTCTCTAGGAGTTGAGATCTTGGGAGGAGGAACTGAGCCGTGCAGCACTGCAGCAGAAGTACCAAGAAGAGGCTTTACGCCGACGAGAACAGGAGCTGGCAGAAAGAGAAATCCACATTCTGGAACGAGAGCTCAATGTCATCATTCACCAGCTTTATCAAGAGAAACCACGTGTACAGAATCGTCATGGGAAGTTCCGCCGCAGTCGACTTAAACTGCGTGATGGGAACCACATCAGTCTGCCTTCTGGTAACTGCTTCATAGCTTGAACTCAGTAAAAATTATATGTTTCCACTAAATAAAAAGCCCAGCGTTACCATTTGCAGCATCAAGCTTCATCTCTAGTTTCCTCAGATGCTTAGAAACCTATTTTTTAAAAGAAGCAAATTCAAGAAAATGATTGAAACTTAATAAGAAAATACGTGATAAATGTGATAGCTGACTCTGATCATTTGTTGAATCAAATGTGGCCATGGGCCAATCACTGGAGCTGAACTCATTGGAATTCAACGAAAGAAAAGTTTTAAAATTTCAGATTAGATGAGCATAAAATTTAAATAAATAAAGATATGGTTTCCTGTGTTTTCCTAATAGAGAGCAGAAAAGCTATGGCTTTATTGGCTTCATTAGACATTTATTATAGCCTGCTATGAGTTTTACTTTCTGATTTCAGCTTGCTTGAATCTGAATAATCACAATATTTAATATCATTAAAACCTTCTGACTAAATTTGACAAAACTTTAAAGGGTGTTTGTTTTGTTTAGAAGTAGATTGAACGCAAACTATGCAAGCAAGCAATATGACATATATCTGACATTTAAGATTAAGTTAGATAAAATCATAAAAAAACTGAGTTTTATGTGTAAAAATAAGAACCTTTAATTGCATTTAACCTTTAACTATTAATCCCTGTTTGACTGCTTTACTGAGTGTGTTTTATAAGTCACCACTATTTGTAAGAATAATACTACTCTTGTGTTTCAGATTTCCAGCATAAGATCACAGTCCAAGCATCTCCTTCTCTGGACAAGAGGCGGAGTCTCTTAGGCAATAACTCCACCCCTCCCAACAGCCCCCCTGTTTTGACACGCCTCCGAGCAATCCAGTGTAGGTCTAGTTAGGTGTCAGTTTAACGGTTTTATACTACAGCAAATGAGTTTATTCTTTACCACATGTTCTCTATTGAACTCATTTTTACAGTGACGCCTGGGGTCAGAGGTCAAGGCTGGGGTCGCAATGCTGGATTCCACTTTGATGAAGAGGAGGAGGAAAGGAAGACTTCACGCAAAAAGGGAAGAACACAAAGAGAGCACAGTGCTGATGAGAGGCGAGTGTTTCATCATAAAGCTTCACTAAACATTATTGCATTTCCTAATCTGTTCGAATGCATTTTTTGCATCAGTTTGAGGACTCCTAAAGAGGCGAGCCGCCAGCGCTCCTGTAGCGCTCCAAACCTCCGGCGCTCACCCAGACACAGTCCTGCTGTTCCTGGAGTCTGCAGCCTGGCAGAGACTGGTAATGCTTTGCTTACATGCAGTAATTAGAATACTTATAGGTCTCAAATGTACTTCAAAGTCTCCTCAAATATTACTAAAACTAAAAGAGATTCAGATCAATTACAGGCAGAATTTCAATGATACGTGGACGAAATTGAATATGAAAGGATAGCTGTGTAGATTTGTTCATTGAAAGGGTTTGTTTGTTTGTTTGTTTGTGCATGCATGCATGTGATACATGTGTATATTTTTTGTTTGTTTATTGATTCATTTATTTGTGTGTATGTTTATGAGTTTTGCACAGAAACAATTAACCAATACAGAAAATGTATTGGTTATGATCTACATTTTGCTAGTGGTAATATTACACAAAGATGACAACAAAACAAATGTTATAGCAGTTTATAAATGTATATATTAAAATCAATCAGAAAAAAAATTATGTAATCAAACTAAAATTGTGAATAAAATAAATAAAATTGTGAAATCTGTTTTATTTGATAGACTGACCCTAAAATATATATATGTATATATTTTTTATTACAGAAATGCAGGAAAGCTATGTTTCAACTGTACAAACTATGCATGTTTTCATAATAACATTGAACAATGACCTTTTACATTTATTTTCTCTACTTTTAAATATGATGGGCCTCCTTTTTTCTTGCAGTCTTTCTCTTTTATGTTTATTCTTTTTCTGCTTCAGTATCCCTATAGATTTTTCACAGACTATATCTTTTGTACAAACATTAACATAGCAGCAAATTGCTTTACTGTGACTGTTATTACCTGTAATGAGGGTACTGGTACTAGTAAGTGCACATAATGGTGATGCAAAACCGTTGATACAAGACATTGAAGGTAAAATATTCAATAAAAAAGAGATATTAGAGTTGGTTCTTGGTTGTTGTTTTTCACAGTGTTATTGATTTTATTGTGATTAATGTTGGTGTTACTGATCATTTTCATGAATATGCTTTCTCGAGTCTTTTTCTGATTGCCAGAAATGAGAATAAAATGGCCCCTTTAACCGATATATAGAGGAACAGCTGGAATCAGAAAATAATTGGTTGAAAATTATATATAGGTTGTTGAAATGTATTAACAAAACAGTTTGAAAAAGTATGTTGCATCATCTTGCATCATAGGCTTCATCTGCATGTGGGGCTGTGAGTGAGTAACTAGCAGGGCTGGACTGCGACCAAACAAAAGGCCATGGCATTTTTGACCATGGCGCCCACCATGATTTTTTACAAGATATGTGATGGCACGTACGACGATGACTGAGACACAGGATTACAGCCATGCATTTTTCTTTCCTTTTTTAGAATATTGGCACAAAACACACAGTAGTTATTTGTTTTACATCAGTAATCAACGTTTTACATGCAATTTGTTACACATATACATGTTTGACATGCAGGGTTTTTTTCTTTCTGATTCTAAGTTAATTAGTCACTATTTCAAACTATACATTTACTCATGACAAATACAAGGTTGTTATCAATTTTAATAGTATTGATAAATATTAGTTTTTTTCTCTGCGAGATACATCACAAAATGAGTGATCAAAATATTTGTCTTTAATATTATTGATCATTATTTTTATTTTCTAATATTTATTTTACATATAAATTAATTTATTTTGAAGATAAAATTAGTTATCACTCTTTGTGTAAATTATGGATGAGTAAATGTTATATTTGTTTAGTATTTTGGCATTTTTCACAGGCTCTAAATAATCATGATATCTTTCAAGAGTTTTAATATTAGTGTGAGAGATCATAATGAGACGCTGTGTTTGTATGAATTCAGATCTACTTTCAGATATTAATCTCGAATATTTAATTGTTAAGAGTTTGTTGAGTCACGTTATATTAGCAAAGAGTAACGTTAGCATGAACTCATGCTGTAAATTGCATAAATCTTATTTCAATTTTGAATATCTGGTTAAAAAAGGTTCATTTGGGGTTAACACTTTTAACAAACACACCATAACGTCTTTCTTCTTTCCAACTGCAGACATTAGCGATACATTACCTTTTTATTAACTTTGGAGCATCTTCCTGTCATCACAACTGGTGCAAGCCTGCTAGTCTAGCACAGAGGGGAGAATGCACATGCGCGTTCACATGCATTATAAGTGAATTGGGTATAAACCATTGTTTATGGTGAATGAGTGCGTGTGGATGTTTCCCGTTGATGGGTTGCGGCTGGAAGGGCATCTGCTGCAGAAAACTTATGTCAGATGAGTTGGTGGTTCATTCCGCTGTGGCGACCCCGACAAAAAGTTGGATGGATGGATGTTCCATTACACCTAGTGATATTAGTATTGTGCATCTGAGGTGTAAGATTTTGATTAATTTGTCAGTTTTAACTGAAAAGTAAACTTGTTTGGGCTCGTCTTGCTAAAGTCACAGAATTGTAGTGTATGTTATGTATGTATGATCATCATTTCAGCAGAGGTTTTACAACAAGTAGTCAAAACAAGTTCACCTGCAAGTGACGAACAGTGTAGGCTGGTGCAACACTCAGAAATCCTCTACACTTCTCTTTCTCTGTAGAAAATGAGGACTGCTGCTTTCCCTCTGAGTCAACTGGCTCCCCTGGCCAATCGTACCTCTGCATCCCATTCCACAGGGAAGGATCCACTGCTGACACGCACGGTGTGGAAAGTGGCACGGCTGGCATGGCTTCTGAAACTTCCCCCAGTTACACTCGACGAAGCCCCAGTGGAAGTCGTAGATCGGAACTGGTTCTGCTGGGCATTGGGGCAGCTTTGGCTGCTGTTGGATTAGGTCAAAACCTTCTAGAATTGACGAAAGTGGAAAAGGGTTTACGTCCAAGGCGAGAAGGCCTGTTTCACCGTACTGTTGGTCAAATTCGGGCTACTAGCCCACCCACACGAAAACTATTCAAAAGAGAAAGTCCCCGCCGGCCTACTCCACTTCCCTCATCCCTCACTCTCCTATCTCTCTCATCCGTGTCTGATTGTAACTCAACACGATCCCTTCTGCGCTTCGACAGTGAAGAACTGCTTGTGCTACAGCCCACAGCTCCACCTCCTATTAGAACTCCACCCTCCCTCAACCCACTGGTAAACACTCACCTGGAGAGCTTCAAGCAAAACCCACGACAGTCTCTCACGCCAACACATGTGCCGGCAGCGCCCAGTGCTGCCAGCAGGCTTCATCGCACGCCCTCAGATGGTGCCATAAAGATGCGCTGCTCAGCTGCACACAATAACCATAATCCCACCCCTACTACACCCTCCAAAACAAAAGGTAACAACTGCATGCAACTACATTTTCTGTAGCACTAACTCAATCTAAGGGGAAGACAGAACATAAGGGGTATTGCCTCTTTAAGAGAGACATGGTGTTACGTAAAGCACATTGTTTTTATTGTATAAGTCTTTACAAAACAAGTTGTGCTTGATATGTTCATACGTGTATATGTGTACTTTTATTCACGTAA
Organism: Danionella dracula; assembly: GCA_900490495.1. Classification (NCBI taxonomy): domain Eukaryota; kingdom Metazoa; phylum Chordata; class Actinopteri; order Cypriniformes; family Danionidae; genus Danionella; species Danionella dracula. The sequence goes on from UELW01000778.1 coordinate 1,614,214, forward strand.
AAAAACCAATTGTGTTCGTTTTTCTAGGGGAATCAGTGATTTGAAAAACAATTGGAGGAATTGGCCCTGAAACAGTCTGAATTATCTTCCTATGAATTATCTTCCTATATTAACAGCCTCATTAGCGTCCTGAAGAAAAATATTTGAATTGGTCAAAGTGATCCTGCACTGTCCTTGTATTCTGGAGACAACACCAATCCCTTGGCTTTCTTTCTCAACTCTTTATAATAATTTAAAGTGTGAACGCAACTTGCATAAAAGATTTCTATCAGACTTGAGTTCAAGGAGTCATTCCATAAGGATAAAGAACACAAAAATAAAATGGCAGAACAATTTCAGAGTTCAATGTTAAAATACTGTTAAAGGCATGCTTTTTTTCACACGCTCATTATCTAACTCCCCAAGTAAAAACACTGACTGAAACTTTTTTGCTAACTTATAATTGGTTCAGCGACCAATAAGGATTGGTATTAATAAGAAAATTATTTTCAATTTAATAATTTCCCATTCTGTCTGCATCACAGTGCTTTAGATTATATTTCTACTAACTTAATTTTAACAAATTAAATAATCCCAGTCCCATTAAACTATGAAACGGTCCAACCACAATAGCATGACAAATAATAAACAATCAACCTTCTAGAATTAATGCAACATTACCATACCCTTAAATAGTATACTTATGTTATTTAAATTGTATGTTATTTAAGGTGAATTCTTTTTTCATAAAAAATCATATAAATCACTGGTATAAGCAGAAATGAGCAACAGGCAAATATAAAAGTTGTTTTAAAATAAGTTTATTGAATGTTTTTTTGTTACATTATTATCAATCATTTTGTAACAAAATGTTTTTGTTGTCTATTAAAATCAATAGCAAATCAAAAGTTAATATTTTGAGTGGCAATATTAGGAACTCTGCTCTAGAAGCTGTGCTGCTGTGAAATGGCTTTAACAGAGATCAAGATTAAAAATTTTTTGTTATACTACACAATGTTAAAGTACCTACCTAATCTGAATCCGTTATTTATGCTAAGCTATGCTAAAAGTGTCATCGCCAGGTCAGGAGAAAGTCAGATTTAATATCTCAGAAACAATTGGAGAATGAACCAAAAAGTGTCATGTTCCTTTAATGATTCGGTCATATTGCTTTGGAGGGATACGCCAACTCTACACGTCTATTTTTTTTCAATAAAAAATAGTAGAACAAATTTTTGGCTTGCTTTTCTGAAATGGAATTGTTTCAGGCAATCTGTAGTTTTCACATCTGGCTGTATACCTTTGTGCCCTTCCTCTAAAATAGAGAATAATACTTTCCAGTGAATTTCATTGCTCTGTCCGCAGTGACTCCATGGACCTTAAGTGAGGACCCCACTGAAGTGCCCCGTCTTCCTGATCCAAACCTTGTTTTCCCAATAACGCCACGTCGACGTTTCCAGCTTGAGCGTCCTAAGACATTGGATTTCCTGGCCCGCCCCAGACCCAGTCCTCGGGCTCGGTGTGGATCCCATTGGGGGGAGTCTCCAGCACACACATCTAGCACTGAAACCCCATCCACAGTGGAGTTTGGGGGAGGGGTGGCTGTCCTTCCCACCCCACTTGAAGCACCAACTCCCTGTTCCCCTTGGGTGAATGAGAACTTTTTTGACCAGCAAGATGAAGGACAGTTTAGGGATAGGAAACAACCACTCTCAACAGATCCTAGATGCTCACCTTATAGACCCGGCTTTTGCTCTTGATTTCAACATTTGGTATTTTTATTAGAATCACATTCAAATTTAGACCCATTAGGTTACAAATTAGTGGTGCTGATTTTCAAATCATATCTATGATCTTATAAAAATCTTCTCAAATCTTGTTCAAATGGTTTTGACAACAAAATTCTTGTGTCTGATGAGGGAAGGAGCTAATCTCTAGGTTTGCCGTTTCTTTGAATAGGATGTGAAGGAAGTACAGGTGAGAATTATAAACTAAGTTTAAGTTATGAGAGTCTCTGTGAAGCATGTGAGTTTTCCAACTTTGTTAAAACTTAGGTTGTCATTTGCTGTCATTTGAAGTGCTCATATAATTTTTTCCCCCCTGTTTAGTGATATTTTAATCATAGTTTTTCCACACGTTTAGACTGTTTTAGACACTGTTTTTACACAACTAATGAGTCCACAACTGGTTTTACACTGTTGGAGGGGATTAGAGATGCAAGAGGTTCAAGCGTCGAAAGTCACTTCCGGGCAAGGGGCAAGATTCCACCTTTTTAGTCCTCCAAACATCATCCATGGAAAAGTGGTCCAAAAGATGCTAGGGGAAAAAAACATCTGTTGTTCTTGTTCATTAGAGTCCCTCCAGTTTATATACCTTACATATATGTACAAATTAACCACAACACTAGTGTCAGCCTCAGACATCACACCTACCGAATATTGGCTAAACATCTGATTTTGATAGAATTTTATGGTAACACTTCAAGAATTCAGAAGACATGTTTGTTGAATTTGGTTGAAACGGCCAGAACTGTGGTGCTATGTGAAGTTAAATGGGATTGGTTGTTTGACATGTCAATCAAACGCTTCCTGGGTGGGTCTTAGCCAAAAAAAGCTAATAAACTTACCAGACCTTCTCTGGCTATGCAAGTCTGCTATAACACCAACTTGTTCGTCCACAGTCATACTACTGCAAAGGAGGGCTATAGGCGGAAATGTCCATTTTTGGAAACCAACCAAGGATTTTTGATATTCTCCTAACAGCATTGGGTTGAAATTGTGCTTGTGTGGATGGATATTATTTTGCACAACTGTTTATAAAATTGCTGTGTACATATGAAGGTGGCCTTAAATAAAACACAAGTTTTATTAAATTGGAAGCCCATCTAACATAAGTCAAAAACTATTTTGACATTCTTTAAAGAAAGACTTGCTTGTGGTTGTTCTTGGTTTGCCACAATCCCGATGTTTTGATCTAAACCACCTCTAAATCGGTTTTCAACAAGTTTTCATTCCTCCAAGTGACGTAGTGGTGGAGTTGGTTGTCTTATAACCGGAGGGTTGGTGGTTTGCTCCCCACCACCCACATTGCCCTGTATGGATGCGTGTGACTGGTGGGGGGTGTTGGTGGTGCTGATCAGGAGGCAGTAGGCACCTGTGTGTGAATGTGGAGTAAACGAATAATGCTATGAACATTGTAAAGTGTCTGGAAAAGCGCTATATAAATTGAAGTCATTATTATTATTTTTATTGTTTCTGATTCCAGCCACAAGGAAACTTCATTCAGTGATAAAAAAATAAATAAAAATAAATCATTAAATCATTAAAAAAATCAGCATAAACATTTTAACGCAAGGCAAGAATATCGCTATAATTTGAATTTGTTAAGTAATTTTAAGAATCTTAATTAACGTCACTGGGGTCTATAACTGGCTGTCACAACTTACCTTGGATAGAAGGCAAGGATACCATAGACAGGCCACTAGTCTCGCTGTTGCTACAAAAGTGCTGTGCCAGCTAACAAATTGATATGCATGATTTTACGCTGCGGGAAAATTATCTGGGCAAGAGTATCTGGCCTGTACACAAGAGCAGGAAAAATTTGCATACTCCTTTGAAACGGAGGTCCAGCTGCTCTTACAATGTTGTAAATGGTGCCAGAAAACACAGGTTTTGAAATGAATCAGTTAGTGAGTGGGAACTACTGGGCTGGCATGTCTATCAAAATGTTTTGGTACCTTTTATGAATGTTTTCCAACAATTCATAAGCATTCTTGTTGTATTTTCATTAGGCAAAAAATTTGTCTCCAAAGCAAAATCCTTTCTGAACAAGTGTTTCCACTTTGTAATCAATCAATTAATTTCAATCAAGATTTCGCCTACCCAGGTAATTGAAACCTGGGTTAATTTTAGACAGACAAACACAGATTGTTCTTTGGATGAGCTCCACTCCTTCTCCTTTACTACTCCCTCTCCAGCTCTACTAAGCTACTGAATATAAATCTAAACAAGAACTACTGGACTCTGGGTTTTTGAAAGTGTCGTGTCCTCAACTGCGGAGTGGGGAGATTTTTTTAGAACTTTTGATTTGTATATTTTGTATTGAGTGTTTTTCTCAGCTGTACTTCTGCACTGTATCAACGTTCTTGAATGCACATTTATGCACGGTTATAGCAGGGCGTGAAGAGAAGCTTTGGAAGCATTTCATGTATTTTGTTGTACACGAGTGAGATTGTACTACTTTCGAAGTGCTTTTCTGGTCTCATGAATGTATTGCATTCTTATCAAGCTTTCTAGATTACTGATTGTTCCCAGGTTTTCACTGTAGCATGAAACACATACCTTGACATCTGACACACTTGTTGGGTGACTTCCTTTTCTTTCAAACTACATAAATCAGGAATAATTTTATTGGTTCTACATTTAAATAACATTCTGGTACAAAAGAACGTCTTCCATAAATCCATTATTGCAGTGAGGAAGAGAGAATTACCTTGAACTCTGTATTTTTGGTAGTCTTGTATGCACTGTTTTTTAATAAGTTTACACATATGCATTTGTTGAAATTATTTTTTTAAAACTGTCAGATTGTTTTTGTTGATTTGTGATGAATTGCTTAGAAAAACATTGTTTCTAGTCATGTTTAGACGCGCTCTGCATTCTTTTGCACATTTTGTTGCTTCTCCATCAAATCTTTCATCTCTGCATCAGAGAAAGTAGAGACGAACAGTATTCAGAGCCAAAACACACAGCCGTCACCTGAAATGCTTCAAAAAACAATTGTTCATGCATTCAAAAAGATAAAGGAGAAGAACACACAATTTCTCGAGTTTGCCGTGGCTATTTGGCAAAAGAACCAGGAATTCTTGTTTTGTTCTATCTGTTTGTGGAATGTTGTGTATTTTGTTCTGGTTTAAAGGAATGTGAAACCCTTGCCAATGCTATCATCAAGTGCATCTGTTGTCACGCATCACTGTTGTTTTGGAGAGCAGAACCTGCTGCTATGGAACTTGTACTTGCATCCGAGCACATTGAACTTGTGTGAAAGATCAATTAAAAGCCTGAAATGCTGAGAGCTTGTGTTTGTGAATACTGTAGATTTGAAAAGACACAAACTGTAGTATCATAATTGCAATTAAATAATAACTAATTATGCATATGAAGCAAGCAGTTACGTCTTGGAATTAACACACTGTGAACACAACTATAAAAATGGTTATAATTAGAAGGACATTCTTACATACAACCCAGTTAATTCACTGTTATTTTCTCTTATTGATGTTGTTTTAATACCATGTAGTTCAGAGATGTTTGGAGATTTCAGTTCAGTTCAACGTGGTGTTTTATATTTCTGCAGACTTGCCAAGTTTTCATCTTTTATTGAGTCATTGACAAATAATTTTTTATTCAATTTCACTGTATTTATCTTAGGGTGATTAATTTTCATGTATTTCTTAACCAAAATATCAAAATATGGCATTGAAATGGAAGGATTTGGTATATTGTTAAAAATATATATATATTTTGTCAGTAATGTTTACAAACAGTTACCATTAGTTAAAATACCAGAACTTATTTTATACCAAGAATCCATTACATATTCTACATTTTGCTGTTTTGCATTATACACAATGCTGTTTTAAATAAAAGATATACAAACTTGATTTGTGAAAGCCCCACAAATTTGTGATATTTGCCGCTAATAAAACAAGAAAAAAATTAAGTTTGAGTTGATTTTTAAAAATCCATAGCTTTTATAGTTTTGCAATAAACTTGTAAATGTTTAGTTTTTTTCATTGCTCCACCCACTGCTTAGTAAAACCCACAGTTCAGTCGAGTGTAATTTCGATAAATAGAGTTTAATCAGACAAAAACATAAAAACACACTCTCATACACAGAACAACAACAGTTTATTTTTCTTGTGTCACCCTGTACTTGATTTGCATGCACACACTCCTCTCCAGTGTGTGTCAGGGATTGTGTGTAAAATATACTTCCCCAGTGTTAAGATTCTGCATGGATTTGAATAAATCAGATATATTTTTTTCTCTAATGGTAACACTTAATTGCACTTTACATGTGTTTTATATAGATTCAGCATATCTTTTATTTATGTACGTATAAAAACAACTCCTAAATAAACAAAAGCTACTGGAATGTGTGTGAGTTTTATGTGTCACTGCCACAAAATGATCCACAGGTGTTTTGGGAAGAATAATTTCAAACCAAAACCAAAGTTAGAAAACAACATCGTAAGTTTTGCGGATTTTAAACATAACCATATATAAATCCACATTTTTTGACATCAATTGTACTCTTCAGGGGGTCTAATCTAATTACTGGTGCTAACAACCCTGGTGGTCTCCATTCTTGGTCAGCTGATCTTCTCTGGCCACACTTGATTCAGCTCTTCAGGTGGAGCTGGAGGCAGTTCCTGTTAGTACAGAGACAGGTGTCTCCAACCACACAGGAGTTAAGTCTTTCATAAAATGCTTAGCCTTCTTCACAAATACGACCACCAAAAGTGATGATGGGTGTGGGGTTGTGGGGCACAGTGGAAATTAGCAAAGTGCAAACTTTCTTTTAGGCCATTTCAGATTTCTCTCGCTGGGCATTTCTTCGAATCTTCATTTCCGTGAGCTGGATGTAACGGATGACGTTTGTATCTGAAGAAATAGATTTAGTTTGTTATTACGTTAGTGTGCTCAAACTTTTCCTGTGCTTTACGTTTATGTACACAGTAAATGTACACAACAGTTTAAAATGTGCATTTCAGTAATAATTTGAAAATTGAAAAAGCATGGAAGCCACATACCAACAACAACAGCTTGCATTTTAGCTTCCATCAAAAGTACATAGTTTTGTCTGTATTACTATATTAAGTTCAGTTATTTCAGAAATGTATTATTACAGTTTGCTTTCTCAACAACCAAATTATTTATAATTGTTTTGTTGTAAGGATCAATAACTTTCTTAGATTGTTTATTCAAATCCAATTTATACATACAAAAAAATATATATTTTAGAACAGTGATTTTCAAACTTTTTCACCAAGCACTACCTCAGAAAAATGTGGCACTCCAAGTACCACCATAATAAACAACAATAAAATACATGACTCCAGTATAGCCACAGCGTATAGGCCTTCCTGTTCAGCAACAGTTCAGTACAGTTCAAATAAAAGGTAATATTATTGATAATAAAAAATATGTATTCATTTAGCAGCAGTATGCAGCCTGAACATTAAGAAGGAAATGATTACAATTTTTTAAAAGTATCAAGTTTGATGGCAAAATATCTACTTTTTGTTTCTCTCTCTCTCCCTCCTCTTCTCTCTCCCTATCCTTCTCTTTCCCTCCTCTTCTCTCTCCCTCCTCTTCTCTCTCCCTCTCTCTCTCTCTCCCTCCTCTTCTCTCTCCCCTCCTCTTCTCTCTCCCTCTCCTTCTCTCTCCCTCCTCTTCTCTCTCCCTCTCCTTCTCTCTCCCTCCTCTTCTCTCTCCCTCCTCTTCTCTCTCCCTCTCTCTCTCTCCCTCCTCTTATTAGTTCTGCTTTCAATTGCTCTCAATATATCTATATATATGATCTTTCAAGAGTTTTAATATTGTTACAAGAGATGTAAACGTGAGGCTATGTTTGAACTCTGATCTCCAGATTCATCTCGGATGTTAGGTTTCTTCAGATCAGTGCTGGTGTTACATTAGCAGATCGTAGCATAAACTTGTGCTGTATTCATTGCTGAAATCTCATGTAAATTGTGAATGTCTGGGTTAAGCCAGTTATTTCATCTTTCCAGCTCCAGAGATAAAAAATAAATGAAGTTTTATGCTAACGTTTGATTAACTTTAAAGAGAACATCTTCCCACTGTCATGAGTGATATATATATATATATATATATATATATATATATATATATATATATATATATATATATATAAAGATTTTTTTTTAGGAGCTTTGACAATGTTGCAGAAACGGCCAATATTACCAGTCTTAAATTGACACTGTTAGTGTTGCCCTATATAAGCCCTTCCTTAATATGAAATCTAACAATATGCGGGTTAAATTAAAACATAATTCAAGGTATTTAAATGGAAAGGAAATGTATCTGTGTATATTTAAATGTGGTTTCAAACAAATAATTCATGATCAAATTTTTATTTGCGTTTCATTATTTATTCAGGATAATGTAAGATTAGGTGTTCATTTTTATATTATCTAAATATTTTATTACAGTAAATAATGTATTTATGACCAGACTGCAATACTCAATGTGGTCATTTTAGACAGAGCTAAATTAACACTGACTGGTGTGTTAAATTAACTCCCATAGAGTTTGCAGGGAGTGGCCTTCCTGTATGAATGTATGGTTTGTGTTCCACCCAAAGTCCAAATATATGTCAGGTTTATGAGAATTCTTTTGGTGAGTGGATAAAGCTTGCCACTCGTCCAGGATGTACCCTGCCTTTGGCCATGTGCATCAGCAGAACCCCTTATAGCAGGACTGAGCATGATAAGTAAAAAAGGTGAAAGGAGGCATGTATGGTGGTTCAAATTAGACTTTTCACGACAAATTGAACAGACACTATCAGTGAGTGCACCTGGGCTGACCTGTGGGTTGTTGTTTGTGAGACTCCTTTAGGTAGTGGAGAGCTTTGTTGAAGTCTCCCAAATGATAATACGCCACACCAGAGCGATACAGAGCTTTAAAATTCTCCCCCTCCTTTCTCAAAACCTTTAGACAGTACTCTTTCACCCGCTCATAATTCACCAGCTCCATCTGCAACAGACAAGCTGGAGAAAAAAACGCACACAAAAAAAGCTAAAGCAATGCTGCTATTTGATTGACATAATCCTGACGTCATCCTCCAAAAATTATTTGTCAGACTTACTTAAAAATCAAGTGAGATCCATGTAAGCATTTTAAGTAATATTTTCTATGAATTCTTTTGTTGAAAGCACAAAGTATAATAAGTAAAAAATACTTGCTATCAACTAATTACGCTTTGCAATGATTACACGCATAACAATCTTTGAACGCATTCCTTATATTACTGTGTTGTGTAGTATTTCCACATTCTGCTGTTACATGGGCTGAAACACAAACCAATGACACAATATAAACTATTTACTCAAAGATAGTGATCTGTTTTATATCCGATGTTAGATCAAATTAAGGGCTATTGTCATTGAAAGAATAGGATCAGATCAAGAAGGCTAATCTGAAGATCGCAGATATGACACGTGCCTGCCAGGCTGTTATAGCACTCCAGCTCGGCGTTCTCCACCGCTCCTTTCTGCTCGTCCGTCAGCCGGGACTTGTCGGCGCTGGGAAGCGCAGTAGACGGGGACTTGCTGGTGTCCGGGTCCCCGAGCACACGGCACAGACCCTTCATTTCCAGCAGCGCGCGGTGATACTTCCCGATGGCCTCGCGGTATTTTTTATCCTTGTAACACTGCGTACCTTCGGTTTTGAATTCCAGGGCTCGTTTGACCAGCTCTGCGGGCTCGTTCTGCGGTTTCATCATCACCGAGCCGCTCTGGTGATGATAATGATGCGGGATGCGCTCGTCTCCGCGACTCCGGCCACCGAGAGCCTGCACAACAGTGGGGTTCGCGCTGCCGCTCAGGACGCTCCTCGTTCCGTTTCCTTTCCGCATCATTCCCACGCTATTTCCAAAAGTCGGTACAACGAGTTTCTTGCCGTTACATTGCCCCGCCGCCCCACCAATTTATTTTTAAGGCTGCTTTTAAAGATGGATCCTTGTGTGATTCACACACTGGTCTGTGCTCTCTCTCTCTCTCTCTCTCTCTCTCTTGCACGGCAGATAGAGAGAGCAGATCTCGAAGGGCGATCTCAATCTCTCTCTCTCGCTCTCTCTCGTCTCGTCTCTCGCTCTCTATCTCTCTCTCTCTCTCTATCTCTCTCTCTTCTCTCTCTCTCTCTCTATCTCTCCTCTCTCTCTCTCTCTCTCTCTCTCCTCTCCTCTCTCTCCCTCTTCTCTCTCTCTCTAGGTGAGATCGTAGCTCTCTCCGTGACTCAAGTAAACGCACATGCGCGTAAAGCCTCGGCTCGCAGCTGCCGTTAAACGATGTGGTCATCTCATCATGCAGGGAGCGCGTGTAACAAGTCTGCCAGTAGGACCAGCCCCCTGCAACGCTCCATTTAATTTAGCGTCAGAATTATACATTTTGAAACACACAGTCTGTTACATTACTACATTACATTACTACATTACACGTATGCATTTAGCAGACGCGTTTGTCCAAACAATTCCATATGCTAATAAAGACACATTTGTTATAAAACCAAAGTCTAACTCGGGTTAGAAGATCAACTGATCAATCAGTGAAAAGAAGGATGTTTTTAGTGTTCATTGATGAAGGATTTTATAGATTACTGATTATAAGCCTCTTAAAGTAATTGACCAAGACCAAAATTATGTGCAAGTATCTCAACAGGGACAAGATCTTAGACATATATCAGGAAAGGGATGGGCAAGCTTCACCAAGTTTTGTGAGGTGTCAACAGTTTGTGATAATGTATTGCTCTCCAAGACAAAATTGGGACTCAAAGTAAATTTAGCTTTCTTGTTGTCTGTGCAATAAAGTGAGACAAAAAATCCATCCATCATCTTGTCGTCTTTCTTCCCTTTTGGGGTCGTTCTCAAATTCTGGAGAGATCATCTATACCAGAACATTTAAAATTTCAGATTGACAACATAAACTGCTAATAATTTCATGCTTTTTTTCAAAAACATTTTCCTGGATTTTTTTCTTACCCCAGTCTTAGTGTTGAACAATTACATTTATGAACAACTTGAGCAAATGTTCAAAATCAGGGGAATTGAAAAACAGGAGTAAATATAAACAGTAAATTAGACTAAGATAAACATTAGGGCATAAAGGGTTAGCTTAAGGATTTCAGTACTCACACCACCATTTGATATGACATAATAGAAGAAAATAACGCCAGACAATTTGAAAAGTCTATAACAATCACTATAAAGTCATGTTAACTCAAATCCAGAATGTTTCCATATGCCATAATGCGATTCACTTTTCTGGGAAGCTCTAGCTATGTTTAGCCCGCAGGTGGGTAGTGGTAGGCCTTCAGCTGCTATTGGTCATGGGTGTGTCGTGGTTGTGGTATCTTGTGCTGACTGGCTGAGCAGGGATTTCTGATTTGCTCAGACTGTTATTTCCATTCACAAAATACATGTGCCTTGCAGACATAACAGTATTCACATGTTCTTATGGTCAGAGCTAATCATTTTGTAGTTTCTGTCTATGCACTTCAGTCTTACGGTGAGACCAAGAATGCACCAAGTAAAAACTCTTAACATCTAGAGAGCAGTGGATGTTATATCATGTTGTACATACATTATTAAAGGGATTGTTTAAAAAAATCCTCCTTATATACCTACTAAAGCCACCATGCTATGGATGTATGATAAACCCTGTTAAAATCGAGTTATCATAATGTGTTAAATAATAGAGACATGTATGACTGATATGCATTGTCCAGAGTAGAACCAATATGCATGAGAATATTTATTGTATATGTATTAAAATTTATGAATATATAAACGTTTAAAAAATCAAGAAACGTGTGAAAATTTCACATACGAATGTTATATTAAAAGTAGTTTAAACATATTAATAAATATATTTGTTAGCTAAAGTCTTTATTTACCATTGGGAGCTTACATCATCAGCACGCGCGATGTCGTCATCAATCAGCGCCAGAATTAGGAGATGGCGTCTGTGGAGTTGCGAGGTTAGTTACCAAATTTTTATTGTATTTATTTTTAAAGAAGTTTTATTCCGTTGTTGCTGTATTATATTTTACTGTTCAATTATCACTATGAAATGAAATGGAATAAAATTACTTTATAATAACGTAAAGGATTTAATGTTACATTTACGCGACGCACATTTACGACTTTATCTTTAGTTGTTCCATAAATTCTTCAGCGTAATTTGTTTCTCTGTTTGTTAGATAATCTACTAGGTATTTCATGGGTGGATAGTGGCTGGGTGCCCATTCTGAACCCCGGTAATGTGCTGGACTATTTCTCTGAGAGAAGCAACCCTTTCTATGACCGCACCTGTAACAACGAGGTGGTGAAAATGCAAAGATTAACCCTGGAACACCTCAAGTAAGTTACGAGAATACAATGATGGTCCTTAACTACAGTGTTCACTCTAAAAGTAAAAACTTGTCATCTAACGTTATTACATTATATTACTAATAGTAACTTTATCACGCATCTATTCCTCTTTTATTTATTGAATAATTTAATTTTATATGAGGGTTTGGCACTGCTAAGTAGCACTGTGTTGGCAGTAGGCAAATCAAGGCAGATTTGCTAGCTTTGGTTTTGAGTGTGTTATGTGTTTGTAGTCAGATGGTGGGTGTGGAGTATATTCTCCTTCATGCTCAGGAGCCAATTCTGTACATCATCAGAAAGCAACAGAGGCAGTCACCAACACAAGGTGAACTTTGACACCCCTCCACTCTTTCTGTTGGCTGATATCTGTGTCAAATGTCTGTCTAAAACAAATGTCTGTTTTAATGTATATGGAGATAAAATAATACCACACATCGATTTCTCTACGGATAATTCCAAAATAACATGCAAAAACCTTGGAGACCTATTAAGGAATTTAAGAAAACTAGAAGTGTTTTCTAAAAATTATGAATTTTGTTTTTGCAGAAGGCATGTATTTTTTTTTAATGGTATAGCCTCTTGCTAAATGTTTATCTGGTGTTTAAGATGGTTCATTCAGTAGAAATGGCTGGTTTAAACTCCGGCGATCAGCAGGAATGACACAAAATTCTTTCACCCACACAATCAAATGTTAGTTTGTGCTCCGATAGGTCATTGTGTTTTACACACTAAAGCAACCATTATGAAAAGCCTGATTTGCAAGATTATGATAGTCAAAACGGTATAGAAATCTTTAAACTCGAAGAATGTCATGCATTTTTAAATGATCTGATCTTAAACTGATGAGTTCACTGAAAGTCCCATGTTAAATTTTAGTTGAAAATAAAGTTTAGACCTTTTATTTGAATGCTTTAAAATGTCTCTCTCTTTTTTTTTTGCAGTGATTCCTCTTTCTGACTACTATATCATAGCTGGGGTGGTTTATCAAGCACCTGACTTGGGATCAGTCATCAATTCCAGAGTGGTGTGTTAGAAACTTTATTAAAGTCTCAAGCTCTTTTCTATCACTTTTGGTACCATCATCCATTATTTTTGTCACATGACCCAGCTCTCAGCAGTGCATGGTGTTCAGTCTGCATTCGACGAGGCCATGTCGTTCTGCAGATACCATCCCTCTAAAGGCTACTGGTGGCAGTTTAAAGACCAAGAGGAGAGGGGTGAGAGCACACATAGCATCAGGAGAGTTAGAAGGCATTGCTCCACTATCATGGCTTGCTTTAATTAATATGGGCTGAATTTGTGTGTGTTTATCTCTGCTGAGGTTATAGAAAAGGTCAAGCCAAAATCTAAGCGCAAAGAGGAGCCAAGTTCTTTTTTCCAGCGGCAGAGAGTTGACACACTGTTATTGGACCTCCGCAATAAATTTCCTCCTACTTTCTATCAGGTATCACTTGTACATCCAATAGACTTTATTTCAGCTGTTGACATTTAGGTGTAAATATCAGTAACGTGTGTCTTTTTCAGCCCAAACCAGGAGAGAAGCCTGTTCCAGGTATGAAAGTGTTTTGATTTTTCTTTTATTTTACACACTACATACGTCATTTGTAATTACAATGTAATTACTCTTTATAATGACGAGCCATGTGGGTCAATGGTGTTTATAACTAACATTAGGAACAGAATATGTACGTGAAATTTATTTAAAATAATGAGAAATTAATCCTCCACATAGAATATGTGCTAATCCTCCAATGCTTTCACACATTCTGTCGATGAAGCCGAGAGATAAATTGTAAATGTAGACTTAGCTACCAGACCAAAAACCTGCACACATGGTAATATAAAGATGGGGGTATATATACTGCTGTTCTCAGTGTTTTGCAACACGTGTTGGCCGTAAATTCAACATTTTGATGTGCACATATTTAGTGTTAATGCCACGTTTGGTCATGTATGCCACATTTTTTTGCATCTATTTCTGATGTACTGATCTTAAATAACTTTTGAGATGGGAATTTTCTTTATAAGTCTTCATAATCAATGCATAGTTAAAGTGTATTAAATAAATATAATGTTAGGTGAGTTAATTACCAAGATATAGCTCAATTTGAGTTTCTTTACTCTTGAACATGACAGAGAGATCTATGTAAATTCGTTTTTGTTTGTCATTTTTCTAGTTCATATAGAAATTAAGCCTTTGAAAATGTATATATTTTTATTTTGGTTCTATTTTATTGTGATTATATCTAAGCTGAAGATGTTTATCTTTCTGTGTTTGGCTCTGTGTTAGTGGAGGTTAAGAAAGAGCCAGAAGTACCCGTGGAGACGGCAAAACCTCAAGAAGAGCGAGATACAAAACCTCCAGCTCCTCCTGCCCCTGTTCGGCCTCCTCCGCAAAGCACTCCGAATAAACCACCGCCCGAGAAACGTGCACGACTGCAATAACGCTTCCATCTAAGGGACTGACTGGAGAACAGAGTGGACTGTTATGCTTATTGTACAATACATAAATCAGCTTCATATTTTGATCAGAAAATGCCTTTTAAAACTGTTTTTTTGTATGTCAGTGTTATCCCATTTCTAGTCAACAGGTGTAGGTTGTATTGTTTATTCCTTCATTTAGTGTACCGTCTGAGTTGGTTATTAAACTGATTTGCTTATAATTCCGGGTTTAAGATACTTAGGTGATGGGTTTTAAGATAAATGGTAGATTGTGTTGTCTAGCACCACCTTGTGTTCAAATGGAAATTTTAATATTTTATCCACCTTTGCGTGCTCGTTTATAAACGGACACATGTTCACTTTATAAACTGACCCGAGGGGCACGAAACAAGTGATGGAGAGTATGTTTTTTTTTATAAAAGTAGCAGCAACCCACTAGCTTGTCCTACTGTAATCGTTGCTGGCAAATCTCTGCAACTCGAGACTTTCGCGTTAGTCTTTTCAAAAAACGTTGGTGGTTCTTGATTCTAAAGTAATACGTTCATGTACCAAAATATGAGTGTAAATGTATTTTCCCTATTCTGAATACATTACGGATAATTTTGCCCCAGATGTTTTTGTGATTTCGCGTTGGCCGCTCGGGGGCGCTCCAGAATAACCGGCCAAGCACGACGGGACGGGAAGCGCTGGAGTACCACAGAGAAGAAGATGGCTGCGAAGGGGCTCGAAGGGCCAATGTTGTATCCCCTGTTTCGAGACGGCTAGAGAGGAGATAGGCTGAGGAAATGGGGTCGCAGACGCTACAGATCTTGCGGCAGGGCGTGTGGGCGTCAGTAACGGGTGGATGGTACTACGACCCCCACCAAAACACATTCGTGAACGCGCTTCACCTTTACCTGTGGCTGCTGCTACTCTGCCTCCCGTTTACGCTCTACATGGTGAGTGATGCAGCCCCGCTGTTCCTCTCTCCATCTCCTGGCGTTATCCTCCTTTCCTCTAATTCCTCTAACTGTGTGACATCTCGTTCCACGCAGCTTATCCCCATCTCCAGGACATTCAGTCAATTTGTTTATTGTTAAACATCTTCCTCAATTGGTTACAATGGTCATGAGATAACTACGAACATTATGGGATCTGTAGTTTCCTAACCTAGAAGGGTCATGTAAATAACTAGTCTTGTGCTAATTCCAAAGTACACATGTTGTTGTTTACAAATTGTCCCACTTTAACATTTATGTAATCTCGGTCAAAAGAAACACACATCATTCTATGACCTTTGTCCTGCCACTTTAATGATATTTTGTAATTTTTTTTCACCTCTTTAATGAAATCGATGTTTGTTAACGGCAGGCTTCTGTAAATCACTTAAACGCTTGATTGCTTGTGTTTTCATGGTTTGAAAACGCTTACAATTTTAACCGTACTGGGTAGTTTATTGTAAGATTCTGGAAATAGGAAACAAAAGGGAAATCTGCTTAAACAATATTATTAAGGACAGTTTTGTCTGAAATGTTGTATTTAGACATGTGGTAAATACAATACCATATACAATTTGACAGTTCTGCTTATTGATGTATGTAAAACATTAATGCTAACAAAAAATTATTTGTATTTGCTGTATATTGGAATAAGCTAGTTCAAAATAGGGTTTAAATCGTTTGGCGTTTCATAAATTTTAACAATTAGAATAACCTTAGCTCTTAACAAGTTAACTTTTTCAGCACTGGTTCGGGAGTAAAGCTGGAATGAATTTCCTCACATGGACCTGAAGAACATAGGCAGAACTTGTCTGGGGCCTCCATACGTTTTGATCAGACTAGTATTCTTTCAGATTCTGACTAATATGTGGCCCAAATATGTAATATGTAAACACAAAAATGAGGATATTATGTTTTTTTTTATGTTCTGAGGGACATCTATCACTTTCTGGTGGCTTGGGTGGATCATATTATTATTTCTAAAGCTAAGCAGACATTGCTTGCAGCCGTTTTTCAAGTTTCCATCAAGAAGATATGTTTCAGGAAGTTTCTTTTTCTCACATCCAAATTAGAATCTTCATAGTCCACAAATGCAAATAAATATATGTCTCCAAGTTTCCGC
This sequence comes from Danionella dracula, assembly GCA_900490495.1. Classification (NCBI taxonomy): domain Eukaryota; kingdom Metazoa; phylum Chordata; class Actinopteri; order Cypriniformes; family Danionidae; genus Danionella; species Danionella dracula. Next base: position 1,630,906 of record UELW01000778.1, read on the forward strand.
ACTATTTCTGGCCTGAAAATCTATAGCAATGGACAGAACTCTAGAAACTAAAAAACACTTAGCACCATAAAAGAAACCAAAGCTTTTCAGTTCTTGTTTCTTTTAGTTTAGTTTATCTTGTAATTCTTCCAGAAGAATGTCATTTTTTTATGTCAAATTGATGTGAAATGAGTTGACTAAAACTTATCTGTATATTCATATATTGGATGATATCATGTTTTGTTTTTTTATTTTGAGGAATATCTGCAGCCAGTTGTTTTTCCAAATAATTCCTCTGATTTCATTAAACAAATATCACTGAAAAAAGTTACTTAAACTCATTCTATTCGCATAAATGAAACTTATTGTGTTCAAGCTGTTATTTGTAAGTCATTTTGAGAACGTTAGCTCTGCATTAAATCGAACAATTAGTCCACATTTAACTTCACTTATCATGGTTTCGTTAGAATTTTCTAGCATTTTAACCACTATAAAAACGCTGAATATATGTATTTTATGTACAGTTTCTGTTTGGTGTGGTAGACACATGGATGTCCACTTAGTGCCAGGTTGTTTTTAGCATGTACCCTCTGGATGTGACTGATATATTGTTGTGCCTTATGACCTTGTTACCCTGTATAGCATCATACTATATTTGAATAAGACATTTGTATGACTGATCGTAAGTAATTATTCATAAAGCACATTTAAAACAGCAGTGCAGACCAAAGTGTAGAACATGAAAAGAGGCAGTCTAAAATAATCATTTACAAATGAGAGTAAAACAAAACTCAACCTATAAAAATTGAGTTAGATGCATATAAATATACTCACTTCTTAAAAACCCCAACACATCTTAAATAGCTGAAAATCTAAGTGACTCTTCAGTCTGGATTTAAGAGAACTACCATGCTCTGGTTTGCCTTTGACCTTTTCAGGAAATATATAAAGCTCCCAGAAATGAAAGTTATGCTGCACTCTTTCGTTAGTTTTTACTCACTTTATTAGAAGTTGGAAATGTAATTCCAACACAATGTCTTTCTGCTGTTTTAAGCATCTAAATATGTTTCTAACTATATAACTTTTTTCACCAATTTATTCACAGCAAGATTGTGATATTTTGAAAATGTTTTACGCTTAAAGATATGCTGTAATTTGAATCTAACTGGAAATAATATCTTGTATCTTAGCAGTTGTAATGTTTCTAATAATCATTGGGTCACTGGAACTCTTACAGAATTAACCGTAACATGTTTTAGGGGTCTTAAAAACTATTTTTCTCAGGTCTTGTTTTTCTGACTTATGTAAAGCTCATTTAATATATGTTTTTGTTGTTACTTGGGGTTGCCAGAGATAAATGCTCATAAAAGAGAAAATGCTCCTAAACTGTAATGTAAAAATTATGGTTTTTGCATAAATCCTCAAAACGTAGGTCATGATTAGTTTGAGAAAACTTTTGTAAATTCTCAAAATCATAAATGTGATGTTTAGCGCTGCCAAAGTTTGAGAAAATGGCTCATGTACACTCAAAATCATAAAAGTGATAGGTTAAGGTTGCCAGAGTTTGAGAAAAGGCTTGTGAACAGACATTCATAAATGCTCCAAAAATTTTAAAGTGATTTATGGGGTTTCCAGGTCTTGACATAAAAACCTAAAAACACTTGTTTATTATGCACAAATATTTAGTAATGTGTTTTGATGTTAAATTAGATTCTTAACGGTAATAAATTTGATCTTATGAAACTTGCAGGAACCCTGGTTTAGTATGTGTAAGGCTATATTAATGATAGAACTAATTTGTTTGCATTACGACATTTAAACTGGTCTTATCTTGAATTTGTTATGATTATTACAAGTACCTCCTTAATGTTATCGTAAACTGTTTACTGCAAAACGTTCTTTCATTGCCCAGATTTAATCTCAGCGTATCTGTTTTTCTTCTCGTGCAGGCCTTGCCCCCCACCATGGTGATTGTGGGGATCTACTGTGGGGTGATTGCAGGGATGTTTGCTCTGCTGAAGGCAGTGAATTATCGCCTGCACACAGCTCTTGATGAAGGAGAGGTGGTGGAGCTGCGAGCCAAAGGGAGCAATGCCAGGGTCAAAGGAGGAGAGCGGCCACGGCAGGGCACCAGCACTCGGCAAGAAGATTCAAATGGGCCTGGGTAAGAATTTAGTTTATTTACAAGTGATGAGATAACTCACGCAATTTTAAAGTTAAATTCCACCAGCTTCTGTTCAGCTTCAACTGGTCCCTAAACATTGAGTCATTTTTGACACATTTTACAGAATGTGTTCCCAGCAAAACATGCCATGAAATCATATTTCCTCTGATTATAGAATGAAATTAGGAAGAGAAGTTGAAGAAACTGATGTTTGCTGTTGCTTTAGGCCATCACACGATTCAGATATTGTTTAGAAAGAAAGCCAAGTTAGGAAAGGGTTCAATCATAAGTTTGAATGTACAGAGAAAAGAAAAGTTTCTACCTTGAAGAGATATTAGTAAATGTAAAAACACACTTGCCGTAGTAGTGAATCAATTGTCAGGTTGTGATGGTAAGTTTGGGGCTTTAATTTGGTGACTTTTTTTTTCATCCACCAAAACATTTTACATATTTGTCTACTCTTAAAACTACCAATAAGCAGACCAAAACCCTAGTACCTGATAACATTTACTTGCTACCACACGTCTTTTGGTTAACATTAAAAAATATTTTTTTTTTTTCCTTTTCAAACATTAAGTCATAAAAATGCACCAAAGACTGGTTGTGTTTTTTTCAGTCTGCTGTTTCTAGCAGAATTGGTTTTCAGGTACTTGTTCATCCCAGCATTAGTCTTGTCTTGTAGTCAAGTCAACATCTGACATTAATACACAATCAAAAGATCCATCCTCAGAGAATCAACGCATCGTCCTCTGGCTCTGGAGTCACAGTTTTAATCAGCATCTATTCTTTCTATAACTGTAACGTATGGGTAATATTAAATATTGTATTATTTCTGTATAAGGAGTCAGTATTTTGCTCAATGTTTGTCTTCATATTCACCAATTGTTTTTCGGTACTAATAAAAATGTTTTTAAACAACTATGGATTTCAGAATATTTATTAACGTGTTAACACCTATTTTTTATTTATCTATTTATTTTATTTATTTAACTATGGCTGAAATCTGAATATTCATACCATTCAAAAACTGGGTAAAAGTGTGGGATACTAGCGAGCTAATCATGCTGTTGACGCATGAAACATTTATGCTAAAGGAGTACCACATGGAAATTAATACCGTTGTGTGATATATCATTTTGACAAACAACTGAAAGAATCACTTCTAAAGCTGCTGATGGCTTAAGAAACGCACATGCACAAGTAAATGATTGACTCAGCAAAACGAGTCACTTTTTTTAAAGATCGGTTCAAAAATCAAGAATGAACAACACTAGTCACAACATAAATTTAGTGAGTAAACAATACCATTTCACTGATTTCATATTTATTGATGATTCTGACCCTGCAAAATTTGGGTTTTCACTTCACTTGAGTCCTGTGCATATTTGGTGTGATCAATGAGATGCATTACCAGTTTCTGTTAAGAAAATCCTCTCAAAACTTTTCTTACTTGATCACAATTTCCCATTACTCTCAGCGCTGTTTGTGAGTAGCGTTGGATAAGCAAACAGCTGGGGGTGTATTTCAGAAAGCAGAGTTAACTTACCATCTGCTTAAACCTGAATTCTCGGTAGACCAATCTTAAACCTTCTTATTCCAGGTATGAGTGTTCCAAACCCCCTGATAAGAGTTAGCTTGATCAACCTCCGCTTGATAACCGAAAGTTTATCCGTGCACACGGCACATATATAAAGACACTTTCAATGGATCGCCGAAATACTGATTTCTTATTAGAACTTAAGGAGAAAAGAAGAAATATGGTGGAAATGTATAAACGATTAGGAGGCACTTAGTTAACCAAGTAAGTCAAGTAACTAAAAAAGAACTTATTATATGTTAAACATTGAAGAAGAAGAATACATTAACTGTTTGTATTATAGCTTATTTAAAAACATTTATTTAAGCATGTATTTCACAGAGGCAGCGTAGGAGGTATTGATTTTGGTTTACTAAGTCATGAAGCCAATTTTTATAAAAAAGATTATTAGCATCCAAGAAATTACCAATCGAGTAAATATGTGCTTTTAATAAGTCAAAACATTATATGGTAAATTGATAAATAGTATATATTTTATTTGTCAATTTTTTATTATAAATTTTATTAAGAGACTCAAAATGTTGGCATCATGTACAAATCCTGGCCATTTTGTCTCAACATTTTTGGTGCACTTGGTTGCATCACATATTACCTAAGTTAGGGGAGAGAGTAAATTATTTGAATGATTTCAAAGACCAAGTAATTTATTGAATCATATGATTGAAATACCAATTGCATTATTAGAACAATAAATGTGTAACCTGCACATTGATGCAAAATAAACATTCCTGTTAATTCCACTCACTGACAGAAGCTTTAATAGGAATATGGGCAGCTAATAATATTTTTGAAATGTAAAGTGATCATTAAATGTGACCATATGAATGTTTGTAAAACATAATTTGTATTAAAGGAAAAACCTGCAAATTAGTGTAATTCTTCTTTAATCACTTTCTGAGGGTTGTACCCTGGAAATCAGACCTGTTTCAATGCTACATTTTAACCACAGGTTCACAGTTTGTTGTATTAGAAATGTGCACTTTCAAAAGGTTCATTAAATTATTTAACATTATAAGTGTTCTTAAATTAACTACAGCGTTTTATGAAATGAAATAAAATAAAATAAAATTAATAAATTAGTCAACAAGAACATATATGAAGAGCATGCTCAATAACACAGCTGAAACAAACTTAACCTCTAACATACTCTGCACCGGATTAGGTTATGTCCAGAGTATGTTTCTATGGTTACTTAACTAACCTGCAAGATACTTTTGTTTTTGGAATCGAAATCTGGTGTTATACACTAACTTACCCTCAAACATATCTGGTTATGCCACATTACCAGTTTTCTGGAATACCCCCCTGGTGGTTTTCAAGTGTACTGGAGATAGGCATTTGAAAAGAATATCAAATGAAGTAATATGTAATATGTAACCCTTAATGATATCTTGATTGGTCAGTAAATGAGTCTGTTGTCTTTTATTGTAAACATAAACACTCACCTCTAGAAATAGCCACAAAAATAAAGAGCAGGACAGGCCTGATGGGTGAGGTCTTGGCCGTTTGTACATTCTTATCTTCATTTTGTCTTTCGAGCAAAAAAGTTTCCTAATACCAACTTTTAGAAATCCCCAAAAAGTGAAGGGAAACACTAGAGAAGATCTTTTCTTACAGCGCCAGAGCTGCTGTGCAAGTTTGTAGAGTAACATTGTTAACTCTCGAACCCTCAGGGTTGTTCTTTGGTGTGTTGCTAGGTAACCAGCATAAGTCTGCATGTGTTTGTGCAGGGATCCAGGAGGCGGAATCGAAATGTCTGATTTTGCACGGGAGGAGACGCCACCGGTCGACTGCAGTTCACGCAACTCTTTTGTAGGAATGGACTCCAACCATCAGGTGCATGTGTGTTTATTTAGAATAGTTTGTTTTGAGGTGTGTTTTCTTGCTTTTTTCACTTTTCACGAAAAGATTTAGCAAAGAATTAAATATAGTTTTAGTCACCTATTTTGTCCAAACAGCTGAGGTATGAGAGATTTAAGGGGAAAATACCTGTTTGATTTAAAAACAATAACAGAAAATCTTACTTGCTGTGTATGAAAAATAATAAAACACTTTTAAAAATCTGAAAAAAAAAGCTCCATTTAAAAATCTAAACCGACTTTTGGAGGTGATTTGATTGAGTGCATGGGGTACTTTATGATAAAATTAAAACAAAATTTTTATATTTTCATGAAGAGACATATTTAACCTCAGATTTGGTGACATATATATGTGTTCAGAAGAGGAAAAATAAATATAGTTAGTCAATATTTGATTAGAATTAGATATTGAATTAAATATTCATCAGAATTAATCTGCTTTTGATGTTTTAAATAAAATCTACATGAAAATAAATGTTGCTTGTCTTAAATTTTACAGCACAACAGCATATTGCTCTACAAATCTTTCATAGTCAGGTCTAACAGAGTTTTTGTTACTTTACTAAATTTGTGTAGACATAATTTATCAATTATATGCAATCCTACTAGTGGGTATATTTTTAAAACTAAAATTAACAAGAAAAAAACATTATAAAGGCTACCAATACCTCCTTAACATTAGCAATTTGTTTGTTATTACTCAGATATTAGTTTACACAGTACGCAGATGTGTATACAATCAAAGTTTCCCAGGAAAATTAACTGGTATGACATTATTTGGTAAGGACATTTTGATAAACATTTAGATTTACAATTATAATTGTACAGTGTTGTATTAGTGTTTGTAGATAACACTTGTTATAATTCACTGTTTATGAGGTTCTTGCTATTTTACATAAAATGTTTACGGTATTGTATGTGATGGTTTGTTTTATCAACTAATGTCACCCCTCTGGAGACTTTGTGTTTTTACTGGCAATAGATTTTTCATAATAGCTGCATTTGATGTGCAATTAGTGAAATTTTACTGGTGCCTTGTTCTGGCTAAAAGTACAGCTTGTCCTAAACAATGTGTTTCAACATTTATAAGTTGATTTGTGAAAAAACATAGCCTGAAATGGACCCTTAATTGTTTTCAGCTTGATTAGTTGGCCTATTTGTGTGTTTGTGCAGCTCTAGTGAAATAGTAACTATGAGGGGAAGCTACTGACATCATGATGTCTTGTAAGAGACTAAGTAGAGCATGATTTATTGATTTTTATCTCTCTCCCCACAGATAACATCCCATGGAGCCTCAGTCACAAACAAACGTAAGAGACGAGTTCTACTTACTTTATCAACTCACTTTTTTCAAGTCAGAACTCTCTTGTTTGGCATAAGAAGCTGTATAACTTGCATTATTTAAAACTCAGTTAGCACTTAAGGGCAAAGCAGGTTTACTGTAATTATAAATAGAAGTGTTTAGATTCAGAGAGAAGTGGTTTTCTGCTGACAGCAGCAATGTGTCACAAGACCTGCTCTACTGCAGGCACAGTGCAGGTCAGTGACACCTTTAAAAAAAAAGTTTTAAAGGTGAACGAAAGTGTGTGTGTGTGTGTGTGTGTGTGTGCACGTGCGTGCTTGCGCTTTGAGAAAGAGAGCTCTTAGGTTAAGTTAATGAATAAGTCATTAAGCCTGACCCTGTCTGTCTGCCAGTATTTTGGGGCCAGGTGTTGGAAAGGGCCCTGATGTCATCATTTTGACTTTGGGTAAAATTTGCACTTAGGATCAAGGTTTGATTACATCAATGGAATGTAGTATGCATGTTGGTTGTTTGCTTTGTATCTCCCTATTTTGTTAAGAGTCTTAGTTCTTAACAATGCACTGGATATTTATTGTTTTATTTGTGATGTGCATTTTAGAATAGGTTCCATTTCTCTCCATTGGCCCTAACCCTTAGGGATTAGTCCTCTCCTTTTTCTTTGATAAAGATAGAGTGCTAAGTCGAAGGACTGAAAAGTGTATGAATTGGGACACAGTGAACACGTTCAAAACACCATACATGAATCTACTGTGTAATGTTGATGTCAAAAGTCTAATATACATTGTTCATTCAAAAGTACTCATTTTTTAGCAAAACTGTATGCCTCAAGCAAATCTATTGTGTAAGATTACTGTTATATGGCTATCCTTTCATTGCTATGAAAAATTAACAATTGTGTTTATAAATGTATTATTATTTCTAATCTATTATCTACTTGACATTAAAATAAAAATAAATAAAACAATAGCTTTAGATCACTTAAGCTTTTTTATCCCCATTTGGAGTCTCATGACTAAAATGTAAAAGTGAGTGTTCAAACCAGTGGTCCAAACTCCAGGTGTCATTAAAAAAATGTCATCTTAAGGCTTGAAGGATTGGCGTGATTGCCTTTTTCAAATGTCATGAACTGCTGAAGTTATAGAAAAACAGTTATTTTAAGATCCTCAATACACATTTTTAACTTGTTAAATCAATGCTGAAGCACTGAAGGTGACTTTGTGAGTTTGCAATGAGTCTTTCATTGTGTTTCACATGTGCTGTTGTTTCCTCAGTTGCAGAGCCATCGATACCTGAGTAACCTGTCCTATCTTAAAACAGGACACAAATCTAGTTAATGTCTTCCTTAGTTGTTACTGTCAGCTAGAGCACCAGAAGTATGACACTGTTGATTTAAAGTTGTATACATCTTCAATCCCTCTCTCTTTTGATTATCAACTTCAAACAAACTAGTTGCTTAACTTCTGTTTTAATGAGCTGAAAACTTCAACAGCAATTCATTACAGGTATCAAAATGATTTTATATCAGTCTAGGTATTATGCGCCAAAGTTTGATGTAAACAGACTTTGCAGAAGGAAATAGATATGTGATGGTGTGAACAAAGACACTTCATAAGCTCTTATCTAACATTGTTTTTGCCTTTATGGAGCTGATTCTAGGGAAAATAAACATCTTGTGTTTTTTTTTAGTTCAGTCGACACCATCAAATAAAAGAACCGACTAAAATGAGTGATCTCCTTGTCTGACTTACTGCTGGAGTTAAAACTGTTTTTCATGTTATTAAATGGGCCCAGTAAAATCAAAAGGCTCTGAAGTGATGTCAAAAAAACATTTGTCTCTCGTGCTGTCAGGACATCATGTGAGCCAAGAGGAATATTATATAGTTATTAAAATAAGGGCAGGGAAAGGCACATAAACATTAAAAGCAAACAATAACAGACAAGTAGACTTTGAAACCCAGAACTTACTAGGGTGAAACACAGGGATTGGCTGACAAGAAAATGGGTTTAGAACTAACATGTAAGTAGCAGAAACTAAGTTGCGTTAACACAATGCAACACTAAGGAAGCACAAGGGAACAAAAACAATACTGAGGGCTGAAACTGACCCTGAAAATATGGTTTAAATGGAAAAAAGAAACCCTTTTTACAGCAATACAGTAACTAGAACTAAGAATACATAAATATGTGAACACTTTTTAAGGCCCAGTAGATTTTACTTAAAAAAATGACAGACAATGTTTAAAATCACAGAACGCGAAAGTAGCCAATAAACTAGCTCTACTCGCACATGGAAGCCCGCTTGACCATCTCAAACTCACTCGCCTCACTCAACACCGAAACTCCGCTTGACTCGTGAAGTGGGTGGAGTTTCTCGTTGAAAATAAAAAAAAAATGGCAGACTTGATGTCAGAGGGGTTTATTTGAATTGACCAGTAAAATGGAACTCACCAGGTTCTTTGACTTCCTCATGCACTGACGTCAAACTAGATCCTTCTTTTCCTGTCTTTAAAAATAGTTTGTAGAGTCATAAATGACTGGATGTCCACATGGCTTGTCCTCCATGTTTTTTTTAATTTGCCCTTCAAAAAAAAAACATGTAATTACAAGAGAGAACTTATTGGTGGCACAGCGCGAATGCTTGTCAAAGTGAGGGTTTTTTTTTTTCTTTACTTTGGGCATGCACTTCAAAGATGCTCTTCTCTTATGCCATGCCAGTTCTCATGAGAATTGTCTTTACATAGACTCAACATGTAAACCACTCGCATCATGCCTCTCGTGTTCAGAGTGAAGGCAACATTAGACTTCAACTGGGTTAATTTAAAATGCTTTCTAAAGTTGGTAAACTTAACTTAAATGCTCAATTGGTGAAGAAGTGCATTATCCTGATAAAATAAAGTTGTTCAGTCGGATAACTACCAAATAAAACTGAGGACATGATTACTGATACCGACTCAAGTCTACGTCCTGATAATTGAATCTGAATTGTGAGACCAATTTGGTTCACACCTCTAGAATGCACCTTTGTCTGCCAATCAAAAAGCAGCATATTGATAAAATCCTATATATATTGAATTTTTTACTTTAATTAGTACAATCATTTGACTCATTACTTGTCTTTTGTGTCATTGTTTAGATTTGATGTCGGACCCAAAGATGTTCTGCCTTGTCTCCAATGATTCATTTGCCTCCATGCAGCCATCAACCTCATTGGCTCAAGACCTTTATGGCTCCACGCCCCATCCATTCAGTCAGTCCTTGTCCTCTTGTGACACTGAAATAACTGCCCATCTATCCACTCACTCGCAGTCTTTCCGTAAAGAGTCTTCTCGACCACGTGGATTGCCTCGAACCTCGAGCTCTGCAGGTTCTGCCTTTCCAGATCCCTCTTTGCCAGAGTTCAGCCTCTACCCTCCACCACGCAGGGGAGGGTTGGATCCTGTAAGCGAAATGGACTCCTCCAGGTCACAGAGGGCGACGGAGAGCTCCGAACAGCCTGGAATACCTACCACTTCAGGAACTGAATGCAACAGATATCACCCAAAAGCGCACCGCAGGATATCAAGGTCTGTTTCCAGAGATACAGGGGAAGGAGAGTGTGCGGGGGAAGGAGGATCTGGACTTTACCGGTCGGCGGGTGCACAGGGGGGTCGTGAAAGAGCAGGTGGGCAGAGTGCTGAAAGCTTACAGAGTTTAGGCACTCGCAGCAGTGGCTCAACGGAGAGTTATTGCAGTGGGACGGAGCGGGATACCAACAGCACGCTGAGCAGCTTACACAGTGAACAGACCAGCTCCACACATGTGGAAAGTCTCCTGTCACTCTCTGGAGATGAGAAGGTGAACGTTAGACGTACGGATACGCATAGCTCTAATGTGGCCTCGGGGGAAGCTAATAAAAACCCCCATGCCAATCAACTTGCTACGAAATTGCCCACCGATGAGACTCAAAAAGCTCCACACTCGGATAGCCAACAGCAAGAGGAAACTGTCGAGGCAGCCACAATGACTAGTTTAGATGTCTCTTCTGGTCTTGCCCAACAACACCCAATGACAGACCCACACAAACTGCCACCCAAGCCAAGCAGTCTTGTTCACCGAGCTGCCTCCTCGTCCGCCGCCAGCCGTAGTGGTCGACGACGAAATGGTAAGCAGCGCGCCAGCAGTTTTGATGCCAGTAGGCACAGGGAATACATCTGCGGACATGGGATGGCAAAACCTCGCTCTGCAGTTTTCATGAAAGGCGATGAAGACTCGAGTGACCAGAGCGAACTAAGTTGTGCCTCTAGCCTGCACTCAAGTCACCAGCTTAGCACCGACTCCTCCTCCAGCACCCCCCACTCCTGCCCCTCCCCTGAGGATCGTCGCCGCCGCCTCTCACTACGGGCCAGAATGCATTGCATTCAAACCAGCAGTCAAAAGGAGAAGGAGCGAGAGAAAGATAAGGAAAAGGGAAAACGCAGATCCTCGAGACGCACTCCAAGTTCAGGCAGTGCTAAAACTCACGCCCGTGTACTGAGCCTAGACAGCAGCACTACTGCTCGCCTTAATGACCCTCACCTTTTGGGGGCACCAGCAAGTTCCAGACCTCTAACGACTTCCAAATCTGACTTGGAGGCTAAAGAGGGTGAGGTGTTGGATGCAGCCTCCTTGTTAGGAAGAGCCTCTCAGCTGGAGTCAGTGACCCGCTCCAGAAACAGTCTCCCTTGCCCCATCTCCCTCAGTCACACACAAGAGGCAATGACTGGATCACGAGGTGAGACATGCACACATGCACACACCCTGTGGGGAGGTTATGTCATTCTGTGTTTGTCTTTGCTGTTCTACGAGCTAGAATCAATGGTAAAAAAAAAATCAGTCTGATTTTTGCAAATAAGAAAGTGTGAGCTACATTTTTTTACAATTGTGTTGTTGTTGGAGGATTAAGCTAAATACGATATGCATCGTGTTAAAAGGACTGCAATGTCCTGCCAATCACCCTCATACCCTGCTGCTTTCTGATGCAAAGTTCAGACAAGTTTTTATAAAGTCCTGTTACAGATTTTTTTTAAATACATGGCTGTCTGGGGTAGAATTTAGATTTACACTGCATCATTGGTTGACAGACGTTCACAATGTAAGACTGAATAATTTTTAGCATGCATATTATGGGGTCAGCAACCGATCTGCGATCCTCTTCGAATGTGTCTTTGATGGTTCACAATGTGTGTCATGCCTGCAACAGCACCAATTTGCCTATGATTTTGGGCATTTGTCTGTAATATCTCAGATCCTGCCAGCGAGTCAAAATCAGGGCAAAAATCTGTCGTCTTCTTATCTAAAGTGCTCTTTAGTGTAATATAACTTTACAAAGCGTTGGCCATATATAATATAATAAATATTTTCTTACACCCTTACTAGTTAGTCCTGGTTATTGTAACCAGTACAGAAATCCAGTTTGAATCATGTAATGAATTTTTAGGAATGCAATATCTTTTACAGTCTATCAAATTGGTTATTGTCAGTAATGGAATTTGTTGAATATCATTATTGATTAGTTTACATGTATTTCACTAAGAATGTTATCACATACTTCAAGGTAAGTTGATATTATTTCAGAAGACTTGGAATAGGAGCAGCCACAGTACTGACAGGAACCTGTGTTCTTTAAGCAAATCATGGGAACTCCCTAATAAATATACACAAGGAGTTAATCTGCATGCTTCACAGGGTTAGAAAGGGCTCCACAAGTAGTTTTGAAGAATAAATTAACCAGTGTTTCATATGGCTTGTTTATTTCATTTAAACCTTTAGTTATGATGGACTAAAATTAAATTATACATTTTTGTATTAACATCTTTGATTGAGTCTTAAAGTAAACCACTAAAAAAAACAAGACTTTCAGCACCAAAGGTGAAGTTTCGATAATGTCAACCGATGTGATGAAACAGAGAAAATGTGGTTTCACAAATGAATATTGACTCTTAAGTAACTCTTGAGTAACAAATTGCTATCATGTTTTTTTTTTTTTTTACATGAAAGAGAACAATATATTTAGCAAGGCAGTTACTTGTGCAGACTTGTGGTGTGCAATTTATATTGTTTGCAAGAGCATTGTGAATGCTGGCTTAACATTGTGCATACTTTGTTTTAGTATTTTTTTTAATTTACGTAAATCCAACCAAAATTGCTCTTCATTTACCCATTCCTCAAACTAATCTACAGGCTGCACTGCTCTTTGAATATTTAGGATTGGAAAACGTTATCTAAACAAGCAAAAGGCAATTCTTCTGTAAAATATTCTTTTAAGTAGAAATTGAATTTTGCACTCCGCTTGTCTGAGTCAGACTGATGTTCCTCAGCAGATAACAAGCGTTGCCCTGAAGCGAGTAGATGACTTCAGTGTTTGAGTGTGCTTTCCTAGTGCAGCTGTGACCCACAAACCCCTGCAGAATTACTGAAGAGCGGCTCTGTAAGCTTGTTGAGTCTATATCTGGGAGATCTGCAGGCTTTACGCTCTCTTGCTGCACAGCTTGTGTTCATGGAGACTGATCTAGCAGTTTTCCCTCTGGTGTCAGTCTTGAAAAATCACCTTATGGATATGAAAAGAATATAAAACAGCTGTGAAGTTTCTTGAGGGTTCACTTAGATCTTTTCATATAGCGAATAACTAACATATACTGAAAGATAACGAAGTAAATTTTTTGTAAATGTAATTGTTTTTAATATTTCAATGACTGTATGCATCTGTGGGTTTTGGTTTGTGATTGCTGTAATGCTTTTTGGTCTTGAAATCACTAGAGGTTTCCTATTCATCGGAACTATTAACTGAATTGTTACATTTGGAGATTTATTGCATGTGCCCAGCCGTGCTTCAGTCTTCGTTCTTTATTTTTTTAGAATCTTTAGTCTTAACCAAGCCAGTCTCAACTGAAAAAGGTGAACCATTCAGCCTAGTTCTATACCTGCTTTATTCTGAGACGACTTTGTTTTGTCTAGTTTATTATAGTACTAAAATCTGATACTTTTAGTCATCTGTGTGGGATTGCTGCAGTTAAACCCGTCTTTGACAGCACTTTGAGGTTTTTGTTTTTGGCACAAAGGAAACTGGAAATTGATCTACTGTCTGTGTGTGTATATATATATATATATATATATATATATATATATATATATATATATATATAGCTATTTTAAGCTACACCCTACAAATTACTTTGAAAATTTTTTATTTATTTGTTATGTTTTTTTTTCTCTTTTCGAAGAGTATCACATAATATGGACATTTTGCAAATGTAATTTTGATGCCAAATAATGTAGTATTTTTAATCATGTCTACTATGAAACTTATATACTAGGTTGTGTTATGTTTTATGTTGTGTTTATTTTTTTGATGCTCAAATCTGCTCAAACGTCTCCCTCATCAGGGGGTTCTTTTTGTGATGGATTACTCCCTAACTCTCTCTTCTTATGGCAGCCCCATCGAATGATGACTCAGTCACATTTCGCAGAGAGCGTAGTACTTTTCGTCGGCAAGCGGTCCGTAGACGACACAATGCAGGAAGTAACTCCACACCTCCTGCCTCTCTCATCGGATCCCCGCTCAGGTATAATTCACGCGGGGAGTGAAAGACCCTTAGAACCACAGCTTCAACTTCACAGCACCATGGTTTCTCATTTGCTTGCAAACTGAAATCTTTTCACACTTTTCTTATGCATGGCATGAATCCTATTCCTACGTTTTACTCTTCTTAGAGCTTTAACCCCAGCTGATCTCTTTCTACCAGTTCTGCTGGAATACAGCATTCTTTCTTGCATGCTTTTTCCATGCAAACAATTTCTTCATTTTCATCTTGCATGTATTGATTCCTGTTTATTTATTCTTTGTATCTGCTTTCCCCTCTTCTGGTGAAGTTGGTCACTGTTATCCAGGCTGCGTCTGGAGGTTCTGCTACTGTATTCTTGAGAGTTTCAGCCACTGTCATCTCTCACTCACAAAATCATCTTACATCCTGCTCTCATAGACAGCTGAGAATGTCTGAGTGCTTTTGTCTGAGCATCAGCTCAGAGGCATGTCTGTCTCTGAAAGGACCATGCTCCTTTTTCACAATTTTTCATTTTCTTTAGTCAGGCACTCATCAAACCACACATGTGTTCTGAATCAGACTCCAAACGATTCCACTTTAGCTGTAGAATTTGGGGGTTTAGTGTGCTAAAAATGGTCCCTGTTATACTTTTTAAAATCCTTTAGCATAATTTAAACAGCATTAAAACAGCTTGCTTAAAACAGCTTGCACACATCTTTGAGCCTTTCCAGCACCCAATTACACAATTATGCACCTAAAAATGCTAATTTCTGCTTCAGGTATACATTTGATGAGGAGACAGCACAATAATATAGTAGAAATCTCAGAGAATGTAAGATTAAATTTTTAGATTGATATTAAATTGCCCCTTTAATGAAATTAACACCACACCTAAATAGTAACACTTCTTAAGATAACTCAAAGGTTAAAATGAGTTATTAGATAATTTAGTCATTCTTGTTTTCCTAGTTAACTAAAGCACAAAGTGAATTTTTTTAATGAGAATTTCCCCTTATTTCACCACAAAGACATACTTTTTGCCTCTTAGTTTTTCAAGAGCTAATTTTTAGCAAACCCTCCCACTTTTAATGAAATTACTTTGAGCTCTAAACCATTCAGGGTTGTTACATATTGCGTGCATAACTTTTTGGCAAATCAGTTTGATGTCTTGAATACAGTGATATCACGTTTTAAAGTTTACTGCTTTTACTCAATCAGATGTGAATGGCATTGTGAGCATGACACAAATCTGAAAAAAAGTTTTTTTTGCCAACCCCAAACATTTAAATGGTTGCGTATGTGAACTGAATCGGTGACTATTTTGTATCATCATTATTTAAAATGGCCAGATATGGTTCTAGACATCTCACTCCAGTGTAAAGTGGCTTTCAGTGTGAATTGGACAATACTTTATACTCCGCACAACTGTTGTCAGAGAGATGTCAATCATAAGAGATGGCTCCAAGGTTCCTCTGCACAGATGAGCGCAGCACTTTTAGATTTTCATAGTCTCATGTAGAAATCGGAGTCAGCAAATGTCTAAGCTCACTTTATTGCTGATGCTTTTGTCTTCACTGTAGCTAACAACATAGGAATGTCTAAACCACTTCAAATTCAAGGCATGTGGTTGTCAACAAGACAGCCACCACGAAGGGCTCGGTTCATTTGTACTCACACACGTATACAGAGAAACCTCAAAACCTCGGCTGCTTTTTCTGGCAGTGAAACCAGGATACTCATCCTCTTCTCTTCCCGTTCAGCACTCGTCTCATTTTACACTTCCTGTCAGCTCTTACAACAACTCCAGAACGTCCATTTCTCTGTCTCTGTTTTCACCAGCATGTGTCTCTCTCCAACATGGCTTTAAACTTCCTTCTCGCATCTTGTGTTGTTTTTCTTGCTTAACATGGTTTACACAAACACACTGACTCGATGTAGGGATGGGCACAAATAATAAAATGTTAAATTCAATCAACGTAAAGTCAAGTTGCTATTAGCTTTATTTTTTTAAATGTATACAGTTTTAACATGATTAGTGTATAATTGTAATACTAGAAGTTATATAAATTATATTAATTTTGCCCATTTCTGTGGTTTTGTTTTTTTTTTTTTCATATTTTAGACTTTTTTTTTTCCAACAATTTCAACAATTTCAACAATTTGTAAACCATTTTTAAAATGCCATTATGATGCGAATTTCCGCGCCTAATCTTAAAAAGTTAATCTGTTAGATGAAACAAGGAGTGGGTCGCTGTTTACTTCTTTATTTGTATATAAAAATGGTCATTCTAAACCAATCCTAACTGGTTTTGGATGAGAAAAGATGTAAAAGATGCAATATAGCAAAAATGTATGCCTATTACATTTTTATGTAAATTCTGTTTAATTAAATAAGTTACATTTTACAGTTGTATTTTACAGAATAAATAATATAATAAAAATACAGTTTAATCATCTTTGTTTTTAACTGAAAAAGATGAATACTAGTGATCAACAACACGTCTCTTTGGAATTATATGTGAAATTGGGATATTTTGGGATATTTTGAGTTTTTTCCTTCAATGTGCAAATGATGAACCTTTTTTGATATTTGAATTAAAGGCAAAACATGTAGAAACCTGTTCACAAAAGACATTGTAAATTGTGTAAATAAGATGTTTTATAATAATACACTGCATGTTTTTTTATTCTCTAAATTTACGGTAAAGTGCTTGATATTATTAAGAGACATCATTTGTTGTATTGAGGTATATACAGAAGACATTATATCTGTCTTATTTATCCTCAGACTGTTCGCTGAACTTGATTGCTAAAACTACAACACTAATGATGACAAGCACGTCATTCAATAGAGCCGCTGTTCTTATTTGGAAAAGCACTTGTTGCTAGTAGTGAAAAGTTATATATTTTACCTTTGAAGATGATTTGAAATAAAAACATTCTTTAACTCGTAAGCATATGATCCATATATAAAATTTCAATGGAAATTTATATTTATTGTTATTGTTGAATAAAACACCAGAAAACTAAACTTTTTCATTGCTGAATGTTTATGTAATTTAAAAAGACAGTCATGGGTACATTATTTTATTGATTAAATGCAGTTTGATATTAAATAAATTAAAGCCAAACTGGTTAAAATGCCCATCCCTTTGTCACAAGAGCAGCTTCTTCGACTAACTCCAAATCTCCAATCATGCTTCTTTCTACTCCTCCAGTCTGCAGGAGGCTCTGAGTCAGGTCTCTCAGGCTGCAAGCTCACAGGTCAGAGCTCTGCCTTCCCGGACGCCGTCCCAGGTGACGGTTTTGAGCACTAGCACCTCCCTGCTGGTCAGGAATGGAAGTGCACAGCTGGAGGGCTGTCTGGATAAGGCCTCCACCGTTGGTGTGGCCAGTCTGCAGGAAGAATTTGGTATGCACCATCGAAGTGCTCACCACCTGTCTTGTCTGGCACTTCTAGTCATCGTCAAACATGCTCTTATAGTAGTTGCATGCTGTACAATATGTCAAAGCTGCATTCTGCTTTAAATACAATTGCATGTTTTTTTGGTAGTTAAGTCGATGAACAGCTGGTTTGCTCACAATTTATATTTTTAAAACTTTTTGCATGTCAGCATATTATTTTTACAATGACTTTAAGGTGAATCTGATTTGAGATAAATGTTTGTGTTTCATGTTTTTTCTGCAATCTAAAGTTATTGGCGCCGCATTCACTTAAGTCAGAAAACTCCCTTGCTTTATTGAATTCCCTTCAACAATAGCAATCTGTCTGTAACCTTTTTATGCAACATTGGTTCAAAGTTTATTTTTCGGGACATTTTGATTCTCTATAACTGCAAATTTTCTTTGTACTTTATTCAGTGTTTGGGTGTGTGTGTGTGGTATGTTGTCTATCACATAGTTTTGCCATGATAGACTCAATCATGGGATTTATAATCTTCAATTAATTCTTCAGCATCAACTTTTTCATTTGTGATTCTCAGATTAGATCAAGTTGAAATTCTAAGAATTTCATCAGTTTAATGCTTGGTCAGAGGGCTCCTTTTTGGTCTGTTCTATAGAAAGTCTTAAAATATTTTAAATCAAACACTCGATAGTCAGTAATTGCAATCAATATTTGTTTTTATTAATAATCATTCATTTTTATTCATAATAAAGTAAACAGTAATCAAACGGTGTAATATAATGTTTGTTGTTGGATCTTAAAGTGCAAGTCTTTTCTCCACTTTTCTCAAAGTTTTGGTTATCCTAATCTTCCCTCGTCTGAATGTGAACTGCACGTGTCACCTTGTATACTCCTTACGGTGCTTCATCTGCTGTTCGGGCTGTAGGTGCATTTACAGTGTATACAGATTTCATGTGTCGCTCACTAGGGCGCACTCTGTTCATCAGGCAGTTTCACAGACATCCATAACTGACCTTTCCCTTATAAAGCTAACTTCTCTCTATGTCTCCTTCGAATGCAGTTTAAATACAAATATCGCTGGCTGACTTTAAAGTTTGCATAACTGTTACATTATCTGTAATATATTTAATATAGAGATAAAAGTAATGATTGAAAAGGAAGGAGAGTTGCAAATGATTGAAGTTATAAAACAGTCTAATAAACAAGTTGTATATTAAAACGGTCAATGTTAAAGGATTTTGTTCAGTTTATTTTATACTTTAAACACAATAATGAATCATTTGTACACATACAAAATGTGACACTTAGAAGTCCTGCCCTTATTGTACCGCAGATGGTGTGTTATACATCTAACTAGCTCCAGACCCTAGTTTTTATCTGTTGCCATGATCGTTTTGCTTTGGGGTTACATCTTCCAAAAAATCTATTTTATGACCTTTTAAAATTAAACGTACATTTGTAGTAAAATTAGCATTTAATTTATGTTGTACCCATAAACACGTTAACCTGACATAAAAAAATCAAACATATTAGAATGAATGTGGCAATAATATGCTATGAAATGCATAGATACTCAGTTTTACATTAAAAAGAATGTGATCTTTGACATAGCTTTCACAAAATCAGCAATTTTCTGCCAACAATTTCATCTGGCTTTGACAGCGGCCACAATATTTCTATGACACAAAAATATATGTAAAATACTCATCGTATTTTCTAACTTTAATCTCTTGCTCCACCTCCACAGAGGAAAAAAAACGATTTGGCTCAATCATGTTCATTGTGATTGGTTATTCAGTGCCAACGTCTGTCTTTTACGTGTTCTTCTTATGTGATCTTAGCTTCAGGATCAAAGCCTGACTCGACAAAGAAAGTTAATGAGCTGCTTCATGTTACCGATTAAGCACAATTGAAATGGTTAGGTTTTGTCAAGTCAAAACATATCTGGTAATACTGAGTTTGTTAAGTCAGTTATATATAATGCTTCTTACAATGAGGTTCGATGCCTCAGGCAGGAGGTATATATGTCTCAACAGTCCAGGCATTTTAATGCTACTACCTAACCCTAGCGTGTAAGGCACAGAACCCCTGATCTTACAGTTTGACCTTAAATTCATAACTCTTTTACTTCAGTGTTCCATTATTGACGAAAGAGATGCTAGTGCAGTAACAAACCAGACAAAACAATGTGTCTGGTGTTTTAAAATAGTTATAGCCAAAATTACAGGAACCTGCATAGTGTCTTTTGTGTGACCTTTGACCTTAGGTCTGTTTGTGTGATTCAGGGAAGCTGACCCCACCTCTCTATGAGGTCGGAGGATGTGACTTGTCCCTGGTAAACTTTGAACCTGCAACCAGACGAGCCTCCAACAACCTCTGGTGAGTGCAGACTAAGTTCTGTGCCTGTTATTGAAAATCATTGCAGTGCTAACGCTCTCTTTCTCTCTGTCTCCTCCAGGGAAACAGACTCTCACCTCTCCAGTTCTACCTCAGTTCGTTTTTACCCTCATGACCTTGTGAGCTCCTCTGCCGAATTTGTATTTTATTTTTCTATTTTAATAGTAGTCTTCTTAAGAAGCATCTTTTTTCCAGATATTAGTTGAACTTTTATTTTGGTACATATTTTTTTGGTACATTATACTAAAGAGTGCCAAATAGCACTGAACAATACATTTCATATGCAATAAATTGCAAAGCGGCAAAATGCAATTTTCAAATTGCTGAACCTGCAATTAAACTCAGTAATGTAAGTGTGTAATTAATAGGTTTACATGTTTGTATGGAAACTTTGAATGACTAAAATTGAGAGAATGACTTGAGATCAGAAGGTCGCCGGTTCGATCCCCAGATCCAATCGAGTTGAAGTTGGTGTGAGGGACACTTGCTCTCCCATCTTCAACAACCAAAGTTGTGATTCCCTTGAGCAAGGCACCAGTTTCCTGTAGCTGCCCACTGCTCCGGGTGTGTTTAGGGGTGTTTGTTCACTGCTGTGTGTACATAAGGATGGGTTAATGCAGAGCACAAATTCCAGGTATGGGTCACTCCATATCTGGCCAACTGTTCACTTTCATTTAGACTGCATATTGTTCTATTAAGACAAAAATGATTGATTCTTTACATGTTATTGTTAGGAAGTGAAAGAACAGATCAAATCTGTGGGAAAGAGAATAGCTTTGCAAATCCCTACCACAGTATTGTTTAAAATTAATTACAAATAAATTAGTTTCCAAAATCATTCAGCTTTATTGCCAAACCATGAGTAACTAGAAGTGCATTGTAAAACATGAAGAAAATTAGAGGATGTTTTGTAACGTTATGGAAAAAAGGTAATAAATTACTAACTAGGTAAAGCCTTTCCTGGATTTGTATTTTATCACAGGGAAGTCTTCATAAAACATTTACACTCATACTCCATGCTTCCAATTAACATGAAATAAATGCATTTTGAATTTGGGACCTGGAACTCTCCGTGCCATTGTGCTGTTTTTGATATAACTTTTCATAAATTAAATGTTTATTCATGAAAATAAAAAAAATGTTTGCTTCAACAAGAGATCATAGATAACCAGTGTTAGGTGTGTTTGCACGTCTGAATGTAAACTCACCATCTTTTCTTCAGATGCGTCTGAATCGGCTGTTGTCCATGGACCCTGAGTTATTAGAACAGAATGATGGGGACCACAGTCCGGACCTGCAGGAGGCCCCACACAGCACACAGAACCCCGCACACAATCACACACACCCACACACTCATGCACATAAAACTAAGGAGTACTACCGCTTCTGGCTGCTGCCGTACCTGTGGGTCGGGCTGCACTTTGACAGACTCACACTGCTTGCCCTCTTCGACAGGTACACACACACACACACACTGATGAATGTGTGTTGCTACTACGTCACAAGACTTGTCCTTGATGTTGATTTCTGTGTGTTTTGTCAGGAATCGGGAGGTTCTTGAGAATGTGCTGTCGGTGGCTTTGGCGGTTCTCGTGGCCTTCCTAGGTTCTGTGCTGCTAGTGCATGGGTTCTTTAATGACATTTGGGTTTTTCAGTTCTGCCTCGTTATCGCCAGTTGCCAATACTCTCTGCTGAAGGTGGGCATGCATCTCTTCTAAAATACACAGTGATATTTTGATAAACTTTTAAGACAAATTATCTTTCACCAGAGTGTCCAGCCTGACTCGTCATCACCACGTCATGTGAGTATTGCACCTGTTCAGATGGAATAACACACTTGTCTTTAAAACTAAGCATTAAAAAGGCTTCAAATGATAAGTTTCACCTCATTTCAGTTGCTTTGGGAGTTAAAAGGGTAAATTTCAAAGAATTTGTGCTAAATAATGTGCAAGAAATGAATTATTTGAAATTGAAGCATTCATTTATTATTTGCATATACGTTAGTGAGTTTCTCGTTGCTTTCTTTTTAGGGGCATAACCGCATCATTGCCTACAGCAGGCCAGTGTATTTCTGCCTGTGCTGTGGCCTGATCTGGCTGTTGCATTATGGGAGTGTCAACAGCAGCACCAGTGCCGTGACTCTGTATGGAGTCGCTCTCACCAGCTCCGTCCTGCTCTCTCAAGCGCGGGACCTCCTCATTGGTGAGTGGAAAATAACTAGCCGTAGTTTTAGCTTTATATTTTGCTGAATTTTAAGTCTTGGGCGTTACAGCAATTTGTTAAAATGTTTTTCGCTCTGCAGTTTTCACCTTGTGCTTCCCAGTCATCTTCTTCATTGGGCTGCTTCCTCAGATCAATACCTTTGCCATGTACCTGCTGGAGCAACTTGACATTCACGCCTTTGGAGGAAATGGTATGAAAAATCCAGGGGTGTTATTTAAGTTTAAAAGTTAAGCGGTCATCGCAGGATCCTGAAAGACTGTCTGTGACGTGTGAGCTCTATGAGGTTGAGCATAATAAAGCCGGATTTATACTTTTGCGTCAACTCTACGAATTACCCGTTGTGGAAGCTCCGCACACACCATTTGCCAGCAAACCATTTAGTTTTGCGCTCCGTCTGAGCTGCCTATCAATAACATGCTGATAAATACTGGTTTGATAAAAATGCCAACTGCTAGCAAGCCAAACACAACACAGATTTGAACAAAAGACAGGTTTCATTTACCTTATCATAAATCGTATAAATATAACTTCTTACAAATACTCACTGCTGCTTTAGAATAATATAATAACAATAATAAGTCTTTATTTTATAAAGTGCCTTTAAAGCTGGCTTTGTAAAACAGTACAAAAAAGACATTAGCAACCGAGATAAAATGAAGAAAAACAAGATAAAAGCAAAAAAGTTAAAATCCAAGCCTAGTTAAAAGCAATATAAAGTATAAAATATAAAATCATAGGCCAGTTTTAAAAAGTGAGTTTTAAGATGAGATTTAAGGTGTCATGAGCATGCTCACTTTTTCAGTTTAAACTCACCTACACAGCATTTTGTAAGCTCACAGTCTTGTAGAGAGAGAACCATAAAGATGCAGAAAAGAAAAAGTGCAGCCTGAAAGGTTGAAATGTTGACAGAAATAAGCAGTATCCATATTAGGTTTCATTGCTTGTAGTTATTTCATGATGGTGATTTTCAATTTCAGATTTATTTAGTTACCAAATGTATAAAAAAATATATTAAAGCACTTAATAGGTTTCTGCCCAACCGGATTAGTTTTGGTCCCCACAGTACAAGAAAATGACATATGGATGAATGATAAATTGATATGAAATCCTTGCTAAATCATAGTAAATCATGTATTATTGCTAAACCCAAACATCACTTCACATGCCAAAACTATAGTGCTTCTATAGACGAGCTGTAGTCCTAAAAGTAAAATATTTAAAAGCTCCTGTTCTAGATCTTATGTTTCTAATGTACATGTAAAACTCACTGGTACTTTGTTGTTTCTTGGGGTTGCCAATTGAGAAAATGCTCCTAAATGCTAAAAATGAATGTAAAATGATTGTTAGGGTTGCCATAGTCTGAGGAAATGTGCATAATTGCTCAAAAACATAAAAGTCATTATTAGGGTTACCAGAGTTTGAGAAATGTTTTTTCAATCCTCAACAACATAAAATAGACGTTTCGCATTGCCAAAATTTGAGAAAAGGCTGATATGCACAAAATTTTAAAAGCGATGATTAGGGTTGCCAGTGTTTGAGAAAATGTTAGTGAAAACTCTTAAATGGTCAAAATCTTCCTTTAAACAGATCCTGCGATCTTTGGCTGTGGACCAGTTATTAGCTGACAATAGTAGCAAAAATGTGTTTTTTAAGGTTGGCTAAAGATTGTGGGGGCTGCTATTAAATGCAAAGAAAAAATTATTAACATATTTTCCAAACAGCAATAATGTGGTTCAAATCAAAACTTCTTCAAAAAAATGTTTCTGTCCAACTTTTCAATCCTAAATGACACCCATGGAAACATGTATAATGTATAACATTAGGAATTGATCATGAAGCCAACCTTGTTTTTCCCCTTCATACCATATGAGTACCTTTATAAAGGCAATTATTTTGTTACAACTGAAAAATCTAACATGCAGGAAAAGTTGTATTATTGAAATTTCTTGTTAATTTCATAGAGATTCAAGTAAAGGGTTTTGTTTTTGCTCTTTTACTAATTTCACTGTTGACCAAGTCATGATGTGGGTATTTAGGCATTTGACCAGCAGTGTATGAAATAATGCTAAGAAGAGCAAGGTACATTGTGTAGTTTTTAACAGAGAACTCTTGCACTGTTTGCACATTTGCAAGTTTTTATTGACTTTACTCATATAGTTTCCAATGGTCTTTTACTTATTCCTAATCAACGATTCAAAGAATCAAATTCTGTCCGCAACCAGAAGCTGTTAATCAAAACATGTTAATCAAGCTGCTCCTCTGGACCCAGCTGTGTTCTCTTCGTTCATAGTTTACTGACATGTTTCTGAGATGCTTCTCTGTGGATCTCACCCTCTCCTGTTCTACAATTGATTGCCATTGACCTTTGTCTCCTGGTTTATTTGTCTAATTTGGAGAAAAATGAAGTAGGTAGTCTCAATTGAGGGACCAAAAGTAAATTTACTGCATGACAGATATATTTGTACACTTGGTGAAATTGAGGATTGATTTAATGACTGTAAATGCATTATATGAAACGATGTGTAGAAAATGAGCTGAAACCACAGAAGGGTGAATATGTGCAATGATTTATTCAGAGCTTCGAAGTGCATCCTTGATTCTGTTTGCTGTGCCAGTTTCAGTGACAAATATGGATTGATATGATGGCAAAAACAAAAACATTTGAGTGCATTACAGTTTTTTTTATAATTTTTTTTTTAACGTTTTTGTTATTTTCTAATATTTCTACCATTTTAACAAATGAAAGAATCACAGCACCATTACATAATCAAAGATGTAACCATAAAAACCATTATTTTTTAAGTTGACTAAAAATATTTTATTTGACACCAGCAGATATAGAAACTGCTTTTAAAAAAACATTTAAAGACGTTTACTGTATATAACAACATTTTTCCTTTTTGTCATTGACCTCTTTCTCTCTCTCTCTCTCTCTCTCTCTCTCTCTCTCTCCCTCTCTCTCTCTCCCTCTCTCTCTCTTTCAGTTTGTGTAAATTAAAACATCTTCATCATTTTTATTTGACATTTGCTGTGTTGTCTTGTTTATAGACCAATTGAAAAGCAAACTGATTTTAATGTTTGTCTTTTATCCCAGCATGCACCAGTCTTCTCTCAGCCCTTTATAGTGTTCTCCGAAGCATCATCACCATAGCGATGCTGTATGGCTTCTGCTACGGCGCCCTAAAGGTGATGAATCCCTCAGTGCTTTTTTGAGGTATGATATGTGGTGGTGTTGTTTTTTTTTTTTTTTTTTCAAACTCTCCAATTATACTTGTTTTCAGGACTCGTGGGATCCTCAGCACATTCCTGTGCTTTTCTCAGTGTTTTGTGGGCTGTTGGTTGCTGTTTCATACCATCTCAGCCGCCAAAGTAGTGACCCCTCAGTTCTCTTGTAAGTCTTTTTCTCTGCGTGTGGGTTTGAGTCAAGCTAATATTCACTTTTGGAGAGATTTGTGCAACGTTAATAAACTGGGAAGAATGTTGAATTTAAAGCCAAGATGCATGTTGTGTGTTTTAGCTCGCTAGTGCAATCAAAGGTCTTCCCTAATGTAAAGGAGAAAAACCCAGAGGATCCTCTTTCTGAGGTGCAAGATCCTTTACCGGAGAAACTCCGCAGCTCTGTGGTAAGCAGCAGACACAGAAAAATCAAAAACATTGAACCTTATAGACCCGAACGTACTTCATGATTTATCTTCCCTTTGTTTTCTGCTTACTTATAGAATGAGAGGCTGCAGTCGGATGTGATTGTGTGTGTCGTTATTGCCGTCCTGTATTTCGCCATTCATGTCAGCACTGTGTTCATTGCCTTACAGGTAAAAATCTGTTAACACTGTAACAGGCTTAATCAATACTAATCATAACTATACATATTTTTCTTTATGGAGAAATTGTTTATTTAAATCAAATCATCTAGTAGATCCTTTATTAATGTCTTGAGGGAATTTGTTGATGCACTAATCAACGTTTGACTATAAATCCGCGTTCAGAACAAGATTTGATAAACTTGCTTCTAATCAGGATTGTAACATCCTGCGAGTAAATCACAACTCACTGGATTTTCCCACAGACGAAATCTATTATCCGCCATTGCTTTTCCCCTCATGTGATTACTCTTGAAAGCTCCTGATTGGCTGGCTCACCCAGGGATATCTGCCAAAGTTTAAATATTTTAATTTTCACAACTTTATGTTCACATTATATCATATATGTAGAGTACAATAACAAAACAAAACAAAAAAAAGGCTTTTTTATAGCAACATTGGTCAGCATACCTATTACACATTGGTTCAAGATATATGCGTCAGAAAAACTCTTAAAATAATAATTTAAACCCTTCACATTTGTCAATAACAAAGCTACAATCTTCAGAGAATGGCAGTTGGTTTTGCCACTATCTCATATCTTATCTTTTCCATATAAAGCAGATTACTGAGCTCTTTGATGAAATTCTTGGTGAAATTGCAGTGTTGAAGGTAAAATCATTGTATTAGGCTTCAGTACTGCCACTGCGACACCAATTCAATGGAATATTATGTTTGCTGTTTTTTTAAACTTGAAATACCAATGACAATTCATATTTTCCCCAAAAACATATTTAAAACAGGTTAACAATGAAGTTACATCCAAAACAAACAAAGAAAATGAAAAGTTGAAATTGAGTTGACACAGTGTGTTTATGCCTCTGTTTTCTCTTCCAGCCATTTCTAAGCTATGTTCTGTACGGTCTGGTGGGATCAGTAGGCCTGTTAACACACTACCTTCTGCCTCAGATGAGGAAGCAGCTGCCCTGGTATTGCTTCTCACATCCACTGCTTAAAACCAGAGAGTACTATCAATTTGAAGTCCGAGGTTAGTCACTACTGACATTACGGTTTCTGGATATTAAAAAAATCCTGATACAGATTGTACTTTCCAGAATATTGTGGTTTTCTGTGTTTTTGTAGTACAGTTAATGGATTGAGTGTGTTTGTGTGCGCATGTGCGTGTTTGTGTTTCAGCTGGTGTTGAGGGTTGAGGACAAATTTAAGCAACACATGATGTGCTTGATTACATTAAATCTATATTTAATTAACTAAGGATTGGTTTAGGTTATGTTGCTCATGTTCTGATTTGAGCTGTTCTTACCACACATTTAAGGTGGGTCATAAGGAAGCACATGACTCATATTAATCTGGCATTTTAGAGTGAGTTAATGTCTGGTTTATGCAGGTCATGTGCCATTTTAGTCTGGTTTATTTTTGTTATGAAGGTCTGAGCTGATTTATGCTGGTTTTAGCAAGTCTTATTAAAAGCCCAATTTAGGCTATGTGACTAATACCAGTTTAACATATTTAACTATTCAGCATTTAAGTGTTTGTCAAAAATGTGAGCTGGTTTATGTTGGTCATAACCCTTGTATGCTGAATTGAGCTGGTTTATGTTGGTCATAACCTGGTGAATGCTGTATTGAGCTGGTTTATGTTGGTCATAACCTGGTGTTTGCTGTGTCGAGCTGGTTTATTCTTGGGCATAACTTGGTGTATGCTGTATTGAGCTGGTTTATGTTGGTCATAACCTGGTGTATGCTGTATTGAGCTGGTTTATGTTGGTCATAACCTGGTGTATGCTGTATTGAGCTGGTTTATGTTGGTCATAACCTAGTGTATTCTGTATTGAGCTGGTTTATCTTGGGCATAACTTGGTGTATGCTGTATTGAGCTGGTTTATGTTGGTCATAACCTGGTGTATGCTGTATTGAGCTAGTTTATGTTGGTCATAACCTGTTGTATTCTGTATTGACCTGGTTTATGTTTGGCATAACCTGGTGAATGCTGTATTGAGCTAGTTTATGTTGGTCATAACCCGGTGTATGCTGTATTGAGCTGGTTTTTGTTTGGCATAACCTGGTGAATGGTGTATTGAGCTAGTTTATGTTGGTCATAACCTGGTGTATGCTGTATTGAGCTGGTTTATGTTGGTCATAACCTGGTGTTTGCTGTATTGAGCTGGTAAATGCTGGTCTTGTGCTACTTTGAATTTACTAAAGCTTAAACGTTCATTAACCCTAACAATTTGACTTGGTTTATGATGTTATCTGCTCATTACAAAATATCAAACCACACTCAATGTGCAGAAACCAGCTTTGTAGTCTTATAATCTGGCTAATGGTTAATCCTGGTTGCTGCTGGTTGTGTTTTAGTGTATGCTGATAATAGCTTGTGAGGAACAAGCACACAAAGCACCAATAATGTTATCTGATTGGTTAAGTCAAGCACGCCTGACATTTGTTGTCAAGCACTCAGGGTAAATGGTTTAAACTTTACCTCTTAGCAACCAGCCACCTTCAAATATCTATTTCAGTCTTACATATGAATCATATCTTGCTATGAAATAAGTCACATTATTTATTTTGATTTAAGAACAATCTATTAAGTTACCTGCTATAAAGCAGCAAATAAAAGATTTAAAGACTTGTTTCAAAACATAGCTTACTATCTAAAAAAACTTGTATTCCAAAATGTATTTGGGTTTTGTTTGTGAAGGGGCTGCCCATGTCATGTGGTTTGAGCGTACACATGTTTGGCTGCTGTTTGTGGAGAAAAACATCCTCTATCCACTCATTGTGCTCAATGAACTGAGCAGCAGCGCCAAAGAGCTGGCCAGTCCACGAAAACTCAACACAGAGTCAGTACTACTTTCTGTCTCCTGCTTTTGTTTTGGCGAGTGACAACGTTTTTCAGCTAAATGTTCTGTCATTGACTTCTTGTTCTCACAGAGTCGGCGCTCTGATGATAACCATTGCCGGATTGAAGCTGCTCCGTTCTTCCTTCAGCTCTCCAACATATCAATACGTCACTGTCCTGTTCACAGTAGTCTTCTTCACATTCGATTACCGTCAGTTGTCTGAGACAATGCTGCTGGACCTTTTTGTTATGTCCATTGTTTTCAGCAAGGTTAGTCTTGTGGTCCTAACACTTCTGTGATCCATGCTTTCTAAACATATTTTTGCTTGGTCAGATTTGGATGTTAATTTATTTTTTAAATATGTTTAATGTAACACAGTAATTAGTGCTTTCCCAGCAATGGGTTGCGGCTGGAAGGGCATCCGCCGCGTAAAACATATGCCAGAGAGTTGGTGGTTCATTCCGCTGTAGTGACCCCGAAAGGGAAGAAAGCCGACATGAAGATGAATGAATGAGTAATTAGTGCTGTGGTATTTTAGAATCTTTTCAGCCTTTCCCAGTCTAGGTAAACTTGACAAATATAATTGAATCGAATTAGACTTGTAGCATTTTTAAACAATCAGCTGAAGTATTAAATTTTAGCCCCATTTACACTTACATTTTATATAAATTATATTTTTCCCGTTTGACTCTTCAATAGTTCCTATAGTTCCCTTGTTTACTGATACAATTGGAAAATGTCATAGTTAATTTTGTTAGAAACTCTGGTCTCATTCCATATTAATTATAAAGGAGCTTTGCTGTTGTCACATAGCTGCAGCAGGCACAGATTTTTCATGTTGCACTAGAAAATGTGCTTTCAAAAGATCAAGTTTTAAACAGAAAAAAAAAATTTAAATCCTGATATATGAGGAAATGCTACTGGTCTAATTAAATTGTCTATGCTAAGCTATGCTAAAAGTGGTATCAGCCGAACCACTGAACAGATTTCAAAATGGGTAAAAACGCCACAATATCTCATGAAAAGATGGTTTCATGTTTTAATCATGTTAAATATTAAAACAGTTTGAATAATGTTCTCATATAAGATACAATTATTAC
This sequence comes from Danionella dracula, assembly GCA_900490495.1. Lineage (NCBI taxonomy): Eukaryota > Metazoa > Chordata > Actinopteri > Cypriniformes > Danionidae > Danionella > Danionella dracula. The sequence continues at coordinate 1,661,156 of UELW01000778.1, forward strand.
TTTACAAGGATATCCTCTACCTACTTCTAAATGCTATAGTCAGGGTTCCAGGGGTGTGCTGCTGTGTAGACTAATTCACATTTGCTCCAAAGCCATGGCCAAAGCCATCTGCCACCCTAGAATGTTTAACTAATGGGATTTATTTTAAATACATAGATGAATTGTATGCAAATATGGTAAAAGGGATTTTTCCTGGACTGAAATTGTATCGTGTGTGTGGCTGAGGGGAAGCTGCTCATTACTGTGATAAATTATGCTAACATTTTGAATAAGTTTTACTATTGTTAATTTTTTAATAATCTACAAAACTCTGATTCTTCTGTTGCAGTTATGGGAGCTCTTTTATAAACTGAAATTTGTTTATACATACATCGCACCATGGCAGATTACTTGGGGCTCTGCCTTTCATGCCTTTGCTCAGCCCTTTGCAGTGCCACGTATCCTGAACACTTCTTGTGTGACATGTCTAACAAGTTTGTTTTGCTTGTTTTTTTTTTTGTGTTTTTTTCCTTTGATGCATATGATGCTAGAGTCAGACAGGGTAGGGGGTGAGAGTGAGTGAGTGAGTGAGTGAGTCAGGGCCAGGAAAGTCTACAAGCTAGGGATTCCAACTCGGGTTGCCCAGATGCACCTAATGTGTCCTTATTTCTAACCACTTCACCAGCAAGCAGGAGACGCACATGTTTTATAAGCTTTATTTTTCACAAAACTTTCCAAACTTCCTTGACTCCGCCTCTTCCAGACTCAGCCATGTTGTTTGTGCAGGCCATTGTGTCTGCTGTGTTTTCCACACCTTTAAACCCTTTTCTTGGCAGTGCCATTTTCATTACCTCTTATGTGCGTCCAGTGCGCTTCTGGGAGAGAGAATACAAGTAAGAGTGTGTTTTTTTTTTTTGCCCTTGCATATTTCTAAATATCTTAATCTCTTTTAAATGGTCGTATTTTGTTTCAGCACTAAAAGAGTCGATCACTCCAATACTAGGCTTGCCTCGCAGCTTGACAGAAATCCTGGTAAAACTTTCAAAAGTTTCACATAGAAATACAGTGTTTAGTTAAGATCTAGAGTTGTCTCATGCATCTGTCTGTGGTTTTCTCAGGTTCAGATGATAATAACCTGAACTCCATCTTCTACGAGCATTTGACACGCTCACTTCAGCATTCACTGTGCGGAGATCTGCAGCTGGGCCGTTGGGGGAACTTCAGCACTGGAGACTGCTTCATCCTGGCTTCGGATTACCTCAATGCTCTCGTTCACCTGGTGGAGATCGGCAATGGCCTCATCACCTTCCAGCTCAGGGGACTTGAGTTCAGGGGTAAGCGCAGAAAGAGATCCTATGACTAGATAAGGAATAGCAGATGTTAAACCTTCTGCTGTGATTTTTGTTATGTCTGAAAACTTGGTTAGCATCAGGTATATGACATGAAAAATAATCCTGAGTGTAAAAAGTTGGGTCACCATTTTACCTGCAAGAGCATACAGAACGTGAACACTTTTAATTGATTATCTTTTAGTGTACCTGTGGCCTGTATTTCATCGACCATTCTGGAACAAATTTGCTGTTGTGCATGTGGAAGATTTTAATGATACACAATCCAACACATATAGTAGAAAGCTCACAAAGTTCTTTATACTTTTACCTCAACACAGCCATTTCTGGCAAAAACATACATTTGGCATTTTTGCCAAATTATTCCACTCTCCCCACCCCTCTCTGCATGGAGGCATTAAATGCGCTTCCATGCAGAGAGGGGTGGGGTGTTTTCATAATGCATATTTGGTGAAAGCATGCGAAAACTATGAAATAATGATATAAAGTAAAAATATGTTATATTTTTTTTCTTCATGAAGAATGCCCGGTAGCATGATTTCGTGTAAGTTTTTTATAGAGTTTTGAATAGTATTGGCACTAATTTTTTACCAGTGTTTTTTACTAACTATGAAATCATCTCAATAGATATTTATTTATTTACTTTAAAATAATACACCTACTTGTTCTGCAGTTGGATCGTGTAGAGTTGTGTACATATCCAAGTTTCAGTCTCAACTTTACTGTGAGTTTTAAACTGGTTCGTTCTCAGAGGGCAAAAAGCAATTGTTGTGATTACATAAAACCCTTGGATGGTTTTTTAGCATTTTACGGGGGAATTGCACAGACATCAATGAGCCACTTTTCTGTCCAAACAGCTGGAAAGTTGGGATTTTCATCTGAGCTCCCCTGTAAAACAACTGAAACAAACTATCGTAAACATACATAATATGTACAGAAAATCAAGACTACAGTAAAATAGATAAATGGACAAAACTACCACCAAAGATCAGAAAAAAAAATTGTCTTTGCTCACAAAAGCTTGTTAGAATCCTCTTGATTTTTTTGTATTTTGGAACACCTCTGATTTTCAGGAAAATAAAGCCGGTTATAACCATGAAAACATCAGTGATCAGGATAGGGTTGCTGAAGATGCTCAAACTGTCTCACAAACTTCTAAAGTACACAAGGTCCAAGGTTGATTATAATGTACATAAAGTTTTCTACTTTGTTGTTTGCTACAAACTGAAATCATCAAGTGATGTGGAATTTGAGAATTTAGCGAGACTTTCATGAATCGTGTTACATATTCTCAAATCTTTGGATGTGTATATAACTGTGCATTTGAAGGAAGTGTTTGTTTTTCTGCATCAGTAATTTACATCATTTCTAATGTACAAAGGTTTTTAGAAAAGGGATTCTATTCAGAGTGCCAATGTTTAATTGAGCTTAGCTGTCCATGCCAATTAAACTTGTTGTAAGCCACTGGTCAGTGTGCGCAAGTGTGGCTGAAACAAAACTGTGCTTGGCTCAGGCCTTTGTATGACTGCAGATAGCCAAAACAAATGTTTTGAAAGGTAACTCTAATCTTCTGTACATAAGAAAGTTAGTTACCTTTTCTTCTAAACACAAACAGAAATTGTGTTCATTATGAATATAATAAATTTGATAGTCAGTAAGAAATTGCTGATTATATTGCTTGTTTTTCTCAGGCACTTATTGCCAGCAAAGGGAGGTGGAAGCAATAACCGAGGGAGTTGAAGAGGATGAAAGCTGCTGTTGCTGTGAGCCTGGGCATCTTCCTCATCTGCTCTCCTTTAACGCTGCGTTTGGCCAGTGCTGGTTGGCCTGGGAGGTTCTGGTAACTAAATACGCCCTCGAGGGCTACAGCATCACAGATAACAGTGCTGCATCTATGCTGCAGGTCTTTGATCTGCGGAGGATCCTCACCACTTACTATGTTAAGGTCAGAAGACAAGTCTTGCTGTCATATAGTAAGCTGTTATTATAAAAGCTAACTTTATTGATGCTTATTGTTAATTTTTAGGGTATTATTTACTATGTAATTGCATCTTCTAAACTGGAGGAGTGGTTGGCGAATGAAGGCTTACTGGAAGGTTTGAAGAACTGCGGAGAGAGAAATTACGTCGATCTGGATCCGACCTTTAACCCTAATATTGATGAGGATTATGATCACAGACTGGCAGGGATCTCCAGAGACAGTTTCTGCTCCGTCTACCTCAGCTGGATGCAATATTGCAACTCACGGAGAGAGAAGGTACTGACATGCTCAGTCCTCCATCAATCTATTGTTCAAGTCAAAATTGCCTAATCTTTCATAATGCTGATGGAGTTATTTGTGGTCTGCCCGTGTTTAAACACGTTTTTGAATGTTTTAAAGGATCTGATTGTTCTGGATTTTTTTTTCTTTTCATCTGCAATTACATTGAACTATAGCTTATTGTCGACTGAAGAACTGATCATATGACCAAATAAAATCTGTTTGGTTCAAGTTTTATTATCTGGCAGAAACAACTTGTACTTGACGAAACTGCTATTAGCATGTGTTTGTATATAAACATAAGGCTGTACAGTAGCTGCCAGAATTATCTCTTGTATGTCCTCACATTTTACACCTATACTCAAAGACTTGCATTGGCTTCAATTCAACTCATTGCACTCTGCCTCGTCTGTTTGGTTGGAACCCCCTCATTCACCCAAAACCCTTATGGGGGGTTTGTTCCAGAACCCCTGTGTTAAAAATCTTAAGACCAATCTTAAAACATTTCTGTTTATCTTTTTAGACATCCTTAATTATGTTATTTCTGTTTTAGCTCTCATTTGATCTATTCTGTGTAGCAGAGAAATTATTTTGCATTGTGTAGTGTTTTAACCACTATTTTCAGTACAGAGTTCGTCTAACTTGTTCATTGATCACTGTGTTTCAATGTAATGTTTTAATATAGAGAGAATACTTTAAGGTTAAGAGATTAGGGCAAGTAGATTTATGCCAATAATTAGTTAGTACAGTTATGTTCATTTTACAATTTTGTTAGTTATTAAATATTAGATGCATTAGATGTAATTCATTGTGAAGTGTAAATGCTTCATTTAATGATTAGTAATAAGAAATGAGACGACAGTCTGAATTCATGCTATTGATGTAATTGAAAAAGTCAATGGAGAACTTCAGCTGAACAAAAGTTTAATAGAATGCTGTTCTTTAGCCAAAATAAAAATAAACCTAAAATAACTAGACTAAAAGAACAAACACATTGTATTAGAAGTTTCAGATGTATTTAAAAATTCTGTATAATGAATATAATTGAAAAAGAGGTGCTATTAAAAAAGGTACAGTGAGTGATTTAAGTTTGGTAAGAGACAAAATGTTGATCTCTCGCATTCTACTACTGTTTTCAGCCTTTGGACAGTGAAAAAGACTCGCCCTTGGTTTTGCTGTGTTTTGGTCTGTGTGTTTTGGGAAGGAGAGCTCTGGGGACCGCTGCTCATCATATGTCCAGGTGGGGGCACACAAATCATGTCCTTCTCTGCAGGCTGAGAAAAACTAGATTGTATGAAAGTGTTTTGCTGCTAAAGTGAAAGAGGTTGTTTTTGTGTTCTTTTAGCAACCTGGAATCTTTCTTGTATGGGCTCCATGCCTTGTTTAAGGGAGATTTCCGGATCTCTTCTGTTAGAGATGAATGGATCTTCACAGACATGGAGCTGCTGAGGAAAGTGGTCGTGCCAGGAATTCGCATGTCACTCAAATTGCATCAGGTGAGATGACTTCGTGATATTTAATGAGGTCATTTGTTCACCGCCTAATGACTGGCCTAATGAATGGTGGTAGATCACATAAATAGTAATAAATACTTGTCTTGAAACCTTTTATGGTGGGTGATAGTGTACCCGCGAAGGAAAGTGTTCAGTAATTCGGTTTAGGAATTACGTTTTTTTTGGGAGTTAATTAAGCCACAATTTCCTTATAATACTTCACACAAACAGTTATTCTTTATAACCCATGTCCCCTTTTTGAAACAAATCTTATTCATACAAGTGTGTTTTTTCTCCCTTGAAGTCCCTTAAAGCTGCATCAGATGGAAAAAAAACTCCACAGATATAATTGTAAACAAAAAGTCATGCTTCAAAAAGGGTTTTGAACAAGCCAAAAACTCTGATTCAGTGACATCTAGGACATCGCTAAATGTTTAATTGAAAAAAAACCCCAGTCCATTTGGTTCACAATTTTAGAATTACTTGGTTTCACTAAACCATCTCTACAAATAGCAACACAAATTGAAAATAGTTTTACAAGTTTTTGATGAAAATAATAAATTTTTGTTTTAAATGTTATGCTAGCACCATGTCAAAACAACTGGTTTAGTTATTTAACTTTTTGTTTTTTTTCTTTGTATCTTTTACTCAAATATACAAATTTGTTGTTACCTGCTGTACAACTCATCTAAAGGTTGTGAAAGTATTAAAAAATGTTGATGTCGTAATATGGTGTTGAATGTGGTCAAAACCAAGGGGCAAAGTCCTGCTTTTCCACTCAATGTGTAATAGAAAGTGACTAAACTTCAGTTCCTCGACTGGCCACTTGAGGCAGACTCCAGAAGTGAGCAGGTTCTTGTTCCCTCTGTTATAACTAGCAAAAAAGAACATGTTTCACTGTCTGGCTCTAATGTGATTGGTTAATTATTAAACATTTTTTTTATTTAAGACATTATTAAAATGCATAAATTCATCCAGTAAGGCGCCTTCACCACGACTCTGTCACAGATGCTACGTGAATGTTATATTCAGTTAATGGTTAAAATCTGACTAAAAGCTAATCATTATAGAAACACAGAAACACAGTTTTGACTGTTTAACATCTTTATATGTTGTGATGAATGCATTTATATAAAAAGGTAAAAATGGCAGTGTTGATGAACAAAACAGATGATCAGAGTCTTTGATACATTTTTCATTAGGTTTTATGGGTTTAGACTTATGCATCTCCTTTAGCAGTTTATTTACACAAAATTGACTGTACCCTTTCTGCCAATCAAAATGAAGAGCTCTAATTTCAATGTTTCTGTCTTCAGGATCACTTCACCTCCCCTGATGAGTACGAGGAATCGTCAGTGTTGTTCGAGGCCATTTCCTCTCACGAGCAAACACTGGTTATTGCTCATGAGGGTGACCCCGCCTGGCGCAATGCTGTACTGTCCAACTCCCCATCTCTACTAGCTCTCAGACATGTGCTGGATGAAGGAACCAATGAATACAAGATCATCATGCTTAACCGACGCTACCTCAGCTTCAGGGTCATTAAGGTGAACAAGAAAAAATAAAGATTTAGTTAGATAAAAAAATAGATTACTAATATGTAGTTTTTGCATGTTTTATGCTTCCATAGGTGAATAAGGAGTGTGTACGTGGCCTGTGGGCAGGACAGCAGCAGGAGTTGGTGTTTTTACGTAACCGGAACCCAGAGCGTGGAAGCATACAGAATGCCAAGCAAGCATTGCGCAACATGATCAACTCTTCATGCGATCAGCCAATCGGATACCCCATATATGTGTCGCCCCTGACAACATCTTACTGTAATACACACCCCCAGCTCGGACACATACTTGGAGGACCAATCAGCATCGCTAACATACGAAACTTTATTGTAAACACGTGGCACAGGTTTGTTTGAAAGAGAGAGAAAATTCTCTCATTTTGATGTTTGTTATTGGTGTTGTTTGTTATTTGAGGCATGTCAGCATCTTAGGCTACATCATGGCTAAACAGTTATAATTTAAAATACAACAGTTGAAATAAAATGAAGCACAACAAATTTTCAGATAAAACATTCTTTCATTTAACATTTGTATCTTTCTTGGCAGACTGCGCAAGGGCTGCGGTGCTGGCTGTAACAGTGGTGGAAATGTTGAAGATTGCGATGCAGGAGGGCTGTCGTGTGGTAGTGGGAATTCTGGGAACTCTGGGACAGTAACTAGTGATTCCCAGCACAGCTCAGGACCCACAGTGCTACATGCTTACACGGCTCATTCTCTAGGTAAGCCAGTGTATGCTTAAATTTCTACTAACTGATTGAAATAACACTTTCACTGTCATTTGTATACATTTTTCAACAGCAAAGTTTGGTTTTATGCTATAACTAATTAACTGTGCTAACATGCTAACGTTAGCTTTCTGTAGATCAGGCTAGAGTTTAATTAAATTATTACCTATCATAGACCAAATGTCAAGTGGATTGGACAAGAATGTTTACATCACCAAATTGACTTCCAAACAACATGCAATTAAATTTGATATAAGTATTAAAGTAGCTCTTGAAAACACCTTTATCATTTTTGATGTATAAAGAAAAGTAGTCAAGAACTTAAAGCAAATTATACTCAACTGTGACTGGATAATTTTTACTATTGAGCGGGGTTTATCAATAGATGTGTTGGCCCTCACTACAGTCTACATCAGCTGTGGATATCAAAATCCTATCCTGTCACCTCTGGTGTTCCACATGGCTTAGTCTTAGGTCCCCTTCTTGTCCTCATTTATTTTCTTCTGATCGATTACATCAAGGAACCATTTGGCATTGGTATAAAAATTGGCTTAAAAGAGCTCAGCTTGGATTGTTCCAGAAACAGTAATTAACTCACCTCAACAGTCTCGCAATTGAGTTTCAGATCGAGTGCTAGAGTCATGGTTCATCTTAAAGCTGTGATTGAAGCGTATTTTGAGTAATATTTAATGGGAGGTGCTGGCTGAGTAAAAACGACTCTAACACTGGTAAAGTTTCAATCAACCACAAAGAAGTTGATTATTACAAGAACATATTCTAACAGACATGAAAACACATAGAAAAAGCCAGATTCTGGTTTTACCTGGTCGTTGAGAGAGAAGCTGATTCTGATTACAGAGCTTCAATGAGTTTAGGAGGAATTTCCTTTTAATCTTGAAATATCAATATCAAGTTTTATCATTACACTGATTGGTTCTTAACTTTGGAAGGCTGTGCTTCAGTGAAAACACTTTCTTTCAAAAGATGCTCTTGAGTATGATAGGTTCTCTGAGAGAAAAAGGTGAGAGATCAGTATCAGTGCGATCTTTTGAAACTCAAATATCCAAGCCTTCCCAGATCTACATCAAAAGAAAAGCTTGTTAACGTTATTCATGTCATGGGCATTTGGTACTCTTCCTTATCTGCGTGAATTTGAAAGAACCTGTTAGATGACAAGGCCATTGCTCATCTCGAAACGATCAAGGTAGGAAGGCATAGTTTATTTCATTACAGTAGGTATATGAATCAGTTGCTCTATGAACAAATTGACAAAAAGCAATAGCCATACAAAGCCATAAATAGTCATCAGGCCATCCTTGAACTCTCGCTCGCTCTTTCTCTCTAAAAAGGTACGAGTCAGAGTTCCCAGTCGGTTCAGTCTGGTCTAGTGCGTCAGTCTCCTGCACGGGCCTCTGTGGTTAGCCAATCGTCCTCGTATCGTCACAGCAGCAGCAGGCAATCTTCACTCCGTACCTCGGTCACTGGCCTGGAGCCCTGCAGACGCTCCTCCAGCTCCCAGCTCTCCTTGCGCACGCTGCCAACTTCCCTGCAGCTCCGGCTTGCCAGCAACCCAGAGCCCACAGGGCCCTCCAGCTCCCTCTCTGCACACTCCATCCCACCCTGCAAGCGCCATGCACACACCCTCGCTGGCCTGCTGGGTAACGAGGCCTTAGGGTTGGGGACGGACGGCCATCCTCACCCCCACCATCACCTCCACTACATCCATCATCACCATCACAACCCTTCGCTGTCCTGCCTGCGGAGGGATGATATCTCCTACAGGGTGCAGGTGAGTTGCTGTCTGGGAAAGGATCTTTTGTGCTGTTCAGTGTTGTTTTGATGAGCTTGTGTTTGTCTGCAGATTGTGGATGTGAGTCAGGTGTTGGACATGACGAATCATCCCAAGAGGAAGGAGCTGGTGTGGCCTGATGAAAGCATGAGGCTGAGGGCAGGGCGGAGCTTTTGGAGAGAGTGGAGCCCGCTAGAGGGAATGGAGGGGCATGTGAGTCTAATATTATCCTCTCATGTTAAAATGAGTTCATGTGTTCCTATCTACTTATCCATCCAGAGGTAAATGGTGGATAAGTCATCGCTCTATTGCAGGGTACAAACTCTTACCATTTACGCGCAAGTAAGTTTATTAAAAGGGTTTCTATTTGTGCTACATATCCTTGAAAGTTATTTATGTTCATATATAACAATTTTTTTTTTGTACAGTTTGAGCTTCAAATGTGCTTTCATTTCTGGATAACAGTTTGACGATACTTGAAAGTGTTGTAAAATGAAAGTAGTCATGATTGAGGGCTTCAGTGGTCTGAGAGTTTGACATTTTGTAGTTTGTAATTTTTGCTATTTTATTTGATCAAAATATAGCAATTCATACTAATTCAACATGTGTTGTAATTGAATAGTTTTGTTTATTTATCCTACATGTTTTATTGTATTGTTTTATTTATGTTTACTTGTTTTGACTCATTTCAAGTAGTCATATGTTGTTTAGCTTTATTTGCGTGTGAAGAAACAATTTGTTGTCTTTTCTATGTTACATTTTTAAATTAATTTAATTGTGTTTACATAGACTTTATATGGTATATACATGTTTTTTTAATAAATGGACATTTTACTACCTATTTAATATCTATGCCTAATGTCTATTTTTTATTCAAGTTAAGATTATGTGCTTTATTTTTTTTACATGGATTAGTTCATTTAAATTCAATTGTTTTACGACTTTTGGTTATAAGCTTTTTAGTTAAATTAATGCTTCAGTTAATTTCATTATAATCTAGATGAATTATTGTGTTTTGTTTTGTTTTATATAGCATTTGGTTTTATATTTTATGTTAGCTTTGTTTTTATTTTTTTCATATCAATATTCCGCTTAATTTGTATTATTGGGTAAATTATTTTGCTATTTTATTTCAATTTAGTCTTCTGGTATAGAACACAACCAGTACTGTTTATTTTGTATTTGAATTTATTCTGCTGTGGTCACTGGTTATTATTCCTAAATGTATTGTTCTATCTTATACTTACTTTGTTTGTTTTAACTCATTTCAATTAGTCAAATTTGTTTAGCTTTATTTGAAAAATGTGTATTCAAATACATTCTTACATTCTACATATTTAAATAATATCTAATATTTTATTCTAATTAGTTTCTATACTTTATTTTATTTATTTTACTTAAAAGTGAAATAGATTTTTAATTGTTTTAGCGAAATTAGGTTTATTCCATTATTATTATTACATACATTATTATTATTATGGCATTTATTTGTATCTTTTTTATGTTAGTTTTTTATTTTTCTGAATCCAGAAACCTTTTGAAAACGAGGCTCTAGTGCTAACCTACACCACTCTGTGCTGCTCCCAGCTATTTAAATAGGGTTTTAAATCATATATTTTTAAAGTTGTGACGTACAAGTGTAATTTAGGTGTTTTGTAACTTTCTGAAATAAGAAATATGACCAAAAAGTATGAACATTTCTTTCTCCCTATCTCGCTGTCTCTGTCTTCAGGTGGTTCATCGTTGGGTGCCTTGCAGTCGGGATCCAGTCGGTCGCTCTCACATCGATAAGATCATCCTGCTGGTCCAGGTGGACGAGAAGCTGGTTCCTATTATAGAGACAGGGGTGATTGAACTGGGGGCAGAGGTGTGAGAACATACACGGACACATCTGCAGGCGATGTAAGAGCAGGAAGACAGAGCACATACGTGTTGCAGGAAGCTCACTTGCTGGAATGCGGACAGAAAGCTGCCTTGCTCTGTGTTCCTCGAACATGCTGCATGAGAGATCAGCTCCAGTAAACACTTCACTGTCTCTCTCCTCATCGAGTGGCTGCATTCTCCGTCTGGTTCTTATGCTCTATGCATCTCATCAGCTGTCTGTAAACACATGCAAACTCACAGGGGACACGATACCCAGCTTTTTATTACCACTGTAAGTTTTATTCTGCCAAATTTAGTCAGGTGCAGAGTGCTGCCCTGGACATGGCGGTTCATCATGTGACAGACTGTTTTATTAGCTGCCAAGACTGATGGAAGAGTGCAGCGAGGAAGATGATGATGATGGTGGTGGTGGTAAAACAGAAGCAGGTGCTTCTGATAAGGAGCTCTCTTATATCATCCTTAGCTTTTAACCTCGTTTATTTTTGCTGAGGATTGATTGGAAAATAGAGGGTTTGTGAGAAACTTTTACTTGCACTATGATTTGATACTTTTTTATTTGCAGCTGTGCACTAATTTCTAAGAAAACACGTTATTTATTACTCAGCGATTTTTCCATTGCCACAGTAAAAATGCCTGACTCATCATTTCAGCCATCTCAACAGGTTCTCTTTAGCTTGAATACAGAGGTGGTTTGTCCCACACTTAGTTATGTATGAATATATAAATGTGTCTGTAAAAAGATTTGGCTTTAAATATTTATTACTGTATTTACATTTTGTTATATTCTTTTTCATTTATAGGACAAATAAATAATGCTCAAATATGATGTGATTTGCGATGATTTCATGAGAGTGACTGTGGTAAGAATGGTTAGTGATTTTGGGACAATGTTGTGACGAAGCAGTCCATGAGTAGGGATGATGAACAATGTTCAAAATTAGGATCCCATATGAATTCTAAATGTCAAAAAAGTCAAGTGTTTGATGGGCTGCAATACAGTAGTCAGTGTCTGTATCCACACGCCATTGAGCCTGATGGGAGAGTCTGTGTTGCCAATCCAAGATGGAGTGAAATTGTGAATGCATGAGGTTTGGGAGAATAGTTTTTTCTGTGACTAAATATCAAGTTTTATCATTACACTGATTGGTTCTTAACTTTGGAAGGCTGTGCTTCAGTGAAAACACTTTCTTTCAAAAGATGCTCTTGAGTATGATAGGTTCTCTGAGAGAAAAAGGTGAGAGATCAGTATCAGTGCGATCTTTTGAAACTCAAATATCCAAGCCTTCCCAGATCTACATCAAAAGAAAAGCTTGTTAACGTTATTCATGTCATGGGCATTTGGTACTCTTCCTTATCTGCGTGAATTTGAAAGAACCTGTTAGATGACAAGGCCATTGCTCATCTCGAAACGATCAAGGTAGGAAGGCATAGTTTATTTCATTACAGTAGGTATATGAATCAGTTGCTCTATGAACAAATTGACAAAAAGCAATAGCCATACAAAGCCATAAATAGTCATCAGGCCATCCTTGAACTCTCGCTCGCTCTTCTCTCTAAAAAGGTACGAGTCAGAGTTCCCAGTCGGTTCAGTCTGGTCTAGTGCGTCAGTCTCCTGCACGGGCCTCTGTGGTTAGCCAATCGTCCTCGTATCGTCACAGCAGCAGCAGGCAATCTTCACTCCGTACCTCGGTCACTGGCCTGGAGCCCTGCAGACGCTCCTCCAGCTCCCAGCTCTCCTTGCGCACGCTGCCAACTTCCCTGCAGCTCCGGCTTGCCAGCAACCCAGAGCCCACAGGGCCCTCCAGCTCCCTCTCTGCACACTCCATCCCACCCTGCAAGCGCCATGCACACACCCTCGCTGGCCTGCTGGGTAACGAGGCCTTAGGGTTGGGGACGGACGGCCATCCTCACCCCCACCATCACCTCCACTACATCCATCATCACCATCACAACCCTTCGCTGTCCTGCCTGCGGAGGGATGATATCTCCTACAGGGTGCAGGTGAGTTGCTGTCTGGGAAAGGATCTTTTGTGCTGTTCAGTGTTGTTTTGATGAGCTTGTGTTTGTCTGCAGATTGTGGATGTGAGTCAGGTGTTGGACATGACGAATCATCCCAAGAGGAAGGAGCTGGTGTGGCCTGATGAAAGCATGAGGCTGAGGGCAGGGCGGAGCTTTTGGAGAGAGTGGAGCCCGCTAGAGGGGATGGAGGGGCATGTGAGTCTAATATTATCCTCTCATGTTAAAATGAGTTCATGTGTTCCTATCTACTTATCCATCCAGAGGTAAATGGTGGATAAGTCATCGCTCTATTGCAGGGTACAAACTCTTACCATTTACGCGCAAGTAAGTTTATTAAAAGGGTTTCTATTTGTGCTACATATCCTTGAAAGTTATTTATGTTCATATATAACAATTTTTTTTTGTACAGTTTGAGCTTCAAATGTGCTTTCATTTCTGGATAACAGTTTGACGATACTTGAAAGTGTTGTAAAATGAAAGTAGTCATGATTGAGGGCTTCAGTGGTCTGAGAGTTTGACATTTTGTAGTTTGTAATTTTTGCTATTTTATTTGATCAAAATATAGCAATTCATACTAATTCAACATGTGTTGTAATTGAATAGTTTTGTTTATTTATCCTACATGTTTTATTGTATTGTTTTATTTATGTTTACTTGTTTTGACTCATTTCAAGTAGTCATATGTTGTTTAGCTTTATTTGCGTGTGAAGAAACAATTTGTTGTCTTTTCTATGTTACATTTTTAAATTAATTTAATTGTGTTTACATAGACTTTATATGGTATATACATGTTTTTTTAATAAATGGACATTTTACTACCTATTTAATATCTATGCCTAATGTCTATTTTTTATTCAAGTTAAGATTATGTGCTTTATTTTTTTTACATGGATTAGTTCATTTAAATTCAATTGTTTTACGACTTTTGGTTATAAGCTTTTAGTTAAATTAATGCTTCAGTTAATTTCATTATAATCTAGATGAATTATTGTGTTTTGTTTTGTTTTATATAGCATTTGGTTTTATATTTTATGTTAGCTTTGTTTTTATTTTTTTCATATCAATATTCCGCTTAATTTGTATTATTGGGTAAATTATTTTGCTATTTTATTTCAATTTAGTCTTCTGGTATAGAACACAACCAGTACTGTTTATTTTGTATTTGAATTTATTCTGCTGTGGTCACTGGTTATTATTCCTAAATGTATTGTTCTATCTTATACTTACTTTGTTTGTTTTAACTCATTTCAATTAGTCAAATTTGTTTAGCTTTATTTGAAAAATGTGTATTCAAATACATTCTTACATTCTACATATTTAAATAATATCTAATATTTTATTCTAATTAGTTTCTATACTTTATTTTATTTATTTTACTTAAAAGTGAAATAGATTTTTAATTGTTTTAGCGAAATTAGGTTTATTCCATTATTATTATTACATACATTATTATTATTATGGCATTTATTTGTATCTTTTTTATGTTAGTTTTTTATTTTTCTGAATCCAGAAACCTTTTGAAAACGAGGCTCTAGTGCTAACCTACACCACTCTGTGCTGCTCCCAGCTATTTAAATAGGGTTTTAAATCATATATTTTTAAAGTTGTGACGTACAAGTGTAATTTAGGTGTTTTGTAACTTTCTGAAATAAGAAATATGACCAAAAAGTCTGAACATTTCTTTCTCCCTATCTCGCTGTCTCTGTCTTCAGGTGGTTCATCGTTGGGTGCCTTGCAGTCGGGATCCAGTCGGTCGCTCTCACATCGATAAGATCATCCTGCTGGTCCAGGTGGACGAGAAGCTGGTTCCTATTATAGAGACAGGGGTGATTGAACTGGGGGCAGAGGTGTGAGAACATACACGGACACATCTGCAGGCGATGTAAGAGCAGGAAGACAGAGCACATACGTGTTGCAGGAAGCTCACTTGCTGGAATGCGGACAGAAAGCTGCCTTGCTCTGTGTTCCTCGAACATGCTGCATGAGAGATCAGCTCCAGTAAACACTTCACTGTCTCTCTCCTCATCGAGTGGCTGCATTCTCCGTCTGGTTCTTATGCTCTATGCATCTCATCAGCTGTCTGTAAACACATGCAAACTCACAGGGGACACGATACCCAGCTTTTTATTACCACTGTAAGTTTTATTCTGCCAAATTTAGTCAGGTGCAGAGTGCTGCCCTGGACATGCGGTTCATCATGTGACAGACTGTTTTATTAGCTGCCAAGACTGATGGAAGAGTGCAGCGAGGAAGATGATGATGATGGTGGTGGTGGTAAAACAGAAGCAGGTGCTTCTGATAAGGAGCTCTCTTATATCATCCTTAGCTTTTAACCTCGTTTATTTTTGCTGAGGATTGATTGGAAAATAGAGGGTTTGTGAGAAACTTTTACTTGCACTATGATTTGATACTTTTTTATTTGCAGCTGTGCACTAATTTCTAAGAAAACACGTTATTTATTACTCAGCGATTTTTCCATTGCCACAGTAAAAAATGCCTGACTCATCATTTCAGCCATCTCAACAGGTTCTCTTTAGCTTGAATACAGAGGTGGTTTGTCCCACACTTAGTTATGTATGAATATATAAATGTGTCTGTAAAAAGATTTGGCTTTAAATATTTATTACTGTATTTACATTTTGTTATATTCTTTTTCATTTATAGGACAAATAAATAATGCTCAAATATGATGTGATTTGCGATGATTTCATGAGAGTGACTGTGGTAAGAATGGTTAGTGATTTTGGGACAATGTTGTGACGAAGCAGTCCATGAGTAGGGATGATGAACAATGTTCAAAATTAGGATCCCATATGAATTCTAAATGTCAAAAAAGTCAAGTGTTTGATGGGCTGCAATACAGTAGTCAGTGTCTGTATCCACACGCCATTGAGCCTGATGGGAGAGTCTGTGTTGCCAATCCAAGATGGAGTGAAATTGTGAATGCATGAGGTTTGGGAGAATAGTTTTTTCTGTGACTAAATATAAAATGAAAGAATGTACCTGTTAACTGTTAACTCTGTGATCATTTGTTTGCAATGTTGAAAATTGATGTTAAGTTAAGAATTTTAGCATGCGATAACATATGAATTATGTCGAAGTGATTCCAAACTTATTGTCAAAATATATTGACTATTTTAAAACATTTTAGGACTTACTTGTGTTATGCAGTTACATTTTTAGCCAAGAAAAATCTTTCCTAGAATGACTGTCAGAGACACAATTTCTTAAACAGTTTGTAAAACATGCAGGATTATACTGTGAATGGAGCAAAAACCTTTATTATAATGAGAATATGAAATAAACCTTTAATACACCATTAAGAATAAACAGAGATAGAAATGTCCACTGCAGTTGAAACAGGGTTTTTTGGCCTTGATGGGTTTATAATTTGTTTTTATTTTTCGAATGTATTGCGTTATTGGTGTTATGTTACAGGTATATATATTTTACACACTGTCCGTGTCTGACAAGGTCGTGACGAAGGGAATAAATCACACATCAACAACCGTTGGTAATAAACTTTAATGATAATAATTCACTATCTGGGTCGCATTTGCCATTCTGGATGTGTAGACTACAGCTGTAAAAAGAATCATTTTACAAGCAGCAATGGACCACATTTTATTTTGGAGACAGAAATCAAATTTCATGTAATAGGTCTGTCAGCAAATTATGTTTTTGATTAATAACTACGGTTTGTTTGCGGTCATAAAACTTGTTATTGGACACGGTGGAAACTGACCTTTTGTCTGGTTGAGAATCGTGTGGTGTCACACACAAATATAAGGTTATTACCTGAGAAACATTAACAAACAAATTGTACACGAATGTGGAATTTAAAAAAGATATAAGTAGCATCATCTCAACAGGACAAGTCATTTGACTTATGAGCGTGATCTGATCACGTGCTAGTTTTCTCTCGATAATTAAAATTATCCGGTGAGGAAATTCTTAGCGAATGATTAAAACGATAATTTAAACACTATGTAAACTTTTCAGTGTTTTACAAAAGGGCTAAGCTCATTTGCATTATTATTCTTCATTCTGTGTTTTACTTTTTAGCCGCCTCTTTTTGCTTCATTTTCAATAAAACTCAAGGCACATGATCGACAGGTCACGAGGTCTGGAACCTCCGCTGAAAGCTCTAAAATGATTGGATGCTGCGTTTTATTTGGTTCTTATGATTGGACGAACCACAACGTTTACGTGCTCTGATTGGCTGCTGCGCATGCGTTCTTGACTTCAGTATGCATTAAAGAGTCTCGTCGATTCTGTTGAGGGAGCTCGGGTGATAAAGATACACAACACGGGTAAGCGCTTATAAACAAAATGTATTTTGAGGTATTATAAAGCCATTTTCGGTCGGTAATATACTCGTAAGGTAACCTCTTTTATAAGCTCAAACGAGTTGAGTTTTATTCTCACTAGAGAATAAAGATGGTCACATTATGGTCACAAGATTGTTTACATTATTCAAGAACCCTGCTTATCGACGAATTTCGGTTATCCTTTCTGCATCACCATGATGTACTGCTCAAAAAATAATGTAACAGTATTGTGTATTTTTTGTGATACTGTTTTAGTTGCTGGTTTAGTGGGTTTATATGGATAAGATGTTTCATAGTCTGTGTGTGTGTGTGTGTGTGTATGTATGTATATATATATATATATATATATATATATATATATATATATATATATATATATATATATATAATTTCATACTGTATTTATAGATTATTTCAATGTTTTATGCATGGTTATAGAGGCTTATAGCCTATTTGTATAAATATGTAGTAATTGAATGTTTAATACTATTTTGCTGACTATCCACAGTTATAAAACAATAACGTCTTCACTTGTTTTGTTCTACAAGAGAAAATGTGAAATTATGTTTCCTTTCTGCTTAATATGATCAAGAGTTTGACATTTTTTACATAAATTATATTAATAATTTGAGATTCAATGCCATTTGATGTAGGCAATGCTGAATTTATTTCATGACATTTTTTGCAGACTGCAGAGATGAGGCTACAGACCACAGCAGCAGTTTTGGCTCTCACCCTGAGCCTTGGGCTGGTGGTGTGCGGCTTCCCTGCTGAACTTCCAGAAAACGGGAAGCACTGGGTAGTTATGGTAGCAGGGTCTAATGGATGGTACAATTACAGACACCAGGTAAGAAACTACTTAAAAAAAAAAAAGAGAGAGAGAGAATTACTAGTTGAGAGAATTAATTTGGAATCTATTGTCTTTTATTTGTATGGACACAGGCTGATGTGTGCCATGCTTATCAGATTGTGCATAGAAATGGAATTCCTGATGAGCAGATCATAGTGATGATGTTTGATGATCTCGCTCTCAGTCCAGAGTGAGTATAACAAATCATTTGAAAATAAGATGCTGGGAATGAAAGTGCAAGATGGTTCTACAACTTCCACTTTCATAAATACTCAAAGCACCTGTTATTGGCCTCTGTTAAGAGGGAAAACTATTTAGTATGTGTTCAGCTTTTCTTTAATGATGTTGTTTTTTACTTCAGCTACAGCAATGGGACTGCCGAGTGAAATCTGAGATGGTGTTTTTTTTTACTTAATATACATCTTTAACCAACTTTTTAGTCTCTGTGTTTTTATTGGAATATTGTTTAGATAATTTAAGTAAACAAAAAGTAACTTAAGTTCTACAGCTGTATTAAGTGAATCAATTGTTTTACTTTGCCACAATAGTATAGGCTTTTATTTATAGTATAGGATATAACAATAATAAAACACTCTCTTCATACTTTTAAATTTGCCTTTTAATTATATTTACTGTTTTCAAACTTAACACTTTATTAAAAGTAATTCTACTGTGCCCATGAAATTTCTCCTAATCTTTGCAAAGTTCAAAGCAAGTTCAAAAATAACTTCAAAAATATATAGATAGATCTTCATTGATTTTAATACACTTCATTTGTGTAATATAGTTTATAAAACTTTTTTTGTTCTATTTCACAGAAGTGTCTTTTTTTAAAAGGTATCTGGATGAATTTTTAGAGATCATGTACAAAACCTTTAAACGCTAACGATGTCAAAATAAATTGTAATTCGTTTACATATTCATATATAAAAAATAGGTCAAAGCTGGTCTTCATTTGATCTTTTTATTGCTCACTTTATCTCTTTAGTGCCTTTCCATGAGTTTATAACTAGGTCATGAGTTCCATCCTAATCACTTTCAGAATGAAAATGTGTGGTGACTTTTTATTCTTTGTTTTATAAGCAAGCAAGAAAGAATTGGGCCTCTTCAGTAGAATTTGTTTCAGTGATTCAGAATGCCTTATTTCAGTTTTGTTTTTGCAGTTTAAAACTGTTTAGTTTGTATTACACTTATGATCCATGTTTGTCTGCGTGTGTAGCAACCCTACACCAGGAGTGGTCATAAACAGACCCAATGGATCAGATGTTTACAAAGGAGTGCTGAAGGACTACACCGGTGATGTGAGTCTGTTTTGTCTCTTCAGATGAGATCAAATGTTGTGTACCATCTTTCATTGCTGTCATCTGTGATTCACAGGATGTGACCCCTGAGAACTTTCTGGCTGTTCTGAAAGGTGATGCGGCTAAAGTGAGGGGAGGATCTGGGAAAGTGCTGAAAAGGCAAGTTACCACAGAGAATCAACCGGTCATGGAAAACGTGCAAAATCCAGATCGAGCATAGTGCAATGTAGTAAAACAGGTCTTGTGATCGAAGAGTATTTTTCTGTTCTTCTTCTTCCTGGCAGCGGTCCAAATGATCATGTGTTTGTGTATTTCACTGATCATGGAGCACCAGGTCTGCTGGCCTTCCCCAATGATGATGTAAGCATTTTCTACTTCCTGTTTAGCTGAAACAGATCATCAAAGGTTCTTCTATCACCGACACAATGAGAACACAGAAGTGTTTTTACATAAAAGCAATGAATGGAGTTTACTTACAATGCATTATTGTATATTCAAGATGGTTTGAGACTTTGTCAGTCTCCAAATAAATGAGCCTGTACGTTAACTTGCATGAAGCGCATTCCTGTAATGAGTTACCAGGAGATGATTAGATTAACTTTCTGTGCAGACCGCTTTTTCATTAACGTTGTCTTGTATTTTCTTTAGTACTTATTATTTTCCAATGCATAGCATATTTAAATGCATTCACGTTGCTTGTTTTGATGTCCTAATTGTTTGAAATCTTACCTTGCTTTCAGCTTCATGTTGAAGACCTGATGGAAACTATTATGTTCATGCATGAAAACAACAAATACAAGAAGGTGATGTTCATTTTTCGGTATTGATTATGTTTAGAGGAATTCATCTTTTCCTAAAGATACGTGGAGCACTAAATAACATGCTAATAATTTCATATTCGGCTGCTTAGATGGTGTTTTATGTGGAAGCCTGTGAATCTGGCTCAATGATGGAAAATCTTCCTGTTGACATCAATGGTGATTTTTTTTTTTCCTTTTTCCTTCTTTTTCTCCTCGTTATATAACGTTTGTGTATAATCTTGGTTTGTCTCTAATTGTGTCTCAGTCTATGCAACCACTGCTGCAAACCCTGATGAGTCCTCCTATGCCTGCTACTTCGACGAGGCTAGAGACACTTACCTGGGAGACTGGTACAGCGTCAACTGGATGGAGGACTCAGATGTGGTTAGTAGTACGCAATTTAAAAGTGTCTCTTTTTTTCCATTCAATCATCAGGCCTTAAATAATTTAGAATGTGATCCCTTGAAGCAGACAAATGGTCAAAGCCAGATATATTTTTACAACAGCAGATCCCAGATTTAAGGAAAATTGTAAACAAATATGTATACAATATTGGGGACATTAATCACAGAACAAATGGAACCAAAACGGACATTATTAGGATTTAGAAGAGACCAAGTCCTAGAAACAAGATGTAGGATGGACATACCAGACTAACACATGCTTTTCTTCTAAAAAGAAATGGACTAAGTGAATTTGTGAACTTTGTTGTGGATGAGTTAAAAGGAAATGTTTGTTACCATGAAATGATCATGTCGCTGTCAAGAATTCAAAGAAAATAAAGACAGAAGCAGGTTTTACGAAAACTAGAGTCTACCTTTTAACACCATTTCAAAACTATATTATAATTTTGGGATGTGTACAAAAATATTTTTTATTTTAAAATACCTAACTGCAGCATTGAAATAAACGTTTTGGTTTCTTAAACTTTTCAGAGCTTTAAAGATCTAAAGAATGACTATAATTAAAAATTTTCATTACTTTTTCAAAAATATATAATGGTAGCAGTTGAAGATTTTTAGTCGTGTGCAATTTTAGGCCCTTTTAAGGGGTGCTATAACCATTCATCGTAGCACCCCTTAAACATTCTTGTCAGTTGTCATTTACATTCTTGTCAGTTTCACGAGGAGCTGAAACATCTGAGCTCGTTCTGTTTCTGCACAGATGCAGGTTTGTTGCTGGTGCTGGTGAATGACAACTGAGTCACCCACTACAAGAGCAAACATGGCGCTGAACCTGCCTAATGTGTTCACAAACTCTGCTGCACCTTATTAATATCTGATAATCTGAGGACCCAACACGCGTATCATGTAACTGCTATTTAAACCAGTCTAGAAACCATTTAGCCATAGTTTAATGTGGATCAAACAAGTAAAAGAGGCCTGAACAGAATAAATCGATAAATAGCAAAGTACTCAAAATTCATTCATCTTCATGTCGGTTTTATTCCCTTTCGGGGTCGCCACAGCGGAATGAACCGCCAACTCTCTGGCATATGTTTTACGCAGCGGATGTCCTTCCAGCCGCAACCCATCGCTGGGAAACATTCACACACACATTCACTGTTTAACACTATGGGCAATTGTTCTTAGTCAATTCATTTATACTGCATGTCTTTGGACTTGTGGGGAAACCAGAGCACCCGGAGAAAACCCACGCGATCACGGGGAGAACATGCAAACTCCACACAGAAATGCCACCTGCCCCAGCCGAGCCTAGAACCAGCGACCTTCTTGCTGTGAGACGACCGTGCTACCCACTGCGCCTCCGTGACGCTTAGTTCTCAAAATGTTCAGTTCAAAATTTGAGCTCTCTTATTCCTTCATTAAATATGAAGAGAATAATTCATATTCTGTAAGCTTGAGAGAGTGCTACTGAAAAAGACAGAAAAAAAAGTTTACTTAATAGCTTGATTGGTTAAATATGTTGTGTCGTCATTGTTTCTGCATATGTATTCTTATGTACCAAGTAAACCAGTATATAATTGTATAGTTTATAAGTTAAATATTCAGAAAACTTATAATGCTTTGATTGTACTCATTTGATCTAAAACAAAATTCTCAATACATCATGCAGGACCAACAATTTGACCTTAAAATTGCACCAAATGTCAACCTTTTTTCTGAAATGTTAGAACACAGCAGAACACACTATAATGTCTAAGCATTTTACTGAAAATTCACAGGAAAAAGAACCAAATGTTTCCCTTTTTATAGATTAAGCAAATATAATTTTTAGATAATATAGTGCTTATATTGTAAGCCTTTAACTAACACATTTTAACACAAACAATGTACAGTATCTATCACAAATTTGTCTGAATTTATCACAAGTTTAACCAATATATGTTTTCTTTAGAAGCTGAGGTCCCCAGAAGCTTGAATCCAAGAATTGCTCCTGGCCTTAATTATATTAGCACTACTTTACAAAAGATCTATTTCCAAATCTGTGGACATAGCTGTTTTTTTGTTGTTTATTCCTTCAGGAAGATCTGAGCAAAGAGACTTTGGCCAGGCAGTTTAAGATTGTAAAGGCCAAAACGAACACCAGTCATGTGATGCAGTATGGAAACAAGGTAAACAACACACAGGTTTCAAAAAGGACTCTTGAGCTGTTCACTTTCCCTTTATATATTTATATATTGATGTTTATTTGCCACATATTCTTGGAAGTAAATTAGAGTATTGATTTCTAGTTTACACTAATCTTATTGGACTATATGTGACCTTTTTTTGTCCTGCAAATCTTTCAAATGTGTTTGTTTCAGACGCTGGCCCACATGAAGGTGATGGCATTTCAGGGTAGTAATAAAGCCGTGGGTACTGCAGGCGAGCCAGCCTCTCTCCCTGAGATTGCTCATCCTGACCTCATGAGCAGCCCAGATGTACCTCTTGCAATCCTGAAGAGAAAACTCCAGAAGAGCAATGATGTTCGTAATGTTGTCAGTTACATGAATGAGATTCATACTCATCTGCAGGTATGAATTATCACATTTTGCATTTAAACTGGTCTTGCTTTGCTTTCCAAATTCTAAAATGTGACATTAAAAACATTTTTAACCTTAGGCTCTGAATTATGAAATGAATGGAAAACCTAAAGATGTTTGAAGATATTACAATAATCTTCCATACTTAACATTCGTTATGTTTACTTTTTGTAATTTTATTCCATATACTTTTTTTAACTGTAAATTTCCAATTAGCCATCATTCTCTTTGTTTTTTTCAAACTAAAAATATTTATTACAGGATTTATTCACATTTAGTTTATCAGCATGCATTCCAAAATTTCCCATAAACTTGTATTTCTTATTTAAGTTGTAATATTTGCTGTATTTAAACAGGGTTTCTACTAGGTCTTAAAAAGTATTAAAGCGTCTAACATTTAAAAGCTCACATTTTAAGATCTTTAAAAAGTAATAAATTCACTGTCCTAAGTCTTAAATCGCTTTTCACAGATCTTATTTTTCAGATACTCATATTAATCTTATCTGATGTTTGTTGCTTGGGGTTGCCAGAGATTAGGAAAATACTCCTAAATGCTAAAAAAATGATGGTTTGGGTTGCCACAGTTTAAGAAAATGTGCATGAATGCTCAAAAACATAAAAGGCATGGTTACGGTAACTTGAAAGCTTGAAAGTCAGGAGTGTCCAAAGTTGGTCCTGGAGGGCCACTGTCCTGCAGATTTTAGTTGTAACCCTGCTGTAGTATGCATACTACTCTACTTCAGCCAATCAGAGGACCATAATTAGTGCCACAGGTGTGTTTCATGATGGTTGAACCAAAAATGTGCAGGACTCCGGCTCTTCAGGACCAACGTTGGACACCCCTGTCTTAAGTGATTGCTGCGGTTGCCAGATATTGACATGAGACTCAAAAATGTTTAACAATGTGATGGTAAGCGTTGCCAGAGATTAAGAAAACCCGAGATCTTGATCATGGCAATATTATGATCAGGTAAGAGTGGGTGGACAATTGGTTGGCTGCAGTCACAACACTGGAAATGAAATAAACTCCAATATAACACAAACTGAGTTGACTAATATGTGTTTTAATTTGTTAACTACAAATGATATGGTGTCTGTTTGTATATTCAGGTGCGAGAACTGCTTGCAAATACTATGCGTAAGATCGTGGAGCATGTGGTGCAGGACAAAGAGGAAGCACAGGATTATCTGAGCGCTCGGGAGAAGCTCAGACAGCATAAATGTTACAAAACCGCCGTCACGCACTACAAGAAACACTGCTTTAACTGGCATGAGCAGAAGGTACGAACAGCCCTGCTTCCTTCTCTGGTGACTGCTTGACTTTGAGCACACCTGACCGCTCCGCTCTCTCTTTTTACTGCAGTTTGAATATGCTCTGAGACACCTGTATGCTCTAGTAAACCTGTGTGAAGGAGGATACCAGGTCCACAGGTAAAAAAAAACTCCATTGTTTTCAACCGGCATTTCTTTTTTTTTGTCTGTACTAAAAATCTATATATTTTTTAAATCCCAATATTTGTTGAGCTTTCATAATACAAACATTAAAGATGCAGCCATAGAAGTTGTAATACCTTCACCCGGCACAACACTATAGAGATAAATTAACACTAAGAGGTAAATTAACATTAAAAGAAATTTATGACCCTCCCCCTCTACCCACTCTCAGCAAAGTTTAACAGTAATTTCACAAGACTTCAAATGAGGGCTATAATTAGGTATAGCTTATGTTCAGGTATACATTATGCATTTTAAAGAGAAGATTACATGTATATGCATGTACATTTGTATATGTATATAAATTTTTTATTTATGTTAGTTCCTTTTCATGTATGGTTTTTTTACGTAATCTTCTCTTTAAAAATGTTTATATATGAGAAAATAAGGGTATGTGAGCTCCATCGCTGTGTGCTTATGGACTGGAATATAGGAATTGTGATGCATTCTCTTGGAGAGATTTTTTTTTCTGCCTAACATAAAGAAAGGATGTTGTAAAGCAAACATGTTTTTAGCCTTAAAGAAGAATTAAATAGTTTAAGAAATGTTTGCTTTATAAACAGCGCCCTCTGTCTCTGTACAGTTACAGTTTGTAACTTATTACCTCTGTTCTAATTCATAACCTTGAGAAAGCCAGTCTCTAATAAACAGTTAAAAAAAGTTATCAGAAGTATTGTGCTGGAATTGACAGTTGAAATTGCAGCTTGTGGATTTTCTAGTTTGAGATGTTCTAGACCCTTCTACTGTGTCTGTAAGGTCTCCCGTCTCCTGTTTCTCTCTCCAATCGAGTCATGTTCAATTCCAGGTTTAGTGCATAAAAGAACATCATGAATGTTCATGATGATTTAATGGTCACCTACCTGAAACTGTTAAAATCCCATCACAACTAACGCATCTGGTTTTATACACATTAAAATATGACTGGTGCCTAGTGACCCATGGATGACCTTTTTAAATAAATGTTGAATATCTCAAAGACTATAACCGCTCTAATACATTTTAGAATTGTTTTTTACTTCACAATAATGTCATTAATGTTACTCTAAAACAACTCTCTTCATGGTGGACATTAAGCTACTGAGGGTAGTTTAGAATATTGTACCAGTCCTGGGATGCACTACTTCCTCTTTTTATTTCTTTGGGCAAAATGAACATCATTCAAATTGCTTGTGTAAAAAAAAAAAAAAGCTTTAAAAGTTTGACTCCACCAAGGCTGAAGAACACACAATTGTATAATGTGTTAGACTTGATTGTAAATTATTTTTTTAACAATTGCATGAATTGGGAGTACTAACAACAAATGGTTTCAAAAGATTATATTTTTAATTAAAAAAGAATGTAAATATAAACTTATTGATGCTTTTCACAGAATCACGGCAGCCATGGATGACGTGTGTTACTTCAGAGAGTAAGATTTGAAATTTAGCCTCAGGAAACTGCTGACGCGCTGCTGTTTGCACAGAACAATCGGACTGTGGGCGAATCTGCTCCTCACACACCACCTTTGATCTGTTTTTATGACCTATTTCTTTTTAATGTGGATTTGCAACTTTTTTTTTGCTTTATCTGACTTTTACTGACTTTTTTTTTTACTTGTTTTAACAATTCTGAAATGAAGAAAATGTTGCTTGAAAATAGATAAGCCTGGTTCTTAAAACAGCTGGAACTATTCCTTTCGTGTAGAAAAATCAAAAATACATTTAAAAATAAAAAAATATTATATGTTTTTATTAAACTTGTAGGATTGTGTTTGGCTGAGCCATGACGATTTTTATCATTTGTTGGGTAAAAAGCAACAAGAATCTTTATCTCTGCACACTGCTTCAAAGTAGAGTGATCAAAAGAACCTGGCGTGTTTGGCTCTGCTTGGTGAAAAGTGTCTAAAATAAATGACCAGGGCTCACTCAACCCAAATGAGCAGGTTTGCGTTCATTGTAATGGCTGAGGTTTCCAGCTGTGCTATTATGTGTTTAGAGCTCCTTGTGTTAACAGTAAATTGGAGTTCTCAAACCACTGAATAAAAGAGAAGCGTTTGTTTCAGGAAAAGGGAGTTTGCACTGTGTAACAAATCACTGAAAGATGTTCAGCCGTCCTGTCAATGGAGAATCTGCTTTAAATGATTGAATATAAAATCATAATAAACATGATTGAGTTGGCTTTGAAATTCAGTGTTTTGTCTATTTTTCAGACAACTTAATGTTCAAAAGGCTTATAAATAATTTGGTTAAAAAAATTGTTTGATTGTGAATTTTTCTGAATGTACTGAATTCTCCAAACATACTGTTCATCTAAATGTATTAATCAAATGTCTGTGTAGCCTATTGCTGTGTGCTACCTTATATCACTTTGTGTTATCTCCAGGCGCTTTATTTTTCTTAGCTTTGTGACCAACATATGTCCACTTCTACCTTTTCATCACTAAATAGTTTTTTTTTATGTAGTGATAGTGTACCAGTTGATACTAAGGGAAAATCTTGTCCGGCCCTTCCAAAACAGGGCGAGATATCCAAGTTATGATGGATGCTTCATGTCTTTCTGACAAGGATTATGTTTGTACATGAAAGTCCATGAACACTAAAACATTCCTTCATGAGGTTAAGTATATGACAATGTCAGGTTGGCAGAAGGTTGTAAACCCATTCTGAAGAAGAATGATGAAAACTTTAGAAGTATCAGGTACATATTTTGCCATCACAAAACATTTTTAGATGCTTTTACTGCCAGTTTTACCCATCCCTAAAATTAAATTTAAGTAGTAGCGTACTATTTACTTGTTTCCTTCTGTCATGTACGTTTTATGAATTATGCTACATCCTCAACACACACAGAGCATTTAACAAGAAAATTCACCAAAATCTCAGGAGGCTGAAATGCCCTCTAGTTTTTACCCTTTAAAATCGCCCAATCAGCTTTTTTTTAATTGTTAAGAATATATAGAGACCATAATGCAGGATGCACAATTTGTAATCGATGTTTATTCATATGTAATAATTTAACTTGAAAACTTTGAAAACGTCTGTGGACGCTCGGCGTTCCTCTTAACGTGCAAAAAGCATACCCAATTAACCTGAAAAAGAATTAAAATTTCTATAAATGCCCCACATAAAAATTCCTTTGTTACATCAACATACATTTTTATCAAATAATGTAATTCATTAAAAGAACGACAAAATCCGTCACTGAGCCCCAACCTTGCTGCTAACAGCAAACATCCTGTTAGCCAGCTGAGACAATCAATCACACGCCTCACGATGATGTTTGCTGGGCAGTTTCAACGTGCGGCCGCAGGGAGGCGCAGCTGAACTCCCCACAAACACGAAAGAGTTTGAAATAATGGTTTGGAAACTTCCCGTAACTATTGGTGATTCTCACCTGGAGCCTCTTGGGGTTAAAGCAGACAGGAGTGAGTGAATACACTCTGTTCCAGGACTGTTCAAGACCGCTGACTGTTCTCAGAGGGACGAGTTTCCTCAGGAAACTGTTTGGGAATGCCTCACCTGAACCCTCCAGACATGGATTGTCCCATGTAAAGGATTTTAAAGCCAAACCAGGAAGCCGAGGTTCCGACGATTCAGGTAATGAAGACTCTCCACATCAAATCGACATATCCACAAAGCAACACATGTCGTTAGAAAAGCTGCCACTAGACTGACTAAGATTGTGCAGGGTTTACGGTAACGTTAGGTTTTTATGCTTTAAAGTTTGTGCGGTTTCAAGTTCAAAATACATCACCTTTCCCTTTATTTCAAGATGCTTCCTCTTATGTTTTCCACGCTTTAATGGAAGTACATAAGACGTTAAAATTATGTTATTTGTTGTTGTTGTTTATGTTGTTTATGTGTTTTGTCATAGTTAAAAAAAAATCTCCCTGTGCCTTTTGAGATTAAAAGAGATTTGAAAGGGTTTTTTGAGGGTCGGAATGAAATGTTTATTCATCAATTGAATTAAAAGATTGTTATTGACACTTTATGGATCAAAATGTAATAATAAAATAAACTAACTTGATATAATTGTGTTTTATTGCTCATTACGTCATTTGACTAACAGGAAGTTGCGTCACAGAATAGACCCCAGTAGACCACCAATACGGTCAGATCTTATATATATATATATATATATATATATATATATATATATATATATATATATATATATATATATATATATATCCCCATCTGTACATTTTCATTATGCTCTATTCTAAACTCTGAAATATTATTTTAAGTGTGTAAAAAGCAACAACAGGATTTCATACTTAGGGTCTAAGTGTTGGGCCACTGAAAAGTGTTTGCAAATAAATCCGGTAAACAGCAAGTAAATGGGTTTAAAGTAATGAATAGGAGACAATTCTTGTAGAGCTTGTAAAATCTCTGTTAGTTGTTTCTGTTAGTAATTTGTTGTAATCCTGGAAATCATCACAGTTTATAGTTTAATGGGGACCTCTAACTATTTCAATGCCATTTAAGTGTGTGAATGTGTTACTTCACCTTGAGCAGGTTTGAACATTAACCTGAATCAGACAGGAGACCTGCAGGATTCAAGTTTGGAGGTGGAGTGAGACAGAGGGGCTCTGGCTCTCCTCTGATCTCCTGCGCTTGAATCTGGTGCAGCTACATCATAGACAGAGACAGAGAAAGAGAGCGAGAGAGAGAAGGTGATTGCAGGTTTTGTTGGCTTTGGGTGTGTCTCTGTACCCGTCAGGCTGCCATGCTGGGGCTTGTTTCTGTAGAGATTCCAGATAAGTTGCACAAGAGTGTGCTTTTTTTCACTGGCCAACTGTTGGAAACATAGATTAACTTAGCATCCTTTTGGATTTATTCAAAGCTAATAAATGTTTAAATTGAGTTTTAATGGAGCAAACTGATTATTGATATGTTGTTAAGGGAAAGCAGGGATCATTTCTCATTGAAATGATTTGTTTGAGGGGAATGACTATGTTATTATATTTTTCTGAACTTCAAAATCTTTCAGCCAAAAGAGATCTCGTAATATCACAATGTTGAAATTATTTTCAAGAATGTCATTTGTTTTGCTTCCTATGAGCACAGATGTGATATGTGTTTGATTTACAGTTAATGTTACAGATGTGAAGGAGATTATGGAGGAGGGGAGGATACATGATGGTGCAACAGATTGTTTTTTGTTCCAAAATCTCACATTTTGTCATTGATTGAACAGTTCTGTACACTTAATTCACAATTATGAGTGCTTTGCCCTCTCTGAGATATCCAGTTTGTGTTTGCTCTCCCACACTAACAAATGTTGCTTTCGTCATACATAAAACGGGTTATTTTTGGCAGCTAATGTTAAGTAAATTGTCTGACAATCGGTTGTTTTCCCCTGGGGCATTAATGGGATTAAACCACTGCTCTGTAACCCTTCCTTCCCATCAACGTTACGAAGTAAGTTTCCACCGAGCGCTGATTTAATTAAAGCATGATCGCTTCAACAACAGCATTCATCTGTGACTTGGAGGAAGATTAGCAAATTGAGTAGTTCTAAGCTAAAACAGTCTCGATTAAACATTTTCATGTGTCCCAGTATCATTATATAATCAAAAGACACAATTGAGTGTGAATCACTCTTAATTACTGTTAACATAACAAAGAGGTAAAATCTGTTAGATTGTTTCAGCATGATGCAGTTCTGAGGTAGTTTAAAGACCACACTGATGTTACTGTACAGTTTTTAGATCAATTTTAGCCAAGAACACCATTATACTTTCAGTGACCTTCTTCAGATTTTTCATCTGTTATTGTTTTACAAATGATGTACTTGTTTCTCCACCGTGTTCAGGTGTGGGTTTCCATGTTGTCCAACTTGTGGTATAAGCTGTTAAATCAATATATTTCACAAATATGACCATTTGTACTTTACCATTGAGTACTGTGGCTAGAGGGTTCCAAGAAGGTTCCTGTTTGGGTTTGTTTGTCTTGGTAAATATTTAGACTTATTGATCATTCTAAACTGCCTAAATGGTGATATAGACCCACGTGATGGTATTCATGAAAGATTAAGCACAGATGGTTGGTTGGTTGGTGGGTGAATGCATCTATTTGGAGCAATTGACCTACTGCTCCAAGGTCCACTTCTGATGCAGAATACTTTTGGTGTTGAGCAGTTTGTACGCAGATCAATCAGCATGGTTCATAGTTCCAGTTTGATACTTGGCTCGACTACACAGGTATGGGTTTTACACAATGCGAAGTTTCTTATTTTGTGAAGATGAAGCAGTGAAACAAGTTTTTCTTTAGGTAAAATAGTGACAGGGAGCTTTTTGAAAGGGAGACAGTTGCTCCAAAGGTGTGCTTTTTTTCATAAGTTTTCCACTCGACTGACAAGTAGGTTTTTTGCAGTACCTTTTGCTTTGCAATTAATAGGGCCAGAATTTATTGGGACAATGACATTTAAAATAATAGAATTTTACTTTTTAAAATTATACTTTTATATAAACAAAAACAGTGATGTGAAATGAATTAGATGCATTTTTTGAGCTTTGCCTGATCTACCTAAACATTTTCATCCAGTCCATTTTTTCCAAATCCAAATATCCGGTCAAATGTTGGCTACTTACAATGTCAAATTCAAAAGGAGGTATAAAAAGGTGAAGTTGATGGATGAAGGAACAAAACCATCTAAAACTTTTGAAGATGATGATGATATTATGGCTGCAATTAATGTATACTTTTTTTTTGTCTGAGATTCATTTTTGAGATTTATGTTTAATGTGTTCTTGGCCTTTTTCACAAAGTGTTTAAAAGATGCATGGGGAAATCCTTGACGGAAACCAATGCTTAGAATCAGATTGGGGTGGAGCCTGGCCATCTTGGACAAAGTTGATGAGTAAGTGACAGGACAGATGGCCAATAAGGTGTCAGGAATTATGAATGTCAAGGTTATTGCTCAATGAGTGGCTTGGATTTCATACAATTCACATGTCTTACAAAATTCACATTGTGTTTTTATCTTTCAACGGTACTACAAATAAATGAACGAATAAATACGTTACCTCATACTATAACCTAACGCTATTTGGGAGAGTAGGTCTGGTACTCTTTCATTTGGTAGCATCAGCTCTCTTTAATTAAGGTTATAACTATACCGTGGCTATCAGGAATGTTGATGCCAAGTTGATTTCACGTCTTTAAAATAATTGCAGAACAGCTGGAACTGAGGCCTGTTTATGAGGCAGATATTAGTGACCTAATGGAATAACTGGAGAAAACAGGATGAGAGAAAGAAGACAATGATGGAAAGGGAGGTGGAGCAGCTGGAGGAACCCACAGGAATTATACAATTATCAGTCATTGAGGAATGTTAGCCCTGCTCTCAACAAGCTGCTGCAGAGCCTCAGAAGACATACACAGACTCGCTCCCAGCTCTTAACAATAGCTCGAAGACATCCAAACCTCAGTGTGCATGTTAGCGAGGATGAAATCAGACTGAAATCTTATACCAACTTCAACACTGGAGAAGTTAAGCAGTGATGGCATTTATTGTTATATACCGTCTGCTTCGATCCACTGGTTTAATTTCATGTCACACGGATATCTGATTTAAAAACAGACCTCGGGTGGTCTTCTCAGATTCATGTGTTTTGTGTCAGACTGCCATATTGAGCTAATGTACTGTAATGGTAGCTGTGAGGAAAGACAGACACTCCCCATTGGACATAATGTGCAGTTAGCATCAGCACTTTCCTTCTTCCTCGGCTACACTTAAGGAGGAATTTGGTTCTCTAGAAGACAGGTTCTCCCGGAACAGAAGGGCTCCTGTCTCTTCTCGCTGACTTCTGATGCCACTCATAACAGTGGATGTTAAGAGCTTGGTGATGAGTGAGTCCCTTTTTTAAACAGGAAAATCCCTATGGTGATGTTTGTGGAATGGAATGCCAGTTTGCACCATGAAACATTAGTAGAATAAATAGAAGATAAGGAAACAAGGTACCTCTCTCTCTCTTTCAGTGTACATTCACAGTTATAGCCCCTGAGGCATTTTATCTTCCAGATTTACCTCCTTTTCTGTAACCCACATGATACACTCAAATACACAGTCCCTAATGCAATGTGTGCAGGTGTGCTAGGCCAGGTGTCTTTCTACTTCGCTGTACAGTACGAAAGAGTGCTGGGGCACATAAGTTGTATATTTTACAAGAAACACATGTTGATCTAAGTTTAGCAACAGAGACTTTGATAACAAATTTTATTGTTTAATTAAGCTTTTCATTTTCTATTTTAAAGATTTTTGGGGTGTTTTGCTATTTTTGATAGAAAAGTAGGAAGAATGGAAGTAAAGTGGGAGAGTGAGGGTGGGGGAGCTGGGAAAGAATCACGTGTTTTGGACACAATCCTGGACACACTATGTGCAGCTGTGATGAAATGTATATGACTTTGTTTTAAGTTTTCCCTGCTTATAATCTAACTTTAACAATTGATCCTAGATTTGTTTGATTGGAGGAAATTTAACTCCAGGACACAGTCCTCAAATTGTTCAAAAGCTACCTCACAGGATGTTCACACTTAGTGTAAATAAAGCAGTATCTCTCCAAATCTCACCTGTTTCCCTTGGGCAACCTTCAAGGGTCTGTTTTGGGACCAAAACTGATCTTGATATATATTCTCCCAGTAGGTAACTTAAGAAATCATGAATTCAGTTTTCCTTATATACTGATATACTTTAGCTTTACATCTCCTCAAAGCATTCATAAACCTCTCAGATCTAAATAGCATTTTTTTTGTTGCAAACTTTCTGAAATTAAAATTTAATATCAGTAAAACAGAAATTCTCCTCATGATGATGTATAACAGTGAGAATGCTGACACCTTTAAAAGCAGGCTAGAAACATTTATTTTCGAACAATCCTATTCAGTCCGATAAGTACTTCTGCTTTTGTTTTCATGTGTTTTTTCATTGTATCTTTATGTTTTGCTTTTCTGTTGATACTATGTTGTTTGTAATCTCTCTGTAGCTGTTCTTGTAAGGTGTCCTTGGGTGGCTTGAAAGGTGCATAGAATAAAATGTATTGTTATTGTTATTGCATGATACGTAGCTTGATGTACACGTTTGCATGGATATGAAAAAGCAAACTCACATTGTTTAGTTTTTCTATTATCAGAGTAGAATGTATGATATAAATAATTAACTTTTTTGTCTTTGTCATGGTTTATTAGATAAAAAAAATTTAAGATGTTTTCACAAAATGTGGGAAAACCTGCTAAATAAATGTCTGAATAAATGATGATCAACAACAAATTAGATCATGTAACTACTAACTAAAATAACATGCAAGCTAGCTACAGGTTGAAATGTTTATTGCTGTGTAATGTGCCCCTCGCTGTAATCTGCATGTATTGAAACACAATCTTACGGGGGAATACCCCTAACAGTTATTGTTTGTCTTGTATTATTTTTCTTAAATCACATAACCGCACCTTAGATTAACTGTACATCTTTCTGAGTTCTGTAAGAGTGTCTCCATGGGAGCTTGTAGACTTTTTGTCTTCAAGCATAGTTGCATATTTGAGGATCAAAATTAAACAAGCATCCAAACAAAACAGGTCTGTGAAGTCATGCAAATAAGTACAATTGCATAACCAAATGCAAATGAATCTTCTTGAGAAAAGTAACATTTACGTTTAGATCTTAGACTAAGCTGATATGATTGTGCTGAATGGATAAAATCTGTAGCTCTGCATGCTGCCTTTGATGTTTGTTTTTTTAATAACCATAGTAATAGAGTTAGCTAAAATCCTGGATTCTGGTTGGTCTCTTGACCCTTAAACTCCACGCTTGAAAAACTTGCTTGTAGTTAGTTTCACTCTCGTGTGAAATCTCCAGATTCCTCATTCCAGTACTGTTGACTTTTCTACAGCTTCTCTCCCTGCTTATGTTAGTTGCATTATTTTCTTGTAGTTTATGTTATGCTTTGTGCTTCCATTTAAAGTTCAGGTCTTTGTGAATGTTTGTCCATCTACAGTTATTATGGAGTGCAATGTCCTCCCTGAGTAAATACATTTACTGGGTGTGTTTATTCAAGATAGAATGGCCTGCGTTCAAATCTTTTACACATCATGAATGAGTGTTTGTGTGCGCGGTGTCAGGGTGTGTATCAGTATCTGTGTGAAAGGGTGGAGTGGGTGACTAGGTGTTCAGGAATTAAACTCAAGCACAATTGTTTTTGTCACATTGAGAGCATTAGGATCTAAGTGGACCCTTGATGTCGAAAATGTCCTGAGAGCATTACCTGCGCATGTATGTTAATTAAACCGAGCAGAAAAATATTTGTGTTTTTTTTTTTGTTCATTTGATTCCTTGAAGAAGATCTGATAAAAAGAACACAATAGCTTTTAAAGTTGTCTATTTTGGATTCCTCTGTGTTATTTGCTTAATGTTTCAGCTAAAGACCTGCAAAGATCAAAGTCCTCTCTA
Source organism: Danionella dracula (assembly GCA_900490495.1). Lineage (NCBI taxonomy): Eukaryota > Metazoa > Chordata > Actinopteri > Cypriniformes > Danionidae > Danionella > Danionella dracula. The sequence goes on from UELW01000778.1 coordinate 1,696,403, forward strand.
AAGGGAGGATTGCATTGTGTAAGCAAACAATGTTTCCAAACTCTTTCAAGGCTTTGTTATATTCTGCAATTTCTTCTAAATATCATGTATCATGTAATTTATTCTTCAAATTAATGAAACTTTAGACCAAAAGTATGTCCAAGAGTTAAACTGTCAGAGAACAATATCCTGATTGGTAGAGCGTGATATATGGTTGGCTATATCAGTATTGCTTATCGTTTTTGGCCTGACATGAATCATCTCATTTAGGAGGAAGGAAAGTATTTATAGTTAAACAAGGCTTTAATATTTCAATTAAAGAAACAGTGTAAGCTTTTTTTCACAACAAAAAGTAATCATATTTCACTTTAAAAGGGGTCTTTAACAACCAATGAAATGATGAATGTGATTTTTAACACAAAAGTAGCATGAAACTAGCTGGAATTTTATTCTGATATAACTAAAAATTCTTCTGTTTAACAAATCATCGGAAATGTTTTCAATTATAAGTAAATTCACAGTTTTTTTTAAAGCTTTCTTAACATTTGTATTATGCTTTGTTTAAATATCTGATATTACACTTTTTACATAGAAGTTGTCTCGTCTTGAAAGTCACAATGTGAGGCGCATCTTTACAGTGCTTTCTGCCTAGTGGTTGAGTTTGCTATTTTTCCCCACCCTGAGTAGCACAACCTTTGAAAAGGACTTTTAAGCTATTTAAGCTAAATGTATTTATAGAATGCTAAATGTTTGTTTTTAATTGTGTGGCAGGATATGAACACTTTTGTTTATGTGTGCTCAGTCTTGTGGCTCAAACAAGTGTGTCTTTGTGCCGGAATGCTTCATAAAATTAAATGATAAAAAAATGCATCAAACCTGAAGGAAATTCACAGAATTTTCAAAATCCAAGATGATAAATAATTGGATGAGCATTGAGCTGCATTGTGTCATGATCAGCGTCTGCTTTTTTGTTCTGTTTTAAGACCTAATTCTCCAATGAAGACAATTTCCACATGACTGATTTTGAGCATTAACTCATGGGTATTTGAAGGGCCAGGCTCCAAAAAGAGCAATTTTAGCGGTATATGTAAAATGTTTGCTATATACTGTAAATAATTGTATTAACTTAAGAGGAATGGATATCTGGTGTCCTCAAACAAAAGCTTGATGTTTTGTTTGTCACATAACATGCCAAATGCCTTTGGAATATGAGTTCTCTGAACTGTAATTTCTGTAACTGTGGTCGAAGGTTGAATTTCCAGAAAAAAGCTGAATCAAAGAAGGACTGGGTAATGCTAGAGGTTTTTGATAATGCAGGTATAGTCGTCTTCTTTAGTAAAAAAAAAAGTGACAGTAAATGTATATCTACCTTTGCGGTACCAGTTAGCTGAATATAGTGCATGAATGTCAAAGCTATCTTTTTTTCTTTCTTTCTTTCTTTTTTTGTAGCAGACCGCACAATGTCTTCAGACCGGGAGTCTGTGGGTGATCTGATACCCAAAGATATGCTGCAGGTGTTCAGTGAGGGTTGGCAGCATGGCAGGGCTAAGCGGGGCAGTCGACGGGCAGCATCCTTCAGACGCGCGTTCAAGTGGTTTAAAAGACAGCGGAGGAAAACTCGACGAAAGGCTGCAGAGACACATGGAGATCTGCTGGCAACCGGGTCACCGGTTGAACTGCCACCGCTCACAGTTATCATTGGTAATGATTTACCATTTACCAGCACTGTTTTCTTCAACTTAGGTTTGTGTTTGTTTGCGTAAATGCAGAGTTTGTTAATGGGTAAAAGAATGTATATTTTAGCAAATGATTATATACAAATATTTGTAGTTTTTTTATTCTTGAAAGGAGATTTATTTTTGTTCCCAGGAGACTTTACAGATAACATTAAATAAAGCAGAGACCATTAAAAAAAAAATCTATCATTGTCTACTGTTACATTGACTAACTTATTTACACCACTAAATCTGAAGCAGCAAAAAACTAACACCTTTTAAACATCTTCAAAAAAAATCTTCATATTTTAATCATATATTTTTGTAATTATTCAAATTAAATTTTAATTATTCTGGCTTTTACTAATCATATGATGACAGACAAAAAAATTAGTATGAAGCAGTTAAAGTGATGAATAATTAATCTGGTGTGTTTTTATGTCAGTTGCTACAAGTTGTTAATATACATTTGTTTTCAGCTGAAACAAAGAAATAGTCAAAGTCATTGAATAACTTAAACTATGAATGAATGTTCAAAGAGCTCACACCTTTTCTTTTATCCCGTTCTATTTAGTTTTTTTTATGCTAATTTGCTGTGACCTTATTCATGTTTTTGGATCAGCAGTCATAAGTGGTTAGAACAAACCGTTTGTCCTATGACTCTATTAAACACATTTGCAAAAAGGAATTTTACTGTCAAAATTTAGTTATGCCCTGGTGGAAAATGTCTCTCATCCATTTTGAATTATACAGCAGCAAAACCCTAAAATAGCACTTGTTGTTCCTGTGAAATGACTTTTCACAAAGTTGCTCTGTTTAAAAAAAACATGTAAAAAATGATTGGATTGGATGAGATTGATATTGAGTTAAATCAAGGGATCAAGTCCGGTATTTAACACGGTTTTAACTTAAACACTGTTATTTGTGCTGATTACTAAGTGTTGGGTAAGTGTTTTAGAAATGACTTCAGCATTTAGTAATGTATTTCAGACATTAAGTCATCCGTGTTCAGACGGTGGATTTAGTGAAGTAATCACTAGAAGTTTTTACATTGTTTTTGCAAATTTTAATTAAAAAGACCGTGAAAGTGTTTCCTTAAAAAAACTTTGTAAATCGATTAACTTATTTTGTTAAGCAGTCTTTGGAGGGAAAACCTAAGCAATGTTAATCATTAGCTACAGATGAATGCAATTAACTATTTCAAAGTATGTTTAATAATAAATTATAAGTTTAACTTGTAAATTTTACCTGAATAATTATATTCACATTATATTATTAAAGGTACAAAATTATATTTCTCCTACTCTATCACGTTTATTTACTTTAACATTTACTCTATAACCTTTTTATGTAATGCTAACCTAAAATATATGCGCATTTCAGTAAAAGTAAACTGAACATGTTTTTAAGTAATGCTGACTGAAAATTTTAAAGAAGCTCAAAATAAATCTAAAACTATATTCATTAAGTTTATTTAAAGTTAATAAAATAAAATAAGTTAATTAGAGCTGCATCTAACGATAATTCTCATTGTCGATTAGTTGGAGATTTAAAAAAAATATTGACTAATCGAATAAATGGTTAATGTGTTGAATTCCTTTTAGTTAACACAATATATTTATATTGTATTTTTCACAGTTTAAAATGCAGCTGTTCATATTATTATACGTTATTTTGTGTTGAACATGCATTTAGATTTTATAAATATAAGCATTTATACAATCCCCCCTCTCTCCCCTCTCTTCCTTCATGTAGGAGGGTTTAACACATTTATAGGTCTGAACAAAAATGTAAAATCAAAATATTTGAATTGGTAGACAATCATTTTATTGCCATTCTTAAAATAGTATCCGACATAGTATGTAGTTTTGAATAAAGCTGAGTGTAGCCAGTGTTTTTTCATTGATGGGTTTGTGGAAGCGCATCATGTTACCGCAGAAGTTTGTTAATCATGAAAACACACCGAGAAGTTACAATGGAGCCTTCAAATGAACTGTATTTATGGTTATTTGTTGATCAATGGCACTCTTTAATTCAACTAATTCTGATGAGAAGCTTGCTTTTCCCCTTGTTTCTGTAGCTGTTCTAAAAGCTATTATGCTGAAAGGCTTCTGTTTTTATCAACTTTGTGATTTAACCGATATAAACTATGCATGCCAACTAGTCGACACCGCAATTCGTGATCAACAAATTCCGTTGTCAAAAATAAAAATAAAAAAGCAAATATTTTGCCCTCAAACTTGATACTTTTAGAAATTTTAATCATTACATTCCTAATTTTCAGGCTGCATAATGCTGCTAAAATTAATTTTTTTTTTTTAATTAGCAATAATATTACCTTTATTTGAACTGTAACTGAACGGGAAGGCCTATACGCTGTGGCCATACTGGAGTCATGCATTTTAATGTTGCTCATTATAGTGCCACATTTTTTCTGAGGTGGTACTTAGTGAAAAAGGTTTGAGAACCACCATTATAAACAGTTTTATTTTACAGTGTAATCTTGATGAGACTATTACAGTACGTGTTAGTTAGCAGTTGAAATGAGTTGATGTTGCTTAAGCATACCAAGCTGAGATTTCAACACACTAAGAAGATAACATCTGATTGATGTGTACTCTGGGTCACTGGAGTGATTGTTTACAGTGCAAGTGTTTTGTTCATATGACTGTGAATTAGTGTTCTGTTTTTGTATTTGTGTTGTTTGAGAACTGAGAATAGCATAATTGTGAAGGTTCTACGTAAGCTAGAATAACAGGCAGCTTTGTCTTAAACACACCTCAACCCCACCCTTGAACTGAAGCATGAACACTCTCACAGACGAACAGAGAAAAAATGATAGCTGCAGATAGGGTAGCAGTTGGAGGATGATTTATTGTAAAACTCAATGATATGAAGCTGGAATAAAGACAATGGGTCACTTTTAAAAGAACCGAACTGTTTACATCAGTTAACTTGATAAGGTTATCTAGTACTGGTCGATTTCCTATATGGAGATGACGTTCAGTCTCAGACATCGAGCAAAGTGATAAGATAAGTTTAGCTGGATATATTTTACTCATTAATGGTCTTTTGGTTTTTATCTTAGATTCCGTTGTTGTTTGGCTCTTTTATTAACAGATAGTCATATGATCAACCATAAAAGCTTTAGAAACCAGACCATTCAGACCATTGTCAGACCATTCAATTTCATATGGATTTTTAAACCCTTATTTTAAGTCTGCTGATTGGACAGGTGCCATTACATCCTAAACACCTGCCGCACACTGTCATCTTCTTTTTCAGTTGGTCAGTGGAAAAGCTAAAGCTTGTGACTCTTTACTGAAATACACAGTTAAGAGCTGCTTACATCTAATAGTGTCTGTGAGTTTGCAACTTACCTGTGCTCTTACTTTAAACCCTTATGAAACCAGGCAGTAGCTCAGGATGAAGTGTGTAGTGAACAGGACTGGCGTCTGTCTTTCTAGAGCAGTGTTTCTCAATTATTGTCTGTGGCGCCTCCCTAGGAAGAAAAAAACATATCGTGCTCCCCCCCCCCCCTCCCCGCGCAACTATAAATAGTATTATTTGTCTTTAAAATTGTTATAAATACACCTCTGCATAACACCGTATCCTTATTAACATATAAGAGAAAAAAGAAAGAAATATGGACCAACTTACAACAAAGAATAGCTTCATTAACTGAAAAGATTAGCAGAAATGATTTAAGGTGCATCTGAAATGTAAAAAAACATTCATTCATTCATTCTTTCATTCATCCATCTTCATGTCGGCTTTCTTCCCTTTCGGGGTCGCCACAGCGGAATGAACCGCCAACTCTCTGGCATATGTTTTACGCAGCGGATGCCCTTCCAGCTGCAACCCATCGCTGGGAAATGTAAAAAAAAAACATTAAATCCGTAATAAAACCATAAACATTGTTTGACTGACCATGATTGCTGACAATATTCGTCACGTTTTTGCTGAGAAAACTCAAGCGGCTTATCAGCATGATTGGGGTGTAATGTCTTTAAGTGACGCCTTAATTTATTTGGCTTCATGCTGCCCGCTGCCAACATTTTTAGACTCAGTAAGCACACCTGTCTCTCCTTGTCTCCCACCGTAGTCACAGTGAAGCCAAGCGCTACATACACATCATCATATTTCCTCGTCTTAGCTTTCAGGAGACCTTCTCTCTCCACCTGTCTTCTACACATCGTGTCTACACTTCATACTCTGCCAATGAGAGCGCCACTGTCCCCTAATGTAGTGGAGGGGTATTGCACTTTATTCTAGAATAGTAAAAGAAAAAATATATAAAAATAAAAAAGCATGTTCCCTGAGGTCGAACGCACCCCCCTTGACGGAGCCTCGCACCCACTAGTTGAAAACCACTGTTCTAGAGTATGCTACTCTATTTGAATACCTTTATAATGCAATGTAATTAGAGAATAGAGAATTATGTGTTAAATTAATACAGTTTCTGTAAAAATATATATTTTTTAATTTATGGAAATACCCTTTTAATTAATGATAGAGAATTTATGCCAGAACTATTTCTGTATTTCAATTTAAAGTATTCTCAATTATGTTGCTGAAGCTCATCTCTGACTGTGGAGAAAGAAAGCAATCTTCTAAAACTTTCAGGGAGGTTCGTTTGGGGAGAGACCCCTCAAGAGTCCTTAAGTTGTACCATTGAATACACAAATTCCTTCTTTCTACACCTTCAGTGCTTGAAGCAAAACCACAGATCAATTCAGAGTGTCTCATGGGATGTTTTGTGCAATCTAAACACTTGTATCCATGAGGCCTGTATTCGTTGTGTTGCCGAGGGCTCCAAACCACAGTAGAAGTTGTATGACAACATTTTATATGTTTGCCTCTGGGTTGTTCATGTATGTGTGATTCATTCAATTGTGAAGTCACCCTCAATCAGTCAAGCAGTACTAGTAGCAATACTATAACACTATAAGGAGGTTCTTCATGTGTCCCAGACCCACGCAGCATCCAAACGTCCTGTGAATTGTTGCTTTAATGCATTTCATTTGGAATGTTCCTAAGACACTTGCAATTTTTTTTGGAAGCTGCATGTTTGCCAGGGTTTACCCACAATCCTGCCTTTTCTTTTTACTTTCATTTTCAGCTCTGGGTGAGAAATTCGCTCATTCTTGCACCGTTCCGAATACTGTACAACAGTTTAGATGTTGGTGTGCGCGTGTGTGTGTGTGTGTGTGCGTGTGTGTGTGTGTGTTTATCATTGCGTGGGTGTGCTGGTACAGAATTCCAGACCTTTCTGCGCTTTCCCTGCAGATGACAATGAACAGGTGTAAAGTTGGGAAACTGGTTCTGTGCACAGTTCTCTGTAGTTCTTGAACAGAGCTATGCACTATTCTCAGAAACGGGAAACAACACAGTTAAAATTTGTACATTTGTGTAAATCAGAATTTGACTGTGTGTGATTGATTCAACTAGTTCATATTAATTGAAACACCATAGAATTTGATACAAAAAAAGAATGTAATGAGCAAAAATTTTTGAAACGTAAAACCGCAGCTTGTATCATATGACTTCGCTGTTACCAACGTAGTTATATGACGCTATAATGCAGCATCCATGGACTTGGTCGATGTCATAGTGAGGTGTGAACTGTATTTTATTCAATATTGCCTAACTGTCATAATTTAAGCCTCATTAAAGAGAAAAATTTACAAGAAAGTGGTGCTTGCTAATCAAAGCTAACTAAATCTTAGTATGCACCTTTATCTGTCTTAAGTGAGTTAAAAAAAATCCTTAAGTGATCCGACAACCCTAAAGATGTGCATCAATAAAATATTATAAAAAAATATGCGTTTGTGGAAGGACCCATGAATCTAAAGTGGCAGGTGTTACCCAAGGAGACATCACAGCTTTTTTTTGCACTAACTGTCAGGAGATCATGGAGAGTTTTCTTATACAATTTCAAATTAAAAGCAACAGTTAACATTAACCACCAACTGTTTCATTTTGTTTGTGTACTGCAGTGCAAATATTAATATCTTTAATATGTTAATGTTGCTCAAAGATAATGGTATAAACAGCATAGTCCACATCAATCATTAGACATCACAGCATCAAACTTCAGCAGTAACTATTTTCTACATAGTCAAAGCAAGATTGACGAGAAAAACCTTCAGTTACCAATCATATATTGCGGAAGGTTCTTCGGTTTCATGTTCTACACTTAAAACTGAATGATGCACGCATAACGTTATGTATCCCTTACTTAATGAGTGAAATTTCTATTCAATACATTTTAGACTTATTCCAAGGGGTTTGATAAATTTGATAAACATTTCGTTGTAGGCTTTTCAGGCATTGAAACACGCCCATATAGGGTTGACTAGAAAGTTTGCTAGAAAAGTTCATCAACTTAACATAACTCCAACACATTAGACCTGAAACCCAAGTCAGTCAACATCACACACTTAAAATTTGGAGTAAGAGTCAAGTCAGTCGACCTTCCCCTAACACAACTCAGTCTGGTGTCTGACATCACACCCTGATGTGGAGGTGTCCAAAATCCAGAACCAGTTTCTAGTAATCTGTACTTGAATTATTTATCAATACTTAAAGGCTAAACTACCTGATTTTACCATGTTTTGAACTCGTGAATACAGCTAGTGATTGTAGACTATAAAACCATGAAAACAGTCTGACCTCCCATCATTCTGCCCACACACCCCCCCCCCCCACGCCTGCGAAATCCCTGGGACACCGTGTGTGTCCGTGTGTTTACATTACTAATCTCTATCATTCATTCTAGCACATAGTGTTCCCTTTTTCTTCCTCTTGCTTCTCGACTACTCACCACTGACTTTAATGTCATAATAGCCTTCAATAAATCAAGTACAGCTACTTCAATGAGCCCTTCCAAGTCTTCATTGCACACAATAAGATTTCCTAACTTTCTGCTCGCGATAGGACACATGAAGCTCTGAAATGTTTGAGTGTCAGGTTAAAACTGCTCGAGGGATTTCATCCTGTTTGAGGCTCTTCCGACATCTGCCCTTGCTGTGTCCAGACATGTTGAAGTCTCGCACAATCTCAGTGTATTATATTTAATGTTATCAAGAGTTTCTGAGCACAAACACAAAAATATTATTTCTAGACTGTGTAACTTTACGATCAGCGGACACTGACCGCTAAAAATAAACTGCAACTTTCACATTGAATTCCAGACAATAATGTGAGCCATATTTAAAGATTTTTAAAAGTTGAAATAACTGCACATATTGTATGTCTTTTGCCTTTTTTATTTTTTGGGGAGAGTGAAAGTGTCTGTATGTGTTGACTTAGTTAAAAAGGACCAGATAAAAATTGAAAGGTTTCAGTGCTGAATATAAGTATGTTTATAGTTTAAAACTTATTTTTGAGTAAGTCTTTATTCTTCTATTCGTTTAATACTTGCTTAACATCTATTTGCATGTTTTGTATTTTTTTTTTTGGCAGTAGCCCTTGTTTTGGTGTGGTGGAGAATGTTTTTATTCCAAAAGTACTAGCCGAACAAGTACCATCAGGATTAGTATAGCGTTAATATTTTAAAACTTTAATTGTGGGTTATGTTTCAGACATGAGACTTTCAGATCAGATGCTTTGAATGGCATGACTTCATATAATCTAATTGCAGTTTTTTTATGTAGTATGTTCCCTGAACTGTTTTCCCCAGCATTTTAGAGTTTTACTGTTCTTTTGCATCATCTAGTGGTGGGGAAATGCAACATTACTCCAGTTGTATATTTTTCTATTCATTTTTATTTTTATTTTCAAATAATAAGGGTGTCACCTTGTTACTTCAGGGGCCTCACATAGCACAGTTTGATCTATAGTGTGTGGTTCCCAACATTGGTGACCTATTCCAATCTGAAAATACTGTTTGACAAGGCATTTTATGAACAGACTGAGCTTTCAAGAGTGATTCTTAACATTTCTTATTTCTTCATTTTATATCTTCATAATCTTTAAATGCATATTGTGTTTGTTACTGTTCTTATGTGTCACTGAATAAAAGTTATAGTCTATAACCTATGTATATAGTCTATGACCTAAGTATACAAAATGGCCATTTTTCATGATGGTTTCTCTCTTGTTTTTTTTTTTTTTTTGGTATTTTTTTTTTTTTTTTTTAGAAGCGCAATGTAGTACAATGCACTGTAAAGGTTTATTTGACTAGAAAAGTAGACCCAACACCTGGTGGAGAATTAATAAATAGCAAGTACATTAATTGAAACTTTTAAATTTAAAAGCAAAATAATATCTTAATTCAGATTTGCCCCTATGGCACTTTGGTTTTTGACCCACCCCCTTTTTTGGACTTTTAGACTAGATCCTGAAGTGATAACTAAAATTTTTGTTCCTTTGTTTAATTGGGGTTTTCAAGTTAAATTGGAAAATCCTTAATCTTAATATAATCATTTGAGATTAAAAAGGGAAAAAAAATTGCATTTCATTTTAAAGTGAAATTTCATGATCTCACAGCAAATAAAATATCCTATGACGCCTATAAATCCTTTCTTAATAGAACGATTATGGGTCTCTTTAACTTTTGTTTTGGATAATCAAAAATTAAATAGTAAAATATATAAATACTTTAAAAACCTCTTGTTCAGTTACCTTATATGGTATGAGGGTATTATCTGAACCTGGATTACAGAGGCTCAACAACCATGTGTCTTGGTTAGTAGAGCTCCACCAGAGTGTGTGCAAGCATGCATGACTTTAGCTGAGTTTTAAACTCCCATAGTAACTCAGACATGGTGCTTTCTGTCAAAAACAATGACTGTTCTCTTCTCTTCATCTGTAAAACTAAAGGTAGGCCATTTTTATCTGTCTTGCCAAACAAACATAGATTTAACTGTCTGTATTATGTCTGTTGGTTTAACTAAAATTCAACATAAATTAATTCTCATAAGTCGTATACTTTAAATTCATAAAATTATTATGTGGCTATGGCATTAAGATTGGATTGAATGGACTTTGTGGTGATAAATGTGTGAATTACATGTTAATTCAAGCATGGGCTCTGCATTTAGCTTGTAGGTGAATCATGTGACTGTTTCCATAAGCAGGTTACCGAACCGGCAGTCTCTAGTGATTTTGTGACATAATGGGATGCAGCACTAAAACAGTTTATTAAGTTAATGAGATAATTGCATTTGTGTTAGGCATCACAGAAAGTGAGAAATTTAAGGTCAGACACAAAAGACTGGAAAGGATTCAATGCTCTACATTAAGTTTCTACTCTTGACACTCTTAAACGTGATTTAATATATAGTACAAAACATAAAAAGCTACATCATGTAGATAATGATGTTATCTGTTTTGTAATCATTTTTTTATTGAAGCTTCCAACAAAACATGCGGTAGATATCACAGTCCTACTCAGTTGTATAACTTTTTGAAGGTTTGAAGATTATGCAGGATGAGAGTAGTTGTTGTTAAATGTTTAAGACCTATATATATGTTTTTGCATAGAAATAGTGGAAGTACATTAATTAATATTATTGGAAGTTATCATTCCTTTTAACTGTTGTTATGTCAAAAATTAAGAATTCAGATTTAATGACTTCTATTAAGAATATGAGGAGACATGGTGAGCAGGAGATTGTCTCCCTCTATAGATCAAGTTCTACAAATAAAAACAATGACAAAGTTGTATAAAAAATATTTGGAGATTTTATTTTTACATTGCATTTTTTCAAATTGAACTAAATGCACAATTTCTCGGACTATGTTACCTGTTTTGACTGTTTTATCTTCTATTTGCCTTTTCTCCAGGGCCTAAAGAGGAGATTGCTGGCAACATTACTCTTCAGGAGTTCAATGAAAATGTGTTTGTGGAGGGGAATCGGCCAAAATATGTGCTAGATCTCCACACTGAAGCTCAACAGAGCCTTAAACTGCAGCAACAAGAGGGTAATGCATATTTTACACTCAGTCTCACATCTTTTCTACACATGTTCGTTTCGTTTGATAGAGAAGTCATGTTTCTTCCTTTCCAGATGATCGAAATGGGACGGACTACCCTGATGACCAAAGCATGATTGTAAACATTTCTTCATACATTTTGTTGATGCTAACTTCCTGCCGTTTTTTCCTGTCACTATGGCAGAATGTAGTGAAATTAATGAATTCCTGTTTCTAAACTACCACTTTATGGTGTGATGCATTTTATTTTTACTTTAGTCAACAGTAACCGCTCATACTGAGGACAGTATGGCCTTCAGTGAGCTCAAAGGCTTCGAGTCAGAGAGCACCGCTGCTGATTCGGTTTCAATGCGCTCCTCCATCTCATCACGCTCAGGACTCAGACGCCAAGGTAGCCAATCATACAGAAACGCATTTTGTCATCTGTAGCCTCTCTACAGTTTGTGAGGCACTGCATTACTGTATATAGAAATGTACTTGACTTCCTTTATAATGAAATATTTCAAAATAATAGTTTGAGGTTATATGATTAGGGTGAAAATCATGGAAAAGTAGATTTCATTACAGTAACTCCGTTCAAAAAGCGAAACTTTAAAGCGTATATTATATTCTTTCATTCATTACACACAGACATATATTTGAAGTGATTGTTTCTTTTCATTTTGATGATCATAACTGACAACCAATGAAAATTAATTAGCTCAGAAAGAGAGTATGATAGAGAGATGTTATCTTTTGCTATTACCAAGGCAGCATTTTAACATAATCTTTCTTTACGATTGAGGTATTCCAGTATATTGTTCAACCAGTCATTTATTTGCGCAGTGAGAAATGTCATCATCCATTTAGGCAACTCTTGTGTAGTGTTGTCGAGTCAAGATCAGATCAAATTCCCTTATTAATTTTTGTAAGTGCTGTTAAAAAATAATTAATGTAAAGGATGGACAAGATTAGGAACGAGCACATCAGAGGAACAGCTCAGGTTGGTTGTTTTGGAGACAAAGTCAGATATGGTATATGGGTGTGCTGAAGGAGGACATGAAGGTAATTGGTGCAAGAGTAGAGGATACTGAGGCCAGAGTTAGGTGGAACCAGATGATTTGCTGTGTCGACCCCTAAACTGGGAACAGCCGAAAGAAGAAGAAACTTCTATTACAAAAATAAGTGTGTAAATGTGCTGCACAAAAATTCAGGCATCCAAATAATATTATTTATGGTCTGGAATTCATATAACTGGCACGTTTCTTTGACCGTGCGCACTCTATTCATCATTTTGTGAGTGCATTTTCATTTGTGCTTTCGTCAAATACAATATTTAGGCAATTTTTTGTTTGCGCCTGTCTTTAAATATATCCAATCAGCAGCATATTTTGTGAAAAACAAAATTTTTGCCTAATGTTTACTTTTATTGTCTCACCAAACACGCCAATCGCTCCGTAAGATTAGTCACACTCCGCTAGAGATTCAGAGAACAATTAAAAAATGTTGGCGACATTTACCTTTAGCTTTACTGAGCACAAAGAATATATCTGTACAACTTCCATGAAGATGAAACATATACCCTGCATATCCTGCTTTAAAAGAGAGGTTATTAAGAACACAGGAACGATCACAAAAAACACTTGAGCACAACGGCTTACTCTTAAAAAATAGCTGTAACCTGTAGGCCTGGAGTGTAAATGTTACAAATGAGTGATAAAATAAAAGATAAAGAATACACTTGTAAAATCACAACAATGTCTGTTTGCAATAAAGAAAAAAAATTGTGTCAGCCTCAAAATATCTAGTTTCAGCTAAAATAGGGGAGATGAAAGGGTGAAGAAAATGTGCAGATGGGACCTAAATGGTAAAATCGTTAATGGTTCTGATGAATTTGACTTTGATTACTAAAGGTATGGTCACTTTTTTGCACTCCTGTTGACTTCTATATAATTTTTTGCATGATGTAATGGAACAATCAACAATCGCAACTTAAAACAGCATTGATTTCTTTCAGCCTCAACATTCAGACCCCTGAAACCAGATAAGGCTACAGAGAAGACCAAGACTCGCAAAAAATATGTGAGGACTGTAGCTGGTATTCCTCGACATGTTCAGAAAGAACTTGGTACGTTTTCCTCCTCTATCATGTGTAAGTGTACCATAATTGTTATGCTGAACAATGTTTTGTTTGGTTTAATCTAAAGGGCTAGACAGGGCAGCATGGATCACCACCAGCCCTCTGGATCAGCTGTTTAATGGAGATGTGATCACCCCTTCTATAATAACTGCCGTGGATGGTGCACCTAACAGTTCCACTCAGGAAACTACTTATCTTCAAGACAAACAGAACATGCAAACCATTAAACAAGATAACATAGACATCCCCCTGCTGGAAAACTTTAACAATCCCATCCTCCAAAGAACCTTGAATCCCTCTGCAGATCCAGGCACTCTAGGAGTTCCGGAAAACCCAGGCGGGTCAGTGATGTCCATCTCCCCCCAGGCCACATACCTGTCTACAATCATTCCAAACGCAGTACTTCCTCCATCTGTGGATGTTGTTGAACTCAGCCGAGGACAAAGCCGCAGCAGTGTTCGAACCGTCAGCAAGAGCAGCCTGGTGTCAGCCAGCCCAGCATCCACCCGTGCATCTTCCAGAGTGTCTTCACATCGCTCCACGACCCCTTCTGACTACTCCGCATGGAGCCACTCGGGATCATCAGAAACACTTGTGTCCAATTCCTCCACAATCTCCAGCTGCAGCACACCCCGTGTGGCCAGCAGAGGGAGTCAGATTGAAATCACAAATAAAGCATTGCAGTTGACCAATCACAGCCCTCGTGTTCTGGTTAAAGCGAATGGCGGTTATATAAATGATGGAAACAGAAAGACTGCTGATGCTTTCATGCGTAACCTATCAGTGAAGAAACCAAGTAAAATAGCTCCTGTTCCTCCCAGTAGGTCATTTTCCTTACATCGTGGGTATGTTGATGGATCACCATACCCTGTTGACATTTCATCACTTACCACTCAAAAATTCAACTGTAAAACAAGTATCCCCCCTTCAAATGGACTCACAGCCAATCATTTGAAACCGATCCAGTCAGACAAGAAAACAGAGCATTCATACCCAAACTGCACCAGTAAGCTTTCTGAACTGAAGAGCACCATTCTGTCTGCAAAAACCCTTCACCTTGCAAAAAACTCTTCACCTGCTGTAATGGCTATTTTGTCTCTGTTAGAGATCCCTGCCCATCCCGATGTACTGGCTCCCTCAGCTCCTCCCCCAGAGACCTGGGCTCACAATCAAAGGACTTTTGAACTGCTATGTGGACCCGGACCTGTTAACTATGCTCGTTGGGCCAAAAAGAGAGGTCTCAAAGTTGCAGATGAATCAGATTTGATTTTAACAAATGGTGATCCACCATCAGATATGCAGCCTTCGAAGCTTAAAGCCAACTTTGAACTCTTAACTCGAGTTGCCTGTGACCACAGATCTCCATCACCTCCGCCTGATCACTTCCCACCTGCCCCCAATCATCCACCCCCTCCAGACTTTGTTCCGTCAACTCCAACGCCACCCACCAAAGTTTTAAAGGACCCAACTTCTTGGATTCCTCCACCTCCTCTGTTTCCTCCTCCTGCACCACCAGTTGTAAAGACTTTTGTGGCTCCTATCAATGTGCCAAATGATATTGAATTCCCTCCACCACCTCCGCCATTTTCACCTCAGTCTTTATTCAAAATGCCTCCATTGCCACTAGATATTCCACCACCACCACCACCACAAGTTCCTCCCCCTCCATCCAATCCACCATCTGACCAACCTGCTCCCCTTGTTTCAATAAAAAAAGAGTTGGTTACATCATCAGTCAACTCTCATCAAATAATAGATCCTCCTCCTCCAGTAACCAATGTTTTAAAATCACAACATACAATTATTCCTTCTCCTGTGCTCCCCTTGAAGGTCAAATCCCAACAAGGCACTACTCCACCTCCTCTTCACATTGATGTGAAAGACTCCATTCCTCCTCCTCTTTCAATACCATCTCCTCTGCCTCTTTCTGTGGTAACCAAAGATATTAAATCTCAACCAGAAAATGTTCCTCAACCCCCTCCACTACCCACTGAGGTGAATTTAAAGGATGTCATTGCTCTTCTTCCTCCACTAACCACTGAGGAGAATTCCAAGGATGTCATTGCTCTTCTTCCTCCACTAACCACTGAGGAGAATTCCAAGGAAGTCATTGCTCTTCCTCCTCCACTACCCACTGAGGGGAATTCTAAAGAAGTTATACCTCTTCCTCCTCCACTTCCCACTGAGGGGAATTCTAAAGAAGTTATACCTCTTCCTCCTCCACTACCCATAGAGGTGAAATCTAAGGAAGTTGTTGCTCCATCTCCTCCCCTTCCTCCTCCACTTCCCATTGATGTAAAATCGCAAAGGGTAATTATTCCTCCACCTCCCCCTCTACCCACGGACATAAAATCTCAAGTCATTGCTCCATTACCTGAAGTAAAAAAAGAGAAAAGCCAAACAGAAAAACGGTCAGACAGTCCCTCTCCAGCCAAAGAGGAAAGTTCTGGACCCGTCATCACACAGTCTCTCTTACAGATGGTTCGTCTTAGGTCAGTTAAGGCCAGTCAGAGTCAGGATCTCGATAAACCATCACAACCCCCACCAAAGTTAGTCACCAATCAAGAGGCTCCTCCAAAGCCAATCAGGCGCTCTTTAATTTTGACCTCACTGCCCCCTGAGGTGGAAGCTCTTTCCAGCACAGAGACAAAAATGGAATCTCTGCCAATCCCTGGACTGGTAAACGCACTGCAAGTGTCTGGAAAACCAGAGCTGCAGTCAAATAACATCAACCACACAAGTCCACCCATGGAATCACAGAACCCTTCAACTCTTAATAAACCACAGATTGAACAAACTTTTTCTAATCCAGACCTAAACCATAAACTCCAAACCCTACAGGAACCTGACTCTGCATCTGTGCTGGGATCAGTCATGAAACCGAAGACCCAATTTCATGCTCAAGATCCCAACAAGACACCTCAGAATTCACAATCAAGCACCATTGGAGTGCCTCCTTCAAAGATGATCGGTGTACCTTCCAAAACACCCAATGTCCCTTCCACCTGTCCTGAAGGATCTGGGCCATCTAACCAGTCTATGAGACTCCAAGATGCCATTCGTCTGAAGGCTTCTGTTATGTCCTCAAAAGACATCCAAGTCAAGCCCTTTGGTCTGCGCTCCCCTCCTGCATCCAACTCTCCTGCTTCAACAGCCAGCTTCATCTTCTCCAAGAGCCAGAAGAAGGTTGTGATAGAGACACCATCCTCCCCAGAGGTCCAGGCTGGCCTGAGGAAGACGCTGGCGGCAGAGATTGCATCTATCTCAGAAACCACCATAGCTAATGATGTAAATAAGATTGCTACCAAAGTTCCACCAGCCATTGCTAAGAAACCAAATGGCAAGATTGAAAGCATGGTTCCCAGTTTTCCAAAGACCAAGACTGAGCAAACAGAGACTGTACAGACTGCCGGACAGGATGTACGGACTGAGAATTGAAAAAGAACAAAAAAGAATGACATGTTCTGCCAAATTTTTATTTTTTTTAAGGCAGGCCAGGCTTTAGAATTTGAGTCTGCTTATTGTTTTGGAATATCTTTAAGTCTATGTGTACATATAGGCATATTGCACTTTTTGGCTAAGTTTAACTAGTTGTCTTCTGGGAATGTTGCTGGGTTTGGATATTATAAATATTTTATTTTATTTATGATTCCTTATTCTTCATCTGAGTGTTTCTGCAACAACAGAAAATAAACATGTTTGAAAACGTGGATGTTAAAAGTGTGAGGATGGAAATGAAGGGACAGAATGTGAGTGAAAGAAGCATAGGAGAGAGAATCAAAGGTGGGTAGCATAGATTTAGGTTTTGGGGTGCATAAAGTTTATTCATTTTATTAACAGAGAGATTTACTCTGTTTAATCATTCGTGTCTTTTCAGTGAATAATCCAAGGAGATTCCATTACTGCCAACTGAACCCCTAGTAGCAATCTGTGTATACACTAGAAATGTAGAGAAGAAAAAATAAGAGCTAGTGTTGGTGAAACAAAAGTTGAATGTTTTCTCACTATTGAGAGTGCAAGTAAGGCCTAGCAGAAACTAACAGAGAAGTGTAAATATTTGATCTTTACAGTTCTGTTTAAGTTTACGAAAGATGTTCTTTAGTTAACAAACTTTTTGTACAGTGCTGCTTATTCGCTGTACAAAGATATATCTGATTGATTTTAATATATGATTTTTTTCTCTTGTGCACTCTCCTGATCTTTGACGTCAGCATTGTGTGAACCCCAGTTTGTCCAGAAATACTGAATGCAAAATTACTGTACATAGTATGCTGAAAACATACTCAAAACATTGTTTCATCACAAGATGAAAGTAAAATGTGTTCAACAAAGATCCGTTTCATTTGGACTTTTTTTTTCAATCGAGTGCTATTTGAAACATTCTTCGAGAATTAACAAATAGTTTCAACATTACTGTTATCAAGGAAATAATTGCTTTTTTCTTTCATTCAAAAACTATTTTGTAAGAATGTGTCATGTTTTCTTTTTATTGGTTTGAGTCTCCTCATAGTTACATTTGGGTGTGAATTGGGTTGGGCTTTGTGAAAGTTGTAGAATGTGGACTTGTTGAAACATGTTTCAGGATATTTTAATATTATGATTCTATAGTCTTTGTTTTGGTTTCCTCATCTACACAGTTTGAGATTATTTGTTGTAAATGAAGACCTTCTATGAATCATCTCTTACAATACACATACAATTAGAGCCGTTCTTCTAATAAATCGTGTGCTCTAGCTCCTGAAGATGGCCAGTGAACAGGTGAGATTCTCTCTCACTGCCAGTTTATGTTTAATTCACTGTTTTGAAAACATTGATAACGAGACGAATATTAGCTTCTTACCACATATAACCATGTATGAAATGTAAAAAATTGTGGTTGAATTAGTGATTATCTGAATCCAAATATTAAAGTTTAACTTAACTGGAAAGTTTATATTACTTTGTCACTTTCAGAAAGTCATGAATTAGAGGAAATTAAGATTCTACTTTATTATTGTTAAAAAAAATGTAAATGTGAAAAATACCACTTGGGAGTTGGGATTAATAAAGACACATAAATGTAATATGTTTTAAATAAAGCAATTAAATAAATAAATATAATTAAAATGGCAATATGCAAAATATGATTGAAAACTTGTAATTTCTTAAGACGAGATGTAATTTTCTTTCAAAGACAATGGTGTAAGACAAAATGTTTTAAATCTAAATAAATGACAATAAAACAACTACAAATGATTCCAATACCACAGGGAGAAGAATGTTCTCAAAGCTCTAAAGCTCAGCTACGCTCTTTGTGTTCAAAGCTAGGTTAAAAACCAAACCTGTTTAATCAAGCGCTCATATAATTGGCTCTTGGCATATGCCCATACCCTTATGCTGCCTAAGCATTATATACAACAAACTGCTAAAACAACAAAGTGAATTTGTTTATTGTAGCGCATGGCAACGAATTTCACAACGTCATTACGTTTTGACGTAATGCTTTGAGTCAGAGGTGGGAGGAGCTTGGAGGGTTTCAGGTGAGCTTGATTGAACAGTCGGAAGTGTTACGGAAGAGTCGGAGTTTTTTGCCCGCTGTTGGAATCTTTATCAATATTTGACGGATTATCTGAACTCGTACAGACGTTTTGAGAACTTTTTTAACCAGTTACTTCGTTCGGGCGTAAAGATATGTTCCCCAGAGAATTTATCTTCCTGTTTACATTCGTCCTCAAAGCCTTCTGTTACAGTAAGTACACCTGTTTAAAACGGTTTCAGTGTTTAAAAAAGGCCTTCAAAGTTAACACGTTGAGGGAAAGTAACGAAAAACTCTGATTTGCTTTAAGGTGAAATTAAAATTTTTCATTATAAATTATTTAGATTTTTTTCATGCTGATGTTATTTAAATTATTTATTTATATAAATGTTTCCTTTAGTAATTTATGAATAAAGTTGATTAATTTTGCTTGTTTTTTAAATGTCTATTTTATTTTATGTTGAAATCATTCATTTCCACAGAATCAAAGAGAATTGTTAATATTGTAAACTGACCAAAAACCAGCTTAGACAAGTTTATAGTTACCTACCAAACTACATTTTATTTGTTTTACCTGGTTTGTGTTCAGGTGCGTTTTAAATTATAGCTGTTGATGATGAGATTTGCCAGATACTTTGTTCCAAAACCTCAGCAGCTGTTCATGCTGATTTAAAATTTTACTCAAGAGCAAAACAAATGAGAGAGCAAGCATTTAAACGAATCTAAGAGAATGTAAAGATGGTAAAAGAACAATAGAAAGATCCCATGCTATTTAATAACAAAACCACTCTGGTTAAGATGCTGAGTTGATTAGAACTGGGTCAAAGTGATGCATCGATGATTGACTCATCCGTCACAAATTCCATATTGCAGCTTTTATTGCCAAGGTCTTTTATCAACCAATCATATGGTTGTTTTCTAAAGTATTTAAATTTCTTTAAAGCTTAATCGGATACATCAATGCCTTTAACTTAAGAATTGTCAACCATTGGTATTTGAAATGGCTTGGTTAAACGTTGTAATTGAGGTCATTTAACAAATGAGCTAGATTTTTTGTCACAACGCAGTCAATGCTTATTAGTGTTGCTTTTCACCAACCTGACAAGAAATGAGAAAAATGTGAACGTTTTCAATATTATTGTCATGGAAATCCTGTCTTACCATAAGCGCCTCCTTTCCTCTGAGTTTTTTTGCACTCTTCTCATCTATTTAATTGAGTTCGGCATAGGTGAGAATCAGTAGTATTTCAAATGTTTTTCATGGTCTGACCGATTAACACAGCTAAAAACATGACCGTAATTGGTCATTTTCTTGCTGAAAAGTGGCGCGTCCCATTCTGTTCAATTGAATTTTCTCCAAGGACTATCTCCAACATGACCGACATCCAGTTTGCTGACGCGCTGTGAAAACACACTATAGGGAAACGGATTTTCTTATGAAGTTTTGCAGTAAAGCAATAATCATGCATTATTTTAAAGGGTAGGTTTCAAAGAAATTGTGAAATACTTTTAGGAAATATCACTCATCAAACATTTCTGCTAAATCTCAAGGTGAGAGGAGACTTGTCGAAAATGTCGAAAGTACTTTACAAGAGATATATTGATTGTGACTCATTTTCTTTCTTCAGCCGAGTTTGAGATTACAGTGCCCAGGGATCCTGTGAATGGAGTTTACGGGGAAGCTGCTATCCTGCCTTGCACATTTCTAGTGGATCAATCGTGGGATCTGAGGAGCACGGTTATCACGTGGCAGCGAGGTCTGAATGTTGTGCACAGCTTCTACTACAGTCAAAACCAGCTGGAGCGGCAGCTTGTTCAGTACGCCAACCGCACCATGCTGTTCATTCAGGAAATAGCAAGAGGAAATGCTTCGCTCAGACTGGACTCGCTCACACTGCAGGACCGTGGACTATACACCTGCTCCATCAGCACCAACTCTGGCAACCAGAAGAAGAGTTTTGCCCTCAATGTTGCAGGTTACTAAACACCACAGCTAGATTTAGATCCTACCTAGAAAAAGAGAAAACATACTTGTTTTTTCTTGGAAGAGTTTATCTTTTGCCAACTTAAGAAAGCCTGCCCAAAGTTTCCCACCTTTAATTCACCCAATTAGTTTTCAGAAAGTAAAAGTTTGTCAATTTTTGACCTTCAATTTTAGCCCTGCCTGTTTTACGTCTCATCAGCCAGCACTCATGGTCCAAAAATGCAACTGAAATGGGTGTGTAGGGAGGGGCATGGTGGGGCAAGGTAGAACATAATGATCTATATTCATGACACCACCCCAATAACACAACCCATAACGACTTATCATAGGCTGGGTCAGCTCAAGTTTATGAATTATTATGAGGTATCAACACATCATAGAAATGGCATTGCATAAGCATACAACACATCCATAGAAAAAAAATTAAATGGATAGTCCAAAATAACATCTAAAAGATTATTAGAAATTACCCTGTAAGCTTATTGACTGGATGCTGTTGGTTGAAGATTTAGGTGTTAATACAGTGTGAATGTATTTGATACAATAAGGTCTTCAAAAAATAGTGTCTGATAGTTCATAAAGGCCTAATTGTACTTGAAAGATTGGGGAATAAACAGGTTATAGACAAGCAAAATGATATTACAAATGGTAAATTTTAATATTTTGACAATAAAAACTAAAACAAAATCCTTCTAGTGGTGTTCCTGGATTCCATAAAAACAGCTGTGGTCATTGCTCCTTTTTCATTCAATCATCATGAAATACCTATTACACTAATTAAGGTCCTTTGGCTTGTCTGAAAATAGATTAGTATGCATACTAAACAGGGTTGCCACCAAAATGTGCAGAGCAGTTGAAGACCTCTGAGCTAGAGAGCGCTTTATCGTTGCTGCTTGGGTTACATTGGGTTGATTTTTATTATCATACCTTGAACACATCTGCAAAAGTAAACTAATAAAAAACAATCAAAGTACTATATCTCGTGCAACTAAATAATCAATTGATTAACAATTTAAAAGTTTATTTGTAAATTCTCAGGTCATCTGTAAGATTCTTTTAACAAAGGTAACTAAACATTGTTAGTTATAACCTCTTCCTCACTATTTAGTTTGACTCAGATTTGTAGGCTGCCCATTTTTTGGAAAGCAAGCTAACTTATTTGCATTTAAAACAACATATTAAACTAAATAAAACACATAACACCTACATTTTTCTGTTGTTTTCCAGCAATGTACTCAGAACCTCGGGTGCAGTTCTCCATCTTGAGGAATGGAATCAGTTTACTGGTGACCTCCGATGGAGGGTTTCCTTCTCCAACGGTGCAGTGGCTGATGGAGAGCACAAACATCACCAATAAGACTCAAACATGGATCCAGCAGAACACACAGACTGGATTGTGGTTTGTGTCCAGTCGCATTAATCTCACTGATGTCTCAAACTCTACTCTGATATTCGTATTGCACAACATACAGACGGGTCAAAACATCAGAAGAGAGATCCAGATTTACACAGGTAGGGATAGTTTTTCCTTTTTTAATCAAATATCAAGTTTAAACCATGCATAAAAGATTCATTTCACTTTTTTTGTTTTGTTTTTTTTAATAGATCCAGACGGGAAGCTAAGGGACTACATGCATCCCAAGCCATTCGTACTGATCCCTGTTACTCTGTTCCTACTGATTGTGGGTTTGATTTTTGTGTGTATTCTAAACAGAAAAAGAAATCAGAGCCAATGTAAACACAATGCCACAACGAGAAGTATGTCTGAAGTTGAAAATCTTAATGCAAAAAAAATCCTCCCAATATGATGGCCACAGGAATAGTGGCAGCCAGAATGTGGATACTTCTTAAAGCGAAAACCTTTGGACCTTATGTACATGTCTGTGGCTAATCTGAGTAACTGATGACAACATACATGGTCAGAGAATGTAAAAGTGAGGACATACTTCTAGTCTCTGCCTGATATTGTGATAGTTAAAACCCTGCCCACAAACTTTGTGTTAAAACTTAGAATATAAGTATTAGATTGACAACATGCTGCCTTCCAACCTAATTTATAGCAATCTCAAAGTTTTTTCCAAATTATTAGCAAGCTTACCATTTTTAACTTCTTCAGTATAGTAGCTCAAGCTTCCTCAGGTGATGCAGTTGTATCCTGTTACACTTGGTACTGAATCTGGAATTTTGCATGATTATTGATTAAATACTTAATGTATGGTATATTTTATTTATGAAACAAGCTTAGCACAGGTGTATTTCGCAATACTTGTTGTGCCCTATAATGGGCATGCTAATTTTAGCCAGACTTGTTAATGTAAGACTTGTTAATAGACTGATGGTCGATCATTTTTGACAATAATGTAATTGTTCCGTTATAAACAAATTGTGTTGTGATGTGCTGAATGGAGAATGGACAAAAACTGTTGAAATGCACTATATTAGGTGTGTGCTTTTTGCACTTACTGTAAAAGGGTGTACTGATGGGAAGAGAAGGGGCAGGGACCAGGAATTATAATCGTTGCTAGCCTTCTTTCTGACCTCACCATTGAGAAGACTTTTGGATACTGACCTATTAATCCAGATGAGTGATAGGTGCAGTTGAAAATATTATACTATATTTATTGGTAGCTGTTTAAAAATGTTAACTTTAATTTTCATACTAAGTAATGATACTTGGATTAATTCATCTTTGGTGCTAAAGCTTAATTGCAAATTCATTTTAACTGATTAAGCAAAACTTATTTTTAAAAATGTTTTGCTTAATTAGCTACATTTTTACTTATGAAATAGCTGATTAACCCACTGCTTTTTACACTTTTTAAATAACATATTTAAAAAAAAATGATTTTTTTTTTGTTTGTATGATAAAATATGTACGCCATAGTGATACACTGTTTAACAATATGCTATTTTGTATTTCAGTGTGTATGTACAATTGTGAATGTATGAAACAGGAATAAAACAGAAATTGTTTCAGATTTTAGAAGTTAATAATACATTATTTTTACTATCCAAACTCATTTTGTTTTACAAGTATGCTAAGCTGTTTCACAAACAATGTTGAGTTTACATAAATAATAATTTCTTACATGTACATATAAAAAGCATGTTGTTTAATCAATGTTATTTCCACATTGTTGCAGAAAATAAGTTACAATCACTTTAACTTACTCTGTATTCAATTCATTGCTGAAGCATTAATCAAACAACTTTGAGCCGGTGCGGATTAGAACAAATCAGATAACAATCTTTTTTTTTTCATTGCTGTAAGAAACTGGATCAGTTAAATAAACAAGGTGCATTGTTTCAAACACTTATCTGTAGAAAAGAAAAGAAAGATTAAATTATGTTATTATACATAACGCAAGTGTCAACTTAACCATGAACACATGACAAAATGTTTCCCAAACTAAAGATTTTATTTTGAATGTATGAACAAACACCTGTCTAAGAAACAAAAAACACATTTCATTGTATCTTTTTAATTCCTTTTTCATGACCAAAAACAACTATATTTCATTTAATCCTACTTTTTATCTTCTTATGAAAAATAATCATCATTTAAGCTTAGCTTCTCAATGTCCTGCTCCAATTGTCCATAAGACTCTGAAATTCCTGAAGCTTCATCAAATGCTGAAAATAACTGTAAATTTGTTCCAGCTGTCATCTTTTCATCTTGATTTCTATTTCCCTCTGAATTCAAGACTGTCACAATCTCTTTGGGTAGTTGTGAAACTGTTAATTCATCAATGACAGAAGTTTCCATCACCGTACCTGGGATCCTCATAAAACCTCTGCCCTCCTGATGCTCTTCCACCTTCGGAGCATCCTTCAGAGCAACACTCAGACGCCTGTTAAGCATTTGTTTGTCTCTAGACTCACTCAAGAACATGTTCACAGGTCGTTTCATGAGGTTTAAATCAGGTTCTTTCAAGCCCATGAAACTCTCAACAGCCTTCAGAATTTCCACCTCTCCATGCATCTCCTCATCATCTTCCACCACGAGCCCTGCAGTGTTGTTTTGTACCTTATGCTTTCTCCCATCATGCTGCTCTTCAGAAGATATATGGGTGATGGAGGCACCAAAATCTTTGTGGCTAAAAGACTTCAGATTTTTCTCAGCCAACTTTGCTTCGAACCAGATAGAAGCATTTTTCTGAGATAGGAGTGAAGAGTTCATATCTGTGGAAACTTCATTTTAGGGAGAAGAGGAAAAGCTTTTAGGTCATAAATGAGAAAGAAATTAAAGAGTTAGCTTTGTTTTCGTCCAATTGTTCTTCCCTTTGAATCTGATTTATAAAATAAGTGTTGTGTAACAAGTCTAGTTAGACAAATGAAATTAAAATATATGTATTGTTAAAAATCAGATGTAAACACATCAGTAGTTTGGGGAAAAGACTGAACTAAGCCACACTCAAAAGAGATCCATAATTAGTAACATCGATAAAACTTAAAAGTTTTTGTTTTTTGGCTTAATCTAATCATATTTTACCTTGTTTAAAAAGGCATTACATTTTTTTAACCATTTATAACTGTTTCATAAGAAGGAATAAATGTTCTATAGATGTTACACTCTTTAAAACGCTGGGTTATTTTTATTTTATTTTTATTTTTTTCCCAGCCGCTGGGTTGAGCATGTTGGGTTATTTTATTTTTCAGTTTGGCATCTCTAATCCAACCCCTGGGTTATTTTATGTAACCCACCCCAATGGGTTATATTTTTAAACCCACTCGCTGGGTTATAGTAGTACAAGTGACAAAAAAAAATTCTTTATTAACAGTTTTCTGTTCTGTTGTGTTGTAGCCGGTTTTGTTGCTAACCTTATTTGGGTAACAGTGACATTTACTCAAACGTTCTTCGGTAACACTTCCTTAGAAATATGGGCATTTTATGTGAACTTCATTGTTAATTCACATTATGTCTACTAGTATAGCCCATGGCAAAGGAGCAGGAGATCATGAAGTGTCCGAGGCCTGAGCTTGCGGTCAGGGAAGGCGGGAACACGAGTCCGGGGAAGGCGCGAATGCAAGGCTCGTAAAGTCAGTTAGGGGTGTTTTTATCAGCTTGAGTTTACGTTAAGCCTCCGCACTTTTACTTTCATTTCGTACAAATCACACTCTTGTCCATACGGACAATCTAAGAAAGGGTCCTGTAATCAATTTTCTGTTGTCAATCATTTCAGTGAGTTTATAAACTTTTATCTGAGCGGCTTAGGTTACATTCATTCTAATACTGCTTGGCTAACAGAAGAGTTTGCACATCGTGTAAATCACGTGACTGAAAACAACCTACTGTTTCAGTCTCTTATTTACAACTTGAATTTCTCGCATAAACCTGCACTTACTGCTGCTAAAAGATCTTGGGAACAGTAACTGGAAGCCCCTGCCTCACTTTCTGATTGTTTAAGTTCAGATGTTGACAGCTGCCCATCGTGTTCTATGTTTTAGACATCCATTTTCCCAAGCTGTGTGCTTCAGTCAGTAACTTTTGCAGACTGGTATATAAACTTCCAGGGATGGAATCACCCTCGGTATACTTCTGCTGCATAGTCAAGATGAATGCATCCCATTAAGTTAGATCTTATACGCAATTCAAATAAATTTTATATTGTTTTCATTAACAACAATTCTTAACCTTTTGACTTTGTGTCTAATTATTGTTAATTTGATGGTGAATATGATGATTATTTTTATTAAATCTATACAGCAGTTCTGAGTCATAAATGGACAAATAAAAATAACCCAGCATGTTGGGTCAAAAATGTAACCCAATGTGCTGGTTTAAAAAAATTACTCTACACACCACTGGATTAAAATATCCCAAGGCTAGTTTGGTCCCTATTTGACCCAGCGCTAACACCCAAATTGGATTATTTTAACCCAGCCATTTTTTTGTGTGTAGCATGTTCGTTTAATTCACCTGTTTTCAATTTAGTTTTGTTTATTCAGGGTGTTTGCAGTTAGCTAAACACAACTTCATACAAGTTTTTATATTTGATCACTTTAAAACAAAACTAGTTTCTATTCATTTTAGAGAAACTTTTCGATTTTTTTTTACTATAGAGAGGGCCTAATAAAACCATAAGATCCACTTCAACCCAAACTTAAAGGACAGACAAATCCTTAGACCCTTTTGTTAAGAGTGGATCTTTTGAAGTAACCAAAGAGGATGAACAGTGATGTATTTAGTTTTTTCCCTACCATCAAACGAGTTTCGTTTGGTTTTAGTCTGATTACAGACCGACTCGCAGCAGTCACAGAGAGAATCAGGACCATACATAGAGACCCATCTGTAAAGACAAACAAGCAGAACAACAATGGCTAAAGTTTAACCTTTAAATGGTGGTGCTTATGTGACTCATACTAAACTGCCCATCCATCCCACAGAGTGTTTCACAGGATAAAGAGTGATTCATTAACCTTTCTTCAGGGTGATTGTAAGAACAAAACTTCAGCATTGAACTCGGCCCGCTTCCAGAAGTAGACAGCTCACACTGAAGTGAAACCTACAAGAAACCACACAAAGAGACCAACAGAATCTCACAATGGTTGTCAATTCATTGCTCTGTCAACACCAGAGAAAAAAAACAGACCTGAGCATGTGGAGCGTGAGTGAACTGGAAAGAACTGAAGGAGAACTGAACAACATTGTCTAATCGGAACCCTCTGTATTCAGCAGCACCAGGATACACCCGGCTCTCACGCAAACACCTGGGTGTGGGTGGGCTTGTGTTAGAGTGTGAGACATCACCGAGCCTAATAGATGTTCCACAAAAACATGGGCTTTGCTCACCCGTAATTGTCAATAATGCTGTATTTACTGGGCTGACTGCTGGGATCGTGTATAGCTACATCACAGTGCTGGATAAAAAGCTTGACACCAGGGTAAAGCAGACGTATGGAGACCTGGACATTGACCTTCTGTCCCAGCAAGAAAACTGGGTCTCTAATGGGTGTAGACCATGAGTCTGGATGGCAAAAAAACATTCATGAGGTCAGAGCAGATTAAAGAAACAATTAAAAAAAGTGAAGGGAAAGAATTTATTTCCTTCAACATTTTTGCAGTGACTGAATAGCTCAATACAATCTTCATCAAGATGAAACTGTACCTTGATCATAATCTGAGTTACTCAGTTTAAGATGAAACCGTATTATCTGATTTCACATCAGAGGATTTCAAGCATGACGTCTGACGCATGGTTTCATGATTAGAAATAAAATTGCAACACAAACAAGTTCATCTGCTAGTACAACCAGACAACTGGATCTAAAAATTCTCAAATTACAGTTTGTTTAATTGCTTAAAAAGTGTCTCTTTTTTTCTTCCACAAACCGGTTGGACTGGGTTCTGTGAGGACCAAAAGAACTTGTAACCAAGCAGCAGGGGCCATCATATCAGAGATAAGGGGCCATTTTGTTTTGGTGAATTCAAAGGTCAGCTTTCCTTGAGAAATTCTGCTGAAATCATTATATTTTCTGGTCATCAGTCAAGTCATGACATTCAGATTATAATAGAAGAAGAATGGTCATGGAATTACTTATGACCTTTGCCCAAATAGGTTGCTAAACAAACTTGTGCTGTGATACTCCTTACCATCCATCAGCTGAATCTCAAAGTCACCTGATCTGCTCCTGAGAACTTTACGCAGCAGTGTCGGTATCGCCACAGTTCTAAACCAGAAACAGAAGAAAACGAGCAAAGAAAAAACTATGAAACTAAATTGCAGGTTTATTTGAGTAAGCTAAGAGAAACGTCTAAAACCAAGTGTCATATGATGTGCATTATCTCTGAGAGATTGTATACAGACACTCAAACACGTCCTAATTTGCAATATACAGGTTGTGTTTTACATTAACTCATTTGAGTACTAGAGTTCAAGAAACAATTGGTTGCAGTAAAACAAACATTTTACCTATTGCTAAAACTGAACATTTTCCAAAAGAAAGGCCACAAATAATAATGACCACTTTCAGTTCAATTAAAGAACCCTGAATATCAAGGAAGTTATGGCTCTTGGTGGCTGTGTCCTTAAAACGGAAGCTAATCTTGGCAAAATCTTTTTCAGACTCTGATAAGGAGTAGGTTTAAAGAGAAGAGATGCAAGAGAGCCACAGGGGTCTTCAAATCTGTCCGCAAGCAAACACATTTTACTCGCAACACTTGAAGGCTCTGCTGGTTTCAGACAGACTTCAATAAGAGCAGTTAGGTGAATTTCATGATGGTTGAATCTGAAATGTGAAGGGCTGTGGATTCACAGGACTGGATTTGGAGACCCCCAACTGGTCATTAAATTGTACACAGATACTATTACATACAGACATGTCCCAACATTTCAAAATACTGAGCTGTAACAAGAAGCACATTAAATGAAAAAAAAGAGAATATATACGGATAACAAAGGTTTATTGAGTTAAAACAGCATATAAAAGAGCTTTAAGATTATATTAAAGTTGAACAAAAGAAATGAGTTTTTCAGCATTTTGGGATTGTGAGGATATTTGATCCTGCTTTTTTGTTAATATGATATTTTACTAGTAATAAGCCAACATTAATAACACAGAAGTATTTGTTGTAGGTTTCATACCTGTTGTAGCGACACTGCACGCCCACATTGACTCTGTACTGAAGCGGTCGGTGTGGTAGCGGTACGTAATGAAGCACATACTTATATAGCACGTGGTCAGAGAGCGCCTTGAATTGGAAAAGTTTGACTTCATTTATTTGGGTTTATCTTCGGAACAACATATTCCCCAGTAGCTCACCTGTTTTTGACTCTGACAGTCAGTGAGCGCGTAGGTGAAGAGCAAGTCGGCGTTTGGCTCGAGGAGGCCGTTACTTTTGCACGTTTCCCCCAGCGTCAACTCCTCCGACGCGGCCCAGAAACCATAGAAGCTTCTTTTGACCCTTAAGTTGAAACCGATGCTCCAGCAATTCACGGAAACGTCTGGGAGGTGCGCGGATTTTTGTACGTAACGTTTCCCGGGTGAGCCTCGCGTCGGCTGAGGCGCTCGACCACCGACTCGAAGAACGGATGCCGCTTTCCGGTGGGTAGAATTTGGCTTGTTCGTAAACGGAGGGTGAATGATAAGCTTCCCGGGGAACAACCCGCCCTGTGGACTGTCATTTATAAAGCCCAAGACTCTGTTGAGCGAGGTTGGGTTGGAGAAAATTATGAGAATGTAACTCAAAACTATCTGAGTGATGTTGTTCATGTCAGTATCAAAGGACTTTCTTGCGTTCACATTGAGCTTATCCAACAGGTGGGAGTTTTAAGCAATTAGAACTCTTCTTAAGTTGTTGATTGGTCATTGAAGATCAATTTCCGCTCGCTCTGTTCAGTGATTGCCACTAAGTGTCACCAAGGGACTGATTTTAACAGAGAAGCCCGAACTCTTTTGGTTATTTATTTTAAAAAAAATGTGTATAAATGTTTCATTTTTTTCAATCCGAAGATAACGTTCAAAATGAAGGTTCTGAGAACCAAAATCATTTGGCAACATTATGAGAAACAGAAATTGTTTTTATAGAGTACTGATATTATTGGAAATAAGTTTTTTTCTCTTTTTTTTTGCAACCAGAAATAATTTAAGAAACTTTCCTAGAAGATCAAAAATTAACCTTAAAAAATTGGGCATTTTGTTGGGCAGTAAAGATTAATTTAATTTATTTGGAATGTCTTTAATTTGTGCTTAAAAGTCTAATCGTTTAAAAAAGTATATTTGCATATTCAGGTACAATTTTGGACTATTTTTTTATTACTAATATGTATGGTAGTTATTTGTTTAGTTATAAGATGAATTGTTTTCATAATTTATCAATCAGTCTATAAATCTAAATAAAAATAATAAGATAATTGCTCAAAAAAAAGTGAGTCACCAGTTGGCCAGATATGGAGTGACCCATACCCCGAATTTGTACTCTGCATTTAAACCATCCCAGTGTACACACACACAGCAGTGAACAAACACACCGTAAACACACACTCAGCAGTGAGCAGCCATGGCTGCGGTGCTCAGGGAGCAGTCAGGGAACTGGTGCCTTGCTCAAGGGCACCACAGCTGTGGTTGTTGAGGATGGGAGAGCAAGTGTTTCATCACTCACACCAACTTCAACTCGGTGGGTCTGGGATTCAAACCTGCAATCTTCTGATCACAAATCTATCAACTTATCCAGTAGACCACAACTGCAGACGACAGACAAGTGTGGAATATACAGGAAATTGTCTTTACGCAATCAGTTGACTATTTTGTATTTGTCATTCGTGCAAATTTTAGTGGAAGTATACTTTTAAGCAGTGATAATTAAACGTATTATATATTTTGTTATACATAATTGTTATTGTATTAATTATTTTCGTTCATAATGCTGAATTAAACAGCATATTAGCTATAAAAACATTGGGCTTTAATTATTGAATAAATATGCATGCTAAACTGGAGCAAATGTGGACAAGCGAAAAATAGGTAAATGGCTATTTTTACGTGTAATTATGTAATTGTTATTTTTTATTAAGCAATGCATAAAATAAAAGTCAAAACACCAGTTTCATAAAGTAGTTTTTTTGTTCACTCATTATTTACAACAAACATACATTTGATGCATTCACATACTATACATTTGGTCACTATGAAGTGTGATGCCAGTGTTCGTAAAACAGACTTCGCTTACACAGATGAAGCTGTTTTTCTGCTTGTCGTCAAAATGCAAAGAAACAAAACAGCATTTACTGATGTAAACTTTAAGCTTCTGACAAAAGAGCAGACACCTATTTATCACATTAATGTTAACCATTCACTATGGACCTCAGAGAATAATCACATCATAGTACATATTAACCACCTGCCCAGAACCGCTCCATCAACTGTCACCATCACTTCCTCTCACTGAAAACACACACGCAGAGGCACTGACACTTCCTGTTTGGGGAAACATTGCTCCACTGACCATTTATAAAACCTAAATCTGAAACAAGGTAACTGAGGTCATTTGTAAGAGCTGTAACAGCTGAAGACCGACATTAGTTAGTTAGTTATAAGAATGTAATTAAATCAGTTTCTAGAAAATCTCTTCAATTCTTAGATCCGTATATTGCACTATAAATAAATACAAATAAAACAACAAATAAAGAGTCACTCAAAGTGTTCTTTTAGCTCCTTTTAAAGAACACTTTAAAGAAGTAGTTATTCTCTCAATATTTCACCCTCTCTCTCACCTCTGTGCAAACGAAACCATTCTTCACAAAACCGAGGCCCAAAGTCCTCAAAGATCTTCACATTTAGATGGCAAAGAAGGCGTCTTTCATCTCAAACAGAAGCAATTCCAACAATAAAAGATTGTTAAGCTCATTCATTTCTCACACGTTTCCCTTACTGGAGTGGAGAGCTGCACCAATCAGTGAAAGCCGCAAACAATTGATTGTTGCTGGTAAGTTTGAAAAAATAATCAGCTGTTTGAGGAAAAAGTGCAGAGAGATGAGGGCTCATCAATGTTTCCTTGGTCCAGTAACCCAAACAAGAGAGGGCGTCTCCATTAGCTGATGGTTCTCTTCGTGGCAGTGCTTTTGAGGTGTGTTCTAGCACCCTCTGCTGGCCAGAGCAAGAACAGGTCTGCGAGTTACACTCACGGGCTGACATCAGGCTTCAAGGCCTCCAGCTCTTCCTTCTGCTCTTCACTCCTGCAAGTGAAAACCCATATTATATTATTATACTCATATTTCCCACAAAATAAATTTTAATTTATGGATGAACCTTCACCGCACCTACATAGCTTTAACATGATGTGACAATTTCCAAACACCAAATTGCTTAGGTTGAAGATGCTAAAATATAGCTTAAGCAAGTAAAGCTGGAGTTTCCTGAACTGATTCCAGTAGAAAGACGGCATTTTAGTTGTATCCCTACTCTTGTTTGTATACTAATATCAGGTGTAATATCAGGTGTGTTACATGATCACAAAGATCACATCACCTAAAATGTGCACAGCTACAGTCCCGACATAAAAAGAGCCCAAATTATCTGCTCCGAGAGTAAGGGAGAGAGCTTTAAAGCATCACAAATCAAATCCTGCTTGTTCTTCTAAACTATATCAAAGTACTAATAAACATGTTAAAGCAACAAAAAGAAATATCAACTATAGCTTTTGATTGTCATTACGCCTTTTTTCTAAAATAATGGACATCACGTTCATGGATGGATGTTAAAAATGGATAAAATTTCATCTGTGTGAAAGCGTTGCTTTCTTGCTGTTTTTGCTTCTGTCATTATGTCAATGGCTCCTCCGTAAACAGACAATTTACATAATTTTGCTACGCCTATTTAATTACAGTTATTGGAATTAGATATTTCATGATTGCAAGGTTGTACCGCAGGAGAAGCTGTAGCTGTTTGTTGTTGTACTGCCTGCGCTCTTCGTTGATGGGATATGTTTTGAAGACTAGCAGTCCTAGGGCGATCAGGGAAACTGGAGCGGCAGACACCAACATCTTCAGAGTCAGATCCACAGATTCAGACTGATTACAGCCTCTCGACACATAGCCAGCGAAACTGAAGTGGAGAAGCAGAAGAGAAAGAATAGGAAGAATAAAATTCAAATTGTATAGCAGACCAGACAATGGTATAACATGCGAAAACACAGAGGTACCTTAATGCTAGCGTTGATACCCCAAGAGAGATTCCAGAGGCAAATTTGGTGAAGAAAACATAGAAAGAGTAGAAAATAGCCTCCTGGCCTTGAGAAGTAGGATTCTTGACTTTGAAATCATCCACAACGTCTGGAAGCATAGACCTGAAACAGACAAACATGGCTTTTTAGTACTTCTTTAGTACTCTTTTTAATTTGATTATAATCGTTTCATTAATTCTTTGATAACAGCATTTTTTTTCAGATCTTGTGGGACAATCCTTTATTTTGACACAAATACAACTCAGAATTTCTTTAAAAGTTTAGTGAATTATATTATAAATACTGTTAGGTGACGGTGACTCAGCCAAGCTCACCATGGCATGAGGAAGGCAGCACCCACACTGGCACCGGCTGCGGCAGATACGATGTAGGACACAATGATATTACTGTTTACACTCACCACTAGGATCATGAAGGGCACAGCCCACTGCAATCACATGAACATAAACAAGCTCC
The DNA here is from genome assembly GCA_900490495.1 of Danionella dracula. NCBI lineage: Eukaryota > Metazoa > Chordata > Actinopteri > Cypriniformes > Danionidae > Danionella > Danionella dracula. The sequence goes on from UELW01000778.1 coordinate 1,730,794, forward strand.
ATTAGAGCAACATCACAGAGCACAAGGCCATTTATGGTCTTTCTAACAAACTAACATGCAAATGATTCTGAATGTTAGGCAGATCACACCAAAATGAATTCTATAAAGCAGTCAATCATGTCTAACTAATGTCCATTAAACTAGAAAAATAACAGTTCTCACAAAATTTTTATTAAAACACTTATATAATAAATTGGATTAAAATGTTTCTCTACCTTTTCCATTGCGTATCAAAAACAGTATTTTAATTCTTTAGACACTTTGAATTTATCTGAAACTGCAAAACTTTGAGAATACAGAAAGATGGCGAAGTGGGGGAGTTGGTCGTTCTGTAACCGGAAGGTTTGCGGTTCGATCCCCGCTAGGGCAATTCTGCCGTTGTGGCTCTAGGCAAGCCACTTCACCCAGGCCAGCTGAGGGCTACCAAGGTAGCTCATCACCACCAGAGTGTGAATATGGAGTGAATGAATAATGCTGGGAATATTATTAATATTACTAACTCCTAAAAGTATCTTGCAAAAAAAACATGGATTTGGTGGGACTCGCACTGATAAAGCTCATGTTTTACGATTTCTCTCAAACCTTTAGTTGGAATTTGTAGAGCTATAATAACTTATCTTTAATGTCGCTTTTATGTCTTCCCTTTCCATTCCAAAAGTAGTTGTTTTTGCCACTATGTTCATAAATTAAAAATGTATTTTATATATAAAATAATACACTTTTAAACTAAATTATATTGAACATATTTGATTAATGTGTAAGCTTGGCTATCATAAATCACACAGAGCTTCGCAGAAGGTGGAAAACTTTTATAAATTTATAGGGAAGTCCCATTTAAATCGACAATACATTCAATTTGTTATTTATTTCATTATAAAGCACTGTTAAAATGTATTCACTAAATTCTTTAAATTATTAGATTGTCCAGTTGCTGCACTAAACACATATCACCTTCCTCTTCACATCGAAGATACTCACACTGATGCCAACGTAAACGGCTGCTTTTTTCCCAAAGCGGCATAGGAACCATTGCCACATAGGAATGGTCAGAGTGGCAGACAGCTGTGAAGACAAATCACAAACACGACACCACAAAACCTTGTTATCATATTATATAACCAGGGGAAAAACAAGCAGGGATCGACACTGACTGCTGAAGTTAAAAACACTCTTTTCATCCATCAACTCCAAAAAAACAAGCTCACACTTCCATTACTATGGAAACTGCTAAACTCATCCAAAGCTGGAGTGCTGTTATAGCACAAAACCAAACAATTCCAGAGCAGCGGGCTGAAAACACTCACCATGATGACCAGCAAGATATTCTGAAAGTTCTCTCTGAATCCCAGTGTGTACTTGATGAACAAGGCAAAATTTCCCTCCATCAGCTGGGAGAGAAAAACAAACATTAAACGAAATCTGATTTCTCTTTAGCCGTCCTCATTTCAGTCCCAGCTTCATCCGCAAAATAATTCTGATCTTCGTTTCTTTGTGCAAACCTGTCCTAATGGCAAGTATAAGTGTAAACCTGATTTCTGGCATAGTGCCGCTTCTCTCTCTGTGGATCTGTTTATTTTAACGGACACAGAGCTCATCTAACACACAGAGGCACCATGGTCAGTTCCAGAAACTCATGACATCACAGACATCCATTACCACTGAAGCGGTAAACTTTCTAGCATGTATACAGTGAAAACAAACTTGGAAAATTAAATTTCAAAAGAAAACAAATCCTCTGCATTTTTATGCATAGTCATTCTCATCCATGTAAAATTCATTAGCATGCATTAAAAGCAGGTTGTCATTTAACATAGTTTTTACAGGGAATGCACAGGTGAGATGAATGTGTTCTGCAAAACGTCAGTACAAATATAACAAATAACTAATAGAAAAGGTATGTGCCTTTAATATTAAATTTGTGCATCTACCAGTGGTGTTTCACAAGCAATAAAATAAAATACATGCTTGTTTAGTCAAACAACTAAAATTGATCAAAGTGCTCCAAAGTAGAAACAAAGCATAAAAAAATAGTTAGATGAAACAAATGATAATGCATTAAAACCATCTAAAAGAATTAAAACCTCAAATATGAAAAAAAAACTATAAAGAAAAAATGGTTAATAAAAGCTACAGAAACAATACGTTTTTTGTAAAAATTGACTAAGATGACCTGAGTTGGCTAGATATTCCAAAGTTTCAGACACAACGACAGCAAAAAGTTTGTTTTTAGTTTGATTGTTGGAATAAACAGAATTTCAATTTGCCTTCATACAAGTGGGTGACATCTGTAAGTTACTGTGAAACCTGGTTCAGAACATTTGAAAAGAAATGAAATGTCAAATGAATGAGGTAGTTAACAGGAGCCCAGCGAAGAGGGGTCGAAACTGGAGTAATGAGTTCCTTTTTCGTTTTTGTTTTCATGTGGGTTAAGTAAGTGCGTTTATAGAAGGGGGGTTAGTCTATTTAACATTCTTAGAGCTTGTTCTAAATCCTGGTGGATCTAAAGGGGATACTCCAGATGTAGGAGGTGGGCAATTGTCTGCAATACATTTTTAAAGATCAACTGTTTCGGTTAAAGTAGGAACTGGAAGGTAGCGAGTGTGGCAAACATAGACTTAGCTGAATAAATTATTTGTATCTTTCACTTATAAGACAATTCAGGCTTGTGAATGGCTCTGATCTTGGAAAAGTTAAATGTCACAAGCAAAGAATCTAAGTTTAAAATAGAGAGAAGACGAAAATATTTTAACTTTTTAATACGTTTTTTTTTTCTTACTGCAATAACAAATTAAACAGCAACTTATGCCAAAGTAGTGTTCCTCATTAATAATATCTTAAAATCAAGCAATGTTTAATTTAAGGGTTTCATAAATCAAAATCAAGTTATAGAGATTGGCAAACCTGTGTAATTTTAATGCTGTCATTTGGGTAATTTTATAGTTTGACTGTCCATTGTGGGAGATGTCCATGTCAGTTAGTTTATGTTTAAGCATGATGTAAGCATCTACAACAAAATCTATTCTATTAAAAAGAAAATATTAAATGACAACAAAAGGAAAGCCAGATAGTATTATCAGTGGAAATCTATGAACTACTGTTATTAGCCTAAAGAACCCAAACAACATATAGTTTTCCATTGGAGTTCTTTGTCTCCATCACAAACAGCAATCTACCATTTTCCTTTCTTTTAACAGGGCTTTACTAAAAAGAGAAAACTATATTCTTCTTACCATGAAGGCTAAGGAAGTGAAGAGGAAGGCCAGCACCAGTTTAACATAGGGCCCATGACTCAACACCAGTCGTAGACCCTTCACAAAAGACTCCTGCTTCTGTGCTTTCAGTTCACCTTGGACTGAAAACAGAGAAAACACTATTGTACTCACCTGATGTTCATCTGTAAAAATGGCTTAGCAAACAAACATCCAGATATAAAGGCATGCTTTAAAAACAAAGCCAAAAAGAGGTTTACTTCATCTCAGGAACAATTTCTGTAGTTTCTTGTTAAAATATAAAAAATTACACAGCAAATATCTGTATTTATATATTTTCCATTTGATGTCACATGGCGTGTCTTTAATAATGACTCTGCGAATGACACTGATGTGTGACTGGCATTTATAAGTTAAATCAATTTCAATAGCGATTGGTCGTATTGACCTGGCAGAAACCACAACAACCAAAGCCAAGTCAAATGGGAAGACACTCACCATCGTGCTCTTTCACCCCAAAAAACAGTACAATGGCACACAACACGTAGATCAAACTGATGACAGCTGATGCAACCATGTAAGCATATCTCTGAGGAAGAGAGTGTTTCCAATGATGATTTCTAAGTCTGATTTAAGTAAAAAAGATATTATTCCTGTTGAGCAAGCTCCCTCACCTCATTGACAATTTTGCTGTCCACTGAGATTTCAGAGCTATTTCTCTGGACAGAGTGATTGAAGGCATCACTTGAGGGTGTGCTTATACTGCAGGGGGTGTTGGCCATACCCACAATCTGACCCTGGATGGCAGTACCAATGACCGTCCCCATCAGCTCTACAGTCATGCCTGAGAGAGAGAAAGAGAAAGAGAGAGAAATCTGTGAAGTAATCAGAGTGTGCACACTAGAAATTAATGAAAGTTTCTACTAGTTAACAGTGCAGTTTGCCATAATTGTAAAAATCTAGTTGAGCTTGACAAACAAATCTGTGGCCAATAAGCAGGAGCTTTTGAAATCAGGACAAGGTCACTCATTGGTTGTTTTTGGTTATTTAAAATGTCAACATTGGCTTAGAAAAATTGCATAGCGGATCTTGTAGTAGTAGATTAATGTCAGGGCAAATTTTCGAGCTGATTGATCAAAATATGTTTTCTGATTAGAATTTTTGAGAGTGAATATCATAACAATTTGGTGAAAAACAGAACTTGCCATGTGTAATACTAAACTTGCCTTTTTAAAATAAACTTTAGCTTCAAAAGCTTTGACCAAAACAGATGCTGCAGTGTAGAAACTCCAATAAATCCAGAGTTCATTTTAATGACCTGACCATTCCCATGACCAAGAAAACAAAAAAAAAATCTATATTTTTAGTCTTAAATATAATAGGTTTAGTTTTAATAATATGAAAATAAAAGATGAGAAGTGGTGTTTGGAGAGTTAAAGTGTCATCTTGAGTAAATGTGTAAAAATATTCATGAAAGTTCTTACGATACGCTGTTGCTGAATCTCGTTCACTCTGCTCAGTGCTGATGAACATGGTCAGAGCGGAATACGGTACATGAAAGCACTGCACACAGACACAGAAAACTACTGTAACAAAACTAATATATTTATATATTAGCATGCATGCTTACAAAATAGTTTACAAAAATAATTATATTATAATATATAAATATGAATACAAATACTGTAATATTATTTATAAAGGCCAAATTAATAATGTTTGTACATTTGTAAAATTGACAGAGGTAAAAGTAAAAAACAAAAAAACAAATCACCAAACACCCTTATGTGTGTTTCTCAAAGAATTCAAAATTGATAAATATGAGATACTAACTGTCTGAAGGGTCTGGAAGAGACAGTAGAAGAGCAGATACCACATTATCTTCCCCTCCTCTAGAGGTGGAACCACCCAGATTAGGAAATAACACAAAACAGCCGGCATCGTGGACACTAAAATCCTGTGGAAAACACACCAAAACAATTACTCTAAAGATGACATCTTTCTAGTGAGGTTCCAGATGATTATGAGCCAATGTGGAAATCCGACAGAGCCTTTATGCTCACTTGATGTTTGAGAGTGTATGTGTTGATTATTGACTCCTCCGATCAAGGTTAATTGAGGTAAATGTGTTTCACTTCACTGATCTTTCCCCTGTGGCTCTGAACGAGGCCCTCCTTTAGACAGGGTTTCACTGGATCTCAAATGAACAGAGCTTGTTAGAATTTGGCGAGCTGTGAAAAGGGTTTCTACTCTCTGTGGCTCATTTTAAAGCTCTAATCCAATCAGTGACTTTGCAAGAAAAACACAGAGCTGTAAAAGACTGTGCCAAAGTGAGAGTTCAGGCTCACAATGACCACAGTGTGTACTGCAGAAGATAAACCATTAGTCTTCTTTCAAGCTTCCATTCTTACAATTATAGATGTGTGTTTGGCACCATTTACTATATGCAATAAACTAAAGATTTTAGGGAAAGCTCACCTACTCTATGAGTAGCGGAATCCTGTGGGCAATTTAGGTGTCACAGGTGCATTCATTGAAAACTGCAGTTGGAGGGTGCATTTGCTTAAATTTAATTCTGGCTGGAAGATTTTGCCCCTCAGGCCATGTTTGACCCCTTTATACCCACACTTTTCATGCAATGTTGGCAGAGGATAGGTTCTGGTAGACTTCTATGACACTAATTGCTCTCTAAAAATGGCACCACCTAACATAACACCAATTCCTTTTTTTTGTTTTTTTTTGTTGGTAATCACGGAGGAAGGTTTTTGGTGCCAATTTATACCAGTCAACAAAGGTGCCGGCCATTAAAATTGCTTCTTAGAACCAATAACATGCAGAACCAAAGACATTTAGCGCAAAACACTTTTAGAATTCAAAGAATCACAGAAGTACGCGACTACCGCATATTTATAAACATTATGCATGTATGCATTCGTTTTGAGGATTACATTTCTGTTGATCTAAGATTTTTGTAGTAACCAGCACGTCGTTGGTTTGTTCTGTGAAATAGCATCCTGCAATGCATTTCAGCTGCTGTTCTAAACAACCTCTCTCAGATCTCCTGAAAGCTCTCTGGATTTTGATTGGTCAAATCTGGTGGTGTGGTTAGCTGAGCCACTTAAATGCATGAGGGCTTTCTACACACTACATCCGCTTTCCCATAACCCAGTAACTCACACACATGACTTACGATTTTAACAATAGATAAGCATTGTTTTTCTCTATACGTCCTCCTCACATGTCACTGAATGTGCTGGAATTCTTACTGTATGTACTAAAAATCCTGGTTTGAAATAGTTATTGCACTTATGCCTAAAATAGGCCTTTTCAACTATAATTTTGGTTTTGGAGAGAAAGTTATCTGTTCATTTACTAACATCACCTTCAAAGCACTGTATCTAAAAAGGACATCCTGTAAATGTGCGTACCATGGCATCATGCGTCCATGTCTCGTCCATGGTGTTCTGCTTACTAAGAACCCAACAGTGGGATCAGTCACAGCATCCCAGGCCCGGCCCACAAACAGGATTACAGAGGCATTAAGGGGATCCAACTAAAAAGACAGATCCAGAAATAAGGATTTACAACCGCTGAACACAGTACCGCTTTAATAACTGCGCCAGTGTATGCACACAATCTTGAGACTATGTGTCCAACACAATCACCATTCGGAAATGCAGTAAAAACATAATTTGGCTAAGTTTATATGCTTTTTATATTTACCCACATATAATCTGTATAAACACCTATAAAGTAACTACATGCAAAGCTCAAAGAGCGCTAATACAACCAAGCTAAGTAACCTTTCAAAAAGTTTCCTATTTTCAAAAAAACTATGTGAAAACACTGATATTGGTTCTTTTTACTGACATAGCTTAAAAGTCAGCTTGGAGGTGCCAACGCTAAAAAACTTTGCTATAACTTCAAAAAGCAAACCAATAAGTAGCAACCACTCTCACCATTTTAAGAAAGCTTTTTTTGCATGATTGTTATCATTTATTTAATGCCAATTTATGGCAAATCTTTTAAAGTCAAGTCTTCTTGACTTTTATACTACTTTGGTGCTGGTAGTAGAAGTTACAAACCTTTGTGTGCACTTAGGTAAGTATCCACTAAGCAAAATATTATTTCACACACACACACAAGGTCCCTTTCACATTATATCTGCCATTTAAATGTAAAGCAATATCTTTTAAAGCAAGGAAAGGATCTTTACTCAATGTGGGTGATGAATGAGGGTCAATATCTGTCTTTCCTTCTTAATGCAAAATATAAAATAAAGGAGCTGCAGTTCCTCATCTGACCACTTGAGGCTGACTTCAAAAGTGAGAAGTTTCCAACTTACAGAAATGTTAAAAACACTTCATAACAACTCTGAGGGGATGATTCCTTTAACTACTGAAGAAGTTTGGGGAGCGACCTAGCCCTGAGAACCCCCACACGAGAAATGAGAGGTGAAAGGGACCTGTGGTAATTTTATTTATCTAAGGGCCAAGATGGGAAAATGCCCTTAGGTTGTTTAGTTGCTAGTAAGATGGACAACTGGGAGCAGTTATTATGATATATTATGATATGATAATAGTATTATATGATGCTCCTCCTGAAACAAGTTTCACAAAATTACCCTCCCCGAAAATAAAATGTGTTTTAATTTGACCTAAAATGTAAAAAATTAGCCTCAAACAAAACAAGTGCAACATGGTTGACCTATGCTCGACACTAGCCTACTTCTGATTAGAGAGATCGTGTTCACATACTCACATTAGAAAAAAATGCTACAAAATTTTTTTTATAATGCATTGACACTATTTATGTTTAAAGTTCAAAACACCAAAAACAAACCCAGATCCGCAGGAAGAAACATGTCATATATGCCTGGTTATTAACAAGATAACATAAAACTCACTGTGTTCAATGTCTTTAATTCACTTGTGATTCTCAATTGAAAGCTCTGGGATTAGATATTGTATTGTATCACAGTAACCACTTGTGAGTAAGAAAGCTTGAGATTCATAAACATGCTTTGAGGATCTACAATACAGACTTTACATTCGTTTCCTTCCCTCACATGCTTTTCTCCTCGCTCTGACTCTTGTGACTTTGTCCTGGGGCATTTCTGGGAACTGTTTACTTGCTTTGTTAGATCACAGCAAAGGCACATATAAACTACTTTTATAATTCTACCAACAGATTTAAAGTAAAATAAAGAAATAAAAGCATGAATGCTGAAGCAGTTTATTTTTTTATAATCACACTCGTGTTTCATTCATTATAGATACTCTGGATTTTTATCTATGTACGCACCTGTGCTACATCTAGCAAGAAGATTTGGAGAAAGAAGCCCAGTGCTGTGCCAGTGATCTGATACGGAGCCCCTCCGATAGCAAAACACACCTTACTCCACACAGTCAGAGATCTTTTCCTCTCCTGCTGTGTTGAAAGCTGCAAGGAGGAGAGAATGGAGAGTGTTTGAAAGGACAGACAATGATGGTGATTGTAGCTTGTAAAACAAGAGCCATGAGAGAGTGGTGAACTTTTATCAGTAAGGTGACTGAATGCTAACAGGAGTTTAGTTTGGAGATTATTCGTGTTTTTGGAAAGTTCCATCTGACACTGTTTCCCCCAAAACAATCCCAATGCTCAGCATCATTGAACATTCAGGGCTTCAGAAATTCTCTTGGTCTTTGGGAAGACTAACTTTGACACTAAATAAGTTACTCTACATCAGTAACTAGTTACCAAATGAACTGCTGCCATATTGGTTTATCAATTACACCTTACTAATCACCTAGTTTTTTTAGTTTTGTGTGATATTATGGCAGCACTTCAAGAATCCTGAAGTCGTGGTCTGATTGTTTGAGTTCATCCAGATTTCATTTATTGAGTTCATCCTGGAGAAGCGAGTGACATACTTATTTTTGTTCCGCTGGGAAACAAAGGTCGGCCATACGATTGAGACGAAGAGCATTTTGGTACATTTTTGTAGCTACATTTCCATGCAAGGAATGTAATGTGAAGTGAAATCGGATTGGTTGTTTATCACATCAAACAGCTTCCTGTGCAGGTCTTAGCAAAAGAAAGCTGCAAACACACCTAAAGGTCTGCATACGTACTACTATTCATCACCTGACAAAACATTTTGTGATGTTAAATCTCATAATATGACCTTTTTGGCTGACATCCTCCTTTGATAATATTATAATGTTTTTTTTTTCATTTAAATGGAAATACAAAAAAGGCTAAATGTATATTATGAAAACATGGTACTTATGTTACAATGAGTACAACAAGACAGAAGTAGAGAAGAGGAAGAAGCTTTTATTCAAAGTGATTTACAGGAACAAACACATTCATACAAGTCTTGCTTGCAGCATAATACTCTACCAACTGAGCTACAAAAAATATTAACACTAATAACATTTGAATTTGTAAGCAATATCAGTACCTTAACAATTGTAAAATACTATACAACTTGATTAATGTTATGGTGAATCTGTAATCATCTGCAACTGGAATTCAATGTTCCAGTAAATGTATGTTTCACTTAATTATTTAATTGTAAAAAAAACTATCATTACAAATATAAAAGGTTGTTCTCCTTTAGAGTACGTCATTCATCGTGTGTATGTTGCTGCCGAAGGCCATAAAGACATCCCTGGCAAAATTAGCGTTGTATAAATGAGTGCCATGTTTTACACAGACCTAAACCATCCACATAAATGTACACGTCCCCTTTAAATCCGGCTTTTCTCTGAAATGTCACGCCTTATAATCGTTAAATGCATTTTGTTAAATATTAACGTAAAATATTATTAGTAAAGGACCTGTTGTAGTGAAATAGCTGTAAAGACTGTTATAGTCATTGGTAGCAGGTGAGTTCTTACTTATTAAAAGCTTAACGGTCGAGCGCGGGAATGACTAACTGTGGTGAGACTGGGTTGAAGTGACACGTGTGGCTTAATGCAAAAAATTTGCATCATTCGCGCCAAACGATTCATGCAAGCACAAGATACAGAATAGGAATATGAGTAAGTTATTTGTGTTTAGGTTACCTACCTTAGTAAATTTAATGTCATCTTGAGTCACGCTTTTGGCTGTAGGTAGCAACCCGCTTGAGAACTGCTCGGCTCCCTCTCCTCTCGCCATAACACAGCTCAGAGGCGAGTGTACTGCTGGCTCTGCTGCTGTTATCTGGCGTTTAGCTCAAATGAAACGCTGGTAGGGTGCTGCTTTCAGGAACAAACCGAGATGCTGCTCACACTCTTCTGAATGCTGGAGAGTGTGTGTGAGAGCGTGCCTAGCGTCCACGCCCACGCGCGTTCTCTTTTTTTCATCGCTGCACGCAAACATCGGATGATGTACACGCAGTCATGTCTGTCTATCTGTCTGTTTGTCTGTGTATTACATTACTATTTTTTCCTGTACTTCTTAATCTATATGCTTGCCTTGGCCTTGTTTAATTAAATGAATGTTTGTTTTTAACATTTTCAAACGGTGAATCTGTCGGTTTTTTATCTTCAGAAAGACTTGTTTGAGGGGAAACCCTCAATGTGATATAAAAAAATAATGCTTTTTTTTACCCCGTTTACAAAAAAATAGCGTCCACACGAGCACGGGTACAAAAAACTGCATTCACACGAAACCAGGTAAAACGATCTGAAACCTTTGTGTGACTACCCATTAGAGGGCAACAGACTCTTCATCTATTGTGAAAAACGCTCATCAGAGGCTGTACTTCCTGCGCCAGCTGAAGAAGTTTTCACAGACACTTGACCAGTGAGCGGCTGAGAAGATCATCATTGGTTCCCTACCCTCCTTCCAGGACCTGTACACCACCAAAGTGAGAAAGGAAAGAGGGCTAACAATCATTCTGGACCCCACTCAATCCGACCACCACCTTTTTGAGCTCTTGCCCTCTGGCCACCGCTTCAGAGCCAGTAACACCAGGACTGTACGGCACAAACAGAGCTTCTTTCCCCAAGCTATTCGTCTGCTGAACTCTTAACTCCCCGTAATTTGTTACCTGCACCTGCACTCTGGCACATTTCATCTCCTTAGATTTTTTCTTAGCACACTACACTTTATAGACTTTTGTTCAACTGTTTACATTTCATCAATATTTCAAAATACTCTACCTCATAGCCTTATGCTAATTGTTTGTTAGTTATGTTGCACTTTATTGTACTTATGGGGTTTGCATTGTACTTATGTTGTTTGCACTGACGGCTACATTGTACCACAGGAAATTCCTTTTGTGTGCACACACATGGCAATCAAGTTGATTCTGATTCTGACTGGGGTTAAATCAACCAATCAGAAGCTTCTTTTAGCTGCGAGCTGAGACTATTCATACTTCAGTGCTTCCTTTTAATGGCTGGAAAATACTGCACACACAAAGATAAGAACATCATCTTTTATAAACTCTATAAAAATTCTCTAGCCAGTCTTTACCAACAACTTTTTCACTTTCTAACCATTCCCATTTATCTGAGGCTGAAACTGTAGTTTTGCAAAACTGGTGCATTTTTAGTTTGTACTAGGTGAGTGCATCTCTAGCAATAATACACACATTGCAGTGGTTTGACGTGTCTGTTCTGTGTTTAAACACTTTATTAAATATGTTGTGTGCTTGTGTAGTCCTGTACATCTCAGAAGATCTGCTTTAGCACAGAGAGCCAGAGTCCTAACCCTTGCTCCATCCTCATTAACCATATGGAGATCTGAGCAAATGCTGCTGTGTTAAAGAGCTCATATAACTCCTTGAAACTCAGCCTGAACTAGAATTTGTGTGGTTATCCAGTCCACATGGAAACTAATCAGCGTTTCCAAAAAAATCCCTTTGGCCAGCGTTTTCAATCTCACGAGGTTACAGTAAAAACACTGCTCCCCCGATTTAGTGTGGACGCACCCTGTAACCGCATTTAAAAAGCACGCTTACAATATAACTGTGTACGTGTGGACAGGGCCTCAATTCAGGGTCTGGATATTTTGAGGGAGTCAGCTTTCCCAGCCTCCGGAGGCTACGGCTTCTGAGGATCCTCCAAAGGCTGCATCAATGGTTGGTAAATGGGATGGCGGAGCACTTCCGGGAGTGCTTTTCGCTAAGCATATGAGGCCGTGAAGGATGGTAGCAATGTATCATCGAAATTCAGCGAAAAGGGCCATTCAATTGATGGACTCATTTTAACGACCCTTTGATTTTTGGCAAAATGGGAAGGCCTTCATGCAGTGTTCTGGCGTAAGCGGCCTTGAAATACACCCTCCGAAGGAACCTGAATTGAGATATAACTTCGCCATTGAGAGCTTCCGAACTCCACCGAATGACCACGCATAGCAGGTAGCACATTTTTTTCATTTCAAGCTTTGAATAGGTTTCACTCTAATACAGTGGTTGTCAAATAGTGAGGTGCAAAGCTCCGTCAAGGGGAGCGTGTTTGACCTAGGGGAACATGTTTTTTTATTTTATTTTTATTTATTAAGTTTTTTTACTGTTCTAGAATAAAGTGCAATACCACTCCACTACATTAGGGGACAGTGGCGCTCTGATTGGCAGAGTATGAAGTGTAGACATGAAGTGTAGAAGACAGGCGGAGAGAGAAGTAGATAAGGAGACAAACGAAAGTCTCCTGCAAGCTAAGACGAGGAAATATCACGACGCGTATGTAGGGTTGGCTTCACTGTGATTACGGTGGGAGGCGAAATAATTTTTTCTTCCTAGGGGGGCGCCACAGAAAATAATTAAGAAACACTGCTCTGATGTAATTTGTAGAAAATAAGTTTTATGTGGCTGGCAGCCGGCTAATAGAGCGTTACAAAAGTCCATTTTGGAGGTCATGAAAGCTTGAACTAAATTGTTGTGTATCTTCATTAGCCAGCATGTTCTGTACTTTAGCAGTGTTCCTGAGGTGAAAGAAGGCAATCGTAGTAACGTAGTCGCTAACTATAATAAAACTCAGATTTGTATGTACCCCCATTCCGATAAGTAATATTTCTGTGGTAAGACAAATCTCTCCAAATTATTGGTGTAGTTTAGCACATTGCATTTAAGAGACAAGAAAGGAAGTGAGTATGTTCTCATTAACTCCAATTTTAAAACAAACCGCAAGCCTTTTTCCAACGCACGCACACGCGTCACTGAACCTGAGAGCAAAACACTCTGTCGCGAGCGAGGGGAGGGGCTTACGTGCTCGCTCGCTCTCAAATCTCCCTCCATTGCTTGCTTTCAATCTTGAGCTGCGCGCGTGCGCGACTCATGCCTGCGCTCGCACGAGCTTGATTTTTGTCCAAGATGGGGGCGGGACCCTCATTTCCCGAAGTCAGCTGTGATTGGACAACTGTTTGTCAGTCAGTTCTGTCCCTTTAACGCTCAGAGTCAAGTTTCCCCCAACAAAGACGTTAACCTACTTATAAAAAGGATTCTTTAATCAAAAAAAGAGATTTACAAACATTACAACAAAAAATATAAAGATGACTACAAGAACAATATAAATCTGACTGAATATTACTCCAGCAGCTTAAAGAATAAAAATAAAACAATCTAAGTTGCTTTTGTTTTTAAAGGATAAACTCTAATCAATAAATTGTTTTAATCCTGTCTCAAGAAGAGTTGTTAGTTGTGTACATGTCTGGAATATGGATTCATGAATAAATACTTTTTGTTAATGTCAAATTAGACATTTAATTAGACAGTTAAAGTAAAAGATGTTATATGTCATGTTTCTATCTTTAACGTGTTTTTAAGTTTTTGTGAGTTCTAAATTAAATATTAATTATATTTTACTGTTTTGACAAAACTAGGCCTGCATTATTACTTTTTTGAGTTTCTAGAGTGTAATGCAAATGTATAATTTCAGATTTGAATCCTGGTTTTGATTAATTTGTTGAGTTTGGGGTTTGGATTACTGCGTTATTTTGCTAACTTATTTCTACAAGCAACTGTATTTTTACAAGCAGGTATTACTGGTCAAATTAATTTAAATTCAGATTTTACTACTATTTAAATATTAATTCTAGAAGCAGCAAAAAGTAGTTTTATTTAAATTCTGATTGTACTAAATTAACCTGTTGCGTCAGGTTTAGCTCAATATGTTTAGTACTGCCCAGCTAGCATTTTTTGGTTCATAAGTGGTTTAATAAATGTTTATTCATAGCCTAGACTTCTAGGCTAAATTTGGGCTCTCAGTGAAAGTTTAAAAGACGCTTAACTGTAGACCAAATATAACCTACACATCATTTAGACCTCTAACAAACAACCTCATATACAAGTTTTAAGTATGGTGCCATGTCATGATAAAGTAATGGTTACTTTTGTAAACCCTGTTCCCCAAATAGGGAATGAAGTCTTATGTTAGTGACAACTATGGGAAGCGCTGTGGATCACGTGATCACGCTGTCCTAAAGTGGACGCAAGCGTGACGCTCTTCCTGCTGTGAAGCTGGAGCCGTACTCCCCCTACCCCCCGTACCCCCTAGGCAACCAGACTTAGTCGCGACCTTATGGTGTAACATAAGTCTCCGTTCCCTATTCGGGGAACGGAGGTTATGAAAGTAACTATTACGTTCCTCATCAGTCGGTCAGTACGACTTATGTCGGTGACGACTTTGGGAACACCCAGCAAAACGCCACAACCTAGGTCCTTCCGCATCGGCCGGCGGCCAGGCAAACCGGCACATCAGTAGTCTGGCACCGAGCGTGCCCTCCTCTGCCCTGGCCTTATTTATAGACTTAATTTTTTATTGGTAATCAGCCAATAAATTCTCTCATACTAGAGGAGGGAGCATCAGTCCCAGAGCTGAAGGGAGACGCACGGAGGCTGTACTCGCCACCTCAAAGGCTGGACTTCCGGCAGTTTAATACAAATATGGTTTCATTGAGGGACCTACGGAAAAATGTGCCTTGAACCACTAGGGAAATGTCTTTTTAGAGGGAAGATAGCATAGATGGAACTAGCTAGAGCAATAGTTTTCGAGAGTTAGCCGTTCGGGGAACTGCTCGGCCCTCCTGTGCCCGGGGTCATAAAAGATTCAGCCGGTAGTCCCTCATAGGGGGTACACACGTGGACAGAACATAGGAATACTCCGCTTACTGTACAACGCCTGTTGGGAAGAGAGGAGCCAAAAAGCTGGAGGTTATCTCTAGGGGAAAAAATAGCGCACGTATCCCTTAGAATGGCGCAACCCAAGCTGGACACCCCTTTGTACATCTCAGACAATGAAACCACCACCTAGCATGGCTGAAGAGACAGATTCAATGCTCAGGTTATAGTACCTGGTGAAGGTGTTGTGTGTTGATCAATGTGCAGCCTTGCATATCTCTGCCAGCGGAGTACCTCTTGCACAGTTGCAGAGCTTGGAGGTTCACTACCTGAGTTTTGAAGGGGATGGTAGGAACCTTGGTCACATAGCCAGGCCTGGGCTTAAGAGTAACATGTGTATCACCAGATCCAAACTTTAAAAAGGTCTCGTCGGCAGAGAGTGCCTGCAGATCTCTTAATCGAGGCTAATGCGACCAGGAGCGCTGTCTTAATTGACAGATATTTAAGTTCTATTGATTCAAGCGGCTCGAATAAAGTCTTGAAGTCCTCTAAGGATAATGGAAAGGTCCCAGGAGGGAACTAAGGATGGCCTAGAGGGTCTAACCCTTCTGGCCCCTCTGATGAATCTGACCATTAACTTGTGTCATCCCAGAAGGTGATAGGCAGAAATCGCAGCAATCGAAACAAGTTGGTTGGGCCACCACTAAGACGTCTGCCTCGTCCTCCCTGAACTCGAACAGGAGGGGGTGCAAGGAGGCTCACTGGAGGAAACGCATATCGGCATTTCTTTCTGGGCCAGCAATGCGCTAGCACATCCATCCCGAGAGGAGCCTGGGACAGAGTGTAGAACAGCAGGCACTGAGCATTCTCTATGGTGGCGAACAGCTCTACTCTGGACGCCGGAGACATGCACTTGTCGACCCTTGCCCCTGCCGGACAGAATTGGAGGAGTCTTTTTCCTCCAGTTTCTGCTACATTCTGTGGGCTCAAACTCCATGTCTTACTCGGGTTCACACATATGAGGTGCTTTTACATCCTGCAAAGCCGTTGCCTGTCGATTATAATGTTTTAAAACAATAACATGTGTTTACTGTGTTTGCTCAAAACAGACATGCTTGACACTGCTGGTCAGTAAGGCGTGCCGAAAGCTTGTCTGTGGGAGGGAGCGGTGTAAACAGCACGCTTTTGCTGGGCCAAAAATATGAGGTAATTCAAAGATGTTGTTTTATAAAAAAAATTGCATTTTGAACATTATAGTTTAAGTGCAGCACTAGTATAGAGGGTGCAATTATTGATTCTAGATGCTATAACAAGGGCATAACATGGGACCTTTAAGCTCTATATTTTAGGAGTCCCGCTGTTTGAGTTCAGTACTGATTTCCTGTACATTCTTAGACAAATGAAATCATAAGTATCAATGCAGCTGCTATTGATTTTTATTTTAGGGTGTAACCCTCAAGTGATTGCTCTCAGACCATACACATATAGATTGTGCATAAATCTGCTAGCATTGTTTTGGGTTTTTGCAGAATTATTGAGATTTGTTTGCAGGACTGGATGTTGATTTGCAGAATACACACACATTTGCTGCAAAGGAACTTGCCTCTCATTTGTTGTGCATTTCAATCTGACACATAATTCAATCTAACATTTTCAAATTTTTAAAAATATATATTTCAATGCAGAGTCTTGCAAACTAAACAATGTCCAAACAAGTAATTCAATGTAGGAACGTTGAAATTCTTGTTGGTTAAGGATTGTGGCGTCATCTGCTGGCCAGAGAAGGATTTAAAGTGTTTAATTATCTGGCTTTAGCGACACTCGGTGGTTAGAAGGGTACTTATATACAAAATATAGTCTGATATCGTGCTTCTTATCTGTTGTTCCAACTCTAAATTAGTTTTCACAAAAAAACTTTTTTTGCAAAAGGCTCAAAAAAGTTATCATGACTGAGTGTAAACAGCTCCTTGTGTGGTAAAAAATTATTAATTATAAACAAAATCTTATTCTCAATTGAACTCAAATGCAAAATGTGTATGGGTTAAATTGGAATTTATATTGAATATGGGGTAGAAATAGAACCCCCATAAAATCCTATAAATAATGTGTATTATGGTGAGGATTTAAGTTGACCAGTAATTTCTTACTTTTAATAAAAACCCAATTTAAACTGAATTTGTGCTGAAATAAAGCAACCGGGACACTTGTGTTTTTATTAGTGTGGAGAAACCCAGAACCCAGAGTAAAAAATATCTACACACATGGAGAGACAAGATCTCTGTGAGATAAAAGAGAGCCTAATGCTAATCACCTCCTCAGAATAAACCTTAACTGACATTAAGAATCGTTGATAAACTAGAAAAAAAACATAAACAAGAAACAGGTGATTACCATCAGCTGCATTTGTTTGATAAATTATGAGGATTGTTGTTTTTTCAACAATTTGTATGTTTATAGTGCAACAAACACCATATCAATTTGAACACATACCAGGAGCCAATTATTCGATTGCTAGATTAAACAAATATGTTTTTAGTCTTGTTTTGAACTCTGTGAGCATAGCAGAGCTCCGAACAACATCCGTGTAATGTGCTCATATTTCTTTGTCTTTGTGAGAACTCTAGCTGCTGCGTTCTGAACTAACTGTAATTTATGTAGTACAGCGGATGGGCAGCCAGCTAACAGAGCGTTATAATAATCCATTCTGGAGGTCATGAAAGCATGAACGTATTTATCTGCATCTACAATAGACAGGATGTTCTGTACTTTAGCAATGTTCCTGACTGAGAGAAGGCAATCGTTGTAATGTAGGCGCTAACTATAATACCACTGAGATTTGTGCGTACCCCAGCTCCACATTAAAAACATTTTCGCACTTGCTTTTTGATCCGATAAGTAATATTTCTGTGGTAAAAAAAATCTCTCAAAATGACTGGTGTAGTATAGCGCATTGCATTTACAAGACAATTGGGAAAACAGTTGCATTTTAAAGGAACTCTGAGTTGTTTGGATCACTCTGATTCAATTACCATGCATCCCAAACTGTGCTTTTCTTTACTTGCAAATATTCCAAGAGTGGTTTTCTTTGTTTCCCACGAGTGGGTTTAATCAGCATCATTGAAAAACCTTGATTGGGAAAGATTTAGCTGTAGATGTAGCATTTATAGCTTAGCCCACACACTATTTTACAATGCATTGTCTCTATTAAGTTATCACAAAAGTTAATTAATCCCTATTTAAACAAACCAACAGCAAAGCAATTGTGTATTGCTATTTCTGTTTACTGAAAAAAGGAGTCAAACTAAACTTTTCTCTAGCGAAAATTACTTTTTTTTTTTATTTGAGATCCAAAAACACCCTAATGTTTTAAACAAAATCTTTAGTTTTAAAAGAAACAAAGGTCTGGGGTCATATGGATTGACAGAAATTATGGGACAGCTCCAGAAACTTGAGATCCATATACAAACATCAGTGTACTAAAAAAACTAAGTAACACAGCTTATCAAAAAGGCCATTGTTTTCATTCACAGCTTGTGTTTGGGTTTCTCTCTGAGACTGAGCACAGTTGATTACTACTTAAATATAGCACTTAACTTTCACCAAATCAATGTGATTGCTGTTTATTCTACACTGTCCAAAAAGTTTACAATTACTAGCAAGAGGTGTCAAGTCTTCATCTTTTCTCCTCATGCGTATGTGAGAGAATGAGAAGAGGCTGCTTGTCTGAAGACTAATTCTCCTGAATCTTTTGTGCGGGGTTAATCTGTTGTCTTTACAAAGACCCTGGCAAGTTTTGGCCCTGTTGAGGAGGGGGATGGTGGGGGGTGGAAAAGAAAGAACTGGAGCTGCGGGGGGGGGGGGGGGGGGGGGTCTGTCGACTGTTGGCATGTCTCTTGGTGAAGGCCTTTTTAGGATGCTCTAATGATCACAGGCTCCTGTTTAGGGTTACACTGCTTGAGTCAAAGAAACTCAAACAATTATACCATGACTGACTTTTAAAACCAATAAAAAAGAAACAAACTATAAACGTATTATATTCAAATAAACGTATTTATCTCAAATAAAAATGAGCCAAAATCAGTAATCTACATACACCTGAATGCGTTTTATTATTTAAAATATATTGAAAATAAACCAATACGTATATAAGGTATAAGCCAAGAAATATTTTATCTGTTAGAGTACAAATTTAATATTTTATCTCCTGAAACTAGACATTTTTTGTTATTTTTTTTTTAAATACATCGTCTTAAGTGTTTACTGTCCAAGTGATGGATAATTGTATTTGTAACACAATTTATACAACAAGCAGATCCCTCGAGACAAAAGCAGAAGATTGGGTGTTTCTCTGAATGGGGGATGGAGGAAACAGCCCCAATCTTTTGTTTCTCTCATGCAAAGCTATAACGCTTCAGGGTTTGTCATGAGTCCAGTAGGAGGCGCTCAAACTCACTTTAGAAAACGTGTGGAGAAACGGACTGACCTCTTGAGCAGATATTTTGACTGGAAAATGCCTGGACAAAAGATGTGTAGAGCAGTTAATACAGCCCATTTGAGTGTCTTGGGCGTTTATTTTGGCACAAAATGAGCAGCATGCCTTTAAAAAGTGCTATTCTGTGTTTGGACAAAACTCTCTGTTCCAGAACACCGATTCCTCCACCTTTCCTGTATGTGTTGGGTAAGAATAACAGGTCCAGTTTCCATCGCCTTTATAAAAGTTTGGTTCACAGGAATAGGTTTTGTTTCTTCTTCATCTGAAGATTTTGTTAGATAGTTGTTCAGCAGCCGCACCTCTACATTTCACCTTCTGACCTCAGTGAGAAACATGTTGTGTCAAGCTTCACACAGATGATTCTGAAGTCAACATCACCATTAACTTCTCTTTAGTAAACCACACACACCTGCGCACACACACACGTCCCAGAAAATAAGAAAGTAAGCCTATCTGCAGATGAGGGCAAATGGACTTATAGTACATCAGTATTGGAAGGCTTCAAATAAACATAGTGTTCATTTTACATATGTGATAATAAGCGAGATTGCCATAAACGTATATTTATTTATTTTTGTTCCATTGTTTGACACACAAATCTGTCTGTAAAGATAGTAAATATAAAACTGTTATTGAAATTATTATTAAAAGCATGCATCATTTTTCATCAATGTTGAATTGCAAGAAAAAAAGATATTCAGCTGTTTTTTTAGTTATCCTGTTTTTGTTTGATCTTTATTTTTATTTAACAGGTGGCCAATTGAAAAACACTTCTTTAAAAGTAGAAAATCTATTATCTTTTTTAAGTTTCTGCTGCCTTTTATCAACACACTGACCACTATAGCCTACTTGAGGGTTGGTACAAGTTAGCAGCTCTTAAAGATTTGACCTTGCTGTCCTCGATGAATCAGACACAACATATTGATTAATGCGTCGCGCATCAGAAGATAATTAAAAGGACGCATCGAAGTAATCAAGGGAAGTGGTCACGTGGACCCTGGTATTTTCATTCAAACCCTTCGTTTTTCACTCCACATTCACAAAGCAGCGGTTCACACGCTGGCCCCGCCCGATGCCTCCGGTGGGCGGGTCCACGCGGCGGTTTTTCACACAAAGACGCAAATCTGGCGCGAAAGCACTTTTACCGGCAGTGCGCTGGGGGAGGGTGCGGCTGCACTGCACCACGCGGATCGATCCGTTGCTGCCGTTGTAACAGGACACCGCTTTATTTCCGCAAGGAAGAAGAGAACTTCTCGTTGTTCAGGTTAAACGGCTGGAACAGCAACCCGGCAGAAGTGGCGCACGCTATTGTTTGGTGAGCGCGTGTGTGCCGGAGTTCTACCGGACGCTGCTCGTCTTTGTTCTGGGCTGCGCGTCCCGTAGCCTCTCTCTGGACTGTCCAGGCTGGTGTTCAACGGTAAGAGTTTTTATTTTGTTAGAATATAGAAACATTTTTCTGGACTCAAACTTTAGTGTGTAACGTTACCCACGAGTTGTTTCCGGGATACTCTATAGAGCTTGTGCTACTTTTACCCCTCGTGTGTGGGTGCTCTTCGTAAAGTTAAATAGGCGAATATTTTAAACCCGTATTTAAATGCATTTTTTCCGTAGCGTTTGATAACTTTATTTTCGCGTTAAGCATAATCGTTTGGGGTTTACGTTACGCAATTTGATTGGGCTTTGCAGCCAGCTGAATATTATTAACTGTGATTTGTCGGTGCGTTTTGAAGTTGGTTAATGTGTTTCAGCTGTGACTGCGATAATTGCCCCCTCTCCTCCTCACCTTAGCGATATTCATGTTTTGGTGGAGACTTTTTAAGTGAAAAGTGTGTATGTCCAAGTGAGGCACCGCGTGCACGGGATTGTTAGAGCTTTGCACCGCGTTTGTCTCCACGTGGGCGCTCATGGTTTGATCTGTTGACCGTCCCCCCCGCAGATACTGCTGTGGAAGTTTTAAAGCCATGCCTGGAATCAACACGCAGCCCATCTACGGCTGGGACATGATGGACCACTATTTCTATGACCAGATGGACACAGAGGAGGACTTCTTCAAATCTACTGCCCCGAGTGAGGATATCTGGAAGAAATTTGAGCTGCTTCCCACCCCGCCCATGTCGCCCTCAAGGACGATGGCTGGAGACTGGTTGCTGCCGAAACCAGGGGAGCGGTTCGGATGGTCGCCAACGACGAAGCTTTCAGCCTGTGATGAGGACTACGAAGCGCTCCACAAATTCGACCCGTTGGACATTTTTGGGAATTTGGGTTCTATCGTTATCAAGGACTGCATGTGGAGTGGACTTTCAACCAGTCAGCGGCTGGAAAAGGCGGTCCACGTGGAGCGAGGACCGGTGGCCGCGGTCATTCAGAGCTCTACAGCGCTGAAAGCTGCTCGTGCCGCATCGGGCGCGCCCGTCACGGGACCCCAAGCTGCTCAGTGCGTGAACCCCGCCGCAGTGCTGGAGCTCCCAGCCCCGCACAAGAAAGTGGGCGCGGGCTCCTCGTGTTCGGAGAGTCGCTCTGATTCATCCGGTAAGAGACTAGAAAACAGCCAGTTATTCCTATTATAACAATGTAGAGTTTGAAACTGGTGCCCAGCCATCCTGTAGTCCATGAAGTGCAACAGTCCTGCACGGTTTAGTTTAAAATCCACTTGTAGTTTTAAAGGCTAACTAACCAACTCTATCTAATAATCCAAGTTGCAGCTAAATAGTTCAGGGCGTTGGCTAATTAGGAACGGAGTTTGAGCACGTGGTTTGCATTTGAAGGAAACTGAGCACAGCGACGTAATAATTGCTTGTAATACTTCCACGTAAAGTTAGCTTTATTGCTGAAAATATCGATTTTTTTGTTAAATAAGGTATGTTCCATTTGGTTGCATTAGCTGGTCTGAGATGGGTAGTTTAGTTCATATCTTGATATTCGATCATATGGACATTTACAAATGTTAAAACACTTGATAATTAATTCCTGTTTAGAAGCTTTTTTTTCACCCTAATTTCCAAAATTGTAAAGGATAGCGTTTCCCATATTAGTAGATGTTCCCAACATCAAAATTCCAACCCTCCCATACTTGACTCTTTCTAATCCCACTTTCTTGTTCTTATTTATTCTAGAACAATTACACTGAAATGCAAACATTTATTTTAAAAGTAATTTTTTTTGTATCCTGTTGGTTTTATGTATTATGTATTGTGCCTTTGGCAATGCATCTAAATTCTATGTTTTCCAAATTATGATAAATTATGGGGTTTGTTTGAGGATTTGTGTACATCCACTCTGATTATCTGCACCCCCTCCCTTCGTATGAAATTCAATGGCTGAATCTGCCAAATGCTTTGTCTCTCAGGTGATGAGGAGGATGAGGGTGAGATTGATGTGGTGACTGTGGACAATCGACCAAAACGAGGCCGTCCTCAAAGTCGCCGGACACCAGTAACCATAACGGTCAGTGCGGACCCTTTTGGGCCATGTCCCAAGCGTTTTCATGTGTCACTGCATCGGCAACAGCACAACTACGCCGCCCCTTCCCCTGACACTGACCCTGAGGACGACGATTTTGAGATGGAGTCTATAAGCAAAAGAACACGCCTGGAGTCATCATCCGCTCTTTCTTCTCCGCTTTCTTCTCCCGCCACTTCAGACTCTGAGGACTCAATTGAGCTGCGGCGCAACTTTCTGGAAAGAAAGAGGAGAGATGACCTTCGTTCAAGATTTCAGGCTCTGCGTGATGAGATTCCTGGGTTGTCTAGCTCCTCAAAGACTTCAAAGGTGGCCATTCTGACCCGAGCCACTGAATACCTGCTGCAGCTACACTCTAGTCAACGGCGGCAAGCACAGGAGAAGAGGAAGCTCAAAGCCAAGCAGCAACAGCTTCTTCGTCGGATCAGTGCGTTGAAGAACTAGAAACAAGATCGGTCTACATTTCCAAAGCTCATACGGACTGGGAGGTTTGTTTTCATTGACAACACAAACACTGCAGGGATTTATTTGAACAATCATGTGAAATTATGTAAAATAGTGTGTAATGTAGAGATTTCTGTACAGTGCAGAGAATGTGCTGCAATTTAGAACTTGAAAGATGCACATGTGCCCAAACAATGCCTTTATAATTCTCTGCTGGAGGATGCACTGGAATGTGAGAAATTCTACTCCTTTGCTAGACAGGTGGGATGTTTGGGTGCATTCTGGGTGTGCTAGGTGTTGTGTGTGTGTGGGGTGTTTGATGTGTAAAGTACCTGAGGTTGGTTTGATCTGTATAAAGTTTGCTGTAAATACTGTTTTCTGAGGATCCTGTCCTCTTGTATGACCTGAGCTGCAGAGAGAATCTATTTTGGTAAAGAATAAAGCATCTAAAACAACGTTTCTGATTTTCTTTTTCTTGGCTTCCCCTACACTGCTGGTGCATGAGTTGGTAAATTAGTAGTCTGCTAATCAATAGATACATATAAGATATGAATTCCATCAAAAACCACATGTTAACACAATGCTGTAACCAGTTTTGGTCATTGGTAATTAATTCTCAAAAATGCTGAAAATGTCAGCAGCTAAATGGAAAGTTGTACTTTTGAGTTGCTGAATGGAAGTAGGATCATTACTTTGATCTCCACATTGTAAAGAACATGTTTCATTGTTTAATAGGGATTTAAAAGTTGAGCAGGTAGCCAAATAAGCGAGTGCATACTGGAACAATAAACCAAGTTTCCTAGGGGTGCTCATGCTGTATGACAAGCAGGCGAACGCAACCTGTTGTGTTTTTAGCAGTCATAGAGTAAGTCATCTTTCTTAAATTTCATTTTATATGTTGTTGGTATGGTGAAGTTCTCTGCTGTATAGGGTCAATCAGCAACTAATAATAATCTCTTATACTCAGTGAAATTTGAAAGAAGACATTTGTGCTAAAAAAAATAGGTAGTAAAAACACCTTTAGCCTCATAAATCCCGAACAGGTTAAACAGTGACTGGCGCTGGTAAACCTCTCGGTTGTCAGCCTGTGTAATGAGAGCTATACTGCTGTTTACTTCCTCAAACATGCTGTAAATGTTCCAGAAAATCTAGAAGCGGGAGAGCAACTGGTAAAGATGCAGGAAGCCAAAGGAGGAAGTGATGCAAGAAGCCCAGTACTTTTTTTCTGTACCTCTGACTCTTGAAAAGTTATTTGTGTGATTTGATAACATGGTGAGATTTCAAATGTATTCATTTACCAATATTCCACCAGAAACGACTTAAAGGCAAAGCTTTTTTTTCTTTGTTTGTATGTTGTCAGATACGGATTTCAATAGACACATTCTAACTAGAAAACTCAAAGTTTTGTACAAATTGTACAAAACCGTTTACACCTTAACTTTTTTAATTGTGGCAGAAAGTGATTTGAAGTTGATGTGAAAACTCAAACCACTGGGTATGTTCCACAATTAATTTTCAAATATGTGAAACTAGTAAAGAATGATTTAGCAATATAGCTGCTATTACAAGGATCTGGGGGGTTTGATTTTCATCTGTCAAAGGGGTCACATCACACCCTTTATTCAAAGACTATTACATAAGAAAACACACAAGTCTCTCAGTCCTAACAAGCACCATCGCTGCCAGCCACTGACCCAGATTCCATTCCCATAGAATCACAGGAAGTTAAACAGCTCCAAACAGCCATTGACACACTGATCCTAATGAAGCTAATCTACGCCACAACTCACACACACACATAGATTTATTTCATTCTCACTTCCTTCTAACCCACACCAGTCTCTCACCAGCAGTTTCAAGTCTCTCTCAGTCAATGATTTCTGTCAAACTTTGGTTATACAGCGAACAGCCATTGTTTATGTCTTTCACAGTGGCTGTAGATGGGTGCGGCTCAAATTTGCTCCTCGTTTTATTACGTTGTACTTTTTCAGAAACAATCAGTTCAAAGCTTAATCTAAATGGGTCAAACACTGCAAAATATACATGAACTTTACAACACCACGGCATTATATGACTCAATGATTCATCGATTTTCTCATGTTACATATCTAAAATATTTCTTTATTCCAAACTGATTTAATTTCAGGTAAAAGATGTTAGTCACTTAATATTCTTGAGTATTTTTTTTTATTTAGTTTTTCTTGCAAAACCAACAACTCGCTATAGCGACATTACAGATAGTGGGTGAAAACCTTGACGAACAGGATTGGAAAGAGCTCGCTGCACAGAAGTATGCTCAATGAAAATGTACTCATGTACAAGTTACAAGTTAAAGCTTCATTCTAGTTGAAATTAAAAGTAGTTTGTTTAAAATGTACTGATGAGTAACTTTACAGCCGCTGCAATGCTTTTTTCTCTCAAGAAGAGCAGAGTCATTGCTGCTGTCTCAGTCTGTCAGAAAAGTTGGTAATGTTTATTAAAGTTTTTCTAAAAGCATGCCTCACTTTCAACACACAAATCTAAAAAACACACACCATGGGAACCCCTCAACCTCTCAATTCTCCTCTAAAATAAAACATTACACTCTAAACAATGTTATTTCCTCTCAAAATGAGGTTTTGTTTTCCAAACAGCACTCACAATAAACATTTTATGAATAAACATTCATAAAAACCCACTGAACACCGATGTGCTCGATGTAAAACACTATGAAGAATGGAAAATATTTCTTCTTCGTTTTTGGTGCAGTGATAAACTTACTACAGACAGTACATACTTAAGTGTGCCGTAAAATATTTGAGAATGTTGTTTTTATGGACAAAATACAAAGTAAAAATGTTTGTCCCGCAAAATTAATGTACACAGTGTACATCCCTTTCCCAAACAACACAACGTTGCCCATACTTTACATTAAAAAAAACAGAAGAGTTCACTGTATACAGTTACAGTAAAAAAAATAAACAATGGAGAAATATAAGCTAGCATTAAGAATCCAGCCATGAAAACATCTGCAGCTATATCTCTATATATCAGCTATACATGCGTCCTCCAAAGTTGGAAGAGGTGTCAGTGGATACAGTTAGTGGATACTTCTGCAGGAAGTTAGGACTGAGGATTGCAGACTATGGAGGAAGATAAACAACTTAACGTGTTAGCATCCAAGGCTTCAAAACAGAAGAGGTCACCTGTTGTTATTTTATGCTAAAGCGCTGATAGCTCATTGTATGAGGGGTGTTTGCCCTCCTGATGACTGAGTGTTCATATTTGGCAAGATGTGCTCTGCATGACAATTGTTCCAAAATATAGAGAATTGGGGGTTTTGTTTTGTAAAAAAAATGTGTTTTCAAACTGCAGTTTGAGTGTAAAGCAGGATTTGTGCTTGTAGTTTAGCAGAATTGGATCAGGGGGTTGATAAATGAGTAACACGTTGTAGTACCAGAATTTGTGTGTAAATAATTGAGAAAAACTGTAACCTTGATAAAGATAGCTCTTATCAGCATCCTTTTAATGGGTCTTGTATTATTGACCAATGTGTAGGAAACAGTTTAATATCCTTTTTTCAGTTTGATTTAAAAGTAATTTTACATGTTTTATATCACATGCTATATCAAGTCAGCCACACTTGCATGAGCGCTGATTGTGAGAAAAGGGATCAATAAGAGTAGCTTACTTAAACGTCAAGATGATTTTTTTTTTGATGCCGAGTATACATTTTAAGTTAAGTCTAGTTTTCAGTCAGTGTGCAGTAAATCAGCTCACTGTTTTTTTCATTTCTTTGTTGAATTTTTTATATTTTAATATAATTTTTAATGATTTTTAAATGATTTTAGATTAAAGAATCTGATTTCAAATCTTAAATTGAAATATAACCAAGTAAAAGAATAAGGTACACATTTTAAATTAAACTACTTCTTAAACTACTCAATTACAGTAGTGTGGGTTAATGTAATTATCTCCTTTTGACCTGTTATAACAAAGTATTAATCTTTTATTAATTATCTTATGAAATTATTTTTCTTTTGTGACATTGGGTTGAAACAATTCCAGGACACGTTTCTTCATTTTGAGCATTGGAGTAAGGAATAGCTGTTATTTAGAGATATCCTCACCTTAGATGAACCAAAGAAACTCGAATCAAACCCTTTACCAACCTATAGCAGCAGAAGCATCATTTAAATCCCTCCCTTTGTCTTCTGATTGGCTGAAGTGGTTGTATATCAGACATGGGGGTTAGGGGTGTGTGTCTTTGTTTGGGTTTTGTCAACTCACACAAAGGCAAAGCTTCAATTATTAACAGTTCATGGCACACTCATTACAGTAAAATAACATCTGGGTCACATGCTTTCAGGGATCAGAACCATTTTTATGTGAATATTTATTTAATCGGATGCAGCTTACATTTGACAGAAACTGTACTCATGATCTATAAATGATTTATAAAGCTCTATAGCTTTATGACTGATGCTAAGTCATCTGGGGATGTCACTGCATATTTATTGTTTGTTTTTGTAGAATCTGGATAACAAAAAAAAATTACACCCTAATACGAATAACCCAGGTTACGAAGGTATGTGGCTTGTATGAGAGAGAGAGAGAGAGAGAGAGAGAGAGAGAGAGAGAGAGAGAGAGAGAGAGAGAGAGAGAGAGAGAGAGAGAGAGAGCGAGCGGAGCGAGCGAGCGAGCGAGAGAGAGCGAGCGAGAGAGAGAGAGAGCGAGAGAGAGCGAGAGAGAGCGAGAGAGCGAGAGAGAGAGAGAGAGCGAGAGAGAGAGAGAGAGAGAGAGAGAGAGAGAGAGAGCGAGAGAGAGAGAGAGAGAGAGAGCGCGCGCGCACTGGCTGACCTCAGCACAAACAGGCCTTTGTTATGTAACACTCTTTCCCGCCCCTCCCTTTATCAGATTCAGACAGTTTTCCATGTGTTTGGATATAAACACACACATATATATATAGATGCACATATCGCCTTTCACAAGTCTGCTCGTAATAAGCTAGAAAATAGTTTTTTAAAGCTTAATACTTTGTTAATGTAATAATGATATTCTTTGTCCCACGAGAAAGCAGCTGTAAAGCGTTGCTGCCATCTTGTGGCTAAAGAAATTTCACGTAAAAAAGACTGGAACGCAAAAATATGCATCAAATTGAAAATAGTATCAACTTTCAGTTAAATATTAAAACGATCATATGAATCAAAATTCATTAAAAAAACCCAATTTAAAATTCAACATAAATCTTTGTTAACACAAACTAATGAAAAATGCCTTCCAACTTTGTTCTGACCCTTTTAACCACAAAACACAATATATATATATATATATATATATATATATATATATATATATATATATAATATATATATATATATATATATATATATATATATATATATATATATATATATATATATATATAATATTATATAATGTAAAAAAAGAAAGATACTTAGTAGATTATTTTCAACAAAACAAAAATGTTTTTGAGCATTGGACTACAAAATCAGGGTTAAAACAAATTTTAAAAGTGTCTGTGTCAATGTCATTCCAAGCTTTGGGCCACAAATTTTATTTTATTTTATTTTATTTTATTTTATTTTATTTTATTTTATTTTATTTTATTTTATTTTATTTTATTTTATTTTATTTTTTGGACAACAAAAAAACAAATAATCGTCAACAGCTTTTGCTATTGGATAACACGGGTGCCTATCAAAAAAAGTATTCTCTGGAAAAAGTCATCGTCACATCAATTCATTGGTCAATTCATATATTAGCCCCGCCTAAAGAGCGCTGCCCCGTTGATTTAATTGGCTGAAGGTGCTTGGTTTAAATTTGAACCGTTTTACACGGAAAAAGCCACATGAGCTTAGCAGTACTGTTTACTGACTCTCCGGAAACAGAAACGGTTTTTGTGAGTCAGACTTGAGAACATTTTTCAAGGTATGTACTTTACAGAACATTACATTAGGTGTGAGTTGCATTTAGAAACATCGCTTTCCCTTAGTTGGTATTGTGTCTTGGGTGTAGCACCGTTAATGCGTGTGACGTCTGTGTTTTATCGTTGTTCTATTAAATCGGTTCTTTTATTACATTATATTTATTATGTTAACGTTATTTTAAAATGTCGGTCACCTGTGTACTTTACTCTCTTGCGTAAAGGTTAATTCTTTTCTCAAATTGTTCGACCTATTTGTTCGTGAAACGTATGATTGGCGTGTTCAAAATGTTAACCGTTAACAACGTTCAAAGATAACAATATATTAATTATGCATTTCAACGGCATTTTATTACAATGACTTTTTCGTGTTGAATATGTGTCTTTAGCTAAATTGTTTTCTCAATTGACATTGCGTTTTGTCTCATTAAATCGTGATAATCTGTTTCATGATGGCGAGCTGTTTATCACCTGTCCAGGTAGAGAGCAGCAGAATGAGAGAAGCTGTCAGAAGTGCCTGTCATTAACGTTATATTGTCAGGTCTACATAGTTGAGGAGTATCCATGCAAGAACAGATGAGGACAGAATTGGTAAAGATTAATTTTCTCAAGCCTATTCCCCTCATTTTCATTAAAATCACACACTCAAGAGATTAAGTATTCAATCACAATTTTCCACTACTTCTCACTGGTTTCGTGGGATAGTCAAAGTGTGTCTTTCACCTGTTATACGTATTTAGCGGAACTGATTGGAGTTTCAGGATAGGAGGGTATTTGGCTAGTCATACACCTTGCTTGGGTCTTATCAGTAAGGGCAGATGTCTATGATGCCCACTGGGCGGTGCTTTCCATTACCATGTTTTTAATATTCTGTCTTTATTGCAGGATGAGTTGTGAGCTACTGAAGGAGAATCAGGGAGCTGTACGAATGAACAGCAATTCTGAAGCTCCTTTTGACATTTTCACTTTGGAGCAGCCGACTGGCAGGCCGTCAATTCTGCGGCTGTCACAAGTTGAAAACATCAACAAAACTGCACATAAAGGAGTAAAGGTGGGTTTCCGAGACGGAACATTTTTGTTTATATTTTAATATCCATTGGTGTAAAATACAGTTTTAACAAATATATGCTGAAATCTTTAAATGGGTGGTTTTATTTCAATTGACTCCTTTGCTTGTTTGTTTTGTTGTTTAAAAAGTTTTTAAAAGCTGGTAGCCATCTTTTATTTTAAGGCAGTATACTTTGAAAATCTATTTTGTATCAAGGAAAAGCCTTTTTCAATAAGTTGGTTGTAAAGTCATTAGAATTGTGTCAAGTAATATAACAGAAGTGTCACCTTTTTTTTTCAATCAAATTACATTTGTTTATCATTGGCTATGTGTTTCATAATATCTGCTTGTTTGGGACCACAGGTTTGAGGAACAATAAATTATGACTATAATATGCAAACGCTATACTTGTAATTTATTTATAGTGTTGATGTGAAATGTCACTCATAGTTTTTAACATGTTTAATTCAGGTTTGTTTTCAAACCCCTCGACGAGATCCAGTGACTAAGAAGATCATGTCCCCTAGCCGCTCTAGTCGAGCCACCATTAAGGAAGACCTCAATAGCACAGTGGAGTATCTGGCATCCCCCAATAAAAAGTAAGCAATTCCTTAGGGTTTTAACATTTACAATATATTGGAAGGTTTATTTGGATTTGGTATGTCATCAAACTTGGTTGACCACATTGGAAATGCTAGTAATGAAAGTAAATTATTTTTCTAAATTAGATTTTCTTATAAATAATTTATGGCCGTCTCAAGTAATCTGCTAATAATGTGCTGTTAAAGAATCTACCCTATAGAAAACCTGTCCGATGCCGCCAAATGTGTAATTCATTACCTTTCAGATTTTTTACTGTTTCGCTCTACCTAAATAATATGGGGGAAAGTTGCCAAATTAAATGATTGGATTCTTGAGAAATTAATACCCATTATTGTATTTTATTCCTGAGATGGGGAAATTAAATTTTTTTTTGTATTATTGTTGCCTTTCGCTCACCAGCGAGTGAATGGGTTTTGTTGTTTAAAGCCAAACAGATGCTGCTTTTTCCTTCTCCAAAACATCCAGTTCAAAACTCATGGTCCACAAATGTAAATAATAAATATTTCCAAATTCACAAACTCCAGCATGAGTAACCATAGCAACAGCTAGAACAAAAAAAAACCATAAAGTGAACCATTGACCAGTGCAATTCCTTGCGCCCTATGATGGGGAAGCACTTCTTGTATAAGAACTTCTATATTTATGTAGCCTTCACATCAAGAAACAAATATGCGAATAGACATGTCTTCCACACTTGGTTGAATGATTCAACCAAGCTTGTCAGGAGAGGAACATATCAAGGAATGATGGGACAGGAGCATACCCCCTCTTTTTCCTGATCCTTCTGCTGTCCCACTCGTCCTTTCCCAATTTATTTCTCCTCTACCTCAAATATGTGTCCCTCAACCCTTTCCTATTCTTCCGGCAATCTTCCTCTGATAAATGAATTAACTAATCAGCTTAGCTTTAGCCAACATCGTGACAATATAACTCTATATAGCTTAAGTTGATTTAATGAAAAAGAATGTAGCTTGCAAGATCCACCACCTTCTGGACCACTATATTCCAAACAAGATCTTCATTGTTTCGATAATAATAGGACATGGAGTGATAGTTCTGGGTGGTCACATACTGGTATTGTTTTTATAATACTTAATACTTATCTGTAAATTTGACAATAGGAATGTGTTCAAAATTTTACTATGGAAGCTACTGGTAGAGTAAATTCGATTTTACAGTAGAGACTTAAGGAGGTAATCAAAGGATTTTGAATCAACAAATTAACTGTTTAACAGTGAGTAAGTAGATGGATAGAACTGCCCATTTTACCTTGGAGTGCCAACATTGGTTTTGGAAATTTTATGTAAAACCTGATATGAACTTTGCTTTTATTTTCATAATGTGTAACAGGAGTCAAGAGGCGAGCAACTTTTCCACCATACCAGTTGAAATGGAAAGTAATACTGTTTCCTACCCTGATGATGACATGCCTATTCAGAGCACAGGGTGTTATAGCATTGATCTTCACAATCTTGATGCCATCAACCCTTTCCAGGGGTTTAACAAGATGGCAAATTCCCCACCTAAATCCTCAGGATTTTTGGAGACCGTTAGAACAGAGCTTGTAGAGTCTGCCAAAGCAGAGGTTCCTGTGATGCCTGATGTTGCACTCGATGAAACTCTTCCTTTCATTCCATCAGTAGAAGATTCTCTCGCAGAGTGTTCAGCCAACGTCTCTTCAGCAGAGGGAACAGTCATTCTGAAGGTGGACAACACTGAAGACGGCATCATCAGTGCAGAAGAGATTGAGATGAGTGACTCAGCTTCAGCCACTCTTCTGAAGGATCAAACTGGGGCCCAGGAATCACCTCTGCCTTCTGCAGGATCATATAATCTGGATTTTGACAACCTTGAAATGATGAATCCATTTCAAACCGGTAGCTCGAAGATCTTAAACTCCCCTCTCTTTAAGACATCTGCAGTTGCTGAGCTATTTGAGTCGAGTACCACAAGTCAGCCGATTATCCAGGATGACATCATTAGCAATGTGGAGATTCACACGTCACCCAAAAAGTGAGCAATGTTACTTTAGTATTTATTGAAATCTGCTCGACCTGTTTAAACATTGTGCAACCGCATTTACAAAGACTGAAATAGATAAATAGATGTTTTTTTGCTGTGTAGTTTCAAAGACAAAAGGTTTTCTAAATATTTTGATGAGAGGATTCTGCAATTTTTGTTTAAGTGTACAGGCGACATATATATTATGGGTTTGGGGAAACTATATGGTTCATATAACATTTTTGATGCAGGATATTTTTCATTGAATAAGACTAGAGGCAGGGTTTATGCAGAAAATGAAAAAGGTCCTAAATGCTCAAAAACAAAAGTCGTGATTTGGGTTTCCAGAGTTTGAGGAAGCTTTCTTAAATCTTCTAAAACATAAGTGATGTTTAGAAGTGCCATAGTTTGAGAGAAAGCTCATACACTCAAAATTATAAAAAAAATGTATGGTTAGGGTTGTTAAAGTGTGAGAACTGTTAACCCCCTTAAATACTCAAAATCTTAAGTGATTGTTGTGGTTGCCCGATAAACATTTTTACCATTCATGAGTCTAATGCCAATATAGTGGTTTTTGGGGTTATTCGAGATGAAGATAATGCTCAAACTACTGCTTCTTGGATTTCAATGCGAGTAAAGGGGTTGATGAAATCTGGTCAGATTCTGAAGAAAATTTTTCTTATAGACAGGTCTCCCAAAGAAGTGAGAATGGGGCTTGAACATGTGAAAACACATGAAAACATCTTGGGAAATCCACCCGTGATTAAATACACAATGCCACAACTCAGAGAATAGACAATTTTTCAAGATGCCGACACTCAGCTTTCTACTTAGTGTTTGATCGTAACTTGGTCTTTACAGATTCTGCATTTGGGCCTTGGTTCTTCTTTGTCATGGAATGCAAACCGAGATAACAAAAACTTGAAACTAGAGTGAAATTTATAGGGCACCATATGGACTATTAAACTTTTTATTCTAGACTTTGTTTGATGTGCAAGATAGAAACTTACGGAGCCACTATGTTTGTAGCCAAGAGAACATCAGTAGTTATTTCAAACAAACTCTTCTATTATATGAGCCTATTATATGAGCTGATTAAATGAGAGGAGTACAGGCAACGTCCTGGAACAACTGTGAATTGAGATTAACCGTGTTGATAATTTAGCAATTTTACTCCATGAACAAAATGGACTGTCTACCAATATAAACAAGTGTTTTTGTTTTTATATGTTTTTTGCTAAATGACAGGAGCCCAGAAAGCCTTCCACTCATCCCATCAGTGGAGAATGCACTTGCAGAGTGCTTAGCCAACACCTCTTCGACAAAAGAAACAGTCATTCTGAAGGTGGAAAACATTGAACAAACCATCACAGACACAGATGAGATTGAGATGAGTGACTTGGCTTCAGCCTCACAACAGATTCTAGATCTGGAAGTTCAAGCTGAGAGCAAAGAATCACCTCTGCCTCCTGCAGGAGGCTATAACCTGGAGTTTGACAATCTTGAAATGGTAAACCCCTTCCAAACTGGTGGCTCAAAGATCTTAAACTCCCCTCTCATTAAGACCGCTGCGATGTCTGATTCACTGATTCCGAGCCAAGAAGTCAAGCCAGAACCAGAGCTCTCTGTTAAATCTCTAGAAGTCCCATCTTCCTCAGATCTACCGGTTTCAACTCAAGAGAGCTCAGCTGTCACAGAGAGCTCATCTATTGGAGGCCCCAAGGAGAACAAGATTCTTTTGGAGTTTAATTTTGATGATGGTGGAGAAGTGAAGCGCAAACCCCCTTCTAAAACCCTAGGGGCTAAAAGACCGGCAGGCGCAAAACCAGTGACCAAGAAAGTAAATGCTTCAGTGACTGAGAAGAAGGATCCAGAGCCCAAGCCACTGTCTCCTAAAAACCAAGAGACAACCAAAGCTGTGGATGTTCCTGCTGCTAAAGGCTCATACGCCTTTGATTATGATAAATTTGACGACCCAAACTTTAACCCATTTGGCACAAAGGCCAAGATGGACAACTCTCCACCACGTGGAATCCAGACCAGCCCTGTTCTAAAGAAGTCTCCAGTGCTTGATGAACAAACAGAGCGTCTTGCAAAGGAAAATGGGTACATTCATTACTTTAATTTTTCAAGTTAAAAAGTTGGATATGAATTCACCAGACCCATTTAAAAAATATTTTTTTGTCTCCAGTTTCACCCAGTCAGTTTCAGATGTCAGTGAAAGTGTTGAGGCAATGGATTCTTTAGTCTCTAAGGTAAAGTATTTTCAAACGTAGTATTTCAACATTGAGCTAAAAAACACCGGGTAAATTTTTTTGTGCATGGTTTACTAGCCAGAAGAAGATTCACCTTTATCCAACACAAACATGGACCAGAATCCAGTGGCAAAGGACTCCGACTTCATGGGAACAGCGCAAGTAAATGTAGAGGTGCAGAACCAGATCTGCGATTTTAGTATGGCAACACCTGGCGAAGAAGTATTTGTCCCGGGAGCAATGTGTGAGTATAAGAGGTTGAACTTACTTGCACTTAAAGCATTTTAAGGTAAGTGAATAATATTATTAATTTATTTTTGTGTCTGCCCCAGTTAAGCCAGGCGAAGATTTTGATGGGCAGATTGATTATTTGGAGCAGTTTGGCTCATGCAATGTAAGTTTGTGGGGGGGGAGGGGGTCATGATGCATTACCATTATACTGTCTGCTTAAAGGTGTCTTGTCATGTTTGATTTACATAGTTTTAAATTAATTTAAAATAATCAATCTATCTGCCGAACTAAATGTTTTAGACAAATTATATTTTCTTTAAAGCATTCAAACAGCGGAAAAGATCTGAATATTGATGTAGAAAATATGTAAAGAAAGGGATGTAAATGTGCTTTCATGGGATTATTCAAAAAGTTTACTTGATCTAACTCGCCTGTGTACATAAACATACTTTTTATTAATTTTAAAGATTTATTGAATTTATTTTTTCTTTGAAGTTCAAGGACTCAGCTTTAAGAAAGCAGTCCCTGTATTTGAAGTTTGACCCTTTACTGAAGGAGAGTCCGAAGAAAAATGGAGTGGAGAGCAGTATTTCAGGGTTCAGCCTCCCTAGACCCTCTCTTGCTATCCGGTGAGTTTTAAGAATTTGAAAGAACATTTCAATCTGTTGTTCGTTAGATTAGGTTTGTTTTTATTTTTTAATTTAAGGAGGATGTGTTTAAATGTCTTATTTTTCAGTGTCTAAGTGCAGTTGTCTTTTAAAGAATTGCTACAAAGATGGTGTGATATCTCACAGATTATTTAACCCCCAAAAATCTACCATTTTACAGATGGGGTCAGTTTGGAAAGTTTGACATTCTGGGTTAGATGTTTTTTGTTTTTACAAAAAAGTTAAGGGTGTCCAGCCGATGCTCCAATCTTCCACTCTTAAAATAACATGTGAATGTACACAAAATAAGTAATAATTAATTAACACAGATTTTGCAAACATGTAGACTTTCATATGACTTGCACCTGAGTAGTAAGGAGTGTTTTTTTTGTTTGTTTGTTTTTTGTTTTGGACTGCGTATACACCTTGATATAATCCTCCAGTTCAAAGGGAAATGTAACTTTGATCTTGACTTGTATAAATCTGTAATCTGCAGCAGTTGTAAAGTGCCGTAAGGAACAAATTGATATCGCAAGGGCTTAATTAAAAGATTATTAAATTATTTCAAGATTATTAAATGTGCAGGGGCCACTGAAAGAGTGCATAATAATTTTGTGTTCATTTTAGAATGATGGAGGCTGCAAAATCGGAAGTAAAGAGGAAGTCTCAGTGTGGAGATGCAATGCTGCTGGAGGATCTGCCAACTCCTGTACTGATCTCAAAACCCTTCTGATGCTTTACTTTTAACCATTTTGGGCATCACACTTTTCCTAACCAGACAACAATTTATCTTCAGGTGCTGGAAACTGTGGTTCCGGATCCAACTGTGCTGGATTTACTGGTTCCCACCTTGAAGAAGTCTGTGAAGACTGAAGACACCATTATAGAGGTTTTGAAGTACAGTCAGAGGGACATGGATGCAGCGCTACAAAGAGCGGAGGGCCAGGTCTGTGGTCGTGCCCCAAAGATGAAAAAATGGGCTCCTGCATTTTCTAAAATTGAGATTTTCTCTTCATAGTCTGAAGAGCGGCAGGAAGAGCTGAAGAAACAGATTGGGAAGCTAGAAGTAGAGAATCAAAACATATTGTAAGTCACCAAACAGATTCTCTTAGAATTCCTGGAATTATTCATTGAATGAGGATGGAGTGAAGTACCTTTTTTCTCTCTTAGATTTATAGCATCAGAATTGGAGGCCAACATCACAAAAATTAAAGGTTTGCCTGCTATTTAATCAATAAATAGATGTATATGTTTGTGAATGGCATGTTGGGAACCATGCTTTTTATTTGATTTCAGAGGAGCAGAAACAGCAAGAAAATCTAGCTAAAATTGAGGTGGAGCAACTTCTTCAAGAAAAGAACCAGCTGTCCAGAGAGTTCAACGAGCTCGACCGGTCCTTCTCGTCGATCGTTAAGCGCCTTGATCGATGCAAGGAAGTGATTGAGGGATTCAAAAAGGTTTGAAGCATTGACATTGCAACTAGACTTCACATTTGACTGTCATTTTGGCAGTTAAATTTCTTTTGAATCCCTTTTCTTAGAATGAGGAGATACTGAAGCAGCACTCTCAGAGCTGCGTGGAAAGGCTACAGAAAGAAGATAAGCGTTATCAAGGTCTAAAAGCCCACGCAGAGGAGAAGCTGGATCAGTATGTGCTCTCAATCCTTCACTGTGTTTCTTTGATGCAACAACTAGGTATTGATTAAGTGTGGCTGGATGTTACAGGGCAAACAAAGCCATTGCTGAGCTTCGCAGCAAACAGGGTGTAGAGGTGGCGGCACTGCAGATGCAGCTGAAGAGAGAACAGCTGAAGGTTCAGTCACTGGAGAAGGATCTTGAACAGAAGGTATGTGTTGGAGCTGCTTGATTGTTGTAAGTTTGATGTTCATGTATATATTTACACAGAATTGTAATACTGATGGCAACTTAGTCAATCCATTTTTCATAGTAGTCATTTACAAAACTTAAGTTGGGTTAAAGTTTTTTTTGGGGGGGCTGGATTTAAACATGTGTAATGCGAGCCCATCCAATCTTCTCTGGATTCCGGTTCGTGCTGTGGGGAGCATAGTAATCGAAAGCAGACTATTTCTGTTCAGACTCTATTTGAAAATGACGAGCTGAGAGAGCTCCTAACAAAATAAAACAATATAATAAATAAGAAAACTATTCAACTAAATAGAAAAAGCTGGTGCATGATGTCCCTTACTTGGACACGTCATCAATGAAACTGAATAAGAGAATTTTCCACAATTAAGATTGTTGTGCTTGTCGAAGTCAATTATGGGCCGGTCTCACTGTCCAGGTCCATAGGCATGGTCATGCAATAGTTAAAGTCCACCACACAGCATGTTTTTAAAGATACAAAACTCCTCAAACTCATGAAATCATTCAAACAGTAATAAGGTGCTCACACACCAAGTGTGAATGATCTGGGAAGAGTGCCTGGTTACACACATACTCAAAATCACAAAAGTGATCGATTGTGTTCTTTTTTTTTTAATTATTAAGTCAAGTCATTTTGAAATCAAGTCTTACTACTCAATTGATTTATAGTCAAATAAATTTGGGCTTTGGTAAACTATTATAAGTGTTCCTTCTGAGATATGTTGTTAATTTTATTATTTTATTTTTAATCTTTTTTTTTCTTCTTTTCTCAGGTTAAAGAAGTCAAAGGTGTCACAGAAATTTGTGACGAGCTGTTGCTAAAAGTTCAGAAGCATAGATTTTAATTCCTGTTTGTATGGCTTTGTTCATTGTGTTTGTTTGTTTTCTATGTTCTGGCAGTTTCAATGAATAAATAATTAAATGTATGCAATAATATTTTGATCGGACTGATGATTCAAGGTTTTAAAGATAATTATACCTTGTGTTTGAATGTAGGTTACATTAGTTACACAAAGGTGATGTGAGAGTCTTTTCACAAACCTGTTTGGTCTGAATGGCATAAAATGCTAGCCAATCAGCAGTAAGCCTTAACTGATGTTTAGGTTAAAGCAGAGGTCACCAACTCCGGACTTGCAGGGCTATTGCCCAGTGCATTTTATTTGCAACCCTGTTCTAGTATGCACACTACTCAATTTTCAGAAAAGCCAAGACAACCTCAATTAGTGCATCAGTTGTTTCATGAGAATTCAATGAAGAATGTTCAGGTCTGTAGCCTTCTACATTGAGAGTTGGGTTAGTCACAGTGATGACTTCTGATTTTTATATAGTCAATGAACTTTTAAGAATAACATACACCACCTTTAACCTAGCTTGCTTGAAGTCTGCACCCTTATAAAATGTCATATTTGCCCCCACGAGCTTCACCCAAAAATTTTTTAATTAAATTATTTCGCATGCCTAACAAGACTCTGTACATCAAAAATACATTTTCATATTTTTGACTAAAATAAATAACTGAATTCAAAAGCAATTTTTTATTTTATACATTTTCAAACATTGGCTGCTTTTTGGAATTAACTTTAGGGAAAAATAAATAAATGTTTCGTATCCTTTTCAAATTTATTCTTTTTCACACAAACAGTATGCCACTTTCCAAACGCTGCTAAAATAATGCCTGTTAACAAATATCCCTTTTTATGCTGCCGAATACAATGTTGTAACATTGCAACCTATTATAAACATCCATGCAGCAATATTTCAAAGGCAAAAATACCGAACATTAATCAAACAACAACACAGCACTATTTACACATCAGCAATGTGCGGGAATTCAAATGGTTGGTAATGAAAAATATTACATTCTTTAAATATCACCTTCAGCCAGACAAAACACATTCTATAAAAAAATTCTACTGTGCTGCAACAGTGTTGATTATAACCAATTACAATCGCAGTCATTCTTAACACCCATACCATCTTACTGTAAACAAGATGTCAAGCATGTTTCAAAAATATGTCATAAGCTACAAGATATTCCATATTCGATATATACAGTCAATAAAACCGAAGCAAAATGGGTTAAATATGCAACCAATGGCAAAGTTTCAATAGCTCAGGATAAGAATGCATGGATCACTGACTAGAACAGAGTGATTTGTAAACCAATAATGTTGGTTAGAATAGTACATTTGACACGTACCGCTTGTATTGTGTACCAGAGCTCATGTAGTTGTAGTTTACTTTAGTTAAAAGATTTCAGACTACTTGTACATTTTTTTCTGACTAAGAAATATCAGCCACGCTTTACTCATTACAGTCAAGCACACATATGATGTCAGTCATTAAATGTCAACACATTCAGTCACGTTCGTTATTGGCCTGCAACTCACAAACATAAACTGGTTAGTTTTGCAAAACTATCTGATGTGTGTATTTAGATAAATGGTGCATGTGTAACTTCAAACACTTAATGATTCCCTTTGGAGCAAGCATCACGTCGTTGTGCTTTGTCAAGGCAGTATGCTACAATGTTTTTAGCGCAAGTTTTGTCATTTTGCTATTCGTTCATAGAAATTCAATTTTTAGTCTGTAGAAATAAATGTATAATACCTTTAGTTACAAACTATTGTGAAATAGTGGGTAAATACTCAAATTTAATTTTAATTTACATAGTTTTAAATAATATTAAGATATTCTGTATTTGTTTTTTACAACAGCAAAAACATCTCGGAAACATGTTAGCGAAATATTTTCACCCTTTAGCATCATGATATGTTACATTTTCCACAAAGTTACATTAAAGGATTTGAACAAAAACATTGTAAATTTTGAGAAATATGTTTTTTGAATGATATATTATTTTGATAAATGAAATGTTTTGATTTGTAATACATAATGATATAAACGATTGAATGGTTGTAAAACTATGTTCAGTAAAATTTAGGGAGTTTACATCTGCTTGAAAAGCCTTGAACAAATTATTCACAATGTTGTGTTTTAAAGCCTTGATTACATTACATATTGCTACTGTATAAAATAACCATCATTAACGGAAAGGACAATTTATTGTATACAGCTCTATATCTGCTTGTACTCAATTAAACAACGTCAAACTTTGAAACTAAACATTTACTATGTCTTCAGGAACCATTAAAAGTTATTGCAAGACAAATTTGACTTAATTAACTTAACCTTAAATAGATAAATAATATCACACGTAATGAGCGTGACATCACCCATACGCTGATTTCACCTCGCAGCCATTTTGAGAATGAAAGCGAGGCTCCCGGAGAACAAATTATGTAGGAAGTAGCGACGAACAACCATGGTGTGGATAACCAACTTGGATTTTCCATCATTGATGTTCAAATTTGGGCCAAAAAATGCATGTCGCATCTGATTGGCTGTTGTGTTACATTATTTTATATAAAAAGGATCATCAATATTGAAGGTAATGTTAAATATATTACATTAACGATCTGAGCATTACATAGCTTACATCAAGCTAAATATTTAATCTATTACTTTTGCTCTTCCTTATTTTCATGTTTTTCCCCACCAAAACCTCGCTATTGTTCTCAAAATGGCTGTGAAATAATCATATAGGCTCAGACTTCAAGTATTCAGCTATTTCCTTTTTGCCAAAACATTACTTCTAAAGTATCAAAAATGGTAAAGCAACTTAACTTGGTGCTTAGGAAAGGATGAGAAGGAAACCAGAGCACTTGATAAGTGGCTCTCATTTAAGTAGCCCTCATTTAGGGTTCTCATGGAGGTCATTTTGGGCAATATGGATCAAAAACCTAAAAGAGCCAAACATGTTTTAAAACGGTATAGTTTTTTGTAACATTGTTGCCAAAGGGAATCTGCTCACTTCTGGAGCCTCAAGTGGTTAGACAAGGAACTGCATTTTCTGTCACTTCTTATCGATAGCCTGAAACAATCCTTGTAGCAACTCTCAGATCAGAATGAGGTACTGTTAATCTTGTTTTGGTGACTTCAAAAGGTACTTTAAGAATAAAAGATTCTCATAAACAAATAAGATAATGCACCTTTAACATCCTTGAATTTGAACTTTTTAAATGTAGGTAAATCCACAAATAGAATTTATGGATTATATTTCAATTGATAACTACATCAAATGTTTTATGGTCATAAAACTGGGATTACAATTCCAAAATATTTGGCTACACACCCGAGATTTCTGTTCAATTCTCCTGCCTGACATTGAAGAATCTACTTGATCATGGGGTCATCTCCTCCAGGTGAGGTGAGTGTAGGGAAATCCATGAAGGCTTGGTGTTTATCTTCGTGGGGTGGACTGGTCATGGTGTCTGGCATGGAGGAAAAGGTCAGCTGATCATGCTCCAGGATGGCCAGGCGATCTGGAGACTTTTCTTTCTTCAGGTAGAAGATCTTGCGAAGCTGCTTAAGCTGCTGCAGCTCACAGAAGGTCTCAAGCACCACCAGCATTCCGATGAGACCCAGCAGCAAATATACTGATGAGAGGGACAAGAGGAAATATAAGTGAATCTTCATAGCTTTATAAGGAGAGCATGATAGTTTTCTTTTTGTTTATCGGCCCAGTTTATTTGTGTATAAGTATAGTCCAATGACTGTGTTCCTTTCTACACACCTTAGTGTTGATCGGCTACTAATGGTTTTGGCTGCATGTCTGAGAACAACATTTTTATTTTACTACAGCTTGTATGACAACTCAATTTCTCAATCACTAAAGAATACATACAAGAATTTTTAAAAGATGACCTGACTTGCTAGATTCAGGGCTGACTCAAAGATTTTGACCAAACGTTTCAAATAATTTCGAACATTAAAATGTGTTTTTTAAAATCTAGCTTGAACTCTTACTGAAAATACCCTTATGCAAATTGCTGTTTTGAATAGAAAAATCTTCTATACCTTTCACAATCTTTGCAGTATGCAGTAGCATACTATTTTAAAAGTTTTGAAAAGAACCAAATTTAGCCCTTATTCTTTTCACTTAGAGAACTAACAATTCGGTATTTTAAAAAGTGTTTAACATCAACAATTGCAACCAGTTAGACAAAAATACAGAATTTGCACTGACAAATATATATACATATATATATATATATATATATATATATTTATAAATTGATAATAATTATATAAATAAACAAAATGTAGAATTGTATATAAAAGTGTTAAATAAACCCCAAAGCATTAACACTTAAAAAACCTAACAGAAGTTAAAGCTAAATAATCAGTTCCTAACTTAACAGAAGGTTTATATCATTTCAAAAATCTAGTAAATTCATGTTTAAACAGAAGGTATAACTATACAAGCAAACATGACTGCAGTTTATTGATGTTTTAGTTTTGTAAACATGCCAGATTGTGAGAATACGTATCTCTTCTATATTTCGTCAATCCATTTCATTATTAGTGTTTTTTCAGTTTTTTTCTCAAGGGTTGTTTCAGTAACATTAGCTCATTTCCAGCCAGGAAACACTAGTGATGGTGACATGCAAACATTATTGGTGTGTTGAATTATGGGTAAATGGCTGTGTTTTGAGTAAGGTATTGAGATTGTGCTGTGTGAATGGTTTATTATGTACATTTACCAGAGAGTTGTTAACATTGTACTTGTTTTGTGATTGTTTATGTTGATGCTTTTTTGTGACTACCATCAGTGAGGAATGTAATTGAACTATAATTTCAGACATAAAAATGGATTCTCCACATATATGACACAGTCCTGTCATCAGAGAATTAAAATCTCCAAGATAATTTGCTTTAATTGACTAAAACTTTTAAAGGGCACCTCAGATCGTCTGCTTATCCCTTGAGCTGGACCTGGCAACATTCATCCCTTCCGTCTTTCTGACATTCTTGCTCATGTCTGACACTAAATGTGACATCATCATCTGCATTTGTGAAATACATGACCATCTGCAGAACCCACACAAAACATGAGCCCTTTACGAGCAGAGAGCTAAATTGATTCACAAAACAGAGCACAGAAACAGCAGGGAAAAGGACGAGATGTACCCTTGAATCACATTTACTTCCTCTCACCTTCCCCCATTTCTATGACAGCAGCTATTCTAACACTAGTATAACAATCACCACAGGAAGAGGACAGATAAGTTCCTCTTTTTTATTACTGAGCAATGTTTCAACTATGAGAAGAGAATTAATGGAAATTAGGGGAAGAATAGCAGTGCAAGCGTTACAAAATCAATCCTTACGCATGAGTATATAAAATAATTTACATGAGTTTTAATAAAAGGTTTTA
This sequence comes from Danionella dracula, assembly GCA_900490495.1. Classification (NCBI taxonomy): domain Eukaryota; kingdom Metazoa; phylum Chordata; class Actinopteri; order Cypriniformes; family Danionidae; genus Danionella; species Danionella dracula. Next base: position 1,775,306 of record UELW01000778.1, read on the forward strand.
TTAAACCTATTCTATTGCTTTGAACATAACATACCATGACAATTTTAGTTCATTATTTAAAATATCATACTCGCATGACTCAAAATTAAAAACTGCCTTAATTTTTTTACAACTTAAAACATTTACATGAACAGATTGGAAATCATACATATTTTGCAATTTAACTTTGCAAAACTAACCAAGTGCTATCAGAACTAAAATAAAATCACATTTTATACCTTCACTGTAGGTTTTCATATAAAAAAAACCTTACACGTCAAATAAGAAGTAACACTCAAAGATTTGAAATTGTGCAGCCAAATTGTTACCAAATTGCAATGAATTCAGTGAATTCTGAAACTACCAAAGTATACAGAAACTATGCTCACCGGTGATCCCCAGTTTGTAAAACTCCCGAAACCTCTGGTTAACAGCCTCTCCTGGCACGTAGTCACCCAGACCGATGGTGGACAGAGAGATGAAGCAGAAGTAGAAGGATTCCAGAAAGTTCCAGTTCTCCTCAAGAGCAGAGAAGATAGCCGCCGGGATGAGGAAGAAGCAAGACACTGCCAGGACAGCCAGCAGAGTGGCGTGAACCAGCGCCACTAGGGGTTTGGAAAGACCCCAGCGGGTATGAACATACATAATTGGCCGCCATGTGCTATAGACCATGATCCTTTGCACCACAGCCGTGAGAAAAAGAAGGGTGAAGGGGATGCCAATTACTGAATAAATGATGCAGAAAGCCTTCCCGCCATCGGAGAGAGGAGCAGTGTGGCCATATCCTGTGAATCAGAGATGATGCAAGGACTAAACCATATTTTTTTTCACAATGTGAATCAAGATTTGTTTGGTTTGTCTTTCCTACTAATAAAAGAGATTACATACTGCTATCTCTAAATATGTCTAGCAATAGCTTGAATCTTAAAAAAAACAGTTCAGAGAATAAAAAGTGTATGTGCAGACTTTTCTGTTCATACAAATCCAACAACTAAAGAAAACACTAGGTGCTTTTGACGTAATAACAGTACAATTCCAAAATGAGGAATTACCGGTTTAAACCCTGAAATCTCATGCATGTACATCACGTGATAAAGATGGCTCTTACATGTTAAAGAAGCTGATAATCTTCATGTTGCATAATTTTAATCGTATATTAAATTTACATTGGGTTATTTTAACATTTTCTTATTTTAAAGTCTCCTTAAAGTAAAAAATAACTTTTTTTAATCAAGCTGTTCAGACTGTCATAAAAGTATCACATAAAAATATCTCAAAATATCACATATGGTGGAAAAAATCTGAACTGTGTCTCAATAAAGCTCTCAAGTAAACCTAAATGTGTGGTGATTAGATTAACTGAACTAAAAACACCTAAAAATGTAACCTTGTTCAGTCATTAACAAAAACACAAAATAATAACAAGCGTCAATAATCCTCTAAATGTCAAGGGAATTCTAAATCACTCATACAAACAAAATATTTCACTTTTATGAAATTGAGGAACAAGTCGAGAGGACCCCTGTGTTCATTCATGCTTAAAAATAAACTATGAACACAAAAAATGACCTTCTTCCACATCCACATTCTATCAGCAAGCTTTGTTCAAAGTTCTTTTTAAATAAAAAAAGAATCTTAAAGCCTCTTCAGCAAAATTCAGATAATTGTGAAAGGTAACCTACGCTTCTGCAAAAATATCAGCTTCTTCTCTCAAGTAAAAAAAAACATTAAAATAAACAAAAGAAGTCCATATGAAAATTCAAGATGATTTCAATTAGGTTTACTTCTTTATCTGTTTGCTTCTATATAAAACTAAAAAATAACAAAATATAGCAAAAGTATGGAAGTTTTTTGAGAGCGTATCTCATAATTATGACATGTGCAAGTCATAACTATGAGATAACAAGTCAAAACTATGAGATTATTAGTCTTAGTTATTACTTACTCAGAATTTTGAGTTACTAAATCAAAATGATGAGATAGACACCTCATGATTATGAAATAAATTTGTAGTTTGTGAACTTCTTTGCTCAGTCCAGTTAGTCAATCTGGTCCACCCATTGCAGCCCATTATCCTTCAGAAGTTCCCCCAAACGTCTTCAGTATCCAAGTGCTTTTTGAAATTATTGCAGCCTCTTTAGCTACAACACAAACCACCAACCAATATCAGTGTGTGTGTGCGTGCGGGTACGTGTGTTTGGGTTCCTCGTGAACAGCCTCAAAGGTTTTAGATGTCTACAAAGTGTTGACATTCTAATAATAGTTACACACTATTCAATGACATTAGTATTTCCTAGTGCCTTAAACAAAGAAAGAAATTAAAGTGTGTTAACTCATATAAAGTCCATGATGTATTCAGCTGTTGTGCTCTCCAAGGATGTTTAAGTGATTACCTTTGCTAATTACTAATGTCACAAAAGTTTTTGTTTGTTTGTTTATAATGATCATTTTTATGTTCTAAGTCAAATAAGAGATACGCTCTCCAAATGAAATGTTTCATTGGTGAATGTAATGTCCTGTAATAGTTTTTTTCAACCTACACACAGTAACTGTAAGAATGGCTACACGAAGAGTGTAAGCCTACAAAAAAAGTTAAGTTTGAGTTTCGCTTCCTTGTACCTGGAAACAATTGATTTTCATTGTGAAGAAGTGAAATTGAAAGTTGTAATTTGCATGAGCTTCCTCTTTAACATACTGCCCCCAGAAAATACTTCACAGGCTGGCCTAGTTTAAAACCTCTTTGTTTAATAGAACTGGATACCCTTCTCAAGATACCTTCGCTGTTAAAACAGGTATTAAATGACGTGAGTTTGGATGAGAGAGCGGAATTAGATAGCAGTCCACAAGTGAAGAATTCAATACATATGATGCACAAGCCAAATGTATTATCTTTTTACTCCTTCATCACCATTGTTGTTGACAGACTGAATACTTGAATGGGAAAATGGGTCACTAGCGAATAAGATGATGATAAATATGCTAAAATCAGATTGTCCTACATTATGTAAACCTCTGAAAGCCAAATAAAGGATTCTCATCACTCTGTCATATGAAAGCATGGTTCATCAGCAGAGCTCGCTCACCTGTGGTCGATAAAACAGTGCTGGCAAAAAACAAAGAGGACGTGAAGTCCCAGTTCCAGCTACTCGAGGCGTTGTTGAGAATGGATACCCCATAGTTGCTGGCCTCCAGTGCTTTAGCCAGAAAGCCCTCCAGCTGCTGCTCGGACAGACACTGGTGCTCTTGAAGGAACTGTCGCTTTATCCTCCGGAGCTGCTGGCGTAGGTCGTCTTCATAGGGGAGCTCCACCGAGGAGAACACGACCGCCCCGAAAACCAAATACAAGACATATCCGAGCACCAGACACACGAAGTACCACGCCGATTTGTTGCCCTGGATCAACCGCACGCACGAATTACCGGCGAGGGACTGGAGCATTTTGGGTTGGTTGTTAATTTCAGCAGATTCTGTGTCAATGCCCTGAATGCGTCGAGGATGACAGCGCCGCCCGCGCGCGCGTAACGGGGATGTGACGTCAGCAGCTCTCGCCCACCAGGTAACTAACTGTACATCGCTCGAGGAGAGAAAGAGCAATGGAGGACTCGCTTGAGCACGCGGAGGTGTCATGTTCCATGAAATTATTGCTGCTGAGAGTCTCAGTCCACTTTCCCTTTAATGATAGTTTAAAATGTTTCAAAAGGTTTCTATTCGGTTAACTATCCCATAACAATCCCTTTGTTGACAAGAAAAGGCCATAAAATAATTACCACTCAAAGGGTTTAAGGAAATAAATTCACACTCAAGTATGTGATGAACATGAAGACGAATGAATATATATATATATATATATATATATATATATATATATATATATATATATATATATATATATATATATATATATATATATATATATAGTTATAGATAGATGTGTGCGTGTGTATGTGGTTGTTCTCATGTGGTTATTCTAATAAAACAAATGTGTCCATTATTTCCCAAATTTTACCTACCACACACAAAAAAAGTATATAGGTAAATTTGTCTACGTTGACCATAAATATACACATGAATATTTGGCCCCCATAATAACATTATTTTAATTTTAATTTGCTATGTTCACTTTTTCTATTCTACTTCATAAAATTAAGAGTAACTGTTTTAAATCTGCATGCTGCCTAGTAGCAACTTATATTGTATAAAAAAATTAAAAATGTGTCTATTGATTGAATTAAACCTCCAATACATTTTCAAGCAACTTTTGATCTGCAATTCAATCAAATTCAAGATTGCAGTACTAATTTAATTTTGCGCTTGCTTATTTGATTCTCTAGAACTTATTTGATGTGATGAGGAGAGGAGGAGGTGGCATAAGGGAACTGGGTTCACAGTGAGCACCAGCCTCCTGCTTTCCTTTGGGATGCCATTGTGTATACATCTACTGGCCACTTGGGAATTTCAACTGTATATTGATATACTGCAAAAAATTAAAACAGTAAGAAACTACGACTTTAACCATTAAAATCCTACTTCAGAATCTATAGGGGTGCCTTAGCAGCCACTATCTTAAAAGCTATACAGCTGCCCTGAACAGGGTTTCCTCTTAGCTGGGTCATCAGCTATTATGGGTTTTTTTTACGTTTTACAAAAATGAAAACATCATAAACTGTGATTCTGATATCTGTGGCATGTATTTAAGTCAAATTGCATTGCCTGTCCCAAATGGGGTCCTCAGCTTATCGGCTTTCCTCACATAGTTCACATTGACATTATGTAATTCTGTTTTAATTGCTGGGTAAAGTCTGCTTCTTACTGCTGTGCTATGTACATGGAAAATATTAAAAGGGTCTTAAGGACATGTCTGTGAGTCAGTCTGCAAGTGCAGAAACATGCCATTAATTAAATTAAGTTAACTCAAATTCTGAATGTCTTTTGAGAACCACATCAGGGACATTAACCTCAGGAAACATTTTAGGCCCATACACGAGAGTCTTACAAGGTCTGGATAAGTTACCAAATGTTTTTTCAAGAAATATGTGGAAATGTTATGTTCAGTAATGACAATTGTGCTTTTGAATAAGTAAAATGTACAAGTATTATGGTATACTTGTGCAACGCTACTTTTTATCATTCTGTTGAGACTTTAACCCTGTGTTGCCATAAAGCAATAAAATCTTACAATCTAACTTGGCTGCCTAACATTATTAAACTGCAGTCAACATATACTTTCAGAAGGTCCAGTTTAATGTGGGTGACCGTTTCAAAGGTACCATGTTAAGTTTTAGTTTAGTTTAAATGGCTTAGTTTTATAGTATTAAAATAGGAGAGAATAGCTTTAGAATTTAAAAAACATGCACTAAAGCACAAGTCAAATGTAAAATCGGTAAATAGTTTTTTTTTCTTTGTTCTATTTGTTTTCTCCTTCTTGCATTTTTACAACTTTAACAACTGAATATTACATATTGTAATCTTTTCATTGGTTCTAATAACATAAACATTCAAAGATTCAAGAATAGCCACTTCTTCTTCTTCTTCTTCTTTCGGCTGTTCCCAGTTTAGGGGTCACCACAGCAAATCGTCTGTTTTCACCTAACTCTGGCCTCAGTATCCTCTACTCTTGCACCAATTACCTTCATGTCCTCCTTCAGCACACCCATATAACTTGTCTTTGGCCTTCCTCTTGCCCTCTTGCCTGGCAGCTCCATCTCCAACATCCTTCTACCAATATAACTACTATCCCTTCTCTGCACATGCCCAAACCATCTCAATCTGGCTTCTCTGACTTTGTCTCCAAAACAACCAACCTGAGCTGTTCCTCTGATGTGCTCGTTCCTAATCTTGTCCATCCTTGTCACTCCTAAACTGATCCTCAACATCCTCATCTCTGCTACTTCCATCTCTGCCTCGTGTCTCTTCCTCACTGCTACAGTCTCTAACCCATACATCATAGCTGGTCTCACTACTGTTCTGTACACCTTTCCTTTGATTCTTGCTGACACTTTTCTCCACCCACTCCAACCTGCCTGCACTCGCCTCTTCACCTCTTTTCCACACTCCCCAACGCACTGGACTGTTGACCCCAAATACCTAAACTCCTCCACCTTCTTGACCTCAGCCCCCTGTAACCTCACTGTTCTACTTCCCTCCCTCTCGTTCAAACACATGTATTCTGTCTTACTACGACTGACTTTCATTCCTCTTCTTTCTAGAGCAGACCTCCAACTTTCCAGGTGTCCCTCCACCTGCTCTCTACTCTCACTACAGATTACAATGTCATCTGCAAACATCATTGTCCATGGAGATTCCTGTCTGACCTCATCTGTCAACCTGTCTATCACCATAGCAAACAAGAAGGGACTCAAAGCCGATCCTTGATGTAGCCCCACCTCCACCTTGAACTCCTCCGTCTGACCTACAGCACATCTCACTGTTGTCATACTCCTCTCATACATATCCTGAACTACTCTGACGTACTTCTCTGCCACTCCTGACATCCTCATACAGGACCATAGCTCCTCTCTCGGCACCCTGTCATACGCTTTCTCTAAGTCCACAAAGACGCAGTGCAGCTCCTTCTGACCATCTCTGTACTTCTCCATTAGCATTCTCAGAGCAAAAATTGCATCAGTAGTGCTCTTCCTGGGCATGAAGCCATACTGCTGCTCGCAAATATCCACTTCCCTTCTTAGCCTAGCTTCCACTACTCTTTCCCAGAGTTTCATTGTGTGGCTCATCAACTTTATACCTCTGTAGTTGTTACAACTCTGCACATCACCCTTGTTCTTAAAGATTGGCACTAGGACACTTCTCCTCCATTCCTCAGGCATCTTCTCACTCTCTAGAATCCTGTTGAATAACCTAGATAGGAACTCCACTGCTGTCTCTCCTAGACACTTCCACACCTCCACAGGGATGTCTCTGGACCAACAGCCTTTCCACTCTTCATTCTCCTCAGAGCCTTCCTCACCTCATCCTTTCTAATCTTTTCAACTTCCTGCTCTACAATGTTCACCTCTTCCCCCCTTCTTTCCCTCTCATTCTCCTCATTCATCAACTCCTCAAAATACTCCTTCCATCTTCTCTGCACACTCTCCTCACTTGTTAGAACCCTTCCATCTCTATCTTTTATCACCCTTATCTGTTGCACATCTTTCCCATCTCTGTCTTTCTGTCTCACTAATCTGTACAATTCCTTCTCACCTTCCCTCGTGTCTAACCTGGCATACAACTCACCCTGCGCTGTGATTCCTTGTAGTCCTGTCTACTTTCTTCAGTCCTTTCGATGTCCCACTTCTTTTTAGCTAGCCTCTTCCTCTGGATGATGTCCTGTACTTCCTCATTCCACCACCATGTTTCCTTATCTTCTTTCCTTCTTCCTGTTGACACACCTACCACCTTCACACCTGTCTCCCTGATCACTTCTGCTGTAGTTTCCCAGTCCTCTGGAAGCTCTTCCTTGCCACCCAAAGCCTGTCTCAGCTTCTGTCTGAATTCCTCACAACCGTCTTCCCTTTTCAACTTCCACCACTTGGTCTTCTTTTCTATCTTTCCTCCCCTCTTCTTCCTGACCACCAGAAACATCCTACACATCACCATCCGATGCTGTCTGGCTACACTCTCTCCTACCACTACTTTGCAGTCAGTGATCTCTCTCAGATTGGCTCGTCTACTTAGGATGTTGTCCACCTGCGTACTCCTACCACCACTCTTGTAGGTAACTCTATGTTCCTCCCTCTTCTGGAAATAAGTGTTAACTACAGCCATTTCCATCCTCTTGGCAAAGTCCACCACCATCTGTCCTTCTGGGTTCCTTTCCTTAACACCAAACCTGCCCATCACTTCCTCATCACCTCTGTTGCCCTCGCCACATGACCGTTGAAGTCTGCTCCCACCACTACTCTCTCCCCTCTGGGAATACTCTCCATCACCTCATCTAACTCACTCCAGAATCTCTCCTTTTCTTCCAGCTTACAGCCTACTTGTGGAGCATAACCACTCACTACATTCAACAACACCCCTTCAATCTCTAACTTCAAACTGATCACCCTGTCAGACACTCTTTTCACCTCTAAAACATTCCTCACAAACTCCTCCTTCAGGATCACTCCTACCCCATTTCTCTTCCTATCCTCACCATAGTAAAATAGTTTGTATCCCCCTCCAATACTACGCGCTTTGCTACCCTTCCACCTGGTCTCCTGCACACACAGAATATCTACCTTCCTTCTCTCCATCATGTCCGCCAGCTCTCTACCTTTCCCGGTCATTGTACCAACGTTGAGAGTCCCTATTCTCAGACCTATACTCTTGCCTTTCCTCTTCTCTCTCTGCCTACGAATCCTTCTCCCTCCTCTCCTTCTTTGACCAACAGTAGTCCAATTTCCACCGGCACCCTGTAGGTCAACAGCACCGGTGGCGGTCGTTGTTAACCCGGGCCTCGACCGATCCGGTATGGAAATCGAATTGATGACTTGCATATTTGGTTTTGGCATGTTTTATGCCGGATGCCCTTCCTGACGCAACCCTCTGTATTTATCCGGGCTTGGGACCGGCACAGAAGTCACTGGCTGGAAACCCCTGTGGCTAGATTCACTTAAATAGCCACAATCACTTCAAATTTTAATAATGTAATGCCTTGGGTTTAACATTTTTTTTACTTTAAATAGAAACGAAAAGGAAACAAATGTCATTTTCAGGGACTTTTATATAAATGCTTTTAAGCAAAGCTATTCAGAAATGGTTTTAAATAAAAAATTTTAAAAAATAAAAGATGTTTTCCTTTATTTCAGGTTCTTTTATTGGAAATATTGAGCACACTGAGGAGAAAGCTTTGTAGGAAACGGTCAGCTGGACTCCAACAAGAAGATAGCATTCATAGACAAAGTTAACCAACTAGTGTAGTGTGGGAATACTTTTATGAGTTATCAGAACATTTAACTGGATTAAAATGAAAAATTGAGTGAATGAATGAAATAGAACAAATAGATGAGTTTTTCACCTACGTTATTAAATCGTGGTACATTATGTTTGGTTTCAAAATAATGCTAAAGCAAATTCCAAGATTTGATTTTGTGCCAGTCTCAATATCTCCAGCTCAACAGCCTGAAGGCTGTCAAAGTGAAGGCCCACCCATCCCAGATCAATTTTCCTTTGTCCTCTTAACTTGTCTTCTCCCAGACTCCTTGAAGGAAACACATCTCCTCAACATTGTGTGGGTGGAAAGGTGGCGCAGTGATGGAGTTAATCATATTGTAACTGGAGGGTTGGTGGTTCGATCCCCTGTCAGGTTCATTCATCCAAATTGACCCTCATCAGACTTCCCAGCGTGAGATGCGCCCTCGCAAACGCAGGCCTCCAGCTGACATCGTCTTCAATACATGCTCTCAAAGCCGCATCCTGGATTGCCTTCATCAAACTCCATCTTCCATCCATACTTGATCTAATTACCAGTAACTATTTTGTAATTCTTTCTGGACGAGAGTCAGGAAGGGTTTAAGGTAGGCTCTCGGATTAATTTGTTACAGCTGATTTCATTAAATAACCCCTTTTGAATTCTACTAAAATTCCCTTCGAAATGAATTAGAGATTGTAGAGGAATCAATCTTCGCCAATTGGATCTGTTCTTCCACCTTGTTAGGTAAAGCATCAGTTTGCAGTGCGGAATTTGTGACAACTAGTAGAGAGAGACTTTAATCCGGACAATTATTTTACTGATAAGTGGGCTTTTTAGCATATAGTAAGTAATTGTTTTGAATATTCCAGGGGCCTGTACTATGAACATGGCTTAACAAACACAGTTTTACCGGATCGGTTTTGACTTGACAAAACCTAATCAACTCAATCGTGCTTAAGCAGCTCGTCAACTTACTTTGTCGAGTCAGGCTTGATCCTGATACTAAGATTAGTTCTCAGGTGAGTGCGCATAAAAGATGTTGGCACTGAATAATCAATCCCGATGAACATGGATAGAGCCAAATAGTTTTTTTCTCTGCGGAGGAGGAGCAAGAGATGAAGAACGTTTTTAATCTCTTCTGATTTCGTGAAAACGATGTCAAAGAAGCATATTCTGTTTAATGTCAAATGAAGTATCGTGCGTAAAATGCATTGGAAAACGATAGCATATTTTTGCCGCATTAATTCCAATAGATTTTAATTTTGTATGTTAAGGTGTTTATGGTTGTATCACAATATACATTTTAAAAAATGTAACCCCAAAGCAAAATGATCAAGGCAGCAGATAAAAACTAGGGTCTGGAGCAATTTAGCCGTACAACACATCTGCGGCACAGTGAGTGCAGGACTTCTGCGTGTCACATTTTGTATGTGCGCAAATGTAAGATATTCCTTCAGCAGATCATCTGTATCTTTCATGCAAATGCGTTTCAGAAAATGCTAAGGGATTTTGTCCATCCCTAAATACTCGTCTCGAATTAAGTGGGCGTTTAACCATTTCCGCACAAATTGGCACAGGATCGGGAAGAAATGTAGAGTTAATGTTACAGATGCTTGTAATATGTCCCTTAAAAGTTCCTTTTATAAAAGCTGATTGGACAAACGTAAGCTTATGATCTCTAATCCAGAACATAGCCTGCTCCGGAGCAGGTTAGCCATGTGGCGTAAGTAACCAGGGTGACAAAGATTGATTCAATCCTAGAACCTTTCATAGTACCCAAAACCCAGTATTGGTGCAAAATAATCCTAAACTTAACTGGCTAACCAGTTAATCCGACTTCATGGTACAGGCCCAAGTGGTCCTCCAGCATTGCTCTCATTCTAAAATGGCTCCACTTAGTGGAAAAAACTGCTCATTACACAACACTTGATTTACTGTGAATAACATACAATGATTTCCCAGCGATGGGTTGTGGCTGGAAGGGCATACGCTGCATAAAACATATGCCAGAGAGTTGGCGGTTCATTCCGCTGTGGCGACCCACAAGAAGAAAGCTGACATGAAGATGAATGAATGAATATACAATGAAATATACATTTTAGATTATTTAATCCCAACCACAACAATTCCATTTACAGCTAACTGTTTTTTTTTTGGTCTTTTTGGCACATGCTTCATACTATATCTAGGGTATCATGGGGTATTTGTGAGATAACAAGACAAAAAGTACCAATGGCCCTCAACAATCAATGCACATTTTTTTTTTATCCTGAGGAACTCAGCATAAAAACACATGCACATAAAGTAACCTGCTGACTCTGATACTGAAGTTGCAGTTGAGAGAGTGTGAATGGTGATTGTGTGCCTGCCAATACTGATCAGTGTGTGAAATGCAGTAAGCCAGCTGGGAAGAACATTTAAAATAACAAAGAAACCCGTATGTTTCAGACAAACACGACCTGCGTCGTAGAGATAACGCGATCCTCAAACAAACTAAAACAAATGTGTAAAATAAGGCACTGTTACCAAGTGTAGTTATTCTCCAAAAGTTTTTCTCTCTCTCAAAAAAGGGAATTTTGTAACAAACAACAATCCGGACTTCTCACATATGATCTTCTCACTCAAGATAGCAGAGTGCTCTGTTTAAAATTCTTCTTCAAACACAAAACTACTGGGAAAATTTGGTACATATTTCTCCTCATAGGGCTTCACGATGGTGCAGCGGGTTTCTCCGTTGTCTCACAGCAAGAAGATCACTGGTTCGAGCCTCGGCGGTTGGCATTTCTGTGTGGAGTTTGTATTTGAAATTTCTGTTTGGGTTTACCCCAAGTGCTCCGGTTTTCCCCACAAGTCCAAAGACATGCGAAATAAGGCAATTGAGAAAAAACAATTGTTCATTGAATGTGTGTTTGTGTGTCCGTGTGACTGTAAGGGCATCCGCCGCAAAAACATATGCCTGAATATATTCATATGAACCCAACCCCGAAAGGGTAAAAGGCGACAAGATAATGGATGGATTTCTCCTCAAACAAAAGCTTGCAGACGATTTATACTTCTGGTGAGAATGGGAAGTTACCATCCATCCATACTTCTCAATCCCTGGAAGCAACACAAGGTGGAATGGTAGGCAAATAATCAATGGATCTGAAATAGGCTGCCATCAGACCCAGGTTGTGACCCATTTGCCAGTAAGAGTGTAGAATAGATTATGAAAGAATGAATGCTAGATATATGTCACTTGTGCGGAGTTGTTGCTGCTGCTGCTGCTTTAATCACCCTTTGTCCCTTATTGTTTAGTTGTGAGCACAAGGCATTGCGACCTTGTGTGCCCTAGAAAGACAGATGTTAATGGGCAAATCTGCCAGATGGATCTATTGTAGGGTATTCCCTCCCTTCCTTTGCAGTTCCTGGTCGCGTCTGAAAGGGGCGTCCGTGATCCGCTCGCTCTTCGCGGCTCTGCTGAACTGCTCGAGCTGCCGTAGAGAGTCACTCCCTCTGAGTTGAGTTCAGTCCCTCATCATCATCATCATCATCATCAGAAGAGGCTCGCGGCTGGAAACATGGCGTCAGTGCACACACGGGCGAGCCTCAACTCTGCAGACGGCTAACGAGAGAAAGTGTGCACTGGGACTTCGGCCTCGCGCCAGTCGTTGCAGCGTAGACGTCTGTTTAGGTTGGGATGTTTTCTTTCATGCACTCGTGAACGGAGAGCTTTACCGTCGAAACCGACTCCGGTAATGGAGCCTCCGGATGAAACCAGGTGAGGAGACTGTTCGTGTTTGTTTGGTACTTTAGCTTTAAGTTTGTGGTAATAGATGTGCGTGCGATATGATCAGGCAAGGCAACTGCACAGCCGGGATTCGGGACATGCTGCCAAATAGTGGCGGAATTAGGTGCGATTTGTGCGCATGCGCACCTATTTAGTGTTCGAAAACGCGAGTCAATTCCTATTAATAAGTTCAATAGTTTTTCTTGAAACAATTAATAGATCGTTTTGTTTTGATCAATAATGTGTTGATTTGTCATTTTTCACAGTGTTTTGAACGAGGACTTTTTAACTTCAGGGGTTGTTGTTTATTGCTATATTGTAATGGAAGATTAAATGCAAAAAAGAAAATAAATTGTAATAAAAAAGGTAATAAAATGAGCTATAATGTAATTGTAATAATATTTGTAGAATGTAATTATATATTACACCATTTTAATGCTAAAATAACAGTAATTATTGAATAAAGTAAAATAGTTAATTTATTTACAATGTTTGATTTATATCTGCATGTTTAAAATATATAATTTTCTTTTATTTATATCTAAATGTTTATAATTATCAGTAACAATCTAATAGGATAAAATATTACTAATACTTTTCAGTGGGTCATCAAGTTTATGGAACAATAAGGAGAGATACAACTTTATTCATAATTAGTGTACTCATGAATAGTAATATTTGAATGGGGAAATAAATAACAAATGAAAAGAAAAAATGGTAAATGATAAAATACAGGTGTGTAAAAATATATATAAATGAATAATACATGTTATCTACGCCTATAATAAATTATTTAGTTATTTATATGTATATTTTTGTGTGTGATTTAGAAGGTAGAACGCAACGAAATTGAATATTGTTTTACTCTCAAAGTTAATTATTTTCTTAATACTGAAAGTATTCAAAAATATTACAAACATCCGGTTTTCAGCTAATCTTTTTAATCAGCTTCATTACCTGTCAATTAACTGTCACTATGCTTGATTGAGCCGAGAATTATTTGAACCGATTCAGTTGAATTTGCTAGGTGAGCTGTTCATCCGTTAAAAGATCCGACTCTCGTAAGTGATTCCTCCTAGGTCGCCGTGACTCACTTCCTGCCAGAAAGTGCTCCCGCTTTGCAGACACCGCAATACTAGGCAGAATTGCACATTAAAGTTGCAAACTTTTTGCTCAAGAATCGAAAAGAGCTCTCTAAACCAACTTGTTTGAAGGCTTACATTGTGTCGTTAATGGAAGTAAACGAACCGCTGGAAAAGGTAAAGAGACTGCGACTATGTGCAACATCATTGTACCCTGCTAGCGCGCGAGTAATTTGCTGAGTCTCTCTCTTCTAGTTCTGTCTCTTGATCTCTGGCTTTTAAACTTTCATATCTGTGTGTTCATCTACTGTATCCTTGCATGAGTTTTCATCGTCTTTGTTTAAACGGTGCTGTTTCACTTACTGACTGTATTTAAAAATCATGTTTGGTTGCTTGGACGTGTTCGAATGCAAGCTGAGTTTCTCCCGAGTCAAAAAGAAAGAAATCTGAGACAGTATCACGAAGGTCGAGTGAAACTTTGATTGCAGGGTCGGTAACGACTGAATTAAAAGCCTGAAAAGCTAGGCAGTCTATCACGAGTCTATGAGTCAGATTGACAAACTCCCTCAGTGATTTGGGGGAAATCTTTGATTCGTTTTTCCCAGAAATCACCCAGCAGTCGAGGGATTCTTGGATTTGACGTGGAGCGTTTGAACTTTTAAGAGTTGCATTCTGGGAATTTAGTTGTTTTTGTTGTTTTCTGGCGTGGAGGGTTCATGTGCACTGCACATTTTGTCCTGGCATCAGATTTCCCCACACATCACATGTTGGCTACTATCCACTTGCCTTCTTCCCAGTACATTATTTACTGTCATAATTGTGTTAACCCCTCTGTCCTCTGGCATGACTTGCTTCTGCTTTAAGACCAGATTTAGAAAGTGTTGAATGGCCACTGCCATGTGCACAAGGCTTGAGCTGATAAAGCTCACTGGAATGCTTTGCTGGAATATTTTCATAGTTTTGTCTCTCATGACCCCACGCAACGTCACTCAGCGTTCGCTCTGAACACACATTGTGAAGAATGTCTTGTTTTGTCTCTTTTCCTTCTCTCCCCACCCTTCTTAGCAATTCTTCATTTACTGCTGCATGCTATGGACTGTGACACCTTGTTTAGGTTTGTTGTGCACTGATGTTTACAGAGAGGCTCATGTGAACTAGGACACTTTAAAATCAATGCATTTTTTAGATTAACTTGTTTTGAATTACCTGAATGTTTTTCGTGATGATTTAAGGTCAAGCTGTTGGCTCTTAAGAGCACTGCAATGTTTACCTTAAACATTATTGATTAATCTGTAGCTGGTGACTCTGTATTTGTGCTTGACACATTACGTCATTGCATAATGTGTTGTAAATCCCTTCCCTGTTCATTTATGACCATGAGCATGCCTCAATTCCAGGATGTGGTGTGCTAAAAGAATGTTGACCTCATGTCTTGGAGGCACCCTGGCTGGAACTCCTTCATTTATTTCTTTCCACAGTCCATAGTGCAGTGCTTTTCAACTTACAACTTATATAATTAAGTCTGTCTGTGCATATAGTTCTATTCAAAAATTCTATTCAATAGCCAAACTGTATAAATAAAAGTAAAAGGAGGTGGAGTCAACTTAGTTTGGAGTGTTAGCTGCAACAATTGCCAGACAGGCAGAAAACATGCATTTTGGCAAAAATCATTGAAGTAGCTTTTTTGTTGTTTTTGCTAAATTGACATTTCCAAGATTTCTATCATGTTATATATACTGTTGTTTTTCATCAGATACAGTATCTTGCTAAAGTACACGTCTCAAATTTCTTGTAATTCACTATTTATTTGAAAACCCTGAAGAAGAGAAACTATGACAGTGTAAAGTAATTTGTGGTGCCATCAAACCCCTGGCAACAAAAGCGAGTGCATTAAGAAACAGGGCAAAGTACATTTTAAATGTAACTATCTGAATTATCAGAGATGCAGTTATTTTTCATAATAATTTTTATAGAATTAATTCTATTTTTTGTGAATGAGTGTTTCTCAAAGTTCAATCACTAGCCTCATATAATATACATTTCACTAGTTTGTTTGTACGTGTATATTATTTAGAAGCTATTTTTTCAAACTAGCCGAACAGCATTGAAGAAGATCCAATACTTTTGCATTTGGCAAAATTGGCTTCTTTTGGTGTTTTTAAAAATGGTTTCTATTCAAGAGCCCAGCAGAACATCCTCTTTAGAGGAAGCAAAATTAATTTAAGGATGTTCCTTGTCTCATGCTGAATCCAGCTGAACTCTCAATCCACTTTTTACTTATCATTTGAATTATACTTCAACTGTTCATACAGGAAATGAAATAGTGGTGAAATCACAGACTTGCTGAATTCTCAATATAGACTGATTGGCTAGACTTGGCTGGTGAATTTCACTGGTCCCTCATGCAACGCTCAAACCACGTGCTCCTGTCTTACAGTCTTGCCTCTCTCTCTTTCTCTCTCTCTCTCTCTCTCTCTCTCTGTCTCAAACAGAAGTCATTCTGCCTCGCGGGCTTGAGTGGTCATTATGTGGACACAGGAAATGATATTGTACAAATCTTTGCCCTAGTAATGGGAAATAGAGCAAAGGAAGTGGCTTATTTTAAAATGAGAGGAAGTCTTCTTTAGCTTTCCTGGAACTCACTTTTCATCATGTGACGGTGCCATTATCCACTTCATTCATTCGCAGGCAGAAGTATTCGTTCCATGGAGAAGTTTTACTGGTTACACAGTGAATCACTTAAACAAGTCCTATTGAAACCAACCCTTTCTCTTTTTTTTGAGCCATGCAGTTTTAGGAAAATTCCAGATATTTTGTTTTACTTTTATTCTGGAACTTGATTGGGTTTACCTTGATTTAGGTAATTAAAGAACAATTTTTGATATTAATATTTTGTTTTGAGTTTAAAGCTCTAACATCATCAGTTATACTGTGACAGTACAACTGCTTTGGTTCTGTTAATAAAAGACATGGATCGGTCACAAATTTCAGTTGACTCATAGACTTGTGGACCAAAACAGAGTCTTCTGCTGAGCCAAAAATGTAACATTTCACTTTCTTTCAATTTCACATGTTGAAAAATTTAACATGTTTAAAACACAGCCACCACACTTGTTCTCTACCTTCATTCCTGTGAAGAATTGTTGAATATCCATTGCATGACATCATGAGCTCAGAGAAAAATTTACCTACATCTTCTCTGAATGTTTGATTTCCTGCTCTCCTGTGAAAATGTCATAGACACTTAAGCTTGCTGCCTGTGCAACCTGCAGTACATGTAATGATGATCACTTTAAGTTATTTTTGTATGTGAAGGTAGTGTAAGAAAGACTCTGCACTCTCTGAAAGCTCAATAGTTTCAGTGTAAATCTCTCTCCTCTTATCTTAATCAAACCATCTTTGCAGATGCAGAGACTCCATCAGCCCGCCAATCAGTCGCTCAGCTGGGTTGTTGTCTGTGTTGAGGGAAATGTTTGTGCACTTGTTGGCGAAGGTAACTTTGGCAAGCCCTTGTTCTCTAAGCCTTGTATTAGTTGCATACGTGTGTTCTAGGCTTCTAGTCTGTTTCTTGTGTTTTGTAGGATGCTGTGCTTTTAAGTTTTGGCCCTTTCTTTCTTTTTTTCTTTCTTACTTTATCTATCTTTCTTTTTGTTCATGCTTTCAATGCACAGTGAATAGTTTATGGTTTACTCTTTACTTCTGGAATAGTCATGTCCAAATCCCCTGTAGATCATAATGAAAGGTTTAAGATTAAGTCAACTCCAAAACAAAAACCAGGAAGCGCAAGTATGCATTAGGATGATGTATTGGATACATTTCTAATATATTAACAATAGATCATCTTGTAAAAGGAGATCAAGTTGATTTCACTAGATAAAGTGCTCAATGTACAGGAATACACCACTGGAGAGACACACTCTTGTTGCCTGAGCACACAAACTGTCAGAAGCGCTTGCGCCATGACGGAGCGGAAAGGAGAGCTTTTATAGCGACCAGGCGTCCAGGGATCGGCCAACGGCAGAGTGTGCTGAGTGATTGACAGCCCGTTCAGCCAATCAGATGGACAGACACTCCCGCAACAAAGAAACAGATGTTAACAGTTAGACACTTTTAATGTTAACAATTAGATTCCCTTGGATTATAACACAGGGCAACACTAATTATATATGAGGTCTAAAAGATTGAATCCATAAATGTGTTCTCAATGGTAACCCCCTTTTTTCAACATTTGCCTGAAAGTCTAATCTTCAATTGAGTCCTGGGTAAAGATAGAGTTCCTGTTATATATTTAAATCTTTCAATTTTAAGTTAAGCAGGGAAAATTGTGTCCAGTACAGGTGCAAGTGAAGCAAGTAAAGTGGTGTGGTTCCACAAAGAAACAGATCGTTGTGTAGCATCTTGCATTTGTGTTGATGTGGAGGCTTGTATCCTTTTTTGCTCTTTAGTTACTTCTCTTGGTATTAGTTTGGTCTTCAGGGTCTTGTGGGTGTAGCGATTGCCTGGGAGCAAACGCACAATCTCCAGGTCTTTGTAGTTGCTTATCTTGGTTCTGTCTCTTTCAACTAGAAAGAGAGGTTATCTGGTAGATCTGCATCCATGCAACACAAATTTTGTCTTTAAGCCGAGCACTTCATCAGATTGTTGCATGTTGTCCTCAGTGTCCAGATCTGCTGATGTGTCCCCCAGCTATATTGAAGAGATTCCAAGTGTTCCAAGCGAATCAAAAGCATAGTTCCCACTGCTTGTCTTTGGTGACTTGTTCAAGGGTTACTGTTTCGTACTTGGACAGTACGTTCCTAAAAGTACAACTGAAATGAAATAGAACAAGGGTGCTGTTCAGGTCACTTGTAGTGTAGGTCGTACGTACGCACTCTAGGCACTCAGACCTGTCAATGATTGCCCCAAAATGTGTTGTTGTTTTGACTAGTATGCATGCACCACATCCGAGCACAGCTTGATTAACTCTTTTGGAAGAGGTGTACAGAGCGTGGTTTGGTGTGCAGTGCATTGCTGTCTGTGACTGAGTGCAGGGCGTGATATCACATTTACCAAATGTAAGTTCTTTGCACACCTATGCATTTCCTGCATGCATTTAATGTTTGAGTTTTTAGGGAGACAAGCTTTTCTTCTTGAAGCTGTGTACAAGTACACTGAGGAAAAAACATATTCTAAATAAGCATCATTCGAGTTCACCTTGTTTTATGGTGTTCAATTAATCCTTTAATCTTTTACACCTTCAACCTTTTTATTTATTATTCTCAGGTTAGGTTAAGTAAGTCGAAATTCTAAGTTTTAAATGCTTAGAGCTTGGTCAGAAGACTCCTTTGTGGTCAGTTCTTTCTCTTAAGCTTTTACATTATAAATCTTTCATCAAAGATTAAAAATCATTTTTAAATCAAAAACTCAATAGCCAGTAATTGCAATTAATTACATTTCTTTTAATTAATCGCTTTTTAAATATATTACAAAACATAATAATCATCATAAAGTAAAATAGTACTCATCCATCGTGGATAAAAATTGGTTGGTTGGTTTCTTAAAGCAAATGTCTTTTCATCGTCTTAAAAGTTTTTTCCTCGCTCGGTCGTCCATCATCAGGTGTCTCCTGGCTCTGGGGATGCAGCCGCTCCGCTAGCAAATCCGTCCGCTCAGTACATGTCTTCATCTTTTATACCTGTTATGACGCATTCCGATCTCGACCGTTCATTGGCTCGTCTTTCATGTGTTCTAGGCATGTACAGCTCGTGTCCATATCATGGAGTGTTAATGATAACACACACTACCTCTTTTGCCCACCAGGCAGGCTCACAGATGCACAAAGTTAACTTTTTTGGCCTACTTACTTCACCTTTAACCTATATCTGCTCTACGCATGCAGAATGCAACTCAAAAATATCTCACTTGCAAGCACATCCTCATTTAGTACCGTAATTCATGTAATGTCTTTAAATTAGGCATGAGAATGAAGTTATTGAAAGAAGGAGGATTGCAAATTCTTGAAGTTATACAACAACCTATAGAAAAAGATTTCTCTCCTTGCGTGTTAACAGATTCAGTGATCCTTTGATATAAAGAAAGCTGCTGCCTAAGAGGCTTTATGGTCTTTCAGATACTCCATAGATATCTAGAAAGTTCTTACACATTGTGTAAAGAGAGACACTTTTACTTAAAAAGTCACAGCTTTGTCATTAATTGGAATGTGAAAACATGCAAATAATTTAAGGCTGATGTGTGTTTGAAATATTATGCTCTTGGTGACTGGACAAGCTTAGGATCTGTACCAAATGACCCGCTCTGGACTTGTGGACTTCACTCGAGGCCACACTTTGATGACTTCATGAAGGTCAGAATTTTGGGACTTTCTACTCAAGTCCACAAGGGTGAACTGAGGTTGTATTTTGGGACAGACTTTCATCTCGCTGGACCTTTATCTTGCTTTTTTTTTTGCAAAAAAGTTTAATGTTCTAAAAGAGATTTTTGTGGCTGTTTATTCATCTTTAATAAGTATGGAATTGCGCAGTTTTTACACATTACAGACTTGAGCACTTTGTGAGTATACACGAATCACATGACCCGAGTCAGACTCAGCTTCAGATGTTTTGTTTTTTGTTTGATTTTTCAGCTCAAGGGAGCATTGTGCCGTTATTGGCCTCAATCTGCGATTAAAATAATATCTGTCAAATGAATAAAAGAATCAATCACTAAAGTTGGGCAGTATGACCATGTCACGTTTTTCTTTAAGTTAATAACGGTATCACTGTATTGTTTTAAATGCATAACCAGGAGGTAACTCCGTTGCCTAATAATTTAGAGAATAATAACTGCAGGAAAATGGTTTAGAATGAGCAGAATAGTGTTAACCCTGGTTTGAATGGTAACACAGAATACTACTGTTCATAAAGAGCTAACAGTAACACTCATAGTTGCAATGAGCTTAAGAAATCAGAATGCCTGACTGTTGCAGTTTCAATGCACTTTATTTTGCAAGTTTTGAAACATGAGAAAAAATGTAGGCCGGCTACTGTGTGTCCCCTGTAACTGTAAAGTGAAAACCTCTTTGTCAACTGAATAAAATACAGAACTGAAACTTTTCTCTTTGTGAAGCATTATTAATATTGCATCAAGTTAGTCCAGCTAGTAGTACTTAAAATTCAAAAGAAGTTTAAATTGAAGCCCTCATTCTTAAGTATTAAGCTTCAGTATTAAGCTGATGGTAGTAGCATTTTATTTTCTTGTCATAGGCTGGCCGCTTTACAAGCGTGTCTTTGAGTGACGTCTGAGTCACGTTTTGAAGTGCCAGCATTACCCGGCAGATGAGGAAAAGCATGCAGATCTTCATTTCATATTCCAGAAATGTTTGTGTAGGAGGTGATTAAGAAAATGTATTATGTTCACTTCTGCAGCTAGCATTTCATTACAAAATGACGATTGTTTGAACAGCGTCAGATTTTACTAAGTCAAAGTGTTTCCAAACAGTCGACATGGCTCATGTTTTCAGAAGAAGCTCTTCTGTGTCTGACATTTAACCGCGTGCAACATTCCGCCCCTCTACGTTGTTAACCCTTTGTACGTGTATGCGCCGGTATATGAAAAATTTATATAATTAAAAATGTATTAACAAATTAAGCAGCTGGTTTCCTTGAGTAGTGACGTAACAAGAGCCACCATTACTAACTCTCTGAAGATACAGCCAATATGCCGAATCTGCATGCAGAAACTGCATAGTTGTTGTATAGGCCTAAAGTAGTTAAAGGATCTTTTTGGTCAGGTGCAGAGGTTCAGTGTTCATTGGATAGTCTGCTGTGTGTCACTTTTCCTCAGACCTTTTCCAAACATAATGGGAAATAAAATATTGCACCCCTAAGAGATCGAAATGGTCGTTGACTCACAAGAGATTTTTCTTTTATCAGAAATGTTGTTCTAATGTGAGATGTTCTGGCTTAAAGGGAAAATACTATGATGAGTCACAAACGGAGAGCAATTGTTTATAAATTTAAGTTTGAGCATTCGGCTGCTGCCTATTAGATTGTCCTACTCTTTACACCCATTAAACAGTTTTATGAGGATGCAAGATTTTTTTTCTTAAGAGAGTGTCTCTCTCTTTCTGTTAACTTCAAAGCAGTCACATCATCTTGATGTAAGCATGCTCCAATGTGGAAAACAAAGCCTAACCTGGGTTTAGGTAAGTGGTGAGGGTGAATAATTTAATTTAGGCTTGGTTCAAGGCAGCCACACCTAATGTGAGTATTTCAGAATTGTAAGGTTTGTTACAGAAATAATTAGGGCAGCTGTCGGATTTCAGTAGAGGTTGTTTCAATTACTTCGTTGATCCCGGCCTGGGCTCTTCAAATGGATCGCTAACACAAAACTATTTTCTTGTTGCAACCAGTGTTTTATCCACGTGCCACTCACACACATTGAAATACAGCAGGCTTCAACAATGACTGCAGGGGTCAGAGGTCACTGGCCTCTCGACTGCAGCCAGGCAGATGTGATCAGCTCTCTTTATGGCTCTCGTCAAAGCCTGTCACATTCCTCTGCTGTATGGTTTTTTCACGATAACCTTGGTCAAGCCATTGAATGGGCCTGAGCTCCATCTGCAGCCGTAAATCAGCAGTAGATGTTGCTTTGTGTGAGTGTTTTATGTTGTTGCACTCTGCACTGCTTGGCTGATCAAGATGCTTTTCGGTGGCGGATGGAATCCTCTAGATCTTTCCGCTCTAGTGCTCAAGCAGCGCTTAGAGGAGATACGTCATGACAACCAAGCAAACAGCCGGAGCCGGGATGATTTCATTGTTTCCTGTCATTCCTGAAGGCTTGGTCATGATTAGACTCAGGGTTGCACCTTCTCAGACAGGCCCTTTAGTTTAAATGTTTGTGGGAAAGAACTAATCATTATAGAAAATTGTTGTGTGACCAGTTTGCTTTCTATGTTGTTGTTGTTTTTTTGCTTTTGCGTACTTTGATTTAAAGAGTAGACGTTTGGACAGTATTGTGAGAACTTGGCTGTTATGCAGACTTGCATTGTAACAGCTTGTGAGATTATCAAATTGTAAAGGTTGTAGTTTGAAATTAGGCTTTAAGCATCAATTCATGTCCAAGCCATTTTTCTGATTGTCACATCAAGCTCTATTCTAACGCTCTATTCTCTTTATTACACCTCTGGTTTGCACGTACTCACCTTATTTTGCCTCAGCACAGACATTTACAATGGCAAATTTCCACTAGCATTTTAGCATCTTTCATGACTTGACTTGATACTGAATGCATTTTGTGGAAACAGTGGGGAAAAACATACCAGCACTTTAACACATTTTTTTATTTAATTTGAATTTCCAGAAGTAAATTAATACCAAATTAAACTTTTTATTTTTAATGTATGCAGAGCTAAAAATGTAGAAGTTACTACTATCATACTACTGTTTTTTTTTTTTTTATGAAGTTGAGGTTTATCTGACCTTATTGTGCTCTTTCATTTAAGCAATGCATGTTGTAAAAATATGGTTAATAAACTAGGATATATATTTGCAAGCCAGTTAAATAAAAATGCTTGGGCTTGTGGTGGTATCCATATGTTAAGTGGCGGGAGCTGCAGGGTGCAGGGTGTCAGGCGGCTGCCTCTTAATGTTCTGGCACGAGGATCACAATACCCTGCAGCAGGTGTCTGGGGGAACTTCAGGCTGGCTGCAGACTCCCTTGGGGACTCTGGGTGAATTTCTGTGTGTGAGCGGGCCAGATGGATGACTCGAGCTTTTGCTCCAAGTGCTCTTTGTAAGTGAAATCACAGATTAACTCAACCAGAGTCTGACCCCTCTTTGCAAGTGATCCCTTCCTCCTGTGCCCGACAACAGACCCTATATCAATATCATCATTCTCCCTCACAAGCACACAGACAAGCATGTGTCTGCTTATGCTTGTTTTATTGAGTTCTGGTCCACTTCTCTACTGATATAAACAGTTATATTTTTTTATTTGTTGGGCAGAGCATTGAATACCTCTTCTGATTTAAAAAGATTGTTTCCGAATAATGCCATTTAATGCAGAAAAGCTTAATCTAAAGCTGCATATGCAACTCCAACATCCAACTGTTGCTTTTGACAAATTTCAAATATACTTCCGTTTGTTATTTTGGAAATCTGGCTTTAATCAGATTATCTTTGTTTTTAGGCTCGAGGACTCATCCGAAGATGTGCCCCAGCAGAACCTTGATGTGGACGAGTCTTGGGACGAGCCCAGTCAGGAAGAGGAGGCTCTCTACAGCACCTCCCCTCCCCGCAATCATCGGCAGATGAAGCGTTGGTCCAACAAACACCAGAGAAACAGCCAGGGGTCAAAGGGCAAAGGTGAGTGCCCTTAACTTTGCAGATATCTGAAACATATGGCATCAGGGTCTCAGTATCAGCAAAGCACAGCAACCTTTGGCGGGAAAGATTTTGCATTACAATTGTAGAATTAGACATTTACATATAAACAGTTCGTGATGCACATATATGTTGGTCTTTGGGCTGCAGCTATTGATTAGTTTAATATGATTATGATATTGATTGACAAATAAGTAAATACAATGAAAGGCTAAAGCATTGTTGGATTTTTAAAGAAAGTGACTGGATTTCTGTTTTGTACACAATATACATTTATATATATTTTGGCTTCAAAGGGAGTCTCCATCTGCCATATTTAACTTGAAATACCCATGTTCAAAAGTACAATAGATATGATTAATAGATAATGACTTTTATAATTATAGCGCTATCACATAATCAGTTAGTTAAAAGAAAAAAAACTAAAAGTCACTATCAACCATAAGGTTATAATTTAAAATGAACACTACCAATGAAAAACTACCAATTTGACCTGAATTATTTGTGCTCTTCTCAGACTGTAGGTATTGAGCAAAAGTAAGATCCTCTCAAGTGTATGCAATAGTCTCTACATGTTAAAGTGTGAAATTATCCCTAATTTGACTAACTCCTGGTGTTTTTTTTTTTTTGAGCCTTTACAGGCTTGCTTTTTATTCTCATTCTTTTTCTGCCACATTTTAATCTCCAACGCGTCTTGTTTGCGCTCATGATCGGTGAACCAAAGTAGATTATAAAAAAGTTTTTGCTTTAAATGTTTTTTTTTTAATTAAACAAATAATTACTTTTTCATTATATAGTTTAGGTGAAGAGGTTTAAGTAGACTTTTGTGTTTAGAAAATATGAAAAATGTGCAGGGGATTTTAACAGAAGTCGTTGCAAGACTAAAATCCAAAGAGTAAGCAACAAGTGGGATATAATGTAAG
Organism: Danionella dracula; assembly: GCA_900490495.1. NCBI lineage: Eukaryota > Metazoa > Chordata > Actinopteri > Cypriniformes > Danionidae > Danionella > Danionella dracula. The sequence continues at coordinate 1,800,310 of UELW01000778.1, forward strand.
TCAGTAAATTAAACAGAGCAAAAAATATAAATGTTTTCAGATGTAGATAATCCCTCACTTGCCGGTTGCATGTTTTTCTCCTCTATCTCTCTCCAATACAACTTTTTTTCTCTGCCGATTCTAGATCTCTAGATCTAGCTCTCATTTTCTCTGAATTTACAAAGCATTGACAGATGCCAGTCTGCATTCAATGAGATGAATGAATGTTGACCTATACTAGTTAAATTAATAACTGATAAACTTGACATGATAAGAACATTCTGACTATTACTTTTCGTCATTTCCCTACACTACTGTTCCTTCTGCATTTTTGAGGAAAAAGACCAACACCTTGAACATTAAATCAAAAAGTTAATTCAAAACAAAAAAAAAGTTGTATTAATATATGACCAGTTTGTTACATAAAATGAATAGAAACAGAAACTTGAAATAAAAACAAACTCTGTTTTGACACACCTTAACAAACATTCCTCTTCTTGAACAGAGAAGCTGTGTTCCCCCAGCCCATTGTCTCAACGTGAACGTGAAGGCGCAAAATCTGCAGAACCTCCTGAGGAGCAGAACAGGAGCAAGCAGGAGAAGAAGCAGCGGTTTAATCAGCGTTCAAACGAGCGAGACAGCAAAAAGACCTTTGAGGGCGCCTTCATGCTGGATCCATTATCTAAATCCAGTACCATTAGCCCCAGAAACATGGATCCCCGAAAGCCATACCTGAGTCTGGGCATGATCCCTGTCCGTACCCATCGGCAGACATCACGCACAGACTGTCCTGCAGACCGGCTCAAATTTTTTGAGACTCTGCGGCTGCTGCTTAAGCTCACCTCTATGTCATCCAAGAAGAAGGAGAAGGAGCAGCGGGGCCTGGAGAACACTGCCTTCATGGGCCAAAACAATGAGGTAATCTGGTTGGAACTACAGGCCTGGCATGCGCGGCGAAGCGTTGGTGAGCAGGATTTGTATCTGTTCACTGCCCGGCAAGCCATACCAGACATCATAGATGAGGTTTTGCACTTCAAAGTGGATTATATTAGCCTCTCTGTTGAGGAGAGTGACTCTTGTTCTGGTGAAACCAATTGCATGAATGATCCCAACTGTATAAATGATCCAAACTGTAGAAGCGATCCCTTTAGTTTTAGTACCTGTTCTGCATCTCGGGGAGAAATCGATGCTGCTGCTCCATTTTCGTCATCTTTGGAGTGCCGTGAGCACCTGCAAAGGCAACGAGTAGCTTTTGATCAAGTTAAAAGGGTCATGTCACTTCTGGAGTCAGTGGAGGCATTGTACCCATCTCTGCAAACCTTGCAAAAGGACTATGAGAAGTATGCAGCTCGGGACTTCCAGGGCAGGGTGCAGGCACTCTGCTTATGGCTAAATATCACTCAGGATCTGAACCAGAAACTGCGTGTCATGGGCACCGTGCTGGGTCTCAGGGACCTTTCACGAATTGCCTGGCCCGTCTTTGAAATCCCATCGCCTCGCTGTTCACGTGGTAATGAGTATGATGTAGATGAGGATGAGACTGAGTCTACAAGTACCTTTCCAGTCCAAAATGATGGGGAGGAAAGAACTGTAAGTGAGGAAACTTTAAGTGATGGGGAGCAGCCACCTTGTTCTCCTCCGGCCCTTTCACGCCTCATGTCAGAGGAAGAGTTCATTCAACGGGACGATGAAACCTGCTGCTGCCCCACTGCCATTTACAGGCCATTTGTGGATAAGGCACTTAAACAGATGGGACTGCGTAAACTGATCCTCAGACTGCATAAGTTGATGGACCGCTCGCTGCAGAGGGCCAGGACGGCACTGTTGAGTCACATGCCAGCTCAAGAGGTGAGCGAGAAACTCTGAAATTTCTAAGTGCTGTTGGTTTGGTTTTAATTCAAAATATGTCATTAAATGTGATGTGTGTCAACAGAATAAGAAACAATTCCATTTCAAAAGAATGAGAAGACTAGAGTAAAATTGAAAGCTGCAGAGCTGTAATTGCAGACACCAGACAGTAAATTGCGCTTTTATCATCAGACTGCTCTTTATCTTAGAACGGGAGGTTAGAAGATGACCGTGAAGTAGAAAATCTGATTTGGTGAACTTTAAACTGTAAAACTTTTTGTTGCTCAGTGATTTGCACATCAGCATGGTTTCCATGCTGCAGACGTTAAACTTGATTATATCACTGATATAGTTGTGAATTTATAACAGGGGATCACCTTTATTAGTATCTAACTGTGCCTCTGGCCAGAGCTGTTCGGCCCAAGATTCAATAATGCAGTGATATATATGGGGCCCCTTCTGTAGATAATAAACATAATATACTAAGATGCTTGTAAAACATTACTGTTAGTATTTTTGGTAATTGTTATGGTTTTATTCAATCAAAATTCCATCCATAGACACTCTTCAGAAGCTACAGGACGTTGAACTTATAAAAAATTCTACATATAGGATCAGGTAGTATCAGAAAACTTGAATATTTAATATTTTCTGTTATTCATGTATATACAGCATAGTATTTTCAGATTTTTTTAATGTTTACAACTGAAACCTCTATTTTCATGTTGGTATTCTCATTACTTGGTTCCTGGTAGCTGTCAGCCGTCCCAGGTTATTCTTGGCAGCACTGTGACTACCTCCCTGAGCTGTCACGGCACGTGTCCATTCAGGTGGAGGAAGAGATGGAGGCAGGACGAGTGTCGTGGCAGGAGCTGATGGACATGGATCTACCTTCCTTCAGACCAGCATTCCTGGTGCTCTGCCGTGTTCTGCTGAATGTTATTCACGAGTGCCTCAAGCTACGCCTGGAACAAAGGCCTGCAGGGGAACCGTCACTGCTGAGTATCAAGCAGGTCAGAATTGTTAAGGACTTAACTCATGCTCACACCTGATATTTGTGAAACCTGTTTGTAAATAATATGACCGTTAGAAATGGTTGTTATGGAGATGATACTTTGCTCAAATGCACATTTTTGTAACCAAAAATGGCTTTTCTTTGCATATTCAGCAACAAATGTTGTCGTTGAATTGTTAATCTTGACAGTACAAAATATAGCCGATGGGGATGATTACAATATATGAATAGAATTACGACATAGAATAAAATTACAATATATGGTTAACTATTAAGAACCATATAATTTTGTTCTAATTTTAAAATTATTGTATGCGATTATCCTTCTTCAATCGATGAGTGCTAGGTTATTATATCAGCCTAAATTAGGCAAACTGGTAGGCAATATTGAATATCCAATGAACTAGTATTTATGTTGTGAAAAGTAAAAGCTGGATTATAACTGAATAACAATATTCTAAACCCAAAATGAGCAGGTAGCTAGGATCAATCAATGACGTGACTTATTTCAGCATATAGTCAGAGACTTTCAGAAGGCTATCTAGACATTTAACAACATTTAAGACAAAGAAAAATAAGATTACCACATAACAAAGGCAGTTAATTAAAAAATATTGTCTTCAGCAACAAGAACCCTTAAAGCTCTTATCATCTTTTGAAAGGCTGCACACCTGTGGGGGGAAGAGGTGCTCCACTCACAAAGGCATTCTAGTTAGTAAATTTAGATCCGTTTCAGAACTGCACATATGCAACAACTGTAAGTTCTTGTTTTGCTTACCAAAGGAAATGGAAATGAGAAAAACCCTAACAACTTGGTCTATGTCTTTGTTAAATCAGCTGTTGAATAGGGACAAAATGGATCAATTGGTGACAGTGCAGACTGTGAATACTATCCTTGGTTTTCTGCTGATGCATGATCTACTTTATTAAAGCTGAAGATAGCTGCTCTAGTTTTTTTTTTTTTTAAGTTTTTTTAAATATTATTTGAAAAACGAAGCAATAGTGAGTTAAAATGTCTGAACGTGAATGAAATGGCTGATTTGTATATTTTTGTGTGTTGTAGTTGGTCCGTGAGTGTAAAGAGGTTTTGAAAGGTGGGCTCTTGATGAAGCAGTACTATCAGTTTATGCTGAGAGGGGTCGTCACTGACCCCCAGCGCCTCCAGACCAATGCCAACATTGATGAGTTTGAAGAGGATCTGCACAAAATGCTTGAGGTGAGGTTTAACTTGTACTTAAAGAATCGCCTTAATGATTAATGATGGAAACAAAGCAAGTTTTGCTGTAATTACAGTTCATATTTTAAAGTCCACGTGAAATATGACTGACCATAATTAAAAAAAAAACTTCAGAATGTTGCCATTTTTTTTATGTATGCACTACTTTCTGTTAAAAATAGATGACCGTATTGCCATCCATATTTGGAACAACTGACTTGATTTGCAGGTCCCCTTTTATAGCTGAATAAAAATGTAGGCCAGCTTTTAAACATATTTTTATTTCATTTTTATAAGTATATATAATATATACATATATAATTTAAAAAATGATTTGCAGTTGACAAAGTAGGTAATTCTTTAATTATTCATTAATTGTTTTGCCAATTAAATTTTTTCCTTTTGAACATTACCTCTGAGAGTAATAAAATTAGCAATCACTTTAGTTATAAATGTGTGGGCTCACTGTTGTCATGTCTTAATGTTTATATCTAGCAAATCTGTATTAAAAAAGATAAAACGGTAAAAGTATTACAGAAAATAGAAAACAGCTGCTTAATGCAGCGAAGGAAACAAACGTATTGCTAACACTTTTCCTCTCTGGGTCTGGACCTGCAGGTGTACTTTGATTACATGCGTAGCTGGATTCAGATGTTGCAGCAGCTGCCTCAAGCTTCACACAGCCTGAAGAACCTGCTGGAGGAGGAGTGGAACTTTACCAAAGTCATCACTCCATACATCCGTGGGGGAGAGGCCCAATCAGGGAAGCTCTTTTGGTTAGTGTGTAGCTCTGGGCTGTAATTTTTTCAGTCGTTTTTTTAATTATGTAGACAAATGTTGATTTAAAATAAATTATTTAGTTTAGAATAAACTACCAGCTTAAATCCAAACAGTCAATATAATCATTTGAAGCTGTTCTTGGTTTTGTCAGATGAGTAAATACTTACAGATCTTAAATTATTTTTTCAGTGATATTGCTGGCATGCTGCTCAAATCCACTGGAGAGTTCCTGGACGCAGGTCTTCAGAAGAGTGGCAATGAGTTCTGGGAGTGTGCGGAAGAGAGCACAGCCTCGGATGAAATCAGGTTTGTTCTAAAAGTACAGCCAGATTGATATCCTCACTGATAAACTCTAAATCAGGGATCTCCAAATATGTCGCTGGAGGTCCGGAGCCCTGCTGATATTAGTGTTGAGAGTAGCGTTGAATATGCTGTATTTCCTTCCTTCCACAGCAGGATTTTTTTTTCTTTCAAGTGTTGATCTCAGGTGCCTCGTATTTCATTGACAGGTCTAGCAACACATAAAACGTACTTTAATCTTTGCAATGCAACTGTTTTCAGTGACTAAAAGTGTCACATTTGAGAGCTTGGAACCAGACATTGATGCATCTCTTTTTGCAGGCGGTCAGTGATCGAAACGAGTCGTTCACTCAAAGAGCTCTTCCATGAAGCCAGAGAAAGAGCCTCTAAAGCACTGGGCTTTGCAAAGATGCTGCGTAAGGTGCGTTCATTCACCAACTGACCACATTCCAATTGACTTTTGAAAGCTTCCAGTGTGCTTGGAGATCACTCTGTTTTATTCAACTCAGGATCTGGAGATTGCTGCGGAATTCAGCCTGACCAGTGGAGTGCCTTCCCTCCTCCAAGCACTGAAGGCCAAGAATTATGTCAAAGTGAAAATATTTCTAACTTTCTCAAATAAGGCAAATAAGACGTTGTGTTAATATTTTGGTTGTGATCGTTTTTCAGGTACAGATCCTAGGACTCGAGGAGCTGCAGGTATTTGTACCATGTGACCTGATGGAGCAGCGGTTGGTCATTTTACAGCTGTTGAATGCCGCAGCTGGAAAGGACTGCTCTAAAGAACCGGATGAGATGCCTGAAGATGAGGCCTATCTGCTGATGAGCAAGCACCGAGGCGGGGACTCGAGTGCTGATGCAGCCTGGACTGAGTGGGAGGGTGCTGTGCTCAAACTGCTGCCCCAGATGGAGACTGTGGATACATTGAGAGCCATGAAGGTACTGGCTTTATGAGGGTTTACCAGCAAGAGTGTGTCTTTGTGTATGTGTAAAAGTGATAGACCTCTTAAATGTCCTTCTGATGCACTTTATTAGTTAAACGGAAGATGGATGGATGGCCATTTGCTGAAGATATATTATATAAGAAAGTTTCAATTAGTTTTAAATGTATGTTTAAAAAAATGGAAATTCACTATTTGGTACAACATTTGTTTGTATTATAATGAAACTGGAAAATTAAGCTGCTTTAAAATTACTTGACTTTAATTCTTAAACAACTTGCCAAGTCCTAGGAATGAACCTAGATTTCTTTGTGTGAGTCAGTGTTTAGTTCTATACCTGAATGCAAATGAATGTGCACTTTTACTAATGGTTAAAATGGTAAAAAAATAGCAATCGACTAAATTTTTTTTATATTGAAGGTGTGGTATGTGTTTTTCAATCAAACGCATCGATTGTTGCTTAAGGGAATAGCAGATGCTGTCTGACTCGCACCGGTACCAAATATAAGTTGTAGCCCAAAAATAGCATGCTGCACCTTGAAAGGTCACCCATGATGGCCTTTTTATGTGATGTGATTTTAATCTTATGGCTCTGCTGAATGTGCCAAGTGTAGTTTTAGTAAAAAAAAAAACATGTCAGATGCTTTAGAATTGCTTGTTAAAAAGTGTAATTTTGAAAACCTTTTTATAGTTATTAAGGTTAACAGGTAAACGAAATTGGATGTCGCATTAAACAAGAAATAGCAGTCAGATTGAGAAAGACAGTATGGCAGACTGTTTTAACAGTTAAAGCTTTGTCTTGATTTTTTTGTTACAATATTTAATGAGGAGAATAATTGTATTCTGACTTAATATTTCAACTTGTCAAAAATAGAATAGACAGAATTTAACATTTAAATTATTTTTTCACTATTAAGAAAAGGGATTAAAGACCTCTAAATGTACATATTAGCAGAAAGAATATTAATTGGATTTACATACTTCCAGTACCATTATCCAACTGCACATGAAGACCAAACACAGACTCAGCTCAAGAAGAGACAGAAAGTACAATAAGTCTTAGAAAATAGTTGGATAAGATCTCTACTTTATTGGCTAATCTCTGTTATTTCATCCAAAGAACTACACTATTTGTTGAAAATTGTTTCTATTGTGTTTGGGTCATTACAAAGGAATTGTGGGTTATTTTGACCTTTTGCGGTTTCCTTTATTGTACTTACAACAGGTGGACAATCTCCTGCTGGTGGTGATGCAGTCGGCTCATCTGGTGACACAGCGCAAAGCTTTCCAGCAGTCCATGGAAAGATCTGCTAACCCTCAGCCGTGAACAGACCTCTAGCCAGCCGCTGATCGTCTGCGCCCTGGAGCAGCTCAAGGTAACACAATCAGCAAAAACAAGCTTCTTTTTGTGGTCTCCGTTTGTGTTTCCTGACTGGTTTACTTGCCTGGAGACCCACTTTCAGAACTCAACAGCTAGAGGTTCCAGTCTGTGTCATTTCTCGCTGATTAGTAGCAAACAGATGGAGAATAACCTTTTATCACCAGTCATGGAAACCCCAGATTTACTGAGTCGTAAACTAAATTTTATTTTGTGTTGAATTGAAAATCCCAACTGCTGCATCAGCAAAACGGATGTTTACAAAGCGAAATTGGTTTGAGTTGCTGTTTGGAAAATCATTTTTGCTTTTTCAGAACGAGGCTCTCCAGCTGTGCATCAAGATTAACAACGCAATCGACCGTGTGGAGTACATGTTCACATCTGAGTTTGAGGCAGAGGTGGAAGAGACTGAGAAGGCCACGCTGCAGCAGTATTACAGAGAGGCCATGATTCAGGGCTACAACTTTGCATTTGAGGTCTGAAAGTTGCAAAAAATCTAACATTTTAGACTTCTTTATACTGATGTTGTGTAACACATCTAAGTAATAGATCTGACTGCAGTATTTTATTTCAAGTTGACCTGTTCTGGTTACCGTTAAATAATCTTACAAAATTCTCAGTCTCTGTGAACTTCTTAAATCTTTACATTTTAACTTGAGTCTATGGTAGGTCAGACCAACTATACTCTTCTGAGTTTTACTGAGTATGTTTACACACAGGTTTTTACAGTATAAGACATCACAGAAGAAACAAATCAGAGCGGTCAGGAAAATCTATCAGAAGCTATAATGTTTGTTTCTTTACTTCTTTTTTCTATTCTTATTGGTCTTGATGGTGAAACATTAATCATATAAATCAGCAATTTATATTTTAAAAGCTTAAACATGAACACTGTCATCTGTCCAACATTTTGTTGTTTACTGAAACCACTTTGTGTTTTGAAATTCAATGACAAATTAAAACTTAAACATTATATGGTCAGTGCATTAGGGGTGAAAAAGTGATAAACCCACTACACTTTTATTTAAGGCATGGGTCTCAAAGTAGCTGGCTAAATGTGACCCGTACTCTGCATGTATGCAGTCCGCAGCAGACTGAAAAAAAACTCAATATTTGGGATTTTTCGGCAACGATGACTGAGCCATTATACAACACCAAGAAACGTTTTCTTTAAGGTCTTTGTCATTGAAAATATTAAAATGTACCTTAAACCTTATTTTTATTTTGGCTTTAGTCTTTCTCCACCGTATCTTTTCTTCAATGACCACTATGTTAGGTTCATTTAGAGCATTTTATTTCTTGCTTGCTATTTCTTTTTTTGTTATTCATTTCAATAATCTTAATTTTTTATGTGATCCATTTAGTTGGTTTACTACTACTACTACTAATAATAATAATAATTATGCCTTCAATTTATATAGCACTTTTCTAGACACTCAAAGATGCTTTACAATTATCAGAGCATTATTCATACACCTAACATTCTCACACTGGTTGTGATAAGCTACCTTGGTAGCCCTCAGCTGCCCTGGGGCAGTCTGACAGAACTGCCATTCTGCACCTACGTTCTCCTGACCACTGCCAAACTTACCCCATCAGTCACACACATCTATTCAACTGCAATATTTAATATTTAAATATGTTTGTAAGTGGTTTCAAAGTTTTAAGCTTATTTTTTTAATACCTTTTGAGGTTTTTCTCGTACTATAATCCAAAATTTAACAGTTTTGAGTTTGAGACCCTTAATTTATGGTGTATATTTGCGAATAGAAATTGGGTTATTGGCCAAATAAAATCTACTTGCTCCAATTGTTTTCTCCTAAACCCTCTTACTGTCCTAAACCTGACATAGATAAAGATTGGCTTTGTGAGCATAGCCAGGCTACTGATGCACATGTAAAGGCAACAGTACTCAACCAATTTTTGTTAAAGTTTGTGGTTGCCTGCCAAATCTCTAGTCGTCTCTTAAATAACTACGATAACATAGACTTTAAGTAGTTTTCTGGAAAGCCCCTTTAGCCCTCAGAGACTAATTCAGTTTAGATCTTAAACTGAAATACAGTAAATGCAGAGGTTGACATGATTTCTTCTTTTACGCAAGTTGATGTGTTCAAACACATTTAAATAAAGTGCTGCAATTTTATCAGTTGTTTATATGTTTCTATCCTGCAGTATCATAAAGAGGTCGTGAGGCTGATGTCTGGAGAGTTCCGGCGACGGATAGGGGAGCGATACATTGCATTCGCTCGCAAGTGGATGAATTTTGTCCTCACAAAGTGTGAAAGTGGAAGAGGCACTCGTCCAAGGTGTGTCAGAAATGTTCTTGAATGGGATCGTTCTTAGCATCTATTCGAAGAAGGAAATTAGTCTGCAAATCTATTTACAATACTATTTGAACATTAGATGGTTCAACCCAGACCCCTCACCTTTATATGCAGATGGCTCTAAGATATAAAACCAAGTAACGGCAGCAGCAGTTGTAGGGGAGATACAGGACTGTTTCACATATCAGAGAACAGTACTATCTTCACAGCTGAAGCTTATGCAATCCTCCTCGCTATTGAACAAATAGAAAGTGTGAAGGAAAGAAATTTTGAATATAAATTCTGTCTTGAAACTTTTGAGTTCCATGAAGAACATCTGTCCAGTAATTGTAGAGGTGTTGTAGATCGGATGTAAAATCATCTTTAGCTGCATCCCTGAAAGTGTTGGTGTTGCAGGAAGTAAGAGTAGACCTTTTAGAAGGACTGTCAGCCCTAATTAAAAAAACGCTTCTTCACATCGTATTTAAAACGGAAAATAGCCACGCACTAACACACACACACAAACACACTCATTCTCTATGAACAATTGTTTTTTGTCAATTCACTTATATCGCATGTCTTTGCAATTGTGGGAGAAACGGAAGCACCCAGGGTAAACCCACTAGATCATGGGGAGAACATACAAACACCACATAGAAATGCCAGCCGACCCAGCCGAGGCTCTAACCAGCGACTTTCTTCCTGTGAGACGACCGCGCTACCCACTGCGTCACCGTGGCAGAGTCGGTAGCGACAAAGATGATAAATATACGACATAAATCAGTAATTCTCAGACTTAGTTCCTCCCTAACATTTCAAGAGTAAAACTAAATGAAAATGTAATCATTTTATTACATAAATTCTAACAAATCGAAACTAAAACTGAAAAAAAAAACCAACTATAAACAAGTGTGAGGAGTTGATACTTGACCAGATGCAAACTTGAGGAATGAATGAGTCTGCAATGACCCTGGAATGTACCTACTAAAAAAAAAAGATAGAAGACTCTTCTAAAGAATAAACACTTTCTTTTTTCTCTTGTACTAAAGAAAAAAACTATAATTTAATAATAGTAATGAAATGTTAAAATGCAAATTATTGTGCATCTGATCTATGGTGTGAACATGATGTAGCTCTGCTGCTGTCGGGTAAATAAATAAAGCAAAATCTCTCTAGAACAATCCTGTTCCATTTAAATGTATGGCATTCGAAGACATGAAGTGGATTTTGGCGAATCAATGTTTTGAGAGAAAGTGGCCTCTGTTATCACATTGTCAGAAGATCGGTCTGTAACAGTTAATGTGTAATCTATTTTGTAGCAAGACTGAAGCACTTGATGCCAAAGTTTGCTTTACATCGTGTTCTAAATAAACTCAGAGTGCACAGATTCCAGTTTGGATATGTTTTCTTTTCTGTTTAAAAAAAAAAAACATTGTGTGCGGTTGTGGGCCGTGTCACATGACTGTAGATTTTTTTTAAACCATACCAAATGTGATTGTGGCTTAAGATTGACATGTTGCAGAGCATTACGGGGATGCTAATTTTGCGTAGATAAATGGTTATGTAGAACACATGCTCATACTTGCCACCTTTTAGAAAAGGCTTTATCTGATGCAGAATCCAGAGCAAGGTAATACGGTTTTGAAGCAAAGTTGGCGTTATTCGAATCCAATTTATTTATTTATTTTTTTACAGCAAACTTTTTTTCGTAGAACTGAACTGTTTTTTGAGGTTTCAATTTGAATTTATCTTTAGGTGGGCGACGCAGGGTTTTGATTTTCTTCAAGCGATTGAGGCTGCGTTTATATCTGCCTTGCCAGAAGATGACTTTCTGGTGAGATATCCATGCACTTCTGACATTCAATTTAACCATTTTTTTACATTTTAGAACTGCTTCACATTTGTATTGTCTTCTAGAGTCTTCAAGCGCTGATGAATGAGTGCATCGGCCATGTGATTGGCAAACCTCACAGTCCAGTCAGCAGTATGTACTTTGGTAAGTGTACACTTCCCCAGTAATTTTACTGATGCTTGATTATGCTAGGTAGATTATATCAAGAAGTTTCTTTGTTTTCAAATATAGAAACGAGCTCTATAAAGAGTTTAATTTCTAAACGTATTAGTTGAATAGGTATGAGGATATGTCAAACTAATTATTTACATTTAAATGCAACTTATATTTAAATAAATTGTAAGGGGTAGTTTTTTTACTTTTACGATGGAATACATGCATATTAATGAATGTTATGTAATAGAAATATTGTATAATTTAGATCACTGACTGAACACAAACAGTATAGTATACAAGTTTATTTTTGGTCAGACAATTGAGACATATTTATCAAAAAAGTAACACAGCTAAACATAAAATATTTATTATAGTGAACTGAATACATTAATTGAAAAAAGCATTTGCTATACCTATTTGCTATTATTATAAAATGTCACCAAACAGTAAAGAATATAAAGACATTTTTTGCAGAATGTCAAAGATATTTATCAGTTTTTCCAGCTTTTTTTTGCAATAGGAATTCAAAAGGCTGCTGATGTAGGGAACATAATAAGTGATGGACTCGACTCTGAAATCTCCTTTACAGTGTTTTATGAAGATATTCTCTGTGGAGTTGTGATGAAATCTTGAGAACCCTGTGGATATGAGACGATGTAATTCAAACAAAAAAGCGATTAAGAAAGTATATACATTCTTTTATTCCCTGACAGAATATACACTTAATGACGTACCTGAACTCGGCTTGGTGTTTCACTTCAAAATGAGTCACAGTTCATGTTTTTGTTGGGAACAGAGGTCCATTACACTAAAGCAGCTGCTCAAATTCATAGAAATAAAGGCCGTATTTGTATAGCAGGTCTTTAGGGGCAGGGTGCTTCAATTGCATAAAAATATTTTGCTTAATTTTTTTCCTGTAATTATGTAATATAATTGAGTTTAATTCCCAGCACTGGTATAAATATATTATTAATAATTAATAAATAATTTAGAACATGTTTTTATTATATAAGGCAGGTTTTTGAAAGCTGTTTTTTGTATCCAATAGGAAGCTTGATTGAAAACTTATGCTTATTTCTCTTTCCCATCAGCGCCACGGAATAGCCCTCGTCCTGTCAAAGTCCCACGTTGCCATAGCGACCCTCCAAACCCATACCTTTTCATCCCTTCTTCTCAGGCGGAGGGTTTCAGGTCAGTCCTTATCCGCTGGTTTTCATCGCTTGTGTTAACAAATCTCCTTTGCATGCCCTGATTTGTATTGGAGGTGGCTTTAATAACACAAGTCTTGCTTCTTTTACCACTGTAGTCTATTTCAATGCTTTAACCACAGTCCTTGCTGCAGCGTAGCGCCTCTAGTGGGTGTTTGTGTGTGATCCCTGTGAAGCTCTGCCTGTTTGATAATGCACACGTTCAAAGAGTGAACACTGAGGCATCAGTCTGTTTCTTCACCACAGCTCTCGGAGTCTCCCATGTGATCTGCGCACACAGTTGTGTCCCCCAGGTCCCCGTGCTGCCCCTCCTTTACCTGCAGGGGAACAGGGGCATGCCACCAAATCCCCCATCAGTGTGCCCAATGAAATCAGGTAGCCAGGTTCTAAACCAGCAGCTGTTGAAATTTAAAATGCTTCTATTTTACTTAAATCTACAAAAAAAAAGCTTATAGGTAAATATAAAAATGTATGTTGAAGCCAATCACTAAATATGAATTTGTATGTTAATAATGTCATACACTTTTAAGTAAGCTTTAAGAAGAGTAGGAAATTATAAAAGGGGCAGAGCTTGTTTTAATGGTCTGAAAGAGTTCAGTGCTGCTTAGTGTGAGGCTAACACTGCTGCGCTTGAATAGCATAGTGCTGTCTTCCCATCTGCTGTAGTCTTGCATGCTCATTCAGGTTAACATGCATTATTCGTTCGCATGGGATGATGCTTTCATTTTGTTCGAATGAAGGAACTGACCGCGTTCTGTCGTTCAGGGTCACGGCTGTTCACGAGAATGACCGTCTCTCATCTGTGGCGGCCGAGCTTCAGTTTAAGTCTCTCAGTCGCCACTCCAGCCCCACCGAAGACAGGGAAGGTATGATTTGGTCCCTTGTCTGTCCTCGGTGGAGTTATTTTTTTGCAAAAATGCAAAAGTTTTTGGTGGTGTTTGCAGAGCCCTCGTATCCTAAAGGAGACAGCAGCAGCATGGCCCGCCGCAGCTGGGAGCTTCGCAACTTCATCAGCCAATCGAAAGGTAGGGTGCATCTGAAGATTTTTAGTCACATTTGGGTCATGTGTGGACACAGATAAAGGAGTGATTAGTACATTAATTAAAAAATGTATTCCAGATAATTGTAATTTTCGTATTATTCAGCAGAAGAGGTAGAACAGAACCCTCTACCTACCCAAACTCTAAATAAATGATTTTACTATTGGTATATTGCAATTTTTTGTAACATTTTTAACAAGTCAGCATGTATTTTGTATGTCTGCATCGTTCTGCCTCACTCTTATCCACAAACCAAACCCGTGAACAGAGAAAAGCTCTAAATGAGTAATTTATTGAACAGTTCAAATACTCAGACTGTTGAAATAAACTTCAAAAGAAATTTCAACAAAATGTATAGACTGAACTGTATTTTGTCTTTAGGAAGCAGGGATCCTTTTTTTGGTGGCTACTATAATTTTAATTGTCAAGTCACTACTGTAGTTGATTTGAAAGAATTTAAATTAATTGTGTTTGTACACCAAAGTACATTTGGGTCACTCACACATAAGGATTGGTTTGAAAATGGAAAAAAAATTAAATAAAGCAAAAATCCTTAATATTTATCTAATTATAGAATCAACAATTATTGATTAATTTGTTGCATTGTTACTATTAAACTATTACAATCGTTAGAATATATAGAAATATCATACCAAAAGAAAAATCTAATAGAAAATGTTTAATTATTTATCAGCTTTTGTCACTGACAAATGTACAATGTTTATTAAAAATCTGCATCTCTTGTTTGTATGCAAATTGTGCTTTATGGATACATTTATTATTTTTACATATATGTGTATTTATATTTCGCATTAGAGCTGTTAATATTTTTGGTCTCATTACAGCTTTGGTGATATGAGAAACTAAAATTTTTACTGTAGTAAAAAAGCAGTTACTTCATCCACATATAAATGAATTTATCTAAACAGCTTATAATGACTGGCCTAAACTATTTCCTGCTTGAAACGATCCATTTCAAGGGCTCATTAACTGTATTTTTTGGGGCAAAAAGGCACTTCTTGTATTTGTTGATTTTTCTTCTTCACTTTTATTATTCTTCCTCTTCCACCATTGAAGTCACTGATGAGTCCTAGTTTTACTTACAAGGCAATGTTGATCTTTGGCACACTTGACCACATCTTGATGCCACCACAAGGTTAACCCTTTACTTATCATTGTCCTAATAACTTATGATAATTTTCCTGCCATTTTGAATTTGCCTACAAACCTACTCCTCTTAGGCACCCATCCCAAGTGACAATTGTACCAGATAATCTTCAGAGCTTGGGTCTCAAACTCAATTCCTGGAGAGCCGGAGACCCTGCAGGTTTTTGTTCCAACCCTTTTTTAAGAGAAGCACCAGTAGCTTCAAGCAAACTCAGAGGAGCTTAATCAGTGGATTCAGGCGTGTTCAGATAAGTTGGAGCAAAACTTTGGCGGGCTGCTACCCTCCAGCAATCAAGTTTGAGAGATCTGCTTTAGACCATACTAAAACCTGTGGAATTCAAGTGTTTTCAATGAATCCACATCAACTTGGTATGTGTTATGACAACTGTGAAGTTCCCTGAATTTTTTTGCTTAATGCCCTCTAGGGGTCTGGAAATTTAAGCTCATATTTTATAACATTTATATAGTATAAATTCTGGCGTCAATTCTTGAGGCATACCCAAAATCATAACATGTCTCTCTTAGTTGTCACGGCTTCATGTCTTTTCAAATACAATTATTATCAGAGCTAATTCCTTCTTAATGCTTGGCCTCACGTTTCTACTTACAGTAAAAATTGTATTGTATTTTTAAGTAGGTTTATTATGGTATCTATCACAGTTGTTAAATAAAATTTTTAGGTTGTGTGAATGTCTACAGATTAACATTAGTTGATTAAGTGTAAAACTTATGCTCTCAGCCAATCAGAGTGCAGAGGAAACAAGCATCAAAATATCTTTAGGTCACAAAGGGCCTCTTTTCAACTCTCATATTTTATTTTTGTCTCCGGAGTTTATTATATTATTCCATCAGTGCTTGCATGTCAGAAAATCAAGCACTTTTTGGTTTCTCAGTTCATGACCCCTTTACACTCTCAACACTACCTTTTAATTCAGCAAAACATAGGTGACCATATGTAAACGATCATGTGTGATGTGATGGTCCTACAGACACTGCACGGCAGAGTCCATTGGAGGCTGTGAGGCGCTCCATCCGAAACTTTGATGAGAAGCACTATGCGCTCATGAGACAGAGGAACATCATCGGTCAGGTGTGCAACACTCCCAAATCCTACGACAACGTCATGCACGTGGGTCTTCGCAAGGTCACCTTCAAATGGCAGAGAGGGAACAAGATTGGTGCGTGGCATCCATGATCAGTGGTAACCGATGACTGCTTTTTTGAGCTGAGTTAACTCTGTTCCTCTCTCGGCAGGTGAAGGTCAGTATGGGAAGGTTTACACATGCATCAATGTGGACACCGGAGAACTCATGGCCATGAAGGAGGTTTGTTCATGAAGTCTAAAAACGTTGAGGGCATTTAGACAGCTAACAGTGTTTATGACCTGGATTTTTGTTGACGACATAGAAACGTACTTTAAAATCTGTTCTTCCCTGGTTAAATTCTGAAATTTGAAAAAAACAAACAACAAAAAAGTAGTAAATGTCATAAACAGGAGTTATGAAGAGTTTCCTTTTTATGTATTTCCGTTTATTAATGTGTTTATTAACTCTGTTATTTCACAAGGATGTATTTTTATATTTTTTTGTGAGTAGTTTATGCTGACTACATTTGATTTATTATTGCACTCCGCCAGCCTAGTATCCAGTCATCCTGCAAAACGCTTAGAGACATTTAAATAAGCAAATCACGGCCATTCAATGGTCATTTACTCCTTCTCTATTGTTCCAATTCAGAATGATAAGTTTTTGGTTTTTACAAAAAGAGGTCATCACATAAATATAAGCAATCCACCTTCTTTTAAATTCTAAGCTAACCTTAAAAAATTAAGTAATTACTGATTAATATAGCATCCTTCCCTACCTCCCTGTCCAATAAAACCAAGAGAAAATGGAGATCAAAAACTTTTTGGGCAAAAACGGGGTTCCCAAAATCTGGCCCTGGAGGGCTACTTTTTTTAACTTGTCATTGTATAACAATTTTCACTAAATGAAAATCCGGTTTGTATTGTACTATTTATTTTTCATCAATAATAATGGTTTATGGGTTTAAATGTCTCTTAAAGGTATTAATGGTCAAATGGTTAAAGTACAACGAGTGTGTTGGGAAGATGCCGTTTCTGAGTCTTTTTATTTATTTTAATGTTTCTCTACTTTGTTTAATTTATGAAGTAGAGAATGATGAAGCCAATATTTGCTAAATAATGACTGACACTAATGTTGAACTCTTAAACCCATCCATAATACCATCATTACAACAAGCAAACCATTACAAAGTAGAAAGCTTTGATCAATATATCTTAGATATGGATGTCTTTTTGATAACACAGACTTTATTAACCATGATTAAACTTGCTTTTAGATTCGCTTTCAGCCAAATGACCACAAAACCATCAAAGAAACCGCAGATGAGCTGAAGATCTTTGAAGGAATCAAGCATCCCAACCTCGTTCGCTACTTCGGGGTGGAGTTGCACCGGGTAAATAAAGACTTTTACTGGATTCTGTTTCATTCTGCATGCTTCCTGTGGCAGGATTTGCAGCAAGTTGATGCTGTTGTTTGCTGAGACAGGAAGAGATGTATATCTTCATGGAATACTGCGATGAGGGGACGCTGGAGGAAGTGTCTCGACTGGGTCTGCAGGAACACGTCATCCGCCTCTACAGCAAACAGATCACCACTGCCATCAACGTCCTGCACGAGCATGGCATCGTCCACCGCGACATTAAAGGTTTTTCATTTTCTTTATCTTAGGGGTAGAAGATGAACAGAAAATAGGCCTGCACAGTTCAGATTGGCGCATCTTACTTTAAGTTTTATTGTTTTCGCTGCAGAGAAAACCGGTGGAGCTTCTCCTCATATGTCGAGGAGTTCAGAGAGCAGCAGAAAAAAATATCCATCTTGTTCTATAACAGTTCATCTTAATAAAGATTTGCAATCATAGTAATTATGGTCAGTCAGATTAGTAACAGTTTTTTTTTTGTTGCTGTATGGCATTAGTGACATAGACTATATAAAACATGGATGTAGTGAGTGTGATATTACTCATGGGGCTACAGAAAGATAATGAGGCTCAGACTTTGGGTAATTAGACATTTTAAACTTGGCAAAGCATCACTACAGGAATCAAATATTGCGTAAAAAGATGCTTTGCTGTATCTGAAATGTTGAAAACTATACTTTGAACCCACCCTTAATTGTACAAAACTTTCAGTTTTAATAAAACGCAAGCAAAACAAATGTAAAATCAAAATCAAAATCAGGTTGTCAGGAAGGTTGAGATATGCATCATATAATGTAATCAAAACAGGTTTTCAGCGATTTGTAATAATGTCAATGGGACTCACTTCTGGAGTCAGTTCCAACCATGCTATCTACATTGACTCTAGGAATAAAAAAACCTTAAGGTACCAGGCTTTTTTTTTCAGCTATAAAAATCAGCTCACTTCCAGTTCCAGCCTTCAGTGGTCAGTCGAGGCATTACAAGTTCAGTTAATTTTTGTTGCGCAAGAAGGAAAGAGAGGGGTTGCTTCTTGGCTATCCATCACAAAAGTGAAAGCAATTAGGCATGATGTTGAATATAAAGATGGCTAAACAAAAACCCAGAGGTAACACCAAATGGAGTTTATTACAATAAATTCTCAACAAGAAAGTTGCATAGTGAGCCAGTGAGTTAACTTAGCGAACACATTAAAGAAAATAGGTTAAGAATACTGAAAAATTAAGTTAAATTAGGGTTGAGAAGGTTTTTGGGCACCAGCTTGACTCAGAATGAGTCCACAGAAATAAGTGGGACATACATGTAGCTCAGTCAGGAGCTTCCTGAAAAATGCCCTAAAGATTTTTTATGATTGCTCACTAACAAAATAACATGTTTTTTCATTTTATTTCTATTGGGGAAAAAAGTAAATTAAATACATGAGAAAATTTCTATTTCTAAATTAATTTTAGGTACAGTAGATTATATTTTCCGCTAATAAAATGTACTTCGGCATGCTTGACAAAGAAATTAGTTGTTGCTGAGGATGTAAGGAAGCTGGAAGGTCTAATTAATAAATTAGCTTGTTAAAATTAGGTTCCAATGTGCACAAATATTGTTAGGTAATGAATATGACTTGTTGGAAAAAGAGGAGATAGATATGACATATATTCATCTAAATAAGTTGAATTATGTTCAGATTGCTTCTCTGTAGGGGGCTTTTTCTTTAGCTTGACACATCTTATTTTTAATGTTGATGCAGAGAGGCTCCTTTCCCTTTGATGGCATCAGTACACGACCCGCACATCCTGCATGATCTGTCATAGTATATTTCAGTGCCTTCAGGTTTAAGTAGTTTGAGGTTAGAGGTGGAGTGTGTGATCATTGAGATTCAATGTTGACTGTTAAAAGTCTGGTTGCTATGAAGGGGTCAGTGATATGCTACAAAACGTCATTAAGAGTCGTCTAAACCAAGCCCCAAGTGTTAACTCTTCCTAAGCTGAGAGATATAGAACTTTGAAAATGGTTGCTAGGGTAAAGAGTGTGGTATGAAGGAGACAGTGACATCCTATAATATCTATATATCATATAATATAATATATTATAATATATATATATATATATATATATATATATATATATATATATATATATAGTTATATAAACCAACCCCGAAACAAACTGTGGGCTATCGGAGAGGGGCTAACATACTTCGCTTTTGCAGTTTGGCTTCATGGGGTTTGTTCAACAGCTCTTTTGGTTGAAACGTGGTCGAGCCGTAGTTTTAATGAAATAAAGTCAGTATTACACATGTATTTATTAGAAAATTCAATTTTTTTTCAGAATTTTTTCTATGTATGAATAATGACCCTTATTTATGGTGTTTTTTCCTCAGGAGCTAATATCTTCCTTACGTCGTCTGGTCTGATCAAGCTGGGGGACTTTGGTTGCTCAGTGAAATTGAAGAACAATGCACAGACGATGCCTGGAGAGGTGAACAGCACTTTGGGAACTGCAGGTAAAAGGCTATATCATAAAGTTTTTCCCTCAGTTGAGAACTCCGGAGGGCACTACTAGCTCAACGAATGGCTTGAAGATTTAATAATTATAAATGGCATACAAGGCTAAATTAAAATGTGTTCATTTGAATGAAAAGAGTAATATTATGTATTTACTGTGTTGTTTTTTTTAGGTGTACATTTTTTCTCTCTAATTTATACAATGTTTATAATTTTGTATGATCATGAGACTTGATTTACTAGTATAAATAGGTTTGATACCTAGCAAAGTGTGTCCAACACCACAAAACTTGCATCCTTTCTCATGTCCAGCATACATGGCTCCAGAGGTGATCACCCGAGCGAAGGGTGAAGGTCATGGACGGGCTGCGGATGTTTGGAGCCTGGGCTGTGTGCTGATAGAGATGGTCACTGGAAAGGTAAAACTTGATCTGTTTGAGCACACCAGCATTCCCAGACCTTGCTTGTTGTTTAAACACTGCAGAAAGAAATGTTTGGGCTTGTCTACACATGTCTAAATAACAAAACAGGTTTTTCTGGAAACACTGGCAACAAAAAAAGGTTGCATCTTTGTTACTTCACAAAGTTATGTCCTGTTTATTGGTCCGTTAATAACAAGACTTAAAGCAACTTAGTGTGCTAAAAATGACAAAAGGTACTAAACGCATGTACGTATTTTTTTCTTCTCCAGAGACCATGGCATGAATATGAACACAACTTCCAGATCATGTATCGAGTTGGAATGGGGCACAAACCACCCATTCCTGAGAAGCTGAGCACAGAGGGGAAGGACTTCCTGTCACACTGTCTGGAGAGTGAGCCCAAGCGCCGCTGGACAGCCAGCGCTCTGCTTGACCATCCCTTCGTCAAGGTAGGCTTTTCACACTTTTGTGTCAGATGTTCCACAGACACACACATGATTGACACTTTACACACGTAATAAGAAGTCTCTGAATTAACCTGTTTTTATTTGTAGCTCATTTTAATTGGATAATGATTTTCAGTATGTCAGGATGTTTTATCCCCCCAAATGCATTTTTTTCTTTACAACTTGAGTTGATGATTGATTGGTAGATAGCTATTCATTGCTCTGTTCAGAGTAAAGAATAATGTTAATGTTGTTAAATTCAGTCATTGCTCTCAAGGCTCATATCAAATGCTGTGATTTTCTTTTTTATTCTCAACTGTCTTATCTTAATATTTTATGGTACACTAAGTTATTTCAATCAGACATTAAAGCCACACAATAATACAATAGTCCTTTAAAAATTGTGAAGTGAACAAAAGAGCGGATTTCAAAAAAATGTAATGTACATTTTTTTTAAAATAGGGCTGAAATAATTCCTTGGGTTACTCGAATAACTCTTAAAAATTAGTTGAGGCAAAATCTTCTGCCTTGAAGCCTCTGAATTGCTTTTAATCCGGTAGTTTGTCTGAATACTGCATTCTGATTGCCTGTTAGTCAAGGTCTATCAAGGAGGCAATCCTCTGCTCACCCTGCTGAGAAGGTTTTCATTTACTCCAATGTTAAAACTGTCCAACTTTGGAGCTGAAAAAAAAAAACTTTGTTTTTTTTATTCAGATTGTTAGTTTTGACCTTCTTGAACACGCTGGCTTTTAATACATTTTAAAGTAATTGTAAAATAATTCACCCCCCTCAATCAGATGTCTTTGCTACACCCATGGCTTGCCTTTCTGGACCCATTTATGGGTACTGGGATGTGATGCAGTTCCCTGCTGGCTAGGAACATTGCACATGCCACGTCCATGTTAATTACAGTCTATTGTTTTTTTAATCCTTGTGCGACTTTGGTCACAAACATACATATTACCCTTTCTTCATGGATCAGTCAATGCGAGCGCTGGATCACAGTTCAGTAATTAAGTTGTGCGGTTATTTATTTTTATTTTTTTTACACGAACCAACGTTTGTAAAGCTCTGCTGGAACGCATCTGAGACTTTCATTCCTGAAGAGACATGACGGGGCTCCTTCATTCAGAAAATGCAGAGCAAGGAGTGCTCATTATAATCACCTTTTCATTTATATTTCCACATTAAAAGGAATTTAAAGACTTTGTTAGCATTATGATCTCCTTTCACAAGTGCCTAGTATTGAAAAGGTGTCGTCATATAGAAGCAATGTTAAATGCTCTGTCTGCAGCGCAAATATTAATATCTTTGACAAGATAATGATATAATAATACATACTGAACATTAAGACATCACAACATTAAACTTCCTCAGTACTTTTGTCGGCGTAGTCAAACCAAGATGTAGACTGACTGGAAAATCCTTCAGCAATAATTTTCCACCCTTTTATTGCAGCCGTAACATTAATAAAAACTTAATTATGCGAGTGTTGGTAAACGACCATGGCGTAAATGTGAGAAAAAAACTACGTTCATAAAGTTTAAACTGCTGTTATGAAATGAAAGTTAGAGTAAAGGTAAAGACTGTTGTTTCACACGGGGGTTTCTCCTCTAACTTGCGCTCCGGAAGAGCCCATTCCAATTTAACTTATTTTTTAGGACACTTTGACTCTAATCTGTTCTATGGCACGTGATTGGTAACCTACACATACTGTTGCACTTGACTTAAAATGTAGTGTTTTTGATGTAATAATAAAGTTTCAGCTCGTCCTAGCAGCATAATCCGGAAGCGGCGCATTACTAAAATTAAAAAAAAAATATAGCACTAAGTTTAAAGTAAAAAGTGTATAAGCTGCTATTCTTGGGCTTAGATGGATTAATTAAAACCTGAAATCTTCTGCTCTCAAATATTTAGACAGACCCTTCACCAAAACAGGAGGGTGCATAGAGGAGATTTTCTACTTATTTCAGCTCACTAAAAATACATCAACTCATCAGCAACACCGTGCTAGTTTGCCTGCTAAAGCTAACAGAGTCCCATCACGTATAACCCAATGTGAGCATAACATTTGAAACTCGGCAGATTCTCCGAACACAAGATAAGTTTCAGTCTTGTGTTTGTAGAAGGCTTGCGTGCTGTCGTACACCAATGGGTGTTCATAAACTAAACTGTGGCTTAAACGGTGCTCTGCTTTTATTTTCTGTTAAAAACTTCTCTCTATATGTGTATGTTTAGAGCAAGGCGGTAAAATTCTACCAAAAGTTTAGATTTGTCAAATTCAGTCACAATCCAATATATGCTTTCTCTGTCACCTTGAGAGGGTGCATTCTGCTGCAGGAAAGTTCTACTTGCTCAGCGTTTCACAATTACTCCCATCTTCCTATTAATTTAACATGTAAAACTCTTACATTCCCACTTTGGTGCTTGTTGATCTGAACACAACTTAAAAGGTAGATAATATTTATTGACTTACTTTGGAATTACTTTAAACGCACTGCAGTTAAAAAGTAAATGGTTAAATTTCAATATTTGATTTTTCTTCTGGGTGAATAATGAGGGTATGTTTGAGAAAGAAAGTATACAAAAATCAATAATGCATCAAATAACATGTTGTCTTTTCATTTTTCTTGTAGAACACATTTGTTTATTGTAATACTTGTGATAAAAGATTTTCAGTCTATTGCATAACTTTTAGCTGTTTTTGACTACTCCAAAAAGTGGGTACTTTTATGCTAGGCACAGTTGGTTTTGATGGAAACTGTTGGCACTTGTAACAATTAAAAAAAAAATTTATTGGTATCTGATAGATCAACATGATTGTTTTGGTTGGATTGTGTCCTATACTTTGCTGTTAAAACCTTTTGGGTGGTCTAAGATACATTTGTGTGGAGGTTTAATTTTTAAACTTCTGGGAATGGGAAAAAGAAAAAGATTAGGACTAGTAGTCTAAATTTAGTCTTAAATGTTAAAATACTTTATTCCCAATTACTTTGAATTAAAGGAAGATGGAAATTACATAAATGCACTTCAAGATTTTTATTTTTATTTTGATGCTATCTGTAAGTGTACCTGATTTGGTGCATTATTGGTTGAGGTTACCTGTCGTATTTTGGTGAATTGTTTTTAAACTCCACCAAAAGTAATGCATATTTTTTTTTCTTTGTTTAAAAATGTCTTGTTTGTAAAATGCCCTTTTGGTGGTATCTGATTGGTCAGCATGATAATGGAGTTTGGATGTTTCCAGCACTTGGTTGTTTATGAAAATGGTTGAAGATCACTCTGAAAGATTAATTTAATTTTATGTGTTTTCAACCACAGGTCTGCACGGATGAAGAGTGATGGGAAAGAAAGTGAATTGGATTAACGTTTACAAAAATGCTAGCACTACTTCACACACCATGTGGGCAGAGGAATGAAAAAGGGTTTTTCCCTGTGATGTTAAAATGGGGGAGGTCTTATATGTGCAGAAACAGGAGATGCAAATGGGCATGTGTGTGTGCTGTACATACTGTAAGAAAGGGATTTGGGGTTTTTGTACAAAGTGAATTGTAAAATTGAAGTTAAATATCCACTATGTTTGTTATTATGTCATAGGGAATATAAAGAAGGAGATTAACTAAATAGCCAGTTAAAGCATTTGAGGATGGGAGATGACATTTCTTTTACGGTGTTCACTAAAGGAAATGTTTAACCCTGAGACTGTGTCACATTCAGAGTTTTAACTTTTTTTTTTCCTTCATATTTTTTTTTGGCCTTGATGCAGAGTCCACAGTTAACAAGTCATATTTAAGCCAACCAATCAGTAGTTGGTTCTGCCTCTTGCTGTCCAATGGTGTGCCTTTACCATCCATGTAAATGGTGCATAATCAACCAATGAGAGGGAAGAGGCTAATATGACTCCACCTTTCAGCTGCTGCACTTAAACAGGTGGGCAAACGTGCTCATACAAACGGCGGGTTTTCTGCTACTCCAACAGTGTTTGCAATATTTAAAACAGATTCTTAATAAACAGACTTTTTTATAAAACAGTGTTAAATTTCTTTCCAAAAACACAAACAGGTGTGAACAACTGTGATGAAGTGAAGTACATCAGTTAATGTTAACCAAATATTTAGGGAGTCCAGATTAATTATTGCCGTGTGAAGACCTCAGTTCAACAGTGCTGGTGGTTTGTAGCAGGCTTTCAGTTATTGTTCAGCTGCTTCTCTTTATTACCGTAGTTCGAACCCTTCTTGATTTCAGTCTGTCCAATCATCCAGCGGATTCCAGCAGACACTGAAAGTAAATAGATTTATCAACACAACTATACAAATGATGACTGTTTCCATGCTTCATAAACAAGTAGGGGCTACAAGCATACAGTTAGATACATTTATAGATCGGAGGTTCTCAACAAAAATACTTATCGATAGATTAGCATTCTATAATGCTAATTTATCCATTTCAAATGTAAGTAATTTAAAAATAAAAATGTAGAGTGAAGTACATGATCAAGAAAGTATTTCAAATAAACCTAAGTAATTACTAAAAAGTAAACCTTTTAAAAGTTAGCTGTATCTCATAATTAAATTAGTCTTCTCATTTCATTAAACATTTCTGTAAGTAAACACATTTTAGTTTAAAGACAATAACAATATTAGAACCCTTTAGCAGGCTGTCCTAAGTCTCAGTAGCACATGGAGTCTTCTGCACATTTGAGCATTCAAAAGTCAACTCAAACAGCAGTTTCTTCATAAGCATGTCAACATAATAGGTCTTTACAAGTTGAGACTATCAGAACATGGGATTACAAAGTAGCTTCCCTGTAGGACAGCACGCTGAAGTATTGTCAAACACCAAATAACTATTGTGAAGCAATAGTGGGTAACATGATTCAAGCCATAACACCTGTTGACGTGCAGAGATCCGGGGCCTGTACCATGAAGCTGGATGAACTGGTTAGCCAGCAAAGTTTAGGGATTAGTTTGCACAAATTCCAACTTTTAAGTTGGAATTTTTCTCCCCTCTCAGAACTGCAGCCGGAGTGTGTATGTGGGGCACTCTGTGCCTGTGAATAACCCTTTACATGCCGCTCAAACAGACATTTCTCAAACGGCGGGATCAGGAACTTTTAACGAGTATGAGTACTTTAGAAATGTGATGGAGGGCGATACCATTATCGGTGCATCTCTACTTTGAATCAATGAGATGGAGGAATTTTTATCTGCTGCTATGATCACTTTGCGTTGAGAATACATCTTCAAGTCTAAACCAATCCGGTAATATGGAGTTTGTTCAGCCACATTCATGGTATAGGCCCCTATTTTCCTTTAGTCACAGCTAAATCAGTAACAATTCTTTAGCCTCATCACATACAGTACCTCTGGAGCTTAGTGCTAATGAAAATGAATGGAAAAGATAGTTATAACTTCTATTATTAGGTTAAAAAAATAATTAAATTAAAACCAAATGAGTTGTTTACAGTTAAAATGCATTGTCACACAATGTTGTAATAGCAGTTAAAGTAGTAAAGTTTGGGAAAGAAGCACTTCCCATGTAAATATAATATTTATAGAATTTTAACAAGTACTATGAAAAATCTAACAAATTATTTCACTGTAACCGCTGAGAAGCACTGAGAATCGTAAAGAGTTTTAGAGATAAAAAAAAAGATCTATCAGATATTATTTCTACTTGTGAAGTCCAGTTATATGAGAATTGTTTTTGAAAGCCGGAACACGGAATACAATGTTGTGCTGGGATACTTTTCTATTTTAACGGTAAAATATGCTTGGGAACCATGTACAAAGCAAAGGAGAATGAAAAGGCAAAACTGGACATTTTGTGATATTGTAGCAATTACTTTCAAACTTGACACTGATTGAAGATCATATCTGTTAAACTTAGACAGCCAAACATTTCAACCGTCTTCTCCCATGCTTTGATATTTTAAAGCAATAAAATGCTTTAAATGTGTTTTCCCCTCTAATACATGCAATTAAAAGCATCCAGCATGCAGTTAATACATAAACAGGTTGATATACTTACAGTAAGGGGACCTAATCCACCTCCGTTATATTTTTTTTAATCAAAAAAACAAGCAACAATAAAAAGCAGCAGTGGATAATACATAATTTTTGTCAAATGTAAAATAGTAACTGCTGCAATAATAAAGCTTCTGTTCCCTTTTATTGGCCAAAATGTTAACTTATGATACCAATCATTAGTACCATTTTATTTCTGGCTATAAAAAATATAGATATATGAAAGTTTCAAAGAATAAATCTATTATAAATTATGAAATTATTTATTTCTCACATTACAACGATGCAGAGTATAAAATAAATTAAAATTAAAACTTGAATAGTTATCTTGAATAGCTGCATTTGTGAACATTGTATGATGAACAGGCTCCCTGGCCTGCTGAAAGGTTAAAAATGAAATATGTTCTCTCATTAAACAAATTGCATATAAGTGGAGTGATTTTCAAATTTTCTCTGATGGACTACAATATCTGCAAAATATCTCTAAATATAATCTTTCGCACCAGTCTGGATCATTTCTCAAGCAGCGATTCATGCCAGAAATGATCTTTTTAATGCAGATCAGTAATCACAATCTGAATAAATCTGAGTGAGATGTGTGCTGACACTCATATTTTTTTAATTGCATCACCAAAAAGTACTGTTTCAGTGATAAATATATTGGTAGACAAATTTTCAGTACATCCCTAAAAATGATACCTGTTACATTAATATTCCACTTATAAGTTTTGATCCAAATACCTGCTAGACAGAAGAGGATTGTGGAGACAACGGTGACTGTAGATCCAGAGAAGAGCATTCGCAGCAACAAAATGCATAGCGGATACACCAGCACAATGACCCAAAACAGCCAGTTCAGCAGCGACCAAGGGCGACGTGGAGGGCTCGTTATGGGTCCCGGAAAGCAACCATTTTGTCTGTAATACTCTTGGAATCCATCCTGGAAGCAAGAAGAAAAAAAGCTTTGTTTTAATCTATCAGTAACATTTAAGAGCTCATTTACATCAAAATGTTCCTCTCTCCTAGAAGTACACTTAGTTTGTTCCAACTAGAGGTCAAAACAGAGATAGTATTCGGGAAACTAGGAGGGTGGAGACAGAAAAGTGATCTTAAAAATTCATCTGCCAATATTTTGATTTGTTTATGCGGTGGCAGGAAATTGCAAAGAACATTGGTAAGCCTTATATTGAACATTCATGTGTGCCAACTACATGTCCCTGCAACAAATCATTAAAGCATGTGTAAGATTGTTTTGTTAGCTGTGTATACACTGCTGATTTTGGCACAATTTGAGATATTTCAGTTGTGAGACTAATCAGAAATTGTAACGGTAAAAATTGTAACATTTTACAACACTTTTCCTTAGTTACTGAACAACTGAGAGGGAACTACTGCATAACTAACAGGTAACTATTCATGAACTATATCATCGTTAATGTTTATTAATAGGTAGTAACTCTGAACTAATTAATAACTAATAAAATAGTAACTTTATATAGTATACATTGTGATAAATACCATTAACTATCAGTAACTACAACTACTAGAACTTACCATGAGAATTACCATCAACTATCATTAACTACAACTACTAGTAACTACCATGAGAGTTGCCATCAACTGTCATTTACTAAAACTACTAGTAACTACACTGAGAAGTACCATCAACTATCATTAACTACAACTACTAGTAACTACCATGAGAATTACCATCAACTATCCAGAACTACTACTTGTAACTACCATGATAATTACTATTAACTATAACTACTAGTAACTACCCTGAGAGCTACCATGAACTATCATTAACTACAAATACTAGTAACACCCATGAGAGTTACCATCAACTATCATTAACTACAACTACTAGTAATTCCCATGAGAGTTACCATCAATTATCATTAACTACAACTAATAGTCACTCCAATGAGAAGTACCATCAATTATCATTAACTACAACTACTAGTAACTCCCATGGGAATTAACATCAATTATCATTAATTATTTTAGGGTTTATTGTAGTATCATTAATATGTTTTCATTTTAAGCTCTGCATGTAATTACTGCAGTAAACAATGTGTGCTAATCATGGCTTAACCTTAGAAAAAGAGGCTCTGATATTATGTAAAACACTATGATACGATGTGTCAAATTCAGTGAAATTCTCTCACTGACAAAGTCTCTGTAACAATGCATAGGTTGTTCTACCCATTTTATTCCTCCATGCTTTTTTGTCTAATACACCTACTTGTCTGCACAGCCCAGGTTAAAATGTCAAATAAAGGAAATAAGTGCCCACAATCACATCATGATCATCATGACAAAACAATATTTTTCATATTATGTATGTATACAATCTTTTGAGATATTGCATTAAAAATTTACATATAGTGTATAACAACATTTCTAAATGCAACTTTTATTACTTTATTATGAATTTTGTGCATCTTTTTCCTTTAGGAGTGTAATGATCATATACGTCATTTCACATTTACAAATCTCTTCAAGGGATAGATTTCAGGGGTTATACGTTTATCTGTTGAACATTTTCAAGATCAATGAAACATATTAGAACTTATAATAGAAAAATATTTATGGAGAAAAAACGTCACTTACTTTTTCTTGATAAAGTTTATGAAGCCATTGGGCGCACTCTGACTCATCCTCTGGAATCGATTCCAGTGGAATTCGCCTAATCCCGAAGGGAAATTACAAAGGTTTATCATCTTGTTCACATGAAAGCCCTGAGGTCAATGCATTCATAAAAATATTTATAAACGATCATAATTCCTACGTGATGAACTTTGTAACAACAGCTGATCACAGAGTATCCAGTGCACAGCATGCAGTTACATTTCTAAAGGGCAATCTGATGTAAAAGATTTATTTACCTCACATATAAATCAGCATGATACTTTTTTCCATTGAGGACTCCAAGTAAAGTTGGCATTTCATTGTTTCTAAAATTAAGTGTAGAGTCATACACAGCCGCAACTACAGAGGAGAGTCAGAGAATTAAAAAAATAAATAGGATCCCAGAAATTTTTTTACTTCTTGCATGTCCAGCTTTTATTTTGAAAAGTGTTGATAGCTGACAATGGATTCAGACGAACATGCGCTCACCTGTCCCACGGAGGTTCTCCACAGTGACACAAAATCCTTTGGTGCGAGGTAGAAGGTGATACTTGAGTTTGGTAAGACCTTTCTTCTCTGCCACCTCCATACTAATCTTGTGCTTCTTTTCTGTGAATCGTGTTCCCTCACAGTGCAACAGAAACTACAGAACATACAAAATAAACCTCAGGTGGCCAAAAATATATTAATATAAGAAATACAAGATTGTTTCTTCCATGTAAAGAGTGGTATCATGAAGTTAGAAAAAAAGAAACATGAGCACATGTGAAAAATCTTAGATGCCTTTACAATCAAGGACTATATTAACTAAATGTACCCAAAAGTGTTCTGGGTAATCGCGAAGGTTGCGCAAACTTTGCACAACGGTCTCCCGATCTTCCTCCCATTTCCTTTTGCAGAACACAATTTCCATGAAGTACCACATCCAGCCGATCACAGGAACAAAAGACAGCTCCTTTTTGGCCAACACCTTTGAACTCTGATATTGAAAAATCACCAAAGCCACAAAGTTCAAAGACACAATCATAAACCATTGATAAAGTTTTTGTTGAACTGTCTTACCCCTAGAACACCAAATCTTTCACAGAAGGTCCATCCGACCATAAAATCGATCTCAAAGTTATGATTCAGGACAACGATGGCATTTTCTTTGCCGCTGCGTTGAAAGCTTTCTGGATCAGTGTAAAGAGTACATGTGGTCCCAGACCACCACTCCAACAACGCCACCAACTCTGAACAAATATAACAAACATTTGAAAACAATATCGAATGAACAAATTAACCAACTTGCCAATTTACATCTTTCAGAAAATGCCAAAGTTGCACTGTAAAAAACCTCTTGCCATTGGGCCCTTCAAAAAATGTACTTGGATTGATATGACAGGAAGAAATAGACTTAATATGTTGTGATGATAAGAAGAGTGAATGAAGAGGCAGTATCAGAAATCTGCACAAAAATAACACTGTCAATCATTTCCTTTGATCTTATGACACGAGATAAGTGTTACATTATCAACCCTCAAAAATCCTTAAGATTTTGGAAAAATGTGTTTTACAAGATTTGTGAATTCTTTATTTCCTTTATACAGTCTGTGTACTTGACAAAAGGGCCTCCGCCATGTACCATCTGTGTACTTCACAAAAGGGCTGTAGGCCTCCGCCTGTGCCCTTCTCCATCAGGTTGGGCTGACATGTTCTAGAACACTATCTGGTATTCCAAACATGTTGATTACAATACGGTCTATTCTAATTTTATTCTATACTAGTCTATTAATGTCTCTTCTGGCTAATGATGTTTGATTATCCTGATGCTCAAGTCTGAATGTCCAGTCTCATACATAAAAAAGTTTATCTGTTGATTGGCCAATAAACAGTTTTGATGTATGAGGAGGCTGGGTTGAGTGTATAAATGCTTGAACTTAACTTTGAGAATGCTGTTTCGTGGTTGTCGGTTTCTCAATATTATAACATCAATAAACACAATGAAGCTTCTTCTGACAACTCTGTTTGTTGTGTGAGTCTTATATATCAAAATTATTTAAAAAAAAAATTAAATTAAAAGATTTAACTATTTTGAACTGTACCTTAACTTGGCACGTTCAGGAGACCCATAAGATTATGATCAAATCATTTAAATAAAAAAAAAACAGATTAAACTATATCCACTGACAAAATCCTTGTCCATGTGTAACATGCATACCTAAATAATAATGCATTTTAAAGGTAAGTTTATATTTCATTGGCTTGTAATAGGAAGGCATGAGTTCATGGTCTATACTGCAGCAGTTCCCCAGGGGAGAATCAAAACACATTTGACCTCAAGCAGCAGGGAATGTGAGATACATCAGCTCAATGCATACGCATTCGAGACGCTAAAATTATATTCTTTTTTTCATCTTTCAGGTTGTTAAAACTAGCTTTAATTTCATTAAATGTGAGTGTAAGTTGAATCCTCCATATACACATATGTATTTTTACCAAAACTAAAAGTTTGCCTTCATCTCATAAATGATTAAATTAAACAGGCTGAAATGCTGGTGTCATTTTAATCACACATCACATACATATATATATATATATATATATATATATATATATATATATATATATATATATATATACACACACACACATGCATACATATATATATATACACACACACATACATACATACATACATACATATATATATATATATATATATATATATATATATACATACATACATATATATATATATATATATATATATATATATATATATATATATATATATATATATATATATATATATATATATATAATTTTTCCCCTCCTCAGTCTATTTTCTTCCTGCCAAGGCTTATTGCTCTGTTGACACAACTTCTATTAGGAGCAAGCTGAGATAGACTTTGACTGTTTAACAAAATGCATACTGTCTCTCCCCTACTGTAAATCGTTTTGGACAAAAGCGTCTGCCAAATGCATAAATGTAAATGACTTACGGCTGGCAATGGAGTAGCCCAATCTGCAGTTGATCTTGCGAGCCAGCTGTTTGTTTATGGACCAGAGTGGCAGAGTGCAGAGCTGCAGCAGGTTGACGATGATCCCGCTTACCAGGAACACATAGCAGATGATTAGATGGCACAGTAACTGAGTTTTCAATAGTCCCAGTACTCCCATCTTTACAGTCACTGATAGTCTTGGCCTCAGTATCGCCAAGCTCCACACTATCCTGTGCAAAGACAAAGAGAAAGAGACAGATTGTGTTACATAGGCTGCTGTGTCACATTTAGCTGATATTTAAATGGCATAGTTCCACATATCCAAAGTCAGCCCTGGAGCATACTAATCTGGCTTCAGACACACAAATGGGGCCTTAATTTTGATTAGCTGTGTTTCATGTTGCTTCAATTTGGCTCTAACATATGCAGGGATATAATACCCTAGGACCAACTTTGTACACCTTCTTAGGTAAAGTTAATTTTTAAATATTAATGTAAGCCTCAAGCCTAGATCCTAAAACCTGCCTATGAAATAAGTCTTGTCTGTGGAATACAACAGCGCAATTTCTTACATTACCCTAGATTGGGTCTCTGTACCCATCTCCAAGCAGTGTTTAGGGATCATCTTTGATTACATGGCTTTAAGTCACCCACATTATCTCCACATTTCTTTAAACAGACTCTCTGAAAATAAAGTTGTGTATATTTTTGTTGTGTATGTACAGCAAATTATCTCCCTCAACAAATGGATATATGCTCTATTGACCAAGCACCAATGGAAAAAAGCTCTCAACTGAACTCAAACTTGACATACTTCTCCTGAATTCAAGAGTTGAATATTCTGATATGAAACTGATATGAAGTATTTGCATATGGACCGACTATGGTAAGGTATCCTCATTAAGAATGAACACACGTTCGTGAATCAACAAAAGTGTTCACCCACGAGTTAAAACAACTGAAAAGATAAGATCTTTTGAGACAGTTCTCTTTTTGGCATATGTGGGTTGTGCAATTTTTTTTAAACTGAAATTTTAAAGATACTTGTCAAAGACAACAGGTGAAGAAATTAAGGTTATTGCAAAACCTGGGGAGGAACTGTCACAGTGAAATTTATAAATGCTGTTTCTCCTTGTTCCTTTATGCAAGTAGTTATGCCAGTAAACAAATAAGAAGAAATTCATTTAAATATGTTCTGGACATTTATACTTGATTTAGTCTCTCTATTAAAGTAATAATAATAATAATAATATGTTCACATGATCACGTTCAACTAACAGACTAAGCACGGTACTACCTTCAATACTATAGGAATATAATATCATTATAGTGGTTTTCATTTAAGTTATTAGTTTTGGGGGATAACGAATATACCTTTTGAGTAACTTTAAATATGCATTCTATACCAAAGTCAACTTTAAAGAATTCAGAACAGTTACTAAATGCATGCCAGTCTTACAGATTTAGTTGGAAAAGGAAGCTGAAGCCGTTAAAACAACTCCCAAAAAATCTCTAGTTCTCCTTTACAATATGTTGCTGCCCAAATACAAGCGCCCAAATGTTGGCTTTTTGTACTGCATGTTTTAAAAAAATAAATGGTTTAAAACTCATGGGCGTGTTCGACAAATGAAAGTTTGTAGTTTTGTTCCCTCTAAAAAGGTTAATTTGCTTAAATCTAAGTTGTGCGTAAACATGTTTTTTAATTATGTGAATGACTAACAAGTAATCAACTAATTAATAACAAATCCTGCCCTAAATGAGATCATATTTTAAGTTAATCAAGTAAATGTTGCTTATTCAAATAAATAGGTAAACTAAACCAAATATTATTAATCGACAAAAATGAAGGCAAACGCTACACCATTGGCGTCATACTCAGTTCCTGAAGGATAAAAGCGTTTTGTGTTAAACACACGCGCATTGCTGAAAATGGTCTAAAAGGGTTTAATTAGCTGCATCAGGTGCGTTTAATTAAAGTCCCAACGTACAGGAACAGCGGTGTGCCTCCAAGAGCGTTTAACACATGTAGAAGAACGGCAAACTTCTGTATTGAGATGTCACTACAAGGTGTGCCCTGTTTGTTGTACAAGTTAAACTTGAAATGTCACTCCCCCAGAAACAACCACTTAGTAACAACCCCATTTAGAAGCTAGACATTATTTGTTGTTTCTCTAATGAAAAAAAAAAAGATGCAACAGTAGCAGACACGTCTTCTAGTGTAACTCCGCCATATGTTTCATTCTGCGTCAGGAAATAACGTTAACATTTGTTTCACGAAGTAGCCACCGAGAGCAGCGAGAGAAAACTCGTGCACATGTGGCGTGTGACTCGCCTACAAAGAACATCTTTATCTCTCCCGGGATGAAAACAAGTACCTTTCGACCCTAGCTGAGTTTTTCTCTCATGACCTGAAGAAGGAGATGAATTCCGGGGGATGTCTGAAGTTTCCCTGGCTGAGGGAGAATCCAGTGCTGGCGTTTGGTTCCGAGCGGAGTATGCGAGCAGAGCACCGACAAGGGAGCGGTGTAGACCACACCCCGGGCGGGCATCATCAGCTAGAAGCTGGAGCCAGCATGGGCAGTGACAGCACGGCTCGTTATGTCATTTCCTCTGGCTGAGCCAAGGCTTCTCTCTCTCACGCACTCATTGCTGCTGCTGGTGGTGGTCAACGCCATGTCCAGTAGAAGACCAAATATCCCAAGCAAGCCGTCAAACTGAAGAATGGACATGAAATTCCCATTGTCTATTGACCTACTGCGCCCTCTGAAGGATGAAGGAAATATTGCGTGTTGTTTCAGAGATAAAAGAAAACTACATACCAAATAAGCATCAATTTTAGCCAATCATAACTGTCAGACAGCACATGACTTAACAATAAATCTAGACAAAAACACAAGTCACATTTCACGGAAAGCAAGTGTAACCCTCTATACGACAGAGTAACAGGCAGATAGTTATCTTCCACAGTATCTGGACCAGATTCAGAAGGTGCTAAGTTTTTAAGAGCCAGTTGTTTGACATCAACAAAGACAGACCAGACATTTGGGTTGTTGTGATCACTCTTTGTTTAACAATAGAACAATAACAAACAATGTAACAATTTAGCTCAGAGAATGTATATAAAGAAATAAGAAAAATAATAAAGCCGGCGTAAGCTTCCCTTAAAATGAAACAAAAATAAACCCAGTTCCAAAAAAAACAATAGTCTTATTGTTCGTTGGGGCCCTTTTTCCTTCAACTTAAATCAGTGTCATGACAGTATCAGTATCTGTTCCAGTATCCGTGTGTCAATGTTCGTGGATCCTACCGCACAATCCGTGAAGGAGGAAAAGAAAGGACTGCACAAAGACTTTTACTCGTGGGTCTGTGGCTCGCCACCCAACGCATATTGGGAATCGTTCAGGGTTTCATGGTGTGGACATCCCATTCAAATCCAACCTGAAGGTTTCTGCTCTGGGTCGGCATCACTTCCGATCCATGTGCATCACTGGAGTGAATCTGGCAAAAAAACCTGACCTATGGGTTGGCCAGATGGAATCCAAAAGATCATTATTCATATATATATATAGACATACATATACATACACATATACATACATATATACACACACATATATATATACATATATATATATATACATACATACATACATACACATATTCATATTCTGTCTAAGTCATGCATTATCACCAATCAATAACATTCCACTTTATATCAACTGGTTCAAATCATGCTTCCAAAAAGGCCTAGTCGTACGACCATAATACATCAAAAATCAGATCCAAGTACTTATAGTAGTAAACTATAAATATATCCTAAAGTACTTTTACATCCATGTTCATTCACTTTAACCAAACCCAATTTCAAGTATTAATGGTTATTGCTATTTGAAGTATTAACAACTCAACACAAATACAATATAAATGAAACTACAATTTGTGCAAAACAAATAATGCAAGAACATTCATAAAGATCTAGGAGGTACTAGTAAGACTTAGCGTGCTTTATCATCCCTCCCTGCACCGGTAACAGTGAAGGAAATGCACTAAACACTGACCTCCTAAA
Organism: Danionella dracula; assembly: GCA_900490495.1. NCBI lineage: Eukaryota > Metazoa > Chordata > Actinopteri > Cypriniformes > Danionidae > Danionella > Danionella dracula. Next base: position 1,837,068 of record UELW01000778.1, read on the forward strand.
TAATTGACAAGAAATTCACATACATATACTTTACCACTTTTTTCCTTTTACACACAAAGTGAACATATTGACATAGAAACAACATCTTTTACAACTCAACTGGAAATAGATCCATTTTTTCCAAGGATAGGGCCACGTGCAGCCCTAAGCACCCATGCTAACAGGGTAGCTAGGGTCACATTAGTAACATTAGCATCGTGATACAGCACTGTGAAGCTATTACAGTCATTAACAGCCTTCCTAACGGCAGCTTATCAACTGTTACAATTCCAATATAATTAGTTCCTTTACAGATACTGTGACAGGTCTTAGAGTTTATATATTCCTCTTTTTTTTAATTTTTACTTTTCTTTCCACTCACCGTTGAGCCAATGAGTGGGTCTCTTTAAATTGTTTTCCGATCAGCGACAACCGCCTGCTGATACGCGCTCTCCTAAAGATGGTAATCGATTCGGAATTCAGCTCTGGGACGAAACATCTATGAGGTCTTTCAGTCAGAAAGTAGCTAAAAAACAGAAGTGAAAGCGGAGCTAAACTGCCTGAAGTTTTTGGAGCTCAGTGATTGGTCCGCTGCTCACAAAAGGAGCATGGGAATTGTAGTGCGAACAGTTCTTTTCCATGGGGAGAATCGCTCTTTTATCTCTAGACTCAATTAATCTTCAAGAAAAGGACATTTATGCCAAGACCTCGTTCTAAGACCTGGTTACACTCTCCCCTCCTGAACTCATGTACGTCCCTGTACATGGAAGAGCTCAGATGTGCTTTATCTGAGGGGGGTATGGAAAGGAAGGTGCAGAAGCTATTTGATCTTCATTCAAAATATCGGACAGCACAGTGGTCAACCCATGGAGAAATGACTTAACAACTGTGACCAATGGGTTTCCGAGTTCAGGATAATCTAGTCGCCTTGGCGGTTGGCGTTCCCTTTTGGATTTCCTGACAGGAGCATCTGTGACTGTCATTCTCCCCACTTCCTCTCTGGATCCCGTTCCATCCATTCCCAGTTTCTGTCCCTCCACGGACTTCTCAGCCTTTGTTCCGTCTACTTCCTCTTCACGCTGTGGCACATCAGAGGACACCGACTGCTGTTCATTACAGATGTTATTGCCAGCACCAAGTATGATCTCTGTCTCCACAGGGTGTACTTCAGATAAGTAGGTACCAGGCAGGTTATTCCTAATGTAATCAGTTTCAGTTATTTGGTCGATTGGGGTGGTGCTTTCAGTAGATAAGCGTTCTGTATTACTGCAACGGTTGGTAAGCCTACTGGATCTCAGAAGACTGACTGGGGCATCGGTAGACATATGCGGTAGACCAGACAGTTCAGGAGGGCATTCTACGGAACAGGGCCCTGGAGATACAGTATGCTGCCTACGTGGTTCATTAGACGAAGATTCTTTGGGCTGTACTAAACCTTCATGAACTGTGGGGGCAAACACATTTGAGACCTCACTGAACCAGTTGACTGGAATGAACTCGTCCTCGTCGTCCTCTGAAAGGTCAGCATCCAGAACAGGATTTGCACGAGTCGCTATTCTGCGCTTTGTAGGTTGCTTGGCAGACTTGCTGCCCTCCTCCATAGGTAGGAATCCACATGGGAGGAGTAAATCCCTGTGCAGGGTTCTTGATGGACCATCACTGACTTCGGGCTTGACGGTATAAACAGGTAAGGTACCTGCCCTGTTCACTACTACGTGAACGGTAGACTCCCACTTGTCTGAGATCTTATGCTTTCCCCGGATACGGACGTTCCGGACTAGCACTCGGTCTCCAGGCTCCAAGTCTGAAACGATCACTCGCCTGTCAAACCGGGTTTTATTCTTATGTGCAGTCTTTGCGGCATTACTCATGGCTAACTTGTAGCTCTCCTCAAGCCGTGATTTAAGGGTCTGCACATATTCGGAGTGTGACATGTGCCCCTGGCCATGCAGCGGTAGTCCAAACGCCAGATCGACTGGTAGACGGGGCTGGCGCCCAAACATCAGCTCATAAGGTGTGAACCCCGTCACATCGTTCTTAGTGCAGTTGTAGGCGTGAACAAGGGGTCTGACATAATCACGCCAATGGGACTTTTCTTGGTTCTGCAGGGTGCCAAGCATATTGAGTAAGGTGCGATTAAATCTCTCCACAGGGTTGCCCCTGGGATGGTAGGGTGTTGTCCTCACTTTTTGAATGCCGGCTACTTGACAGAGTTCCTTTATCGTGCGGGATTCAAAATCTGGTCCCTGGTCACTGTGCAATTTCTCTGGCATTCCATAGTGCACCATAAAATTCTCCCACAAACACTTTGCCACCGTACGGGCCTTTTGGTTGGGAGTAGGAATGGCCACTGCGAATTTTGTAAAATGATCCGTGATCACAAGGATGTCTTTAGTTCCACTCCTATCAGATTCAAGGGAAAGAAAGTCCATACATATAAGTTCAAGGGGTCTTGTGGTCTTGATATTTATTAGGGGTGCAGCTCTCTCTGGAAGCGCTTTCCTCCGCACACACCTGCCACAATTTCTCACCTTTCTCTCTACGTCCCCAGCCATCCTTGGCCAATAGAACCTGGTCCGAATAAGGTCCAGTGTGCGGTCAACCCCCATATGACCCATATGGTCATGGAGGCTAGTCAAAACCGCGCCACGAAGCTCAGCTGGGAGGACAAGCTGGTAAGTTATTTTGGGACCTTCTTGGCGTCGTCTGTACAAGACATTATTCACAAGCTCAAAGCGGCTTAATTCTCTTAAAAAGAGAGGAAGATCAGGAAGTTCATTTCGCAAAGTAGGGGGCGGTGTGTCACCGGTCTCGACTTGGGAAATGACGTGTTTTATACACTGGTCGGCCCTTTGTCTATCCGCCAGTTCTACTTCAGACAGGTGAGGGACGGCAGGAAGTTCACCGGACTGGTCTGCTTGCTGATAGCATTGGGGCACCGCATCTGCAGAGACAGCAAGGCATTCAACTAAAACAACGTTTCCAGTGTTACTGTTATCAACATGGGCGCTGTAAATAAGTTGTCTTTCACAGATTGCTTGTATGACTTCCTCATTAACAGCATTAGCATTATCTGGATCAAAGAGATGGTCTTTGGTGAACTGGAAAATCCGTTCCCTCTCTTTCTGTGACTTTGGGTCATCCTCCAAGGTTCCGTGTGGCCTGCGTGACAGACCATCAGCATCACCGTTCTGTTTCCCAGGTCGGTAAAGAAGCTTGAATGAGAATGTGGACAGTGCTGCTAACCATCTGTAGCTCGTCGCATCCAGTTTAGCCGAGGTCAGTATGTAAGTTAGCGGATTACTGTCAGTTACAACGGTGAACTGATTACCATATAGATAATCTGCAAACTTTTCGGTGACTGACCACTTCAACGCTAAGAATTCCAATTTATGCGCCGGGTAACGACTTTCACTCCGTGATAACCCTCTGCTCGCATATCCAATCACTCTCAATTGGCCCTCCTGTTCTTGGTACAAAACTGCACCAAGTCCAGTGGTGCTTGCATCAGTGTGCAGTGCATAAGGTTTCTGAGGATCTGCAAAACCTAGCACAGGAGCGGTGGTAAGTCTCTCGATTACAATCTCAAATGCTTGTTGGCAAGCAGGGGTCCATCGTTCCCCAAAGGGCTCTTTTGGGTTTCTGTACTCTGGCCTTTTTGTCACTCTAGCTCTCTTTTGGGAAGGTGGGTAGCCAGAGGTTAGCTCATGGAGGGGCTTCACAATATTGGAGTAACCTTTAACAAATCTCCTATAATACCCAGCGAACCCGAGGAAAGATCTTAATTCTCGCAGGCTCTTAGGGATGGGCCAAGTCTTAAGAGCAGCAGTTTTCTCTGGGTCGGTTTGCACTCCATTCCTAGACACTACATGACCAAGGTATCGGACTGACGTCTGAAAGAAGACACACTTTTCTGGGGAAAGTTTGAGGCCAAACTCTTTGAGACGGGATAGCACCTTCATCAACCTTTCCTCGTGTTCTTCAAGGGTCTTGGAGAATATGATCAGGTCGTCAAGAAAGACCAGTACTTCTTTCAAATGCATGTCCCCCATGCATTTCTCCATTAGCCTTTGGAACGTACTAGGTGCGTTAGTCACTCCTTGAGGCATCCTGTTGAACTCCCAGAAGCCGAGTGGGCACACGAAAGCTGTTTTTGGCTTATCTGCCTCGTTAACTTCTATCTGGTAAAAGCCAGATTTTAAATCGAGGACAGAAAACCACTGAGAGCCATTTAGTGCACAGAATGTGTCCTCCAACTTTGGGAGGGAATACGCATCCTTTATGGTCTGGAGATTCAACCGTCTATAATCTATGCACAGGCGGACTTGGCCATTTTTCTTCCTCACAACCACGATTGGTGATGAAAATGGAGACTCTGAATCTCTGATGACTCCTGCATCAAGAAGCTCCTGGATGTGGTTTCGAACGGCCTCAATATCCTGAGGGTGGATTGGTCGTGCTCGCTGTTTAAAAGGTGTGTCGTCTGAGAGCTTAATATGATGTGCTACTTTGTCCGTTCGCCCGAAATCTGCATCATGCTTTGCAAACACATCCTGCATGTTATTCAGTTTCCCTGTGATGCGTTCTTTCCACAGAGGCGGGATAAGGGATTCACCGAAATTAAAGCTCAGTGTGGATTTTTGGGAGGGCTCTGCTTCCGCCCGCTTTTGGGATGGCCCATCTGACTCAGCATTATGCTGCTTTAACAAGATAGTCTGGTAGGTATTCATTTGGGCTATTGTGCCCTTTGGAGGAATAACAACATCGCGATCGGACTCATTGCAAATTATGACTGGTAACTTATAGGGCCGCCGGAGGGGAAGATCAACCATAATGGCCTTCACAAGCAAGCCACCAGGCAGGGAGGGCAAGTTTGGGTGTTCGATCAGGACAGATTTCTCATTTTGGAATCCATTAACTGGGGATACTCCCTCAAGTACGACAGTTTTGCCAGCTGGAACAATTTGACCACTCTTCCCCAGTAATTGCACAACACCTTGGGGCCCAGGATGGGTTGTCTGGTTGCGTCTAACTTCAAGTACTTTAAGGACTGCTCGATAGCCGTGTGGGATAGGCTGATGTTTAACTCCCAATTCAGAACAGATGTTGTAAAGGACATCAAGGGTGTTGGTGCCTATAAGCACAAGGGGTTCCGTAATAGTGTTAAGATTTGGGACCACTAATGCAAGTGTGGTTACTTCAATTAGCGCTCCAACAAATTCTTTCGGGAAAGTTACAGCAAGTTCAACGTACCCCAAGTAGGGGACAGACTGTCCTGCTGCTCCTTCTACCTGTAAGAGGTCATGGAGTGGCTTAATCTCCTGCTCTAAAAGATGTTGTTCATAAAATGACTGTGGAACAGTTGTCACTTGTGAGCCTGTGTCGAGCAAGCAGGTAACTTCTTGACCTTTTATGCTCACAAAAGCTGTACTTTTCGTACCAACGAGTCCTTTGGGAAACTTGAATGGAGAGCTACTGTCTGATTGTTCAATACTGGTGTGTGCTTGTGAGCTGACTATGAGGTTCAAAGCTGAGGGACATTGATTTGTCTCAGCCCCTGTCTGTCCCACCACAGGAGCCGTTAGTCGTTTAACTGTGGGCCGGGGTTAGCCTTCATTTCCCACTCACTTAATCGCTTCTCCAACTGTGTTCGTTTCTCAGCCACCAAAGCTGGATTGGGAGCTTCGGTACACGTAGATGAGATATGCCCATCCTCTCCACACTTAAAGCAATACCAGGGCCGGGGTTTGTTCATCCACTTTGTTCTTATTTGGGTTTGCTTGTTAGCATTTGCGTTGTCCGGTGTTCGGCTCTGGGGTTTCTGTGCAGTTACTTTCCTATCTTTCTTTTTCTCTGCCATGAAAGAGGTCAGCTGGCTCTGCAGGGTGGCAACCTGCTTCACAAGGTCTTCAATGGCATTGGGATAAACCTGTGGTTTCTCATTTGAGTTTGCGCATGCACATGCACTCTGAGACTGAACTTGGACTCGTTTTGTGGCACCTATATGTCTTCTCATGCGGCTGGCCTTAGCTTGCTGCCTGTCTTCCTCTGTGCGCAACATCAGCAGGAGCTCTGCAAATGAAGGCGGGCGGCTTCTCGCCTGTTCAAGCTGCAGAGTAGAGAGCAGAGCACTGTCCCAGCACCCTCTACAGAACTGCTTTAGGAGGTGTCTGTCGAGCTCCCCTGGAGCAACCCCGCCCCTTTTTACTACCAGGCTTAATGCTACCTGCAGCCGATGAAGGTAAGCGGAAGCACTCTCCCCTGGATTCTGGAACGTGTTTAAGAATCGTGCAAAAGTTCTTCACCATCCTCAACAGCGCCAAAAGCTGAATCAAGTAGCTGTAGGAAAGCTAAAGGGGGTGAATTAGGCCGTAATCCTTTGACCACATCAGCTGCGGGAGAAAGCAAGCTCTCTACAATCTTTCTGGTGATATGAAGGGGAAGTATGTTAGGATCATTTAGCAGCAGCTCGATATGGGAGCGCCAGGTGTCATAATCAGTCTCGTTATTAGGCCTAGGAGTCTTTCCAGAAAAGGAGCGGAGTCTTAATTGGGGCTGAAAATGAGTACTGACTGCCTCGTTCCTGACAATGTGTTCAACCACAACCTTTTGAATTTCTGGCGGATTCATGTCATTTGCTGAAAGTGAAAGGGTTGAACCCACACTGTTGATTGGGATGGTGTCAGGGGGAGGAAGGCCATCATTTCTGTGAGCGGTGTCTGAGGATAGGGGAGGGGGGTGTTGTTCAGTGGAGGTAATGGTCAGCTGGGATACGGTGGGGGTCTCATCATGGGTAAGAGAAACTTCCTCTGATACAGAGCTCATTGCTTCAATATCTTTACTAATCTGGGACATCACTCCCTTAAGCACATGCCCGTACTCAGCACCGCTAAGTTTGGCTAAGGCCTTAAGTTCTGATAGGTATGTTTTGGTAATATTACCACTGATTTCAGTTTGGTATGCACTGCTCAAGGCTCTGATGTTGTAACCCACCGAGGGATCATCTTGCAAGGCATATTTGTATGGCAATATTTCACCTAATGTTTCTAGAGCTATGCCGCACGTATACTCAACGATCAGGTTTTGGTAAAATTCAGATTCACATTCATCAACTAAGATGGTTCTTTCGATAGACCCATATCCTTTAAGGAAGTCAATAACCTGTTCATCTTGGTCTCTCACTAGTGTCAGTCCACTAACAATAACTGAGTTTGGGATTTTAACACCACACCTCTTTACAAAGTCCATACTGGACACGTGGTCAATATTGATATTCAAATCAACTGGCTCCTGGCTGGCTCGCCAAATCTGTAACCCTCTATACGACAGAGTAACAGGCAGATAGTTATCTTCCACAGTATCTGGACCAGATTCAGAAGGTGCTAAGTTTTTAAGAGCCAGTTGTTTGACATCAACAAAGACAGACCAGACATTTGGGTTGTTGTGATCACTCTTTGTTTAACAATAGAACAATAACAAACAATGTAACAATTTAGCTCAGAGAATGTATATAAAGAAATAAGAAAAATAATAAAGCCGGCGTAAGCTTCCCTTAAAATGAAACAAAAATAAACCCAGTTCCAAAAAAAACAATAGTCTTATTGTTCGTTGGGGCCCTTTTTCCTTCAACTTAAATCAGTGTCATGACAGTATCAGTATCTGTTCCAGTATCCGTGTGTCAATGTTCGTGGATCCTACCGCACAATCCGTGAAGGAGGAAAAGAAAGGACTGCACAAAGACTTTTACTCGTGGGTCTGTGGCTCGCCACCCAACGCATATTGGGAATCGTTCAGGGTTTCATGGTGTGGACATCCCATTCAAATCCAACCTGAAGGTTTCTGCTCTGGGTCGGCATCACTTCCGATCCATGTGCATCACTGGAGTGAATCTGGCAAAAAAACCTGACCTATGGGTTGGCCAGATGGAATCCAAAAGATCATTATTCATATATATATATAGACATACATATACATACACATATACATACATATATACACACACATATATATATACATATATATATATACATACATACATACATACACATATTCATATTCTGTCTAAGTCATGCATTATCACCAATCAATAACATTCCACTTTATATCAACTGGTTCAAATCATGCTTCCAAAAAGGCCTAGTCGTACGACCATAATACATCAAAAATCAGATCCAAGTACTTATAGTAGTAAACTATAAATATATCCTAAAGTACTTTTACATCCATGTTCATTCACTTTAACCAAACCCAATTTCAAGTATTAATGGTTATTGCTATTTGAAGTATTAACAACTCAACACAAATACAATATAAATGAAACTACAATTTGTGCAAAACAAATAATGCAAGAACATTCATAAAGATCTAGGAGGTACTAGTAAGACTTAGCGTGCTTTATCATCCCTCCCTGCACCGGTAACAGTGAAGGAAATGCACTAAACACTGACCTCCTAAATAATTGACAAGAAATTCACATACATATACTTTACCACTTTTTTCCTTTTACACACAAAGTGAACATATTGACATAGAAACAACATCTTTTACAACTCAACTGGAAATAGATCCATTTTTTCCAAGGATAGGGCCACGTGCAGCCCTAAGCACCCATGCTAACAGGGTAGCTAGGGTCACATTAGTAACATTAGCATCGTGATACAGCACTGTGAAGCTATTACAGTCATTAACAGCCTTCCTAACGGCAGCTTATCAACTGTTACAATTCCAATATAATTAGTTCCTTTACAGATACTGTGACAGGTCTTAGAGTTTATATATTCCTCTTTTTTTTAATTTTTACTTTTCTTTCCACTCACCGTTGAGCCAATGAGTGGGTCTCTTTAAATTGTTTTCCGATCAGCGACAACCGCCTGTTGATACGCGCTCTCCTAAAGATGGTAATCGATTCGGAATTCAGCTCTGGGACGAAACATCTATGAGGTCTTTCAGTCAGAAAGTAGCTAAAAAACAGAAGTGAAAGCGGAGCTAAACTGCCTGAAGTTTTTGGAGCTCAGTGATTGGTCCGCTGCTCACAAAAGGAGCATGGGAATTGTAGTGCGAACAGTTCTTTTCCATGGGGAGAATCGCTCTTTTATCTCTAGACTCAATTAATCTTCAAGAAAAGGACATTTATGCCAAGACCTCGTTCTAAGACCTGGTTACACAAGTTAATTCACTAAAAACCTACTTATGTGCAATCATCAAAAATATCGAATTAAAAAGCACTACTTTAGTTGAGTACGATAAAGTCCAGTCATCTTGATTTTTTGTTTTGTTGTCAATTCTAGTAATAGTTGATTGTATCAGATCAGTTAGAGATATTGATACTCTAACTATGATCAAAGTACCGGCTGTGGGATGTAAATACATCATTAGCGACAAATATCCTTTTGTGTGACAATAGCAACACTAACATTTTCACCTAAGCAGTGAATCATCATATATTATATATAATATTTCAAATGCAACTTTATTATCCTCAATTTCTCTAACATTTAAATGAAAAACCTACATGATTAACAAGCCAATCTTGATTTCAAATCAGCTTTATCTTTGTGATTTTGAAACAAGTGGCCTGTTACCTGGATGAGACAACCGGTCTCTTAAAAGAAAAATCCTTCTGAGAAGATATGATTGATGAAGAAAATCTATCTATGTTTATATCAAGACAGTCTTAAAATTTTCTTATATTAACAATAACCTGTTTTTTTAATAATATGGAATAATAGTTCTAATGAGAACGAAAAAAACTGTAATAAAACAGTCTAATTTCAGAGTCATGCATGTTAATGAGCTTATAAATACAAATAGCTTTTAAAACATGTTTTTTTATTTAATTGGGGTACGTTAAGATCTTCAGGTAGCCTTCCACCACTCGACATACATTTTTAACAGAAGTAAAAAGAACCTAATTAGATAGGTCTACTTGCAATATTAAATACTGAGCACATGGATGACCCACGAAATAACATAAACATTCTGAGTCTTAATGTTTGAGTCTGTCATTAAACGTTCTTTGTTATCAAATTATGAGCATATTTAAAAGCTACTTCTCAAAAATGAATAACGAAGTTACTATTTCGAAATTTCGAGATCGCTCCAGCTCTGAAAGCTAGTTATCTAGCGCTGAATCTCCCGAGTCCAAGCTATCAGCTGAGGTGAAATTAGAGACCAAGGGAATTTCCGGTTCTAACCGGAAATGGACGTGGCAAGCCTACGCGTTTCTGATGCGTTTCCTGATGTAACTCTTGCCAAACTATCAGCTGTCAGTTGGACACTAGATTTCACAGTACTTCTGATGCCGACGCTTTTATGTCCGTTTTCTTTCAACTGTCTGTCTCCAATGTCACGATAGAGATTTCGGGGGCAATGCGGTTGTTCTGGCGCTGTTTTTGGGGGTTGGTCTGCGTCGTACAGGCAGCAAACAGCGCAGCGTCTCCCGTCTTTTCTGATGAGATCCCTTTCAAAATTAAGTGGCCAGGGGCAGACTTCAGCCTGGTGAGTCAAAGTATTTTGAGAGAGACATTTGGAACAACTAACTTAATAAAACCTGCTGGAATAATGATTCCATGTATACTTTGTGTGGTTTGTCAGCTGCTATGGGTCTCCTGACAGGTGTTAAAGTGCTTTAAGCCGAGAATTTTGCGAATAATTCACATTCTAACCGGAGCTCATAATTGTCTTAAGTGTATTATCAGATAAAATTTAGCACCCTTCTTTCTAAATTGCACTTTTCTTCACAGTCAACATCTGGAGGGTTGTACAAAGAAGATGACTATGTTATTATGACAACTGCTGAAAAAGAAAAGTACAAGTGTTTGCTGCCATCATTGACTAGCGACCAGGAGGTTGTATTTTATTTCTCATAAAACAAAGTTTTTTTACACATTTATTTTCAGTGAGGATCTTGTATAGTTCTTTTAGCAATTCAGTCTTGAGTTTTACTCAAACTAACATTTAAAAGAGAAAAAAATATCATAGAAGTTTATTCAACTTGGTCAGCTAATTGCTAAATGTATACAAATGTGTGATTATTAGTAAAATGTGATTACAGCTAAATAAATCTACCTCGTTATATTAATCTCAGTGAAATATCTAGTAAAATAAAAGTTATTCTTTGTTTTTTTTTTCTCTTCATGGTTTTCTTGTCTGTTCTGAAGGATGAGGGGAAGGAGTACAGCGGTCCGAGTTCAGCAGTGCTTCTAGAGCCATTATTCAAGCAGAGCAGCTGCTCATACAGAGTGAGAGTCCCTTTTCACAGAATTAAATTGCATTCCTTTTTTAGGATATGCTACCCCAATAATGTCAGGATTGTTGTTTTTCCATATTATACATTACTGACCTTGTGAAAACAGGTTTTTATGACTGACTGTAAACACTTGTCTTGCAGATTGAATCATACTGGACTTATGAAGTGTGCCATGGAAAACATGTACGTCAGTACCACGAGGACAAGGAGACGGGGCAGGTAAACCAACTACTCTTCATGTATACTGACTGCAACAGCTGTATTTTGCACCTTAAATGTGTGTGAGTGTCATTGCATACGTTCTTCATTGAGGTGCTCTGGCGGTTCATCTGATTGGTTAGTGGGAGGTACTATGGCTAATGAGTCGTTTTGAGCTCCCAGAAATAGAAAATAGGATTACACAAACATGCATGAACCAACCTGAAAATGACTTGAGGTATATGTTTGATTAGGGAGCAATACTAAAACTTAAAAAAATATCTAAAAGGTCAAGTTTACATGATTCGGCACCTTTAATCTTTGCTGTGTGGTGAAATATAGTCAATGAGTCTCATTGATTCTAAGTTAGCCATTGTTCTCCCAACAAGTAAACTTGATACTTAACAGTTTAATGGTAGGAAGATTGATTGATTTGGGTGACACATGGTTGCAGATCACTGGATACAATTAGAGATAGAGAAACATGTTAGATTGAGATACATTCACATTTTCAGATTTAGACAGGTTTACCGATTGATTTACAAATTGCTAAACGAATATACAAATAATATTGCTACAGTAATAACCCCACATGGATCTGTTCCACACAATCCTTTGCAGTGAATATGATTTTCAAAATTGTATGTATACAAGATTTTTTGTGATGAAAGAATGATAAATATTAAACATATGAGTAATTTCATATGTTTCTGTTCCATCAGAAAGCCAACCTTCAGGAATACTATCTGGGTTCCATGCAAAAAAAAGATGGTGGAGGTTGGGCAGTATTTAAGCTTTGGTCAGAGGATCTCGTTTTTATGTGATCTCTCAAGTCTCGTGTTTTTTCCTCAGAATCACAAATGGAAAAACTTACAGACTCTGAAGCAGATTCATCGAATACCAACTCAGAGGTTTGCTACTGTTAGAGTAAACATTCATTAAACTTAACTATAATTATAGTTTCAAATAAATTCACAGGTGCCAGCAAAGAACATTGAGGGTCAGCTGACTCCATATTATCCAGTTGAGATGGGACACGGGACCGAGTGCACTCTGAGACAGAACGAACCCCGTTCTACTACTGTACTCTACGTCTGTCACCCGGAGGCAAAACATGAGATCTTGACCATCGCAGAGGTTTTAACCTGTCAATATGAGGTTGTGGTCCTCACACCCTTGCTCTGCTCTCATCCCAAATACAGGTACTTGCACATTTTGCATAAGAAGGGTTTGGTTTTAAGTGTAAATAGAAAACTTTGTACCCCTGATCAGGTTCAAGAGCTCTCCCGTCAACGACATCTTCTGCCAGGCTCTGGGCAGTTCTCCTCTGAGACCTCAGAGTCTATCTCAGCTGGAGCAGGAGCAAGAGGAGCTCCTCAAACCCCCCTTCAGCACTTTCAGAGATAGGGGAACCAGGGTGAGGTCTTCTTCCATTAATCACCTGCATTCTCTCTGACACAGAGTCTAAAATATCTTAAAAATAAAAAGAAATTGGTTAAAAGAAGTATGTCTTTCTTACCAAGGAGGAGAAATCTCCAGTTAGGGAGGAGGCGTATACTTCAACCCACAAGCCCCTCACAGTAGGAACCACCCATATCTCACGTCTCACCGATGAACAGCTCATCAAAGAGTTCCTGAGCGGCTCCTACTGTCTGCATGGGGTGAGGAGAGGGGGGGGTGGATTTACAAAACGCAAGTTTCTCGCTGAACATGCCTTTTCTTTTAAGGGTGTCGGATGGTGGAAGTATGAATTCTGCTATGGAAAGCATGTTCAACAATATCATGAGGTATGCATTGTGAGCTTAGAAAATGTAACGGCTTTCAGGAATCTGTGGATTCTGATTGTTGATTGCTGGCAGGATAAGGAGCAAGGGAAGAACATTGTGGTGGTGGGCAGCTGGAATTATGAAGATCATATGAATTGGGCCAAGAAAAACGTGGCACGCTCATATCATTTAAAAGATGAGGGAGCACAGAAAGTGAGGTATGCTTGCTGTAAACACCAACAAATTGAGGCTATTTTTAATTAAAATTTTGCTTCTGTAATTTAAATTGAGTTCCAATCAAATACTCGCAGAAATCTTGAACCGGAAGTGTATGTTTCCAAGCTTGCTTAAATGTTTTAAATTGGCCATACTTGCAAATCTGTCTAATGTGAAGAGCCATGAGTGCAACAAAATTTTGAAATAGTTTGTTTGGATTTTGGCACTGCTATAAAATAGAATTACATTGTTTTAGAAGTACAATTTCAATACACTGTATATAATCAAAAACAGTTGGACTGTAGTATATTATATTTATACTATTTTTATATATATAAATATATATATTTATTTATTTATTTATTAGGAATATACCGGAATGAAAATTTTTGGCCAAAACCGAAAAAGAGAAAACCAAGGCCGAAAACCGAAACACAGAAAGCAATTTTGCTGTTATTCTTATTCTTATTATTTATGGCTACAACTGTGTACTAACCTAAAATCAAGGCATTGCAATTGCATACATTCATAATAACGTTTCAAAGAATAAATCAAATACAAATTATAAAACATATTTGTAAAAAAAAAAAAAAAAAAAACTAATATGTTTAACTTACCGCACTAATGCTTTTATTCAATAATACCGTACAAGCCTTCTCTCTCCGTCTCACTGCAGGTTCTCCACATCCAGCGCGCTCTGGATCAGTTCTCGTGCGTGCTGCTTTATTTCCGCATACAAGTAATGATCTTTAAAACGCAGTTTAAGTAGTCACGAAGTGCAGAGGCTCGAATAGATCTCAGTGAAAAGTCTGCTGACACACTCTAAGAGTGTACTTTTCATTGCTTAAAAGACGCTTTAGTGCTGCGATTAGGAATACTGTCTGCTACAGATGCATCAGTGGAGCTGCTCTCTTTTTAGTTAGTTGGTCAAAGGAGGCAAGAATGTTCTCTATTAAGAATAAGTACTGTTCCATTGTGTACTCACATCTTGCTGGAGCCGTTGCTTCCGACAAGCATGTGCAGGCAGCGATTGCATCACCACTGTTTCGGCCGTGTTGTTTCGGTGGAAAAAACTCTTTTAGCCGAAAACCGAAAATGCACTTTTGGCCCTTTTTCAGCTGAAAATTTTCAGTGGCCGAATATTTGCTGCATCCCTAATATTTATAAAAAATATATATTTGTATTATGTTCAGATATACAAAGTCTTAAACACAATCTTGCTTCTTCCTGAGCAGGGTTGTCTCTCACTTCTATGGACATGGGGATATGTGTGACCTAACAGGAAAACCAAGACAGGTTATCGTCAAGCTTAAGTGAGTGACTAAAGTCTTCTTTCTGAAATATTTTGCAGCGTAAACTTCAATGCAGGCAACCTTCAACTTAAAATGTATTTGATTCTTGAATAAATCCAGCATTCCCTCATAAAAGATCTTGAACACAACTACCTTAGTCAGAAAATGTAATTACAACAATGTCGTTGCTTCCAGAAAGGGAATCAAATGGACTAATATAGGCTTTTTAAATTTTTTATCATAAGCAACAAACACTAGATGAAGAATGACCCTTAACTCTTCTCATGTTAGGTGTAAGGACTCGGAATCTCCTCACGCTGTCACAGTTTACATGCTGGAGCCTCAGACCTGCCAATATACTCTCGGGGTGAGTGGGAGACAAAATATCATTTTAGATTTAATTCTTGATTTCACATAGAATTCCAATTGTGCAAGGGTCATTATTTTACATTTAACATTAACATTGCCAATTGACATGACTTATTAGTTTGTATACTGGTATTAAGATCAGTCACTTGTAAGTTCTCTTCACTCTGTATCCTGGTTTTCATCCATCACAGGTTGAATCTCCTGTAATATGCAAGGTTTTGGACACGGCAGATGAAAATGGACTGCTTTCAATCCCTAGTTAGTCTACATTGTTGAAACGAGCATGGAGGAATACAGTACAGCTGAAGGTGTACTGAAAGAGATGAATCTCTGCTGGAGGTCCTGAAGTTCAGCTGTTGAGAGTACTTCACAGATGGAACAAATTGCTTGAATACTTTTGAAGATGGCGACAAAACAAGGATTGAATTTTCAATCTTGTATTTGGAAATCAAGGTTGTTAAAAATTCTTTTACTCTATTTCTTGCTTTGGCACATTTAGATGCTTGATTATGGAAATGTTACCACTGTTTGAATCAAATCTAAAAATCTATTTGTTGTGTTATAGAAGTTTGTCAGCTGTTTTAAACTTGACTTTATTTATTTTCTCAAAGTTCTAATGGAACTGTTATCTCCATTAACAATGTGGAGCTTGAACTGATGTAATGATTTTTAAAAGATGTTTTTTCTCTGTTGCAAAGGTCTTGTGTGTTAAAGATAGTGTCTAATTAAAAACATTTTTGTAATGAAGTTGTATAAAGATTAATTTTAAAGGTGCAATTTTGAGTTGAAAAATAACTTTCCACGTAATTCCTCATTTAGCCATTGTGATGCTAGCAAGTGTCAACCAGGCTCTACTGGGTAAACTTACTCAATTTGAATCAAAGATAAGGATTTGTGTTCTCCCTAAGGAAAATTTGTTTATTTTAGGTAACCTAAAATATATTTAGAATGTTACTGGAAACCATTATGAGTATGTGAGAAAGTGCATGTGAGCTGTGAAGAACAAGCAAACTCCACAAAAGTATGACTCATCATCTGGGAGCCTTCTAGAACAAGGCC
The DNA here is from genome assembly GCA_900490495.1 of Danionella dracula. Lineage (NCBI taxonomy): Eukaryota > Metazoa > Chordata > Actinopteri > Cypriniformes > Danionidae > Danionella > Danionella dracula. Next base: position 1,853,195 of record UELW01000778.1, read on the forward strand.
ACTTGGACCCTGTATATTATAGTTTCAACTCTGCTCTAGCATGGTCCCTACTCTTGCTTCAGACAAGTCAAAAGGACCTTCTTGCAACAAGTGTGCTACATGATGGTTGAACCAAAAATGTGCAGGGCTTTGGACCTCCAGGACCAGTTTTGATGATTGCTGTTCTAAAAGCACTAGCACCACCTACTGCTTAAACATTCTGAGGTTTAAATAAATCACAATATGTGTTTTCTTAAAAATATCAATGGAGTATAGTAAAAAAAATCACATAAAAAGATTAATAATGCAATAAAGTAGGTAATTCTCTAGGTATTTTGTAAGTATGTTTCACTGAAATTGAATAATAATTTTGTGAGCAAAGCCTCTTGAAAGCTGGACTGGAAAATCCATTAACCAACACTAAGTGGTGCTAGTGTTTCATGAAATGACTTCCCTTCAGAAATGCTGGTGTAGATGACAGAAGAACTCATCAATCTTCTTTTGGCATGTGAAGTCTTTTAAAAACATGACTGGCAAGCACAACCTTTCTAACTGAAGAGGTAGTTTCGAAGATGCTCTTTGAAAACATTTAATAAGTTCATATATATAAAATGTAGGATTTAACACAATGACATAATCCGAGTGAAGACTATTACATGAAAATGTCATGTCATTGTAAAAATATAACATTGTTGATCCATAAATAATTAACAAATACATCTCTGAAAGCAACAGTCCCCGACCCAAGAGGTTTCTAGATCCAATACTGCAAACTTTCCCCCTCAACTCATTTAAATTTCAGACTGATGGGATTGGAATCTGCTGAGCCGATGTGCTGTCAAAATCCTGCAGTGCCTCCTGGTGGATGTGGTAGTGCATAGCCACGTAGCTTTTGGCAAAGGCTGTGGTTTGAGAATTGACAGGTTGAAGACTGTTAGGGGAGCTTGGTCCCGCAGAAGGACTGCTGTTGTAAATGCTGTAGTAGGGTTCAATGCGAGTGTTGATGGGTGTAGATGTACTTGGGGGTCTGGGTTTGCGTCCAGCAGTGGCACAGGGGCTAGGCATGCTGTCCCTGGAGTGACTTGGCCCACAAGCCTGGTCCACCAGCCTCCTCTGGGGCTTTGGTGAGAGCATGTAGGCTGAGTTTGTCTCGTGATGCGAAGACTTGTTACGGTTGACCTCCAGACTTCCTTTACCCATGGCGTGCAGCCTTGTCTTGTGCTTGCAACACAGAAAACCTAAGGCTAGCCACTGGAGGCAGCAAAGCACTCGTCGACGGAGCCCTGCGCTGTTGCGAGAGTACACAAACGGGTTGATGCCAGATTTCAGAAAGATTAGAGCAAATCCACAGAGCTCAAATTGGTAGTGGACGAAACTGCTCTCTGGAGACACCATATCCTGCGCCAAGGATATCCCCAGTGGTAGACAACACAACAACACAGAAATTACAATGACTATGCAGGTCACCACAGCCTTTGAATCCTTGGCTGTGGCCAGGTTTACTGAGGTGACCAATTGGCAGCAGGTTGCTCCTGTGGCTGCCCCAGGAACCAGTGGTTGGTTGGTTCTGGTGAAGGGGTGAGTTTGGACATGTTGGAGCTTGTTGTATGGTTGGTTACGGTAAAGGGAGGGCACTTGTACTGTACACTGCATACCCTCAAAACCAGCAGCAATTAATGGTTGATGTGAAGGAGCAGGACGAGTTGCGTCCACAGTGATTATGGGACACTTTCGCACCTGTGCATTCTTCCTCAGCGCCTGAGCAATCATTACATATGAGATGGATACCACACCTACACAGAACGCAAAGTCTGCAATGTAGACATACAGCACCATCTTGGCCCTGTCACCAGCAATTCCAAAGTGTGGCAAACAGGGTCCAGAGCTTTTGGGATATGCTCTCAAAGTCACCAATGCTGCCAGTGTGAAACTGGTTGTCCACAACAAAGCAGTGAGGGCAAGAATACTTGGGAAAGAGGCTGAACGGTTTGGCTGCTGACCCAGAACCATGCGAAGGCGATGCAGGGCAATCACAGCCACCGTCTCCAGCGACATGATGATGAAGCCTGAGCTGGTAAGGTGGAACGCGAAACAGAATCCCTTGGACACTCCACCACCACTGTCTCCGGCATCCAAAAAGAGTACCAGTGCAAACATGGGTGCAGTGACACAACAAATGAACAGATCACAGAAGGACAGGTTCAGGATCATAAAGTCAAAGTTGGTGCGAAATTTGCGGAAAGCTGGGTCGAAGAAGGACAAGAAGACCACCAAGTTCCCATAAGAGCCAAGGCAGAAGATTAGAACCAAGAGGAGGGAGCATGACGCCAGAGTAGCCGTGTGGATCAAGGCCCAGCTGCTCGTCGAGGCAGACTGACTCTGGGAGCTGTTGAAACTCAGAGGCTTCCCAAACTCTGCCAGGTCTAAAGGCCAAGCAGTGATGTTCATCGTACACATAGGGATGTAGAGAGTTCACAGCCTCAAAGTGTTGCCCATCGGAGTTTTTTAAGACACCCCAAACCAAGCTATATCCCCCATTGTGTAGCTGATTCGTGGGAAATCCTCCCGATATCTGCACAAGGAAATAGAAACACTGATTTGAGAACAGTCGGTCAGTGATGATCAATGCCTCACGCAATTAATTCCTTGCCTTTTCGTTTGATCTGTGATACCATGTAAATCAAGGTAACACTATTAGTATTGTTAAGGAACAGAACAGATTGATGCACCCTCCAACATTTAAAGCGTTTCGATTAAGATGAAAAGACATCATGTCTGCAACAATTTGTCTGATATCTCTGAAAGCTCTTCGATCCACTGATAACGACGAAATAACTGCAGTTGAATGTGCTTTGATTATGAAATAGAACAAATAATGCACCTAACCACACGTTTGAAAGATTAAAGATTCAACATCAACGTTATAAAATAAGCGTCTGCTGTGCGTATTAAAACCTTGCGGGTTGTGTAGTTTGGCAGGACAACAAAGCAATAACAAATAATTTCTTACCAGGTTTTCTGGGCGAAAGCCATTTTTTACGACGACGCGTTTTCCTCATTTGTATGAATCTTCAAAGCGCACGGACGATTCGAGCAGCTTGTTTTCGAGAACGAGCATCACAGCTTACGATGGGAAAGAAAAAGCAGTGAATTTATGCGCAGAAGGAGAGTGGGCGCGCCTCACTGGAATCATATTGAGAGCCGTGAATGGACAGCAGGCGCGTGCCCGTGAATGAAGAGCTCGCTCAGTCCAAACGCACACAGTAGATTTTTTTTAACATTTCATTAATTATGTATCGATTACATCATTTTACATCGGAAGCAAATGTGTTTATATGTATAATGAATTTCCTAGATTGTATGTGAGTCAAAGTAGAGTGGGTGGCGAATCTTCTATGGTGGCAAGTATGGATTGGTTAATTAAAATAAAATAAACACGGAGAACGCTTTATTAACAAACCGAAAATAATATGGAGCTAATTTGCTGAATATGCGGGTATTGAAGGTACATTTACCATTGTAAAAGTAAGATCCGTCTTAAAACATTTAACCATTTGGAAAACAAATTGAAATGATAAAAAAGTTGGCACTGTAAAAACTATATTTAAAAGATTATGGTATAAAATGTATTTACATACATGCATACGTTCAATAATTTGTTTTAATTCTTCAATTTTCCCAATGGTAAATGTTTTTATTAAACCTTTCTGGTGCCTTTTATTTAAATATGTAGTTTTGTTTTTGAACGTTCTGCAGAGCACATGCCTAAAGCAATAAAAGTTCCAGTACGGTTTAATACATAAAAAAAGAATAGTTTTTAATCCACATTTTTTCAATCCCATGATGAAATGAAGAAGGCTACGTTTAAACACATAACAGATGCATCGTACACCCATACTCACATTTATATTGTTTAGTAAATACTTTAAAAAAATGTTTTAGAGTGTGTTTACAATCAGAAAGCTATTTTTGATGTACAACCCAAGGGTTTTGGGTGGGGGCTAGCCTAGCTGGGGCCTTAAGTAGACAGTATACAGTATATATATATATATATATATATATATATATACATACATACAATACAATATACAACACCCTATACAACATTAATTATAACAATGAGGCACTTGTAATAAATAGTGTGCAAAGGGTGTACTGTAAACTGTGCAATACCCTAGCTTATTGACTGGTGTATTGTTTTTCATTTGTTTTTCTCTGTGTGTGAAGGGGGTGGTGTTCACAGTTCAGAAGTGGAGTGAGGGTAGGGCCGGGAGACTGTTGCGTTTCCTAACAGCCTGGTGGTCAAAGCTGTCCTTTAGTCTGCTGGTCCTGGCCTGTAAACTCCTCAGCCTCCTCCCTGATAACAGTAGACTGAAGAAGTTGTTTGTGGGGTGGGAGGTATCACTTAAAATGTTGAGGCGGGTGTTGTAGACATCTTGGAGGGTTGGGAGCGAGACACCAACAATCTTCTCAGCTGCTCTCGCAATACGTTGCAGAGTCTTGTGATGCAGCTGGTCAGGATGCTCTCAATAGTGCCTCTGTAGAAGACGCACATGATGAGTGGGGAGGCACCTGTTCTTCTCAGCTTGCAGAGAAAGTAGAGATGCTGTTGTGCTTTCTTCACCATTGCTGTGGTGTTGTTGGTCCAATAGAGATCCTCTGAGATGTGCACCCCCAGGAACTTAGTCCTGCTCACCCTCTCCACAGCTGCTCCGTTGATGGTCAATCTTTTTTGTTTTCTTTACATTCATTGTTTTTTTCTCACCACCTGGCCAGGTGGTTCACTTCACTCCTGTAGTTTGTAGCATCTCTGTTGCTGATGAGATCTACTACAGTTGTATCATCTGCAAACTTGATGAAGAGGTTAGAGCTGTGTGATGGTGTCTAGTTGTGGGTCAACAGGGTAAAGAACAGGGGGCTTAGCATACATCCTTGGGGAGCCCCTGTGTTCAAGATGATGGTGCTGGATATGTTTCTGCCAACCCGAACAACCTGTTTGCTGCCAGTTAGTAAGTTAGCTATCACTTATCACTAAAAATCTGAATTTTTCCTACGAAAAGTATGATGAATAGAAAAGCCTATGTGTACACCCTCAGATAAGCTGAATTTAATAACAACTTAAGAAAGCCGCTTTCATCTTTATCACTCTTTATTACAAACTACTTGACAAATTTTTATAAAAGTCCATTAAAGAAAATAATGCCTTTTTTATTGGTTAAGGATATTCTACATATCATCTATGGTGTATGATTTATTGACATGGCATAAATAATATTTAAGAAACTCTTGATGTTCACACAAATGTTAAACACATTTAAAACAGTGATAAATAAAGACACTAAATCAATTAAAGATCAGAAAATCTTTAAAAGTCTTGCTTACATCAAAACAACACTTGAATTAATGCAAAAAAGATAATGCAAAACACAAAAAACAAACTCTACAGACCTAGACTAGAGACCTCAGAAAAAAGAAAGACATGACGTGCAAAGGAGGGGGGACTTATATTTTGTAACAGCTTTCATTGTGATGTTTTCTCTAGTGGTTTTTCATTCATGCAGGCTTACATAACTGTTCAAAATTCTCACCTTCTGAACGAGAGGGGGAAAATCTACAGAGAAGAGGTAAAGAAATGTGTACTTTAAAAACCATCCCACCTAACCATTTGACACGTTTTATGCTACAAATGTATTCTTACAAAATGTTTTATTATTTTACATTAAATATGCAAAGCAGTGCAGAAAACTGCTCTATGTTATTCTACCAAAACCAAAATTGCATTCAAACAATTAAAAAAAAAAAGAAGAAAAAAGAACTGTATAACAACATTCAGAAAGATGGTCATTCGTTCCAGTTCACCTTAAATATTAAGTGTATTAAAACATTTAAAATTGAGTTTAAATCTATGACCTAGGTATCTAACAACTAAAAGCAATATACCCTCTAATAATCCTTTTACAACACAAATTCAAGTTTCAAACTTTTTTGGCTTTGTCTTTCATTCAAGGTAAAGTGAGTTTGGCGTCCCCTTTCCCCACCAAGTGACGTCTCTGAAAAACAGAACAGAAATGATTAAAAGATGGGATCATAAGATCACCCACACCAACAGAATGGATGTGATTAAGTACACTTTGAAGTCGAGTGAAGATTTGAAATATTACAGTTTCCCTGTTTAGTATTACTAAGTTTAAAGAACAAAAATAAACAAACTTTTAAACTGTGCAAAATTTGCCCACATAGTCAATTTAACAAGCTGACACATTGCATCCAATCGGTGAAAGGAAAAACATGACAAAATAATTAAAGCAAATATGTCCATCACAACTTCTGAAGTCTATATGAATTTAATATTATGGAAAATGATTAATTTCTCTAATTTTAGGTGTAAATACATAAAGATGATCAAGTTTAGTAGAAAATAAATAAATACAATTATACAATTATTTATAATTTGTACATCGTACATTCAATGACAAAGATAAAATTAACAGTAATTTTAGTGATAGTAATTATTAATAATAAATAAACAAAATTATTCAGCTATATTACTGTGCATAATATTTCACAGGCATACTATTTAAATGGCTATGAACAAAAAATACTGAAAAGGTGAAAGAAGGTGAAAATTGTTAATGATTTAACCAATCAATGGATATGTAAAAATATAAAAATGTTATTTTTTTTTTTGTTGTTGCTGTTTGAAAAAAACTGAATCTGCCAAAAGGATTTTTTTATAGTTAATGCTGGTTAAAGTAAAAATAATAATAACAATTAAAGATTGGATTCGGTTGTAATAGTGCCCCTGATCATGTAGGCAGAACACAGCGATGCACATGTTTGAGAGGGATCCAAACCTAAGCATAGTAGCAGGGGGAGACTAGCAGGTCCGTGAGCAGCAGCAGCTGGTCTTCGGTGAACTTCTGCTTGTGCTCCTGCCAGTTATCATGATGAGTACGACGGAAATCCGACAGGGTTTTCTTCACAGTCATCTAGACAGTGAACAAATGTGTTTGAATAGAATTACTCAAAAGCTTGTGAGTCACGCTTCATTTAAATTTCTGCTTTGATCTAGTGATGGAGGGTGCTAAAAAGACTGATGGATCTGCAAGACTGCTAAATGAACAATTTGTTTCAATGCTGTAAAAAGGAGGTCATACAAGAAAACTGACAATTTTAACTACTCAAAATAATCAAATAGCCGCTACATTGCTTTTTTGATATTCTTTCATGTGACAGTGGTGGTGGTGGACACTGGGGGGCAGTGTTAAGGGGTGTGGTTGAGGTTTAGATAGTGGAGATTTTAAAAGACGGATTTTCAAACATGTGGCCTCTTTCTCAGTTATTTCAATGAATTTGAATATGAAAAGTGAGCCGCCTTCCCTCTATTTATTCTTCTTGCGTTTCTCTTTTTATGTATTTGTACTGTCCTTTTTATTATACATCTCCTTAAACAACATATATGTTTTTGAGACATTGTCTTGTGAAGGTTTTCATCCGGTTTTTATATTGTAATAAGACACACATCCCGGTGCGCATTTATTTTGGACTACAAGAATGGTTGGTTATTGAATGGGAAAAGGGGGAATGCTGCTCATCATTATTATTGTATTTCACACTTTGTTGTCAAAGCTGACTTGGATGTCCCAGTGTTGTTTGTTTGTGCTTGTTATTGTTGTTGCCTCAACAAACAAACTGTAGTGGAGAACACACAATTTTTTGTCAATACAATCGTCAAATGCAGGATTTAAGTCACCTTGCCTGTAGGGTTGCTAAGAGGGTGGGCAACCACTACAGTGCTTTAAATAACTGAAATGTAACTGAATTTAATTCCTTTTCCTTAAAAGTTCTAAAATCTAAAGAAGGCGTTGTGAACACTTTAGGCACAAATCATTGGTAGATGTTCGGCAACCAGATAAATACAAATGACAAACAAGTGTTTTTGTTAGTTTGTTAACCTTTTGTTGGTGCCAACCAACTTGCGAGACATGGTCATCAGTTATCTCCTCAAAGTTTGAAGTCTATCAGTGACAAATACAGCACAAAAATAACTGAGATTTCTTGTGTAACACAGATAAATACAAAGTGGTTTAAAAAGAATGACATAACTTTGAAAATCGAGGACTGCAAAGAAGAAAAGGAGAGCTAGGATTGTCCTGTCGTCGATTTCAGGAAACTCTGAAGTTTGTTAAGTATTCTTTTCATTGATTGATTAATTAATTACCCAAGGTTCCATCAGGTTTTTTAATTAAATGCAGTTGTGCTATTCTTTTTTTAATCACTTTGAAGTTTTGAAGTATTCCAGTAAGACACTGTTGGGAAAAGCGTATCCTTAATTAGTTAACACAAAACGTGCTTTAGTTCACATATTTGTTGTAGAGCAAATATTATATTCATGTAAAATTAATTTATAAAACCATACTGTATCGAACAGTCAAGGATCATTAGCTAACCATTGGCTCAAATGTGTTTTTAAGAAATTATATATTTTTTCCATCTTTGCAGACTGTCTTCAAAAGTCTAGCTCTAAAGAATGAATGCCCCTGATGTCCTGATGTTTGTGACGTACCTCTATAGGCTGTGTGTCATTGAGATGTTTACTCAGATTCATGAGGATCTGGGGCATCCACGTGGGGACATCATATGGGCTGGACAGGATGCAAGCACTCAGACCTAACACCCCTGCGTGTCTCCGCACTAGGTCTGCTCATGCAGAAAAAAATTGCCATTTGTAATAAAAATGTATCATAGTAAATCAGGTATATTCTTCTATGTGATGAGATTTCCACATTTACTGACTCCAAAGCCAATCATTACAAACTCATTTATTTACAATTAAAGCCAGATTTTTTAATGTATCAACTAAAATATATTCAACACCATCACTTGTAAGTATTGAAAAATGGAATGCAATTGTATAACTAAATAATCTGAAAAGGGAGAGAGAGAGCGATGGAAGGATTTTGTGTTTTGCAGCAGATTTTTTTTCATTTACAAAAAGTGGATGAGGGCCAAAGATTTAACCAGGGGTGTGAATGCTCTGGAGAGCTTTTTACCTGCTGATGGAATTGTGTCCACCACGGAGCCCAGCACTCGCCTCTTGCGTTTGGGCAGACGAATCTTGCTCAAGGTCTCAAAATGTGTCTGCATGCTGTCATCAATGCTCAGAAAATTACACTGCAGGAATCCACTTAGAGTGGTGGCAGCCATTTCCCTCACCTACAAACACAGAGAGAAGGAAGGAACAATTACATACAACTGTTTCTGTTCAGAATAGAATTTGGGGTTCAGACAATTTCCTGTTTTACATCATCTTCTAGATCATAGCAATACAAGTGTTCTCGTATAAGAATAAGAATATGAAAAGAAGCATGCAATCTACCCTCCAGAAAAAAAATTTCTGTTCCAGTATAGAGTAGACATGGATTGTTACATAAAATAAGAGATTATTACTGAGCAAGGACATGCTAAACATCTAGATAACCATCCTTGTTGGGAATCCATGTAAGTTATGTATTAGAATATAAATTAGACACTGAAAAAGTAAATAAATCATACGAGCGACCAAATCAATCTTCTGCACTGACAAGGAAACTGTCCCCTGTATGTTCTGCTCTTGACCTTGACACTCAAGTTTTGATTGGCTCACACTAATCAACCTCCTCCTGTCTTTTCTACCCTAGCACGCATCAGGTTTTATACAACATTTAAAGTGATCTGATTTACCAGGCTGCGTGAAAAAAGTGTATTTATTTCCACCCATAACCCTATTTTCATCCCCCTTTAGCCTCTTCACTCTGTTTGCCATCCTATCCTCTCTGGATATTTGAATACCCATCTCCATGGAAACACAATGCTGCTGCAGCTGAGAGTTTCTATGGCAACTGGAGGAGAATGGAGAGCCAGGCAGAGAGCGAGCAAGAGAGATTAAAAAAACACACAAGAGCACTACATCACTGAATGGGAGCATGGAGAAAAGACAGTTTCAGAAAAGCGGCTTACGTAATTGGCTTCCACACATTTAACCTTAGCGATTCTACTTGAAGAAACGAAATAACAGAAGGTCATGCTTATTCGTGGTTACATCCACGTAGATCTTTGCTTTTGACGATTCCAAATACGCTCATACCGCAGATGTATTCTTGAAAGACAAGCATTAAAGATCAGCTTGGTTATGAGAGTGAAAAAATATATGAGAGGTCCAAATTTGCTTTTATAGACGTTTTACATATAGATTATTATAAAAGAGCACATCTTTATAAAGGTTGGATAGCAAAAGACATTTTCTTATTTTTCCCAGGAAAATTTTATAAAGTAATATTTTCAAAAATTATTTTGAAAAATTATCTTATACAATTTAGTAAACAATTATTTTAATTAAAATATGCTTTATCCAGTTATTAAAAAAACTTAAATGAAATCCTATCAGGCTCAGTCTTTTACATTTAAAACAAAAGTGAAGTGGCAATGTTCACAAATATTCAGAAACATTTGATTAACATTCATATCAAACATGAGGAAACAATGAATTCTCTCTTTTTTTAAATTTAAAAATTTGCTGCTCCAATTAAATTCATTGCTGCTCCAATTGTGGGCGCAATTATTGAGAGAAGATGAAAAATATATCTAGTAACAAATAGCTTCCCAAGTTTTGCAGCTTAGATTTTAGTTTAGTCTTAAATTTAATCTTTCTTGGCTTTCTCTAAAAACTGAAGTCAACATTAAATAAAAGTAAAAAGAAGGTTTGAAACCAGAGATACACAATTCTACCACACTCCATACAGTATAGATGATAATAATACTGGTGACCATCCGTGTGTGATTTCAAGCATACCATGATCAGCTTAAATTCCCTAAACAATAAAAAACATAATTATGTTCTGTAATCTAGACATCATAATAGAAGGAAAATATGAATTATAAAGTAAAAGAAATAGTAACATAATTATATTTAATTTCCCAGTCATGGGTTGCGGCTGGAAGGGCATCCGCCACGTAAAACATTTGCCAGAGAGTTGGCGGTTCATTCCGCTGTGGTGACCCCGAAAGGGAAGAAAGCCGACATGAAGATGAATGAATGAATGAATTATATTTAAAAAGTAACATTAAGTATGTTTGAAGAAAAAGGAAGATTATTTAATACTTCTAAGAGCTTAACATAATTTATATTATTTTTTCATATCAATTATACAGCTACTGATGTTTAGATTACAGAGCATAAATATGTTTTTTATTGTTTAGGGAACTTAAGTAAGCCATGGGATGTTTGAAATCACACACAGTGTGAAGTTGTAACAAAAAATGTGTATTAACTTGCATACTTGTTGCTTGAACAAATGTAATAAATAGAGTGCTTTCTGGATGAAATGTGATATTGTGATGTTATTTTATTTTTAAATTTTAATAAATTAGGTGGTGACATGCCCACAAATACCTTCTTGGCCTCAATCTATTGGTCTTGAAAACAACTGACCATGCTTGTTTTGTAAATGTCACATCTAACTTGCTGCAAAAAAAAAAAAAAAACATTTAGAAAACTTAATATAAATTACATTTGATTTGAATTACTCCCAACAGTTTAATATGAGCATTGAATACATTGTGGCTGGGGACTGGGCAGTTTTTAGTCTATGTGACATCATGTCAATAATTGAAAGATTAATATTAATAATAATGCAAAAAAGGTTAATATTTCCCAAGATTAATATTTAGTATGTATGAAGAAAAAGTAAGATGATTTAATACTTTTAATACTTAATACCAGTCTTGCCATCTGATTCATTTCCCCTGCAGAAATATAAAAAGCCATGTATAACTCCTGAGTCTGAAATAGTAAGTTTCATCTCATTCATCTGCATTCAGAGTGCGTTCAGTCACACACCTCCAGTTGTTCATCCTCCAGCAGACGTAGGACCAGTGCTCGTACGTCACGGATGACCTTGACATCACTCAGGAAAGTGAAGAGATTGTAGAAAACCATAATCTGCGTATAGGTGAGAACAGTGTAACGGGCATGCCACGAGCTGCTCCTGGAGATCTGAAACAAACAGTGCCATCAGCTGGTCATGCCACACATCACATATGACTCATCCTTGATCTGGTGTGTGTGTGTGTGTGTGTGTGTGTGCGTGTGTGTGTGGGTGTGTGCGTGTGTGTGCGCGTGTGTGTGTGGAAAAGTTAGAATCAGAATAAACAGTCACCTCTTCAAGAGCTCTGAGGACCGGTGGGATCTGCTCTGAGTAGAGTAGCCCCTGGGACATCAGAGACAAACACGTCTTGGCATCAGTCTTCATCTCATCATAGCTGTCATCATTCTCTACAGGAGCGATCTATTAATCGTGAAAGAGCAGATATCTCAAAGGTCAGACTAATAGTATTTTTTGTGACACAGAGAATAAACTGTGTTTTAGGGTTCTACTCCCTTCAACCTTCACATTGAAAAACTTTACAGATGTTTACAAATATTTTACAAATAATATTTTTTATAAATAGATATTTTTTATATATAAAACTGTGAAACTTTCCAGTTCCTGACCACAATGTAATTCTAGTTCAGATTAAACCTTAGAGAGTAGTTAAATATAGAATTTAATGAAAATATATGCTTTATATTTACAATTATATATTATATTTAGACAAATATTATTTACTTTAATTTTTCTAAAAGTTTTGTTTTTGTTGACTTCATCAAAACAAGCAAGGACAGTTGTTGACAAGTCCAATAAAGTAAGGCCAAGAAGGTAAATGTGGGTGTGCCATCAGTCAATAACTGGTGCTAGAGGTGGCATGATGCAAGTTGGGATTTGTAAAAAAAACAAAAAAACACCTAACCATGAATAATCAATACAAAATTAAAATAAATAAAAACATAAAACCCCAAACCAACAACTCAAACCCTCATTTTGCTTGTTTTCAAACTCTTATTTTGGAAAATGCATGAACTGGAACTAAAAAAACAATCAAGTTAACACAAAGTGTTAACAGCACGATCCTCAAATGGTAAACTGAATAATAAATATATTTACTTTGAAGAGGAGAGGAAGTAGCTGAAGCTGCTCTTGAACCGCTGAAGAAAAGGAACGGCCAGCACTGGTCATCAGCCACTTCAACACTGTAAAAAAGTGAAAATAATTGCACTAAGTAAAAAAAATAATAAATATCATAAAACGTGACATTACATTGAAACATCACTTTATTTCCTGTAGTTTAAACCACTAGAGCAGGGGTCTCTGCCCCAGAGCCCTGCACATATTTGGTTCAACTATCATGAAACACACCTGTGGCACTAATTAGGGTCTGATTTTCTGAAGCTAGAGTAGTATGCATACTACAACAGGGTTGCAACAGGGCTGCAGCCCTCCAGGACCAGGTTTGCAAGAGAGTGGCAGATGATTTACAAGTTTTTCAGCTAATCTCATAGCGTGTGATCCTTTGGTGCCCTTAATTCCAGCTAGTTTTATCTGACTTACTTTGCTTCTCCAACATTACTGGAAAGTGATGCACTGGTTATGCCCACTATAAACCTCTTACTTTCATCATAAACCTATGGGTGACATCAATAACACTACATCCATGTTTTAAACAGTCGATGTCTGAAGCGCATCTACTTCTCCGCATTACATTTCACAAGCAATCCTATGTAAAATGCAAGTCAAATTTGGTCTGGCTACACAAAATACAAACCTGTTTTGAGTAATTTGATGGCTTGTGTCCTCTCATCTTGATCTTCTGTGTTGTCCTCCAGTATATGGTTCGAGATTTCCTCCTCACCCTCAGTTAAGGGTTTGAGACGTATCAAGATGCGCTTTGTGAACTCTCCGATTCGTGGAGATGTGGTAGGCTGAGTGTGAGGTAGGTTCACATCGATCATGAAGATGTAGGTAAGAACACTGAGGACAAGGGGGAGAAGTCTGAGTGTAGTGTAATTGAAAATACTGAATGCAGCATTATTTTTGTGATCATGTACACACCTCCCGATGCGTTCTCGTACGTTCTTGTAGACCTGAGTAAGTTTGGGCTCCAGATATTGAAGTAACCTGTGAAGCAGCTCTGGGACTCTCCATTGTTGCTGAGCAAGTCCTCCCTGCAGCACATACAAACGGCTGCAGGAGAGAAATACAAGAGTCCCTTTAAACACAGTGGGTGTCACTAATAAATGAATAATCTGAATAGCAGAATTTGAAGGAATCCAGTATTTAGAGATCTAGAGGGTTGAGAGGCTGAGGGGTGTACACCAGTGATGCGCGACTCGACCCGAAATGGCGGGTCACCCACGGTTAAGAGTCATCCAAAAACATTTTTAATGATATTCGGTCGCGGCCGTTTGGGTCACTTGAAATAAAGATGACAATTAAACCATTCTAATTTTTATAGTACTAGACAATTTTCAATGAATTACATAGGCCTACACTTTATTATACCACGATCAAGCTCGACTATGCAGCTCCCTGCTTCAAATACAACAGACACTACAAAGAAAAGCAAGTTCACGTGTGTTCTCTCACATCTCATAAGTCTCTTGTAGTTATGTATCTCTGCCCTAACCTGCTAATAATGTTAACCAAGCAGGGTCGAAACATAAACATTGCATTCATCAAAAATATTATGCATCTAGACAGCTGAAATGGAACTGCCTGCTCTCCACGTTAGCGAGCGCACCATTTGAAATAAATGCATGCGGGTCAGGAAGTGGGTCGGGTACAACATTTTCTTGATTTTTTTGCTGTCCGACTTGCAGGGGTGTTCGTTGAAAACGTTGTTCGGGTTTGGGTCGTTTATACATTGACTTGAGCATCACTGGTGTACATACACCAATTTTTATTTAATTTTATTATTATTCATCTTATTAAAAAAATATCTTGCATTACATAAAAAAATTTAGCTATGTCATACCAGGCATCCACAAAAGATCCTCCCTCTCCAGTGACGGGAGACTCCATCAGCATCTCAAAGAGCCAGTGCAGTTTTCGTGGGTCTCGGCTCTCCTGCATAACACAAGAGGAAGCACACAGATCCAAACGTTAACTTTCTGTCAGCAGTGATAGTAACTTTGAGAATTGTAGCGAGGAGTAGAGCCGTGGTGATGGATCAGCATGTACACTGCAAAAAATGCACTCTTGGAACAAGAAAAAAAAACCTCAAATAAAGTTAAACTCTTCCTATAGCAAGCAAAAAAATCTGCCAATGGGGTAAGCAAATTTGACTTGGCAAGATTTCTTAAAATTAGAAAAAAATTCTAGCTGATAAATAGACAAAAACTCTCAAAACAAGACTTTACAAATTGTAAAACTGCACTGAAACTAGAATATTTCAACTTGTATCTAGTCTCTAGGGGTCTTAAAACTAGACAATCTGTCTTTAAACTAGGACGTTTTCTCTTTTATTTAAGACTAACTTAGAAAATGTAGTATTTAAATAAGTATATACGACCTTAAATTAAGAAAGTTTGTGCTTAATTTTAGTTCTTAAAGTAGAATATGGGTTCTTAAAACTAGAAATTCTAGCTTACAATTTTAAATAATTTTATTATTTATTATTTAGGCCTATTGATGCATTTTCAGATAGTACAGTTCTGATATGAGAGCGGAAGAACACTTAGTAGAGCTCTGGGGAGAAGATCAGCTACGCTATCAGTGCTGACAACTTAATTTGGTTCTGATAAGCTATATAAAACTAAAAGAAAACATTCTAATTTTAAGACAGATTGTCTTGTTTAAAGACCACTAGTGACTAGAAACAAGTTGGAATATTCTAGTTTCAATGCATTTTTACAGCTTGGAAAGACTTGTTTTGAGAGTTTTTGTATTTTTTTTTAAGATCCAACAGCTTATGTTACCAGCTAGAAGTTTTTGCTAATTTTAAGAATTCTTGCCAACTCAAATTTGCTTACCCCATTAGCAGAATCTTTTGCTTGATCTAGGAAGAGTTCATCTATATTTTAGATTTCAAGAGTGCTTTTTTGAAGTACAGATCTCTTCCATCAAAGTTAGTACACAACTGGATGGGGTGTTAAGGTTTGGGGTATTGATGATTTATTTACGGTGTAGATAGTTTTTCTTATTTTTTTTCACAAACATTTGAATCTTATTTCAAGAAATCAAATGTTCTTACCTTTACTTGATCTAGACTAATACTAGATATATGATTTTTTTCTTGTTCCAAGATGCATGCTTTTTACCAGTATTTAATATTGATTTCTTAAAATAAAATATCAATAACATTCTTGATATAAGAATATGTTGAGTCAAAAATTCTTGTTTTAAGATTCTTGTTTTAAGAACAGTGGCAAAATCGGCAACTTGTTTCACATAGTTTCTTAATTCAAGAACATAAATGACCAGAATAAGATTTTTTTTCTCCTCAAGAAAATATAAGTGTTATTTTCTCAAAATAAGCAAAGTAATCTATACCCAAAAGGTTTAAATTAGAAAATTGTTCCAAAAATAAGAAAATCAAGATTTTCAATCTAATTTCAAGCATTTTCAGCTTTGCTTAAAGTTAATTTTTTTGCAGCGTAAAAAGTTATTGCAGATACAGGAAAACTGAATGAAAGAGCAATGTATATTGTCATTGATCTTTAGAAAACAAAACAGCTAGCTTTAAATGTAATGCTTTGACAATATTGACATTCTTTATCATGATACAAGTTTTCAAACATTAACAATAATACTTTTCCATTCTTTTTAAAAATGGTGATGAATGCCATTGACCTAATTGTTTATCTCTTCATACCATGTCAACAACAGAGGCTATCTTCATGGCAAATACATCTTATACTTTTGAAATACGCAGTATAAATTTCATAAAAATTTCTGAAATGGATGAACAGAAGTTTTTTTTTTGTTTAAAATCCAATAAGTACGAATAATAATAAAATCTAATATATACTTTATTATAAAAAAAGCTTTAAGATAATGTCCTTCATAATATCATTTTTTAATTTATTAAAATTAATTTATTAATTTATGCCTTTGACAGGGTGAACATGGAGGTGGTTCTTCTCCTTAAAGAAGAAATCCTGTGTGACTTTTGAATGACCAAAGCAGCATCCAGCAAAAGCAGCTTTGTCCAACCTAATCTTCAATTATATGAATTATCTATTTCGAATCTCAGACTGGATTTTGTATAGGGTCCAATTTACTATTTGCATATCACTAACCCAACTAAACTGAATAAATAAACTCAAATAATTTTTTCAAGTATTTTTCAGACAGCACAATCATGATCAAGAATCCTTACACAGGCAGTGGCAATGCAAGTCCCCCAGTCTCCATATGTCTCTATGGTGATGTTTGATAGAGCTTTACGGAGAAGTGGGCACAGAAGAGCCCACAGTTTTTCCACCTGCAATACACACAAAAAAACCCTCCAAAATGACATTTATCCCTAATCTCTTGAGCTGTCAGTCCTTTATGAGAATCCTTATAGGTCTGCAGACAAGGACAGACATACGAGTAAATACCTTGCTGTAGCTCCAGTGTTTGGAGCCCCTGATGAGTCCAGAGATGATCTCGGCTACACAGCGCTGTCTGCTCTCCTGGGAGTCTGAAACCAAGCGCTCCATATGAGGCTTCAGCAGCGGCAGGAAGGCATCATCAAAATTCCGGAAAAGACCCTTTAATTACAAGATATTTCAAGAGTTTAGCATCTTCAGTAAACGTTTCTTTTGTCTTTTATAAACGATATGTGGATATAGTCTCACCTTAAAGAGGCAAAACCGCCGAGGGCTGAATTTATCTTTCCCCTTCCGGTCCTCCAGAGATAAATACTGGATGAACTGGTCTATGAACAGCTGGTCTGAGAAATGGTCGTAGATGATTCGTTCACTCTTAAATAAAAAACAAACAAAGAAGTTAAATGTATTTATACAGTTATTGTAGTCTATAACTTTTTTTGCAGTAACTTCAAATTAGTTTTACAAGAGAGTGATCTAATGCAGGTTTATGGAATCTGGAATATTTCTTAAAGGAAAAGGATTTTAAGGAATATTAACAATATTTAATGGACACTTTGACAGGAAATAAATGATTAGTTGATAATTAATGAACAACCAAATTTTTTTATTAATGAAAAAATGAAATGAAATTATCTTTTTTTTAATTAGGAAGAATTAGTTTTATTTGTTCATGCATTTAATAGGTTGAAAGTGTAGCAGTTCTGCTATTTGCATGATTTTAAGATTTATGCATCTCGGTGAAAGGTTTGAATATTTGCATACCTCATTCATCTCTTCTCTTGCTTTCCCCTGTTTGGGTTGATCGTTATTCGGAGCGTAGAGCATCAGCTTCCTAAAAACAACACTTATTGATTAGGTAGACAAAAATGGCTAAAGACTGTTATTGTAAGATTAATTTATTTAGGATATAAATGTAAAAATGTGATTATTCTTGTGTAGAATCTAATGTGAGTTGTATTTCACAAAATAGTATGCATTAAAGGAAATTGGTATTCATCAAATTTAAAATAACAACAACAACAACAACAACAACTAAGTATTATGATGTTGAAACTTTTTTGAGAATTAGAATAATAAATACCAAACTCAATAAATGTACAATACAATTAACAATTATATTAACAATATAATTCCCTCCAGCTCTTGGTGTAAGCAAGAACCAATAAAACTCCCTGAGCAACTTCTCTTGCGTATGTACTGCTTCATATTACTCCCACATTTATGATCAGGCAATTAGGAATAGAGTAAAGGAAATAAAACATCAGACCTTTTAAAATGACAGTGCATATGACATTGGCAGCCCACTAAAGGTCTTTCTTGATGCGTTTGGAAGCATTGTATGTGTGTACCGTGGCCATATGGAATATCCCCAGTGTGTTTTCTCAACGAAGCAGCACTCGTCCCAATCCTGCTGGGAGCGTGGCAGCTTGCTGCTGTCGTACTGTAGCCACTGGTTATCAGGCCTGTCTCCTACCTGCAGCGAGCCTTGAGCTGCACCTGATTGAGGAACAGCAAGATGCCACACAAGTCACACATCTTTAATATTCTGAGGTGTCAATTTAGAGTAATTGTAAATGTTTTTTGTCTGTAAAAAACATTGCTGAGCCCATAGAAAAAGAATTTACATCTGTTTGACCTTAAACAGTTTTTTCACCTGCTTCGAGGTCACCGCACTAATAATTAACAGGATCTGATTTATCAATCGATCAATTCAAAATGTATTATTTACTGTACATTTTAAGGAGTTTATAACTTAAAATCCTTGACCGCAATGCTCACTAAAAGTGTGATTAAATATTATGTTAAATTAGAGTACTCACAGGACTCTTTGGTGGCTTTGAGTTCTGATAAGTCGAATGGATTCACAGCCACTTTTTTGTGAGGTCTCTTGAGCTGCTTTAATATCCCAGCTACAGCTGATATTGCAACCTGATGGGCAAAGAGAAACATGGCAGGAAATATTGTAGCATTTCTTTCAGAGACATACAAGAACAGTGGTGAAGTAGGGGAAAAGCAGGCAAACACACATTGCGAACTAAGACTGAGTCATGGTTCAGGCTTTTGATGAAGAAGAGAACTGCAGAAGAAGGTAAGGCGAGATCATCTCTCAGCATCAAAGAGAGGAAACCGATGGACATCTGCTCAAACTTCCAGGGTCTGTCAAATAAACAAGTAAAATGACCAATCAACTCCCCTAAACTGTAGATAGCATCGACAAATCCAAGATAACATATGAGCACATCCTACTTTATTTGCAGCTCTGTTTAAATTTTCCTTTGAGAATAATTTTTTTAATAACACTTACAATAAGATAAAACAAACCAGTTAACATATGTACTGTACACGAGTCAAATTATGTAATACATGAATTACTACCTTAATTAAGGATCAGTTTCTGATTAATAATCAAATCATTTATTACCATTGTGGTAAACTAAAATAATAAAAAATGCTTCAGTAGAAATATAATCACCTAGTAATAACATCATAATCATGAACTTTGGAATTTGTTTGGCAGTTCCAGCTCGCTCACTTCGATCACTAGACGCAGGACTACTAATTATTCTGAAGATTAGTAAATCCACCAGAGGAGGAAGAGCATTCTCATATAGAGCCCCAAAGCTCAGGAACAAACTCCCGGATGTTGTTCGGAGCTCTGCTACGCTCACAAGTTCAAAACTCAATGTTAGGTCTGTTTCTCTGTCTCGTCTGCTCGTTAAGCTTTTTTCCCTCTCCTCCTGCTGTCACCTGTCTGCGTCGCTCCCGCTAATTGATCATCAGCCGCGGCTGATCTCGCTCACTCATTACTCAGGGGTTTTAAGGACCTTGGCCTTCTCTGTTCGTGCCGTGTGTTGTCGCGTCTTCCTATCGCCTCTGTCTGGATCACTGTGTTCCTTTAGCTGCCCAACCTACAGTGAGGATCTGCAGTGACTCGACCCAGACCGCCTCAGCGCTGCCAGCCATCCCTGTACGAGCCGGCGAGCTCACCTCTCCTTCACAGGGAGACCAAGCCTGGTACTTCCTCTGCTTGCGGGAGCGGACCCTGATTGATTCTTTTCCTTTTACTCCCTCCGGAGAGGCGTACCTCTGTTCCTGTTCCCCTCCCTGAAGAAGCCTGAGTTCTCCCTGTTCCATTGAACAGTAGTTTTGTTTTCCTCTTAAATAAAGACTTTTAGTTCTCTCCCCTCGCATTTGGGTCCTTCCTCGAACTGCACGTACCACTCAATTAAAAACATATCTGTTTAATCTAGCATTCAAATAATTGGCTCCTGGGATTTGTCCAAATGAAAATGGTGTCTGAGCACTACAAATATACAAACTGTTGAAAAAACAATGTGGTTCCGTGTGCCTCTCTAACCTATCCCCATCATTTATCTCTCATCCTGCAGCTGATGCCGATCACCTGTTTGCTGTCCATTACATTTTTCTAACCACTGTTTTTAATTTGTTAGTTTCTGTTTTGACTTTGTTTTTGTTGTTGTTTTATTCATGTGCTGACCGACGAACTTTGAGGCTCCCAGGGACCTCACAGAGGGAACTCCTATTTACTCTACCTGATCCTCACGAGGACTTTGTGAAGCTTCTTTGAAAGCAACTGCTAAAAAAGCGCTTTATAAAACAATGATTAATTGATTAATTAATTGTTAATTAATTTATTCACTGACGATGATTCCTATCACCTTATTTTAAATTATATATATTTATACAAACAAATAGAATAAATAGACATACGTTTTTCGGTCGTTGAGGCAGTTCATAAGATCTCCAACTAGCTTCTCGTACTTCCTGTTGGATTGATTGATGAAGAAATACTTCATGTCCATATAAATAAGAAAACTTACAACATACTGTAACTTGTCACACTCACTTTTTGGGGTTTACTTACTGCACAGAGTCTGTGTTTTTCTGTTCCTGTGTTTTTCTTCCCTCTAGTTCCAACTCTTCGCAAGCAGCACCAGGGAACGCTTCTGGATTGTTAGATTTCAGCATTTTTAGAGCTACCTCCACACAACTCTCTGGAATCTGTTGGGAGTTATACCCATAAACACAATATTCACAAAAAATATTTATTAGAATTTGAAATTAAATCCAAATAATTATTTTGAATGATACACTTAATACTCACAGAGTAGTCGACACAGATGGTCTCATACTGCCGATGGATCTTGTCAGCCAGGTCATCAAAAAGCCGTACGATAGAAGGCTTCTCCAAAGACATAGACTCGCTCATTCCAGAGCGCACGATTGCAGGCCATGTTTGAGCGATGCAGTCCCAGTACTGTAGGTTGGCCAGACAAATCCCAGAGGGGCTACCCAACAGGCAGTACAAGGCACCCTTGAGGGACAATAAATCCCTGTTAACTAACAGTTTTGTAAACGTACAAGCAAGACAAAGGGAATCCCATACTTTGAACTGCTGTTGGGTGACATCAGTCCGGTCTGGGTCAAGAAACTCCAGCACCGCAGGGATGAGGTCTCTGCAGCAGAAGTTATATGCTGCCAGAGATGTGAACAGCACATTCTGAGCTCTACACCTCACCTAAAGGAAGAAGATTAATGCTTTAATAATTCCTTAGGTGTATATACTACATATGAAATTGTGTGTTTACTGCCTTGTCTTACCTGGCTGTACCTGCTGGTGGACAGTCGAAGTAAGTCATTAATTAGGTTACGATGGACAATCCTGTAGCAGCAGCCCTCCATGGTCAGATTTCTAAGCTAAGACATCAAGAAACAATAAATGTTGGAAACAAAAAATGTTCATATGTTTGAGATCAATTAGCTAAACTAGCATTCTTAAAAAGTTACTAATTATAAGTTACTTAAAATAAACTAGGTGTCTGTGTTCACTTTCTGGTTTTGTTCACTTTCCAGTCCTGAGTTTTGTTAATACTGTAATGTTGTTGTTTTGTCTTTCACTACCATGTGCTCCCCTGATTGTTCTGTTCATTAAATACAATGTGCAATTGTTTCACACATTGTATTTAAGTTTTAGTTTTCAACCACATTTTTTCTGTCATTGATAACTTTACCTTGTCTGCGGCATGATCTCCTCTCGTTTACTTCCACACCCTTTCATTGATAGTTGTTTTAATTTGTAAATGAATGATTTAAAATACAAGACGTAGCTTTTGTTTCACAAAACTCATTGTTAAAACAAACATCAAGATTTAACATTTTATTGTTGGAAGTCAGTATTAGAGTACTGTCTCCTTAAGAAGGGGTAGAAGTGTGTCTTCACTTTAGAGCCTCGGTTTGCTACAGTTTTTCTTACTATGTTTTGTTTGATCAACAGTACCAAATGTTAAGAAACCTTCTATATGAAGTTCTAGAAAACTGGATTAAAAGTATGTACAACTTGCAGCATCAACCTCCATTGTGGGATTGATTTTGTTACTGCTTGGGTTTATTTGCACAGCAGTAAAAGTACACACAACACAGAGCTCACAATAAATACACTCAGTTTCTGAAATCATTACATTACCAACTACAAAAATGTAGCAAAAATTGTAAATACAGTCTATTCGTGTAAGATACAAAATTACGAATGTAAGATTCGTGTTTGTCAGTATTGTTAGCTACAAACATTTATTTACCTCATGTTGCAGCATGACTCTGTCTATCAGCAGGGCTCTTATGTGTTGCTTACTGCCATGGAGCTAGAAAGAAACTTACAATGATATATATAACAGTAAAAAACTGTTTTTATCTTAATGGTGAGCCTCACTTTATTTTCCATTGACTTCTTTATAAGGTTAAAACTTTTCCATCGGGCATCAAACTCTTGTTTATGAGAGCCTTTAAAGTGGAGCAGGTCATTGATTATCTACAGAAAAAAGGTCAAAGGACTGGTTACATGTATGAATCTTTGGCAGAAGCTATTATTTTGTTTACCCTTATAATCAAGAAGAGCGATTTGGTGTCATCCTCTGTGTGCTCGAGTGTGTGGTCTAAACAGATAAAAAAAAGCATCGATTAATAAACACCTTAATCAATTTGATTTTTTCATTCGTATCCAAAGAAGTTAATACAATGTTGCTTTATGGTACTATACACAATCACATTTTTATAAATGAACATTTATTTATATTCATCAGGAGCTTTGTCAAATATCAAGTTAGATTATGCACAGATTTAGCCAGGTTAACATGGACAATATAACAACATACATGACTACATGACTTACTACATTAGTGTGTTTAGGAAAATCAAAGGACAAAGTACTGAGAAGTAACTTACGTAGAAGAGGTCTAATGACCTTGCAGATGCTCTCTCTGTAGTTTTCCCTAGACAGATCTTAAAAAAAAAAATTATAAATGACCATTATAAATTGAACCTGTCAAGCCTTTATAGTGAAGATAAACATGTTTGGTAGATTCATCAACATTCATTCAAATACACTTTATTTAAATAGTGAAATTCCAAAGTCATGTAATAGGGTAAGGGTTAAAAATCAAATATGTCACAAAATTGTTATAAGATAAAAAGCTATATTACCATACTCTACTCCAGTGTACAGGCTTGTCTCGTACAGCAGAACCATACTGTTGATCCTAAACACAAAGAAAACTAAAAATAAAACTATGTAAAAATATTTTGGCTTTTGTAACCATAAGGCAAGAACACAGTTTTATTATTGGCCAAGATACTTGCTGTAATTAATCTCAAAATATTTAATATGATAGTAACACTGAGATTAACATGTGGAAGATGGCTCTAAAGTCCTTAGTGGTGAAAACACAGTTGTTTTAGTTTCTTTATTTCTGGTGTGCTTTTCTCACATCTCTGGAACTGGTTCTCCTTGCAGAGGAGGCAGAAGGCTACTGGCTCCCAGAAGACAGTTATGAACAATGGACAGACTCTGTAGAACATCCTCCCTGCATTCAGACAAAACCACGTGAACTACTGTAATAACTCTACCATCAAAGCAAATAAAAACAAATCTAAAAATAAGAGAGAAAAAATAATTAGAGAAACCATCATACACAGGTGAATTGTAAGATCCAAATTGCTACTACACCAAAATCCAATTTAGACAATCTCTGATTTGGAGGATTTTAAACGATGATGCTTTTATGTTTCAGAGTAGTGAGTTTGAGCTTTTGATGATGATTGAGCAGTTTCTTGCAAGTTGAATGAAGTTGGACAAGCAAATCGTCTCATGGCTGACCTGTTGATGTCCTGCTCTCCCTGCGTGTGTCTCTGTAGACGCTGAAGTTCAGGGTTCAACAGATGATCCAGAAGCCAGAAAACAAAATCTGTCTCTTCTCTGCTGGGCACATGCCACTGGATATCCAGGTTACGTAGGTCTCCAGGTCGTCCCCAGTCCTGATTCAACAAAGAAAAACTAATGAAAAACTTGTAAGGCCTGGAACACAGTTATTTCCTTGATCAACATTTGTTCCTGTAGTCTAGACAAAATTGTTCTTCAATTAAAACCAAAGAAAAAACAACAACAAGGGGCAAACACTTTGTTTCACTTTCAAGACTATGGGTTAGTGTTCTAAGGAGTCTGGCTTATCAAACATCAAGGACGGTAGAAGAGCAAGCTCTTAAGCAAAACAACAGAAAGTGTGAAAGAGGTCCTGTAATCCATTCGTTTACTCATTCACTACATCTCTTCCTCTTCAGAGACATTTGATTGGATAAAAGTAAATCCCAGGCAAAGGTAAAAATAAACAAACAGCCTGGTAAATTCTTAGAAGCAGCATAGCCGTCAGCGGCGTAGTTGCTAGATAATGATATAGCTATAGTTTGCTGGGGAAAAATATATTAGATTAGCATTAGATTTAAGTTAGGCTAAATTTGTGAGAAACATTAACTTTATCCACATTTTAGATAAAAGAAGAGTGTTTGTAAATGGCATCATTTAGTAATCGTTTCAAATCCACAATGATTAACAATTTTATTTTTGAACATCTTAATTGTGCCATCAAAAAGAAACAACTTACATGTAATCTACATTTACATCTACATTGGGTTATTCTACTAAACCACAACATTTTTTTCTATGGCTCAATTACTATTAACACTAAGTTTATCTTCAGTGTTCAGACAATACATAGTCAAAATGTTTGACACAAGTTTCACCCATACGTTAAAAAAAAACAACAAAAAAAAAACTTTTAAATAGTCTCTTGTGACCCATCAGCGTATGACAATAACAAGCATTATTATCTACAGCATCATATTTCAGGTGTAATACTGAATAGCTGATCATTATGGGGGGCTTAGAGTCTAAATCGGTCATCTCGTTTTCCACTGGACACAAGACTGACCTTGATTGGTAGGTATGCGTCAGTGGCTGGCTGAATGCCTCCAGGCAAGCTGCAGTACTCTCTGGGGTAGATGAGAGATGTGGAGCGCAGGATGTGATAGAGCAGCTTACAGGCTAAACCGTAGCCCTGTTTACACTTCAAGTGTAGAGTCAGCTGAAGAATCTGCACCAGCTGAGTCCTGTAGGGTAACAGCTGATCCCCATCCACACGAACAACCTAGAGATAGAGCAAGAGAAAGTTTTCAATGAGCGGTACTAAATAAAACATTTAAAAGTTTCATAACGTCGAATTTAAGACCTTTTTAAGATTGCAAATTTAATTTAACACCTATGTCATAACACCAAAATCTATACAAAATAATAATATTCTGCATATTAAACAGTTTGCTTCAAATACATTGTTTGAAATCCTAACTATGACTTTTATGTTTTTAAAAGTGTAAAAACAGTAATTTTTACATTTTCTAACAATTAAGATAAGATAAGATAAGATAAGATATTTCTTTATTAATCCCGAAGGAAATTATTTTTCCAGTGCTTATTTAAAAAGATAAATATACAAATACAAAGAAGAAATTTAGAAAAAATAAAATACAAATAAATACAATGTACTATAAAACTAGGATGTACTATAAAAGACAGACATACAATAGAATAAAAATATATAGAAAACTGACAACAGTCGAATTACAGACAGGTGTTGAATTATTGATATTGCAGATATTGCACATATAAGTTATTGCACATGTATGTTATTGCACACAGGATTGGAATTTTTAATTGCACAGTTTATATATTGCAGGACATGATAAGGCTTTGTTGAAGTTGCTGTTATGACAGCACCCGTGTTAAGGGGGAAGAGATATACAGTTTGATTGCCATAGGTATAAATTATGTCCTGTGGCGTTCGGTTTTTAGGAGCTTTTTCTCAATCTTTTTACAACTGTTACAATTACGTTCATATATTTTAGCATTTTTGAGTTTTCTGGCAACCCTAACAATCATTTTTAACATTTTTTAGCATTTAGAAGCATTTTGTCTCTGGCTACCCCAAGCAACAACAAAAGACACAAATCAGATGAAAAAAAAAGACCTCTGAATAGTTATTTAAGACCTAGAACCGACTTTTTAAGGCCTAAAATTTTGCCTTTTAAATTTCACACTTTTTAAGACGCACAAAAACCCTAAAATAGTACCAACAAAGATAATTTTACAAAATATTACTAAAATACGTCTTGCTTTCTGCCATAGTATTAAGAGAGCTTAAGACGCAGCTGTGCATCAGGCGATCTGAGTTGTAGTCCAGATCTCGAGGTTCCTTTCCTCCTGTTCTCTTCCTGTCTGGTTCTACTGTTCCATACAATAAAATAAAAAAAGCTCAGAAATAAGTGTATCCTAGCAAAAAGAAGGTAACTGTGATTTGTCCCCATGTAATTGTTTAATACACCTTTGTCAATACATAAAACATAAAAGTCTGGTACCCTTTTTGCTAACTGTAAAGGATACTATAGTGGATTTTGAATATTGTAAAAAGCAAATCTTTCTCATTTAAAAAAAACACACTCTCTTAATTTCTGCCAAAAATTCCAGGATTGTAGGTAAAAGATTTTCTATTACTAATATCTAGTTTAAAATCAATTACATATACCTATGAAACCGCTTTGATAGAACTACACCAACAAAACTGAAATGGGGTAGAATTTCAGCAAGGTATACCTCAGATAACAGCTGCAGGTTCCACATCAGTTCCTTATCCAGTTCCTCTTCATTTATTACTTCTTCATCTGACAAAAACAATGACATGTTAACAGAAAACTACAGCATTCCAAATACTGACTGTTATTAGAGATTACATGCAGGTGTAACTTACAGGCTGTAATTTGAAATATGACATTGCAGCAGTGAGGAACAAAAAGCTTAAGGGCCTCTGCAGGGTGACACTGAAGGAAAAATGAACGTTTACACCTTTTACAACAGACCGTGTTGAGAAATATAACCAGTTTGGATGCCTGGGCACAGACCTTTGTTGCTGCTCTGCACATGTCCGCAACCATCCGTCCAGCTACGTGAGTCTCGAAGATGTTTGTGGTGGCAAAGTTAAAAGTTTTTCCTAGAGCCACCTGTAACATCGAGGTTAATATATGCTTGAGTATAATCACATACTAATGCCAAAAGCAACTATTAGTTGCACAATCCTAAGAGTATTTGACAGCAAAGGGATTGGTACAGTTCTGTTGAAAAAAAAAGTGAAATCCTGAAAGGTTAGGCACAGTTTAACAAAGCAGAGCGTTATGACTGGCTTTTTCTGGCTGTAGAGGAGCGGGTGTGGTTAGAATGACCTTGAATATTTCCATGGAGCACTGTGTGAGGATGGTGTTGAATGTCGAGGACAAGCCCAGCTCTACAAGACTCTCCAGATGAGTCATTTTCTCTGTCTCCATTTCCTCCCGAGTCTGCTCCAAAGTACTGGTGTCAATCAGGGCAAAACACCTATGATTTCAAGATCAGACAACAATGAGATCATCATAAAACTTTCATAATAATTACATTTTGATAAACATACCTATCAATAAACTGAAGAACAAAATCTTCAAACTCTGCAGAGGCCGAACAAAGGTCTCTCTCAGCCTTAAAATGAAAAAATAAAAATTGAAATCAAAACGTTGTTATTGGGGGGGAATGTAAGCTTGTGGGCATCAGACCTCGGTGAGGTTGTTTCTTGTGTGAACAGCAGCTGAACAGTCCACCAATGGCACGAGGGTAACAAAAGTGGCTAAAAACTGGAATGTTATCTGTAAAAAAAATTTAACGCATTGCTGTAAAATGAACATTTTGAATGGCAAGGCTTGATAATTAAAGTTAAGACATGGAAAACATGACCAGCTTTTATTTCAACAATTGTATTTTAAATATGTTTGTAAAATAATTTCATATTCTGAAAATATTTTGCAGTAATGAAAAAAAGGTGGTGCGTCACGGTGGCGCAGTGGGTTGCACGGTCGTCTCACAGCAAGAAGGTTGCTGGTTCGAGCCTCGGCTGGGGCAGGTGGCATTTCTGTGTTTGC
Organism: Danionella dracula; assembly: GCA_900490495.1. Lineage (NCBI taxonomy): Eukaryota > Metazoa > Chordata > Actinopteri > Cypriniformes > Danionidae > Danionella > Danionella dracula. The sequence goes on from UELW01000778.1 coordinate 1,881,969, forward strand.
ATGTTCTCCCCGTGATCGCGTTGGTTTTCTCCGGGTGCTCCGGTTTCCCCACAAGTCCAAAGACATGTGGTATAAGTGAATTGAGTAAGAACGATTGTCCATAGTGTTAAAGTGTGAATGAGTGTGTGTGTGTGTGTGTGTGAATGGTTCCCAGCGATGGGTTGCGGCTGGAAGGGCATCAGTCACATAAAACATATGCCAGAGAGTTAGCGGTTCATTCCGCTGTGGCGACCCCGAAAGGAAAGAAAGCCGACATGAAGACGAATGAATGAATGAAGATGAAAAAAAGGTGATAAACTGACTTTTTTTTGCTGCTGTTAAAGTGTAGTAGTTACAAAAGATGTCAAAGCATAATTCAAAACAGCACAATTTAATTTGCAAAGACAGCTCAAACTTAAGCCGTGTCTCACCATGCATTTGCTGAAGTCATTTGGGTCCACCCCAGGTAAAGCTCTGATGAGCAGAGGAAGCAAGTGTGTGGGGCCCTCAGGAAAACTCTGGCCACCGGCCACCAGGCTCCGTGCCACTCCAATCATACAGCTCAGCGTGGCAGTGAGCTGGTGAGGCTCGGTCAGTGTCTCCAAGGCAGGATACGTTCTTGGATAAGAAGAAAAGAAAAAAAAAGAAAAAATGGGTTTTCCAAGCCATCTACATGCAGACTAAAGATACAAATTTTACAATACACACTCACTTCTCCAGGACTGGAGGAATGACCAGCTCAGGACGGAGCAAAGCAAGGTTTTGCAGGGCCTGGGCTGCATCTAGACTTCCTGTTTTACTGAACATTGCCAGGAGAACTGGCTGCTTCATGGTCTCCACAAACTCTGTGATGTCCTCCTCAGTGAGAAGATAACTCTCTGGGACAGGACTCAGCCACGTAGGTGTTCGGTAGCGCTCACGATGGAGACGTTTCACAACACATGCAGGTAAACGCTGAACCAACTTCATGAGTTTCATCTGCTCGATAAGGAAGTGCAACAAATAGAGGTTTTAATGATTTACATTATACTCGTGACTTTTTTCCATCCTGAGGTATATTTTATTTTATTAAAATTCTCTAAGGAATTTTATTAAAAAGTCTAAAAATAACTAAAGAAAGTGAGAATGTTTGGACTAACTGAGTAAGATCTTTTTTTCTGATCTTTCGTTGACTAAAATCCGTTTAAATTATATCAAGGTAATGATCTTGTACTTTTAAAAGCGATTCAAAGAGCTCCACAGAGTTCCACAAACAGCTCAAATTTAATCAACAACGAGCTAAAAAGGAAGACAAAGTAATATGGCAACAATATAGCCACAATAACAAGACAAAGCTTTCACAGGGTTAACTGTGACATTTGAAATGGGAAACTAGATGCCTCCAGCAGACAAAGCAAACACGCGGTCATGGAAAGACAAGCTGTGGTGATCTATGAGGGGATGCTTCTAGAAAAAGATTGGAATCTATATCGTTGACAGCAGCTGTGTTACACTTACAAATGTCTGAACAGTGACCCAAATAACACTCATTTTACCCATACTATAAAACTATGTTTTGAATATTTAAAATATTTAAAAACTTGTCAAAGGATTAAATAAAACACATCTTAATATATCAAAAAAGAAATCTTGATGTTAAACAATTATCTAAAAGATTTATTTTTTTTAAACCTACAAGCATAAATGTCTATACTAAACAACTACTTAAATGTCCAAAAGATCCTTTCAGGGTTTTATTAGAATAGAAATCATTAGATGATAGTAATAACAGAGGGTCATATTACGCGTTTGTACAGTGCTTATAACAATTCAATTCTAAAAATATAGCGAATAGAGTAAAAATAGATGCACTTCCAAAAGTTTTTACTCTGCTTTTATATTTACTTTATTTCTGATGGGAAACAGTACTTAGTAATTAAGTTACTTACGATCTTAATATGAAACAAAAACATAAGCATAACCAAGATGATGAAAAAGAGACGAGTGAATGCTGTTGTGTAGTTTAATTCAAAAATGAGCTAAGTTCAGAATTAATTAGTAACTTAGCATCCAAGTAGATTTTTAATCAGATACTTTAGCAAATAAAGTATGCTCATATTTTATAGTCCTTAGATAAAAATGCAGTCCTGCTTTGCATCTTTGTAATTATTTATATTTTCTAGGTTGAGACCGTTAGGTCTGGGTTAGAATGAGACAGAATTCAATAACTTACAATAAAGTTTGTTTAAATAACAAAGTAACTTTCATCAAAATGGGGGTTGATTATTTCAGTTAGAGACCGACTTACTTTTTAGTGTTATAAAAAACAATTGAAACAAAAAGTTAAACATTTGAACAGCAACTTACCAGCCATCGGCCATAGTTGGATGGGTGGAAAAACGAGGCGATACTGTTGAAAAGGCCACCGAGTTGAGTCTGCGCCTGCTTGCTGGGCCCTCCCTAAACAGTCATGTCAGATAAAAAGTTGATTATGATATCATAACCATTGAGTCGCTATTCAAAGGAAATAAAATAACAGTTTTCACTGACCAGTAATGCAGAAATCCAGATAACCACATGACTTATGTCATAAGCATTTGACAAGTATCTGGACACCAGCATCTGATTGGATCCAACAGGAAGATTAAGACTCCTCAGGATCCGGGTGAAGATCTAAAACACAAACAGAATGTTTGCTGATTTATTCTCACTCTTTCAACTCTCGAAATTGCTTTAATAAAAAAAAAACCCTGAAATTTTATATCTGACCTTTGGAATATACGGGTCCCAATCGATGTACCCAATGTTGTCATTTGCCAACCGTGCAAAAAGACTGACAAGATTCTTAAAGACACAGTGTAACATTTAGCATGGTTAATCAAAATTGGAATAAATTAAAGAAAATTTTAACTCACCACTTCCCAAACTGGAAGGTTCTGCACTGAAACCCAGAGGCTTATCAGTTCATCAAACCAAAGTCTATAAATTAATAGAACACACTTTCTGTCAAAAAAGTAATTGCTGAAACAACAATACAAACAGAGGGGAAATTTTTAACTGAAATACTCAAAGACGATGAGTCTGAAATTGTGTCAGCACAAGGTTACAGCCAAGCTTACTTGAAGCCCTTATCGTGCAGGTCTGGTGGGAGAGTGGTTGGCAGGAAGAGCTCAAAATATCCCATGGCCTTCTGCATTGTTACATCAAACGGGCACATCAGAGGTTTCCATTCATCCAACATCTCCTGAGTGGCTGATTCTGGGAAATATCTTCATACATCCAAATAACATAGAATTAAAATGTGAAAGGCATGTCTGAACTCAATTGCGGCAATTTATGTCAAATAGAAAATTATCAGTTAAAACGATAAAAAATATGTGCTCAATGAACATTTTAAGTTATCACTAACAGAGCCTTATTTCCACTTCTATAGAGCACAGTCTCACAAATACAACTATCTGAATAACTAAGAGGTTTGTTATTAGATGCTATTGGAGTAGCTTTTGCTGAGCCTGTTAAGGATGGAAGGCGCCAATCCTAAATCGCTTTAAACAGAGCTCCATTAACGTTCCCTAAAGTGGATTAACAATCAATTTGACAGCAAAGTTTGCAGATTTGCACCCCTGTTCATCCTCAGAACAACATTCCATCAAATATTACGAACCACAAAATGACTGATGAGCTAGAATTATCACAAAATATAGCAAGAACTTACGGCCTGCAGCTCTTGATTAATGTCTTCAGAATGGCTTCAACTGAGCTAGAAAAAAAACACAAAGAAACATTAGAGTGGCTTATAGAAATACACAATTTCTAAACATTTATTCAGAATAAATGAAAATATTCTGAATATCCAGAAAAGGCGTTATTGTTAGAATCATTTGTGCATTCAAAAATAAAACAGAACAAAGACATTGTTAATGTGATCAAAGATTCTTTAGAATCTAAAAGTCTAGATGTCTTCACCTCAAGAGAACATTTTAGATTAGGAGCTTCCATCACCAACTGCATGAAACCCATCAAACACATGTGTAACTATCTTCACATAGCTAGACAAAGACAACAAGCCTGTGAGTGTGATCCCAAAGCAAAGTAAAAAACATACATGCAACATCAAAAGAAGACCCATGAGCCTGATGACCTTTAAAATATATGTCTTCCAGGTTTGTCTAAAAAGCATAAAATGAGAGATTCCTTGTAGCAGAATAACCCACCAATGATCCCAGCTTTTCAGCTTTTCTAAATCTTTGCATTTCCTGAAAGCAGACAATTACACGCATGCACAGCACTCAAAATAATGTGCAGACCAGCGAGTTGCTTTAAGCATTCCAGCTGAGAGCAAAAGAATGTTTTCAAAAAGCAGTGAGAGAAGCAATACGACAGCTTTTATGTTGCAAGTTCAACATTTTTGTTGAGTTGTCAGAATATTTCTGTGCAACGTGACATGCAATTCGATAAGGTGCACTTCATAATTTCAGATGCCTGCAAAAAATATGAATGTTCATATATATATATATATTCATATGTTCATATGTATATATAGATTGTCTTAATTTTAAAGTAGTAAGGTTCAAAGCACATTTAGCAGGGATTTGTAAAGTAACATCAGTAAAGGATTAATTAAGGACTTATAAAGTAATTCAAAAATTACAGAATGCACCTTTAAAAAAAGAGGATGTAACATGGTCCTTACCACCTCTGTGCAAGTTTAACAATCATATGTTTAGAGGAAGAGCGTGGCCTCAGAGAACTGAACATGAGAGGAGAAAAAAGGATAGGCACATTCAGCACTCTCATGTCTGCTCAAACAAATTATTTCTTTGATGCTCAACAACAGCGCCAGTTCTTTTATATCCAAACACCCAACATGACTGTATGGTAGATTTAGAAGATAACTATTTCATTTATTTTTTGTTAGAGTGTTACAAAGCAAAGCAACAAACCTACTGCAACCTAATGCACACACCTAGGAAACCAGTTAAGGCCGAGGTGCTCAGTCTTTGAGTACAGGATCCTCTCATGCAGATCATACAGGGGTCGCCATGGCAACTCCAGATCCTCTCTTGAAAGCAGTTCCTTCTTCCTTGAAGACAATACCATGAAAAGTAGAATTCATCTCTATCAAAAAAGGCACATGTCTGCATTATTACAATACAAACATTTGACCTGAGTGGCCATAAAATATGTCTGCAACACAAAAAAATTAAACAAATGTAAATGTAAACAATAATATTACATTTGTAAGGTGAGAAGTCAACATATTTGATAAATAAGCTATTATATGTATCTTAAGGAATAAGTGCATAATATGAAAGCAGTTACTTACAGTCTTAATTGAAAAGGATCGTAGATGTAACATGTAATGTGTTTTCTAACAACTGTAAGGTTATTTGCCCTGTTTAGTGTATTACTCTATTGAATCAAATGCAAGGCTTTTCTAATATGACGAAGAAAAGATTTCCAGTAACTGTACTATATAATATTGTAAAATGTAGATTCTCACTTCAGGAGGGTGATGAGGAGACGGGCAAAGCTCTGCATCATACTGATCTCCAGTTTGGGAATGGTGACCAGCTCGTAAAGCAGCTTGATGAAGAGCACATGATCCTCTTTGCTGAATTTTCTCCCATATAGTCGAATGTACCTGAAAACGTTGTGAAGACGTAATATATTTAGTATTCTTTTAAACAAAATAGCAAAAGCTATGATCAGTATAAGGTATCAACATAATGTATGATTTGATTGATTGAGAACTAATAATACCAATATTATTATATCATACATTATGGTATTATAGATAATGGATTCATTTAGTTATTACAATGTCATTAAAACATTCATAAGAAGGTGTCCTTGTCCTATAGCTCCATGTTGCTAAGAACGGTTATGAAAGCAACATGTGACACTCTAGTAAATCACTTCAATTAGAAGATTTGGGTCAAGCTGTCAAAGCTTGCTTTCCAGTGAAAGGAAGTTCACTCAGGTTTGATCTGGGAGAAATAATCTAGGCTAGACTGCACAGCAACAATCATGCCATCTTTTTTTCCTTCCAATATTTGATGAAAATGAAAGTGATAAAAAAGTCATGTTCCAATCAACACCCTTAAGGGCCAGTGCGATTTAGTGAACAAGTATGGGTTGGATATTCTTAAGGACAAAATTGCTCTAAGTTTACAGAGGAGCATTGCAACTCATCGAGTCACATGCAGTCTTACATCAGTAACTGTTTGTGCCTGCAGTCTAAAAATATCATTGAGAGACAAAAACATGACCATGTCATTTTGCAATCACTGTAAAATATGACCGTGTTAATATTTACCAACCCTTACTTTGAAGACAATTTATTTTCCCTAAAAATGCAAACAAAGAACCAACTTTATTTAAATAAGCTGCTCATATTTCCATTAAACATTAGCTGTAGATTAAATTAAAACCGTTTATAGAGAAAATAAACATTAAAATTACTCAGTTGTTTAAGAATGTAAAATTTCACAAAGGAGCGTACGTAAAAAATGAATGACAAAGAAAAAAACATTTCAGACTTGCAACGTTATAAAAAAAGCCTTTCGGATCTGCGCATGCGCTCAACGCTGCGGTAGGAAACTATCTGTAGTTAGCTACCGGTTAAAACACCTGTCCGTTATTTCTCTTCATTAATGACACAAACACTGCGCAATATGTCATTGCAAACTCACAAGAACGTGTTATCATAAAAAAAACTGAAGACAATTTCACAACGGGGGAACATTTCAAGCGTAACAGGGTGACAGCGAACTACGCATGCGCAGTAAAGGTCAGCCCACAGTTGATAAGCGCTCTATTTTAAACGCACTTGACCAAAGAAGATATTTTTATCTTAGTCTGTTTATCCTGCTAAATACAATTAAAGAGGGCATTCGTTGCAATCGTGACACTGAATATAGGTGAACATAAAACATAATTTCTACTATGATATTAAAAAAACAATTATTTTAAATATATAATCATGAAATACAGATTTGCAGCTAACGTTAGCAGACAGAAGCGTGAAAGAAATAGATGTATAATGTCAGGAGTTAAAAGTTCCTAAATACTTACGTGGACAACTTCCTCGTCCAAAACAGCACACCTGGCCATATTTCTTGAAGCTGAACGGCTCGACCGAGATTTCCCTTGATTTGGGTCAAAATTTCAATGGACTCCTCGCCTAGTTTGTCCTTGTAAGGCAAAAGTTCATTGTAAACAATATCTTTTTGCGAAACAAACCCTAGTGATTCAGCTTCTTCTTTTTTCATATTCCAGTCCCCCAAACGCGGCTCCTCCACTTCGATTATAATAGAGATAGTCATTAAAATACCACAGGTGGAGCTTTAAATAATACAAAATGAACATACAAGTAAAATAAATAAATATGTTAGCCTAAGATAAATACTGTAAAAAAAATTAAATGTGTGCTCCTGTTTAAATAGGTGCTCTGTCGTCATTCGTGTCGTTTCTGAGCTCCGGTGACACCGGTAGCTTCTTTTAAGCAGAAATGCTCGCTGTCATTCATCGATTTCTACATGAGCGTTTCGTGCTCGCTTCCATTCACTGTAACTAACCAATCAAACCCAACATCCAACCTAAAGCCCCGCCCATTCAAATGCGTCACGTCCGCCTAACGGCGTTCGCGGTACTGAAATAATCATAAACTGGATTATTCAGTTTTCTTGGAGATGATACTGGAGCTGAGAGAAAGAGTGAACGTTTTTACCTTGTAGATTGTTTATGTCCATTTGATTTACTGTGTAGGGGACATCATCAATAACAACAACAACAACAACAACAACAGAATAGTGTTTAGTTTTTATAGGTTTACAGTCATTGGCTCCACAGCAGTTTGTTAAGCTGGTTTCCCCTCGAAGCATGAAAATAATAGTAATACATTTTTATTCATAAACTTCACCTGTTTAGGTAATTAACTTAAATTCTTAAATTTCAATTTTAAAAAGTTTTTAGTTTTTTTTGCGTGCAACTAAAAATACTGTTAAATTTGTATAATTTGTATAATAGTATTATTTTATTTTACCCCAAGACATAATTTAAAATATGAATTTTACTCATATACAGAAGTATTTAAAAGTTTAAATATGTTAATAAACACAAATCCTTTTGGTAACCTAGGGGAATCTATTTTTTCCCTCGTGACAAATAACCATGTTGTTATTTGTAAGTGAATATGATCTCAACATTGCGCAGCTATTATGATCAGATATATTTAGTCATCTGTGCTCCTGCTAACTGATTTCCCAACAGCCGAGTCCATGAGATTTGTAAACAAGAGGGCCCCAAAATCCCCTCCAAAGGTCAGCAGGTTGACATGAGTGCGCGTGAGAATCTGGGCACGTGACTGCTCGGTATTTCTATATCTACAGTGGCTATAAAAGTCAGCAGATGTCTTCTACACCCCAGAAGAGGTATATGTGTAATGGCTCTAATATGGGTAAGAGACATACTAATGCTCTTACATCAGTCCAATATTAATATTTCATTATTGATTTTACTTTTAATCATTTAATTTTTATTAATTCATAAAGAAGTTGATGATGGCTACATGAGCATGGTAATGTTTCCCAGTAGAGGTCCCCATAGCGTAGATGATAGATTTACAAAAGCAATCCATTTCCAGTTGTTCCTTACTACAAATTGGTTATAATAGTTTTGTTTGATTCATTAACCTGCTAATCTTCATTTTTTCCCTCATCGTTTATTTTCAAGTCTAGTTTTCTAGGGAGAATAAATATTTTCTCAATCCTCACTGTATTGTGTAGTTCTAGTTTTTTAGATGCATAGGCAAAACTTAAATCTTAACCATAATCTTAAAATGCACCAATACTCTGAATGATAGTGTCGACATTGGCACAAACCTGTGACTTAATCTGATATCTGAAAAAAAACCTTTAACTAATTCAGTAGTTAACGGATTCAATTTTTTAAAAAGTTACATTATATCAATATTATGTAAACTGTATGTAAAAATGGTCAAATCAAATAAATGACACTATGTTGTGGCTGTGCCATGCTGGGTGAGTGAAAAAGAAAAATTTAAGCAGCTACACATTAATGAAGCTTTTATTTGCCCCTCTTTTTATATAAACCTTTGTAATTTTCTAAACACTGAAAAATGCTGGTTGATTATTGTTTCTGAACTGTCCATCCCCTTCGTGAGTGTGAATATTGGGTGCAGAGTGTGAGTGGCCCTGCTATTTAATGCTAGGCCATTTTCTCCCTGCTGTATCTTCAGTGGAAAGTTAGAAGTAGTTGTAGCATTTCTCTATGATATATCCAGGTATACACCTACGTATGGACTTCTGTCGGTGTGTCCTTCAGATGGTGGATTAATTTAGGCTTGTTCAGGAAACCTCCAACCTTTGGTGAAAAGAGCATTCAAGAATTCCTGTGTTTGATTGGCAGCAGCAGAGAGTGGAGAAAGCTGCTGAACTGCTGGATGTACATAAAAGCTGTGGTTCAGACGCAGAAGGGGGTCTAGTTCAACTTAAGGGAAACCACTCTCCCCCAAGAGCTTAAGAATCAAGAAATCTTTTTGCTACACCTCATTCTCTTCTTTTATTTTGTTGTGTTGTTTTCTTAGAGCGAGACAGCTTGTCATGCTTTTCACATGCTAAGAAATCAAGCTGACCTCGACTGAATGAATCAGGTCAACAGGTGAACGAATAGAGTGGAGGAGTTATGGCTAAAATAGCCCCCGTCTTAAAGGTGCTTTTAGAACTCGAATGAAACTGAACCTCTGTCCCAGTCTAATGGAAAGTACTTTATGTTTTGACATTCACATACGATTATCTAGAACACTAAGAGACTCGGTGGTCTGAGAAACTCTCTGAACCCTTCAACAGCCAACCAAAATTAAACTTAAGCGGCAATGTTAAGCTTTAAGTTCAGTTTGCTTTTTAAGGTTTCTATTTAAGCGATAATGTGCCTATAATGTACAATGTCATCATTTGTTGTCGCCTTTTTAAAATGAAAGAATTTTTTGTGGCCAACAGGGCAGAGCCATAAGTCGCCTTGTGTTGTAAGCCACAGACAGACTGACAATGTCTCACCAAGTAATGACATCACAAGTCATATGATGATTGTAACAGGGGATTGATGTTAGCTTGTATTTTTTATCCAATGACGTAAATTGTGATATATTTTGTATTTATAATATAAATATAAATTTAGTTGCACAAAACACAAATTTGAGAAGTCCCCCACAGTCTAAGTTCATTGTGATGTGTTTATTTTTTTCTTTTTTAGCTTGTTGCTGTTTGTCTGTTTCGGTTTCCACTGGAACTGGCTCTGAACTCCTGTGGTGCTGAACCATGCTTTTTCCCATTTACACAGTTTGCTTGACATGCTGACTTAACATCAGCCGCTATGAAAATTTACAGTCAGCTCCAATTAAAGAGGAAAATGCACTAATGTTTACCAACCGAGGATGAAATTCCTCCCTTAAAAGTCAACAACAAAAAAAGCTACATTCTGAATTGTCTAGAGTGAAATTAAACTGATGAGTATTCGAAATGCACGCAGAAGGTGCATTAAAGTGCATTTAATCGAACATAGTTTTGTGAAGAACATAATTTTCAGGAAAGGTCAGCTGAATGTCTGAATTGCAGTCATTGAAGGACCCCAGGGACTGAATGTACACTTCAATTAAAGAATCTTATTGAAAAATTTTATTTGTAAGCTAATATATGTGAGTGATTATATATTCTACATATTGATCAAGGTTCACTCTCCGATGGCTCCGCTGGTGCCATCTTATGCACAGTTTGGGTGAAAGTCAGGGAACAGGTTGCCAGATGGAAAGGTCACATGGCCTTGTTGTTTAATTATGTTTGGTGGATGATTTAGAGATACTGGTTGTCCTTTCAAGCATATTTTAAACTTTATGCTGGAGAGAAGATTAGCACCGTTAGCACTCATTGTGATCTCACAGAGCAGTTCTTCATTGGGGGAGATGTTTTCTCTGCATGATTGTCAGTATCCCTCCTAATATCAGAGGAATCTTTAAAAAATATATTTGCTCAAAAAGTGTCAGTTGAGTTTTTATGACTGTATTTATAAACATACAGAGATGTAATTATTTGTTTTAAATCTGTCATTTGTTTGTCTGTAATCCAAAATGTCTGATTATTTCTTGAATATGTATCTTTATAGGCATCATCTGTATCAGTTTCACTGTACAACTGTTCCACTGTTCACTGTCCAAATTAACTGGAAATAGTTCGAAAATGTAAATTGTTTATAGATGTTGCAATTTGTTAAATATGAACTGCTTCCAAATCTTCTGAAGCACATTTCCAAGTAGAAGTCTGTGTTAAAGTTTTTTTTATTTATTAAGAAAAAGTATAAAACAGTTGTGAGAAATGGAATCTGTAATCAATTTAACAAGATTAGCGATTTTGCACAAATACACAAAAAAAACAACAATTATACAATGAAGATACATGATACACTATTTTTTTTAAAAAGCAAACAAACACATGTACAGGGTTAGAAAATCTAGATGACAACTATTTTGTCTCCATGAGGGGTTGTTTTCTCAATTACAGAACTATTTGGCCTTTTCCGTGCATTTAAAATTATTATAATAATAACAGAAAACTATTACAATTTCCTGTAGGTAAAGAAAAAGTGAATTAATAAAATATTTTGGTGAAAATATAACATCAAATTCTGAGATGAGATGAAATTGCTTTGTGTCTAGAAATACAGAAACAAAATGTTCTTCTAAAAGAAAAAAGAAAAATGCTAATTTTGTTAGCTTAAAGAAATAAATTATTATTTACATCACCTAGGTTCTGAAAGAATTAAAAACCTAAACATAACTCATGAATCAGTCATATAAATAATATACACAAGTAAATATGATACAGTCCTAATATCAATATCTTCATCTCAAAGAGTTCCAAAACATGTCTTCACTCAAAAAATAGAATAGTTGGATTTTATGAATTTGATTATGACAAACTTCAAATCTCAGCAAATGCTGGTCATTATAAAATAAATTAAATCCACTTATCTATTTGCTTCAGTGTATACAGATCAATCAAGCTCATCAGCCCCTGGTACAATAGACGGTTGAAAAGACGTTTTCATTACAACTAACACAAAAAACTATTCAGCATGATGACAATACACAGGAAGTACAAAAATATTGTGCAAGTATAGCAAGTGGTGATCAGGGCTTTGGAGGAGAATCATTGGAAATCTAAATCCTCTACTTTCACGTGTTTGGAATATTAAAACTGTGCTGAATAATAGCGAACTTACTAAAACGCCTACATCATTTAATTTGAGGTCAGCTTCCTTCTTTGATGATGTTAGTCCAACAAGATGTTTGTTCTTTTTTTATGCATTTTAAAGTCTGAGTGCAACCATTTTTAAGTAGTTTCCCTCTGCTCAGTTATCTGAAAAAGAGAAGATGGGAGGGACTTGTTAAATATAGCCTATAACAAATGATGATGTTTGGCATTACTGGTGTGTCACAAAATGAATAGATTTTACATTTACATGGACACATGCAAACAGCACAGTTTTCATCAAGCACGATCACAGAGAACTGACACTAGAAAGATTTTACCTTATTGAGAGTTTTTTTCCTGAATATTCACATGCACAATTCAACATGGAAATTTCTAGACATGGCATCTCCAACAGTCACAGGAATGTGATTTAAACAAAATTCTGTGTTTTGTGATATGCTAACCTACTCACCTCGACATTCATACTTGAGATCAGAAAAGTAAACCAGTTCCTGAGAGAACACAAATAGTCCTAATCTCCCTCCTGCAAATGACTTATCATAAACCGGGCCCGAGTCCGACATGATCTGCTTCCCTTCATAAACCACCACCCTGGGGGAAAAAAGCACATAAACTCTGACTTCTTTAAGGATCCATTTGCACAAAAGTTTTATTTTGTTCTAAACAAAGGCGAATTAAATTCACAATTAAGCTCATTTGAGTGACATAACATCAAAGCAGGTAAAATAGATTTTTCAATTAAAAATAATGATGCAACAACAATCAAAACAAATCTGTCCCCCCAATTCAAACGTATTATCCTTTAAATGCATAAAATATGTAACACTTTAGTGTTTAGTGGACTCTTACAGCTATCAGAGCAAATAAAACTAGCTGATTATTTTTCAAATTCCCAACTTTGCTTTCCAACAATTATAATTTCTGAAACCTCCCAAAAAACATCAAACAAGGCAAACTACAATACCAAATCACACATATATTAATAGCTTGTTACGAAATGATTAAATGCTGTAAATAAATTAGCCAAAAAATCCTATTAATCACCTGATAAATCCTGTTTTGGGCCTATGGATGAGGTGCCACCTGTAGGCGGTGTAATCTTTCCAGCCAATATTCTTTGGGTCGTGCCACAGTGTCCGGACCTGGCAGATCACAAGCAGCTATAAGTTGAGGATAGCTTTCCATTAACACTAATCTAAATCCACATTTAAACAATTAAGCCTGACCTGTCCAGGTGTGTCCCCAGTGTGCCACAGTGCATTCCGGAGATGCTCACCCGTGCCTGTGGTAGAGTTAACCACCTTCAGAGAGACCCCCGAGATGCCAATGGCTTTGGAAGGGGTATTCTCCCAGTATGTCTGAGTTATCTGCTTCCACATGACCACATAGAAGCGACCGCTAGATTGATAACCGAACACAAATCCAGCATAATCGTCATCTCGGTCAGTGTTGACATAGAATGTGCCACTGAAATCCACAGCATTGAATTCATCAAAACCTAAGGATTGATTAAAAATAGAAGTTTACTTTGAATAAAAGAGAAAAAAACCAAGATTGTTAAATCTCAAACTCACCTACTGCGATTCCAGGGTCAGAATTGGCTGTCTGGACCAGCTCTTTGCCCTGGTGTCTGACCACCCAGTTGGGATCAATCTGTGCTGTGCCTTTGGGATCCAAGTGGACCATTTGAAACTTTCGGAAGTCTGTCATACTGATAGCATCGTTTTCGGGACAGACATCTAAAATGTCTGGGATGTTGTCATTATCGAAATCATCTTTGCAGGCATCACCTCTTCCATCCCCTGATGATAAAGAGACACAAAAGCATGCATTGAAGTCCTTAGCTCTATGGGTATTACAACTAAAAATCAGGTTAAGAAACTTGGGGTGATTCTGGATTCTGATCATCAGTCAACAAAAGCAATATCTAAATCCGCTTATTATAATCTCAGAAACATTTCAAGGATTAGATGTTTCGTCTCCAGGCAGGATCTGAGAAACTAGCCCAGGGGTGTCCAGCGTCGGTCCTGGAGAGCCACTGTCCTGCACATTTTAGTTGCAACCCTGCTGTAGTATGCATACTACTCTACTTCAGCCAATCAGAGGACCAAAATTAGTGCCACAGGTGTGTTTTATGATGGTTGAACCAAAAATGTGCAGGGCTCCGGGTCTCCAGGACCGACGTTGAACACCCCTGAACCAGCCCATGCTTTCATCACCAGCAAGCTGGACTATTGTAATGATCTCTTAACAGGTTGTGCCAAAAAGACCATTAGACAACTGCAGCTTGAGAATGTGGCAGCATGGATCCTGACCAGAAATAGAAAGTTGTAGGACATTAAACCATTTATATGCGGAACAGATTTTAAAGTGCTCACAACTCACAAAACAGCTCAGCACCAACATATATAACATATTCGCTTACTGTATACAAACCAAACAGAGCTCTAAAATCATTAGATTCAAATCAGTAAGAACTTCCATGAGTTTGCTCCAAACAGTGAGAGTCTCCTTTCAGTTACTATGCTGCCCACACAGAGGAGCTAAACTTTATTCACATTTAAATCCAAACTAATAATTCATCTATTTAAATGTGCGTTTACTGACTGATCAGTGCTGTACAAACTGCACTGCACTACAAACTTCTATTTTTCTTTTATTCTATGAATATCTTTTAATGTCTTATCCCTTGCTTTTTATCTCTAATCTGTTTTATTGCCTGTTTTATCTATGATCTGATGAACTTATCTATTTTTACTCTTCTATTTTTATCTATGAACTCTTCTGTAAAGCATCTTCAGTTCATTCTTCCCTGTGGGTTTAAGTGAACTCCTTTAATGTATTCTGGGTGTTTATTTGTAATATACAGTGGCGCATGCTTATGATGTCATCCAGAGCTGCCCATAATCCTGATCTAGGGTTATGATTGGTTGTGGCCGAGTGTACCTTTTCTGAACCCAAAGAGGTAGTGAAAACAATATTTTTTTTTCTACAAATGGTGTACAAATGTTTATATATTTAGGTTTCTCATGAATCATATGGTTTCCATGCATGTTGGGATTAATTCTGTTATGTGCTCTGTGTGAAAGCATTTTAGAGGAGTTATTTTCCCACTGAACTAATTTATTTTGGAGGGAAATAACATCTTAAATGTCTTCAGAAGTCTTGTTTGGGGACATTTGCTATGGGGTTGTAGGAAAAGGCAGAACTCCTATACTTTGTTTTCTGAACAAAATTATAGTCCATGTTTTGCATGTTTTTTAATTATAAAAAGTGTTTTGTTTGTATCATTAAATATTTGATTACCCTGCTCTCCTGGCTCCTTCTTTGGCCCTCAGATTACACCTATATGACAGTGCTATTCAAATATCATTTTCTGCCTTGCCTTGTTACTGCTTTATAAAATAGGGTTCAATAATGTACAAATATATATATTCACATACATACATTCATTCATCTTCATGTCGGCTTTCTTCCCTTTCGGGGTCGCCACAGCAGAATGAACCGCCAACTCACTGGCATATGTTTTACGCAGCGGATGCCCTTCCCTGCCGCAACCCATCGCTGGGAAACATTCACACACACATTCACACTATGGGCAATCGTTCTTATTCAATTCACTTATTCCGCATGTCTTTGGACTTGTGGGGAAACCGGAGCACCCGAAGAAAATCCACGCGATCAGGGGGAGAACATGCAAACTCCACACAGAAATGCCACCTGCCCCAGCCAAGCCTAGAACCAGCGACCTTCTTGCTGTGAGACGACCGTGCTACCCACTGCGCCACCGTGACGCTTACATACATACATATAAACTGTAATTTTTTTTTTAAAGTTAAAATTTTTATTTTTATTTGACAATATTTGTCAAACTGTCTGCCATTTATTTTAAAAATTATAGTTTGATGTCGTGGAAAATAATAAGTTTAGTGATTTCTTGAATGTTAAAAAATATGACCTTAAAACACAGCATCAATATCATTGGCATCAAAGAAATATTGTATCAACAATGTATTGATATTTATGTCTTGTTATGCGGTAATTAAACAAGGCAATGGTACTTTTTAGGTAAACATTAACACACAGCCTCTGTGACCTGGGTGAGCATCATCTATATTTCAACAAGAATGAAAATGATAGCCATTTATAATTTACATATTTATTCACTGTTCCCCCTCACATTTAGTGCTATGGTCAACTGTCAAGCACAAACTTTTTCTCCTTTATGATTTCTCCGCTTATGTCATCCATTCTGATTCATTGCTTGGTATTCACACAAACTATAAACTTTGGGAATGTGACACCCAAAGATCTTACATAAACAATGTCTTAAAGAAAAACCTTTCATCTAGCTTTCCATCTCCTTTTCTTCCCAAGTAAAAAGAAATCTCAGCTGTCTTTTCATGTCGTGTCCATTAACATGTGATTGGCCTCAAATGTGAAATCTATGTGATCCAGATTTTAGCATGCAAATGTGAGGGAAAAGTCAAGTTGTGTGTTTTGCACAGATGTCAGATCCTTCTAAGCAGTTTCTTTTTACTGGTAGTTGACTTCGTACAATGATGTAAACAAAAAATAATGGAGTGAGAAGTATGTTGGGGTATGATAAATTCAGCTTCCACATATAATATGTTTATATTACAAACATAACAGTATTGTACACACTAATCATGCAGTCTTAACCACAAGAGGCACAGCGGGAGAAATCGCACACTTTTCAGAGACCATCTGCAGAAGTGTGACATCATTTTCCTTGACCCTGGCCATGCGAAAGGAAATTTTCCAGTTGCAAATATGACTCAATCTCAAAGGATTCAATAAAGGGGAAAAACACAGACAGAAAATCACTGGCCTTGAAACTTTCAATTAAGTCACCATTTTAAGTCACTTTTGGAGCAAGCACAAAGATAAAAAGAATCACTAAAGGAATTGGTGGAAAAAAAATTGTGTGCCTTTGTGTGAGAAATGTTCTGTCTTTTATGTGAACAATATACTAATAATATGTAGCTGCCACACGCATAAATTTTTCTCCAAACAATTATGTCAAATAATGAGATCTTTTCTCATAAAAGCAACATATTATGTCATAAACACGACCGAATTTTGTGATTTTGAGATAATTGTGTAGTTTTTGCACGATTTTTATGTTTCATAGTATTGTAGTAAAAATTACATAATTATCAAATTGTTATATTTTGCCACTCCTGTTCTTTGGCATGACATGGCACATTTAAATTAATTGTTTTTTCTTTTACTTTTTCTCGGCTTAAACCACAAAGATACTTTTTCGACATTGAGTTACGTCCATGTGATTATTCTGAGCCTACGGAATCTATAATATCCATGTTGTCTGGTTTGCTTGTCCAATCACTATCAAAACAATCTCAGTTTAAAATGGTTGAAATTAGTCACTAAAGTACGAAGATGTAACAGTCTCATTTTTACAACAAAACTATGTCATTTTACAAGATAATTATGTCATTTTTATGACATAATTATCTCATAAAAACAACATAAGGATCTCGTACAAAATATAAAATTAAGTCGTATTTATGACATGTTTTTATGAGATAAGATATTATTATTATGACACAATTGAGAGGAAAAAATGTATGTGCGTGGCAGAAATGAGCTTCCCCAAGAATCACTTCCTGCGATTTAAAAAAGTTGTATTCACCATCAGAGTCTCGCTGATCTTTGTTTGACACCAGTCTACAGTTGTCTTTGTCATCTGGGATTCCATCATTATCATCATCAAAATCGCAAGCGTCTCCTTTTCCATCTTTGTCATGGTCCGCCTGGTTAGCGTTGGGAATGTAGGGACAGTTGTCTAGGCTGTTCTGGTGTCCATCCTCATCAATGTCCTGATTGTTGTCACATTCATCACCAACACGGTCACTATCTGAGTCAGTCTATGAGAAAATAGAGTCAGTTTGTTAAACTGCAGTAAAACGCTTATGTTTATGAGTGTGAGTCTGTTTGTTGTACTTGATCAGGGTTGTGCAGCAGAGGGCAGTTGTCACACTGGTCACCCACTCCATCCATATCTGTGTCCTTTTGTTTAGTATTGTAGACATAAGGGCAGTTATCATTCTCATTCAGAACCCCTGTTACAAACACAAAAACAGCATTACAGTGTTTAATTCCAGTTTGGCAGATGTCTATATATATATATATATATATATATATATATATATATATATATATATATATATATATATATAATATATAGTTATTAATTAAATAAAATCTCTTTTTAAAATGCTATAATAAATCACTTAAACAGCATGGTTACAGATGCTTACAGAAGTAAGTTTCTTACCGTCTCCATCAATGTCTTTAGCGCAGGCATCACCTTCACCATTTCCATCTGTGTCAATCTGAGCCGGATTGTGTTCATATGGGCAGTTATCGCAGCGATCGCCCACAAGATCTTTATCATAGTCAAATTGCCTTGGATTGTATAGTAGTGGACAGTTGTCCTGGGGCAGGGGAGAAACATTTTAATATAATTTAAAAGTCTGTTAAAAATTTTTTAATTCTACATAATAAATAATATATAAATAATGCCTACTGCTTCATCCATGATTCCGTCGTTATCATCATCCTTGTCACAGGCATCACCTTGACCATCTTTATCAAAGTCTTCTTGCCCAGAGTTGGGAAGGTTGGGACAGTTGTCCTGCACAACAAAAGGAAACAAAACTTAAATTAGGAAATGAAATACATTTTTAACATCTATTTTAAAGGTTATTTGATGAAGTGCAAACATTAGCAATCAAATGTGAAGAGAAGTATTTTTAAAGTGATTTCTGACTTAAAATAGACTTGATAAAAGTTGTTGGTAAAAAAAAACGTAAAGCTCAAAAGCCTAAAATTTAAACTCTAAACTAAGAATAATTTTTCTATGCGTCTTACAGGATCCAAAAGGTAAATTTTTTTTGTCAAATATACTCTATATATAAATCTATGTGTATACCGATGTTAGAGGATGATTAAAAAAAGAATACTACAACTTTGAAAATCTTTTTTTAATCAAAGAAACACGATGGAACTTTTTAAAGTATTTTGGTAATTAATTAATTAATTAAAGTAATAATGGTAATTAAAAGATATCAGCAACTAAATAAGAAACAAAACTTCAGTGCTTCCTTAAATCGTATCGACAGGAGAAAGAGCTTGGCTCTCCTTTTCTTCTTTGCAGAGCTCTAGAATTTAAAAGTTGTTATATTCTGTTTGAATCGCCCTGTAGTAGTTGTAGCAGCCTAAGTTGGTAAGATTCAGCTTGCTATTCAAGTGCAGAGCCTCTGCTACCAAGCTGTTTGAAAATGAAATATTTACTGTGCGCTCCCAAAAATAAGATTCCACGTTCACATTTATGTTTGAGATAGAAAAGAAAATCAAACAAAAAGTAATTGGCACACTATCCAAACAGGGTAAAGGATAATAGGAAGCGGTTTCAACTGTAGTATCTCATCCTGCCACTGGCTGTGTGCAATAGTTAGCAGATTTTCATTGACAACCATGAAAAAAAAAAGACCAACTTTACAACTGAAAAAAACTCCACATTTCAATGCTGATGCGTCAATGTTTTTGGATTCGACTAGTTAGTGTTGATCTCCATCACAACTCAGGTTGGTGAATAGTTTGAGAAAAACTAAGGTTTAAGCCTTCAGCCACTTAGGTATGTTCGGTACGCCTACATCCCACTTATTTACACTCTTTTGGCCATTTGGTTGTGACGCAATTCCAAGGTGGTGATGGCCATTTCGAGCCTCCTTTACCCTTCACAGAAATGTTGATGGCGTCATGAACATTATAGACCTTTTTACTGTTTTAAACAATCTGGTCAAAAACTACTCGCAACTATTTGACTCGTACTCGCAACAATTTGATCATGTGACATGTAAAAGGGTCTATGTCCATGTAATTTACAGTCAATGTCTCTATAATCTGGTCAAAAACTGTTTGCCACCATTACCAACCTTACTCTGTGTAGGAATAATTTATAATTTATATAGTCCCTTACTGCCCCTAGTGGCCAGGATCAAAGTAATAGTAAATGGCTCCTACAGTAGTCATAACTATATATCCTCTATTTGCATTTTACCTGATTACTTTACTAGGACTGTTTGCATAACACCCCAGTTTTTTTATCAAGTTTAAAGACAGAAGTTTCATAACTTGGCTTTGTTTTTATCATCTTAGGAATTAATTTCTGCCAATCAAATAATTAAGTGCATAACATCCAGTACAAAGTAAAGTTGCACTGTTAATTTTCATTCCTGATAAAAATCAAATCAGCAAGTTAGAAACATTCCTGAAGGCTTGTGTGACTGGAGTAATAACTGCTGAAAAACAGCAGAGTCAAAGGGGGAAAAAAACTACATTTAAATCTACACTAAAATGAAAAACAGATCCTCTAAACGGAAACATCTGACTCTCTTAAACACAACTTTACACAAGGTTATTTGATTATTGTTTATTAAGTTACACTAATACTATCTTTTATTGCAACAGAAAAGGAAAGAACTCAATTACCTTTTTGCAGTGATATGATTCGTTGGCTCCACACACCAGGTTCTGATTGGGCCAGCCATCAAGGTCAGAGTCCTCCCCACATATGTGGCCATCCCCAGCATATCCGATCTTGCACTCACATTTGAACATGGGGTCAGTGAAGTGGCCCAGAAAGATGCACTCGGCAGACTTGTGGCAGTTGTGGGTTTTATCTTTGCAGGGGTTTTCGAGTTCACACACCTGAAAAATAAACTCATTTCAGCAACTCTCCAGTTATCCTGCATTATGGTCTATGAGGATCATTGTTAATAGTGTCGAAAAGCCCTTAGAATACTTATAATTAATGGTTTCCTACAATTTTGTTGGTTTCAGCTGCAGATAATTGAGCAGCTGTTGGATCACAGCTATGAAATGCAAGATAAATCCTCTCAGCTCTTTGTTAAATTACGACTACTGGAGCAAGATCTAAGAAAAGCAAGTTGGACATTGGAAACAAACATAATTTGCTGACTAACAGCTTAAGTTATGAAACTTTTGGCAAGGAATGTCTATGAGTAAGATTTCCAAGAAATCAGCTAATTCTGTTGATCAGAATGGAATGAGGGAAGGAGTGCAGGGTCCATAGGGTTGGCCACAAATATCAGATACTTTCAGTCAGTTCTAATTTCAGTTGAGCCCAAATCCTAATACAATTAAATATATATCTATGCGCCATGCATGTCAATTGTGTGCAACTTTTTTCTATTTTGTATAGTATAGATTTTTGATGCCGAGTCTTAAAATAGTATATGAGGTAAAAAAAACTTCACAGATTTTACATTATAACTAGTTTGAAAACATAATTTATACCTATTTTATTGTTTTCTTATACATAATAGCATAAGAAGATGCTATCAAGCAAAAGTCATCCCATTAAAATCTCTGATGATAATGAAAAACAGCAATAAAAAATGAGTAAGGTCTCATATGTCTAGACTTCTAGTCAGTGACGAAATTTATATTTTAGGTGGGTGAGTGGGCTTTCAAAAAGTGCAAGGGACATGTATCCCCCAAAACTTTGTGCTTCTAGTTATGTTAATTTGAGTTTCTGTGCGTCTCACTCAATATTTTACACATTTAAGGGTGTGCAAATGTATAGCCTTGATAAAAAAGTACCCAAAGTTTGGCTGAATGTATATTCTCTGGATTATGAAGTGCGACCAGCTTTTGAGGAAGGAGCACAGAAATAAATAATAACACTACAGTGTATCTACTGGGTTGTATGTATTGTTAGAATATTTTCATATAATGAAAGGGATATAAGGAGTTAACAGTTCGTTCTCTATCTGTGTGCATAATGAAATTTTCAAAATCAGTGGCATTTTTAAGTTTTTATGTATATATGTATACACATGCCTATTTCCTTAATTGCATAATGATATGCCCAGGTAATAAGTCAACAAAAACATTATAAACTTTCTTCAATCTGTACTGAATACTGACCTGCTTGTTTTCCTTAGCAGACTCAACTCCCATTCCAAAAGGCTGATTGCCTTTGTATCGAGGAGGACAAGGCATGCAGTGAAATCCTGGGTCTGTGTTTATACAGCGCAGTTGAGACTCACTGACTTTAAAGCACAGGTCAGGCACCAATTCACACTAGAGAAACACAGATACATAGGATTACAGTTTATTTTCTGCAACCATCACAGTATTAACATTAAGGGAGCCAATATGATCTTATTGCTTGCTTTCTACATACTGATTTTAAGCAACACTGTGTAATATCATATTTCCCCTTTGTACCTCATTGACGTCCTGACAGAATGTTCCATTGCCTCTGAAACCAAGAGGGCAAGGTCCACACTCCCATGAGCCATCAGGAAAGCTTGTGCATTCAACACCCCCAAAACAGGGGTTTGACAGACAACCATCTGAGGGACAACCAGAGGCCAGATACTGATGTGTTTCATAAATCTCAGCACAATCTATAGTATGTTTGCATCACATACGACTCTAACAATTACTGCAAAGATACCGCACCCCACCCTAAGCGAAAACTCTTTAAAAACGATTTGAAGAAATAACACTTCAAATCCTTTACTGAGAACAATATGCTTATCCAGTAGTGGAACGTACCCATGGGACAGTCCTGTTTGTTACAAGTGTCAGTGTCTATCAAGTCTCCTGGACATTTCTTGCCACCATACTCTGGCCGAGGGCTGTTACACACACGTGTACGTGTTCTGGATCCTCCTCCACATGTGATAGAGCAGATTGCCCAAGGAGACCATGGGCCCCAGGCTCCATTGACTATGAGAAAATACATTTTATGAGATATTCAATAAAAAAAGTCAAATTTGCTAAATTTTCCAAGAATGAGTCTAGTTAAAACAGGCTTTTCAGCACTTACTAGGACAGGGCTTAGCTTCACATTTCTGTGTCTCTCTGCCACTTCCCTCACAATCTTTTCCTCCAAGTTGAGGTACAGGGGAGTTGCAGTGACGTATTCGTGTAACTTGTCCCTCTCCACATGTCACTGAGCATGAGGACCAGGGAGACCATAAACTCCATCCACCATCCTGACGCACTATGATTAATAATTAGATAAGGGAAAAGGACACCAAAGTCAGATAATACCAATTAATTGAATTTGAAACTCTCATTTAAAATAGGATGCATGTCATGATCTTTATATATGAATATTTGAGAAGTGTGAGGAACAGATTGTGAAAAATAAAAGGATGATAAACAGGACGAGAGCTTAGAGTAGGGGCAACCAGTGGGGCTCTATCAGGGGAAAAAAGCTCACAATTGGGACTTTCACTGTAGCCAATTCAACATTAGGTTATTTAACCACAACAGGAGCAAAGGACTGCTTGTAATTTCTTCAATAACCATGTTTAAAAAGCACATTGCATGGTTATGAAAAAGTTGTTGGTCAGTTTGAGAAGGGTAAAATCATTGACATGCATCAAGCAGAGAAAACATCTGAATAGATCCTAAACCTATAGAGATTTTGGATGTGCTGGAGAAGGCTTTGCGCAGCGGTAAGACTCTACCATGATCAGAGCAAGACCTTGGTGAAAAATCATTGCAAAGTCTTGTGACATTACAGAAGCTTATCGAAACAATGGCAAAGATAATTTGTGCCATAATCAAAGCTAAAGGTGGTCCAACAAATTACAAGAGTGTTTGACCTTTTTGGTGGCAACCTTTTTCACATGTCAGTGTAATTAAAGACCTTTTTTGGGAGAGGATTGTGCACCTTGATTAAATATACACCATACATGTTATGTATGGATTTAAGTGGTATTTGAAAAGCACACAATAATAATAATAATAATAATAATCTATCCACACAGGCACTGGAAAACTGGGGTGAAAATAAATTGTGACTGCTCCAAGAAAAATAAAAAATTAGCACATTTCGATCAACATGCATGAGGTTTAGGATGGAGACCAAGTCGGACTGCCAATATCCCAGATGAAGTAATGACCAGCTGATCCACCAATCTGGTGCTAGTGTCTCTTGTTCATCCATCAAGATCAACATGGGAGAACATTTATGGCAAATTCAGGCTAATAGTGACACAAGGAGCATTCATTGCACTTGCTCACACATCGACAGCTGCATAATATTCCAATAAACATATGTGGATAAAGTCAAAAGACAATGTAACTCATTTTAAGTGCATCTAAAGGAATTTAAGCTTTGCAAAGATTTATACTTGTCTATATTTTAAAGCAGTAATTGTAACAATGACCAGTCTGTCTCGCAGCTCTGTAAGATAGCAGCTGGCAACACTTGTCAGTTACAATAAAAACCCATTCGAGTCATGCATAAGCCAGAGTTAGCATTGGTTCACCACAAAGCGCCTTATGGAGCTCGTTAAAACCTCACTGAGCATGACTGATGTACACCAACTCATTTTGCAGCTGATGGAAAGAGTTCATCTTTCAGCACAAACTCCTGAAAACGCATTCATCACGAACCCCGTTTAACCCTTTAACCCCTATAATGATCCTGTAATTATAACAGTTTGCCTGGTATGCTTGTTTTCTTTTTAATCTTTTTGTCAAAAAATGTTCTTTGTATAATTTTTTCAGCTTCAAATCTTATTGACTTACAGTGTTGATTCACCCTACTGCAAAAATAAAATGATAAAAAGTATGTTTTTTTCTTTGCAAATAATGGATTAAGTACTTGATTGATGAACAAAAGCTTGTTCTTCCTTTTTACAGGAACTGTAACGGTAACAGTAACATTAACAGTCTTTGTGGAGAGCAAAAAACAACCTGAAGGATATTCAATTCAATACATGTTCTCTGTTAGCTTTATAGTCTATTTAAACTCAGCTATTTAAAGACAAATCCAAATACTTGGAACTGAAAAAAGTATACATTGAACATTCACAGCATCTTCATTTCTATAAAAACACTTAAAACAATAAAAAGAAAATCTGTTTGTTACCCCTTTAAAGATTTAGAGACTGGTTCTTTTTAAAACTAAATTAAAACCAAAAACAAATGTTTAAATAATGTTGATGTTAGACACTCAAGGTCCATCAAGTCTCAATAACTTAGTATCAAAAACATAGAAATGTGACTTATAAATAATAATTTAAATGATTATGTTTTAAATTTTTAGTTTTGGTTTCGTTAAATGTAATTGATACATTTTTAAAAGATTTATATGACCAACTTCAGTGCAACTTAAATAAATTGGTAAGAGAACAGCTACTTCTGCAGCTAAAACATGACAGACTATGTTTTTAAAACCAAATACAACAGGTTACAGTCCAATAGCCCTCAAACCACTTTTGGTATTCCTCCAAAAACATTATGGTTGAAACCGGCTGGAAAATGGCATTCGAAATTTCTTTATATGACCACAAAGCAGCAGTCCAAAAGCAAATCTTACCACGACTGTCGCACTTTCTCAAGCTGCACCTGCGGGTTTGGATAGAGGGGCCGCTGCAGGGGTTACTCGTGGCATCACATGACCTGCCTCTTTGCTGTGTGCCTGTTCCACAAGTGACTGTGCACTCTGTCCATTCAGACCAAGGTGACCAGCCATCCTCGCTGTCTTTAGCTGCACAAACATCGAAGTAAAAGTGTGTTAAGCTTTATGCTAGCTTCACCTCACTCTAACCCCACCACACCCAGCAGCACAGCCCATATTTTTGCTGGTGTATTTAAAGAGCAAAACTAAGCTAAATTGTTTTGTGCAACTGATGTTTTTGAGCTAAAGTTACACATGACATCATCTTTCTTAACCCACTTCAGAACATACAGTAATACTTGTTCCTCATGGATCATAAAATGGCTGGTTGGCAGACACATGCATGTTCAAACAGTTCTGTATAATTACAAAAGAAACTAGTGTCCATGTTGTAATTTAACTAGTGACAGTACAACTTTTATTTATTTTTTTTATCTGAAATGAGCCATTCTCACTCCTTGATGACTGGTATAAGGACCAGCAAACATCCATTGCCCTATTTAAGATCTAGAGAATCCTAGAGAATTTTCTAGAGAAAAAAGATTGATCTTTATTATTTCTCGGGTCTTGTAGTGTCTTGTGTCTACACTGCCTTCTTGTACGTCTAAATGTGTCAAAAAATATAAATGATGTTATATCGATAGAAACAGAAGGATGCACTCATAGAGGACAGGGATAAAAAAATTATTTTGACTGAAGCCCTAGCCATTTTCCATTTATTTATTTAGAGAAGCAGACAAAGAACATTTCTTGTGTGGGTTGATAAAGAGAACAGTTAAGGTAGACAAAGGTCCTACTTTAACATTCGAAATTTGTGTAAATTGGAATAAAGACTATGGAGAAGGTCAAGGAATAACTGGTAAACATAGGTGTCAAAATAAGTTGTAGCCAATTAGCATCTGCCAGTAAATGGAAAGGATTTTTCCTTTCCTTCTCCCTTTTAGTTGCTTGGAAAGGCATATTTTGACCAAAACAGCTTGTTGTCTACATGACAGAGGATAAAAAAGGTCTCATACATTTATTGAGTTTTTTCTCAAGGTATTGAGGAAGGAAATGAAATTGAATTTAAATTATCTAGGGCTAAAGAAAAAATGTACAGGGCTTTCTAGACTAGCCAACACCACAGCTTTTCACTAAATTATTAAAGGTGCAGTGTGGGACTTCTTGGAGCCAGTGCGAATATATAAAATCACAAAGAAAACAATATTGGTTTATCCAGATGTGAATGTCACCTGTGAGTTGATGACAAGTTTGTTTAGGTACCAACAGGTCCCAGTCTTTTCAGTGTTTTACAAAAATACAGCATACTTTACGCCAGTATTGTTAACCTGTGTAATTGGTGCAATTGAGACACCAACAAAGAGTTAAAGAGAAGAAGAAAACAAATCCACAAAGGGTGCCTTTACTAAATAAAATAAGCAAACAATCTGTGCAAAGTGGATGTAGGGCTTTCGGGGCTATACCCAGTACTGGGAGAAAGTGTCCAATCAACAGAAAAGCAGTTAGCATGGTCTGCAATCAACTCCTCTACGATGCCAGTGTCTTACGGTACCAGAGACCCTTCCATCTTGCCACAGTCTGGTAAAATGCTGAAGCTTCTGATTGGTAGAGCATCTGGTTGGTAGACATGGCGCAAATGTTCGTGAAAGTTTTTTGAAATTGGGCGAGCACTCCAAAGTTGTACTGTGTCATTCCGTGCCATTCTTGTCTCTCGCAGATTGGGTCTTCACACAGACTTTACACCAATCAAAAAGCACTTGTGCCTCCCGCATTCAGTATGAAGGCAAAGTTACCCTGCTGGCTGAGCATTTTATTTTCAGGATGATGGCAATGGGACTCACCTGCTAGACTTGTTCAACACTAAGAAATAGCTGAACAAACAAACCAATACCCAATGATTAACTTACCTGTTCAAGGATCTTGTTTATTTGTGAAGATGTAAGTACAAATAAACAACATGACTAATTTGATTCCAATTAGTATTTTTACAAAAGCCAAATAAATGTTTGCAAAGAATTGTTTTTTTTTCAGTATTTTTAAACAGTCTGTTTATTTGTATTATATTTTAATATCCTTGGATATCCTTGTACGTTTCTGTGCAGATCTCTAGGGGACCATGAGAGTGTTAGAACAGCTACATCACTGAAACCGATCTAAAGTTCATAGGAATCAATACCACACATAACACTCTTTTGGATCTTCTACTGTATCTTTACAATGAATCCGAAATTGTACTTACGCAGACACACTGGGCAGCATTCACCATCAAAGAATGTAGGGCTAGCACAGGTAACTGGAGGACATGTGATTTGATGGCATACAATTTTTGACTCCTGACAGGTACACTTGGTACAGCTGTCCACAACCCAGTCCTCTTTATCCTCAAAGAGGCGGCCATCTTGCCAGCACATGCGCTTGTCTCTGATGTCTTTCATGTTCCCCAGAACCTCCTTCATCACGCTGTTTTCTTCAGTCTAAAAGACAGATGGACAAGTGGTAGAAGAGCAGCATTTACATTTGTTAGTGTCTTTCACTTGTGGCTAAATGGAAGAGATTTAAGATGGATTGACTCTATGTGAGAATGATGGAGACCTTAAAAGATTTGATCCGTTTGACTATTAATCTAGTAAAATAATGACCAGTAATTTCAATAAACACTGGCATAAAATACTTCTATTCAATATTTTTTCAACTAACTGAATATAGAAATATTCTCAAAATATAATCGAGAAAAAAAAGTTAATAATGAAGGATGTTTCTCTTTCTCCTGTACTTTGATACTCCATAGAATTTTTTTTCAAGACATTCAGCAGTAATTATCATGTACAAAAATCTCATTTGATCATATGATATGCTTTGGTCATTAAGGTAATTATCGTAATCCTAGAATTGCTGTCTGAAGTGAAAGAGGCTGGGAAGTCTTCTACAGCTGGCTACTCGATAGCTGCAGTAGGGACTTACAGCGAAGATTGCCCATGTCAATTCCGCTCATGACAATGAATTCAACATTATCCTCTTATTGCACAAAACGAAGCTTGCTAGGATGATTGCAAACTCAAAATTACTCACAGCTGCAATCTAACTTTAAAAGTTTAAGATGATAAAAACTGACTGACAAACTAAAACATACTACATCTGTGTTTATGAAAGTGAGCAAGAGAAAAAGAAAAAAAGATCTCAGGAAGTGAAAATATACCAGGAATGCATTCAAGAGGAAGGTTTTTCACTTACAATTACTTACAGAAAGCACACACAATAAATCAGACACATTCAGAGCAAGCTCAGGATTTAACATATGGATGTGGAAGTGTGAACAAACTGCATAAGTAACAGTCACAAGTGTCAGACTGTAAAACTGAACACCACATGGTCTGGAAGAGCCTCTGGGACCCGCAGCATCCTCCAACCGCTGGATTTCCCAGAGATTCTGCCCAGACTCCCTCTTCGCAGGGAAGCTCCCAGTGGAGGAGAAAGAGGCTGTTTAAACACTGCCAGACACCACTCGGCTTCTATTCACACTTCCCATCTCCTTCTAAAACACGCCATAAAACCCCAGCCCACATCTTCACGTTTTCCACTGCCTCTGTAGCCCTGCTTTTCTTTAATGGCTCTGTTTAGACTACAAGAATTTTGGCTCGCTAAGTGAGATATTCATTCTGTGATGACATTGTTCAAATTACACATTGCCCACCAACCCATTAAACTTTAGCTTTAGTTCCACAAAGAGATTCCCTCATAAGAGTTTTCCACTTTTTTCTGCCAAACTCAAAAAGAGAAAATAAATTACGATAACATGGATGCGAATTAAATATATAAGCGTGTTTTCCTCACTATGGCTTCACAAGACTTTGAGTATAGCATTAAAAGTCAAGGGAACTGCCTTTACAGCACCTTTATGATGCTTTTGTGACCACTGTAAAGGTTACAAGCCACAAAATCTTTTTCTGACCTTTGTCAGTCTGGATGAAATAATCTAGCTAGCGGACCAGAAAAGAAATGTAAGTTCTTTACCACTTTCTGCAAACCATCGATGAGATTGCCCACAACGATTCGAAGACCTTTAAGCTCCTGAACCATGCTGCTTAGCTCTTCACAAGAACGTTCGCACACATCCGATGCCAACCTCTCCTTTTCCCCAATGAAGTTGGTAGAAATAGACGTCCCAACAGACACAGTTTCCACGCTCTCGTCAACCACATTAAC
The DNA here is from genome assembly GCA_900490495.1 of Danionella dracula. Taxonomy (NCBI): domain Eukaryota; kingdom Metazoa; phylum Chordata; class Actinopteri; order Cypriniformes; family Danionidae; genus Danionella; species Danionella dracula. The sequence goes on from UELW01000778.1 coordinate 1,911,924, forward strand.
CTCTTCTGGAAGAAACAATGGAGCAACGTTCAGATAACCAAAACTATTATTTAAATTCAAAGCAATGTTTCATTAAATATGCACATTTATAACAAGTAGCCTAAACTGACGTTTACCAAGCATACACAGACTAGAAAACTGTTAACGGATTTGTAGGATATTCCACATCCCACATTTTCTCATTACACTGTAGACATGATTAATCTAAATATGCAGAATGAAGGATTGAGATTTAATGAAGGCTTAGATGGAGAAAGGTGGTGCAGTTGGGTTATGGAACAGGATAGAAATGCTGTCCATAAGTCCACAAACTCCCTTTACATAGCTGCAGCCTTTTTGGGGTCATTTGTGTAAATTTTCTCCAGATTAATGGAAGACAGGAGACTCTAAATCAGAGAGCCATAGTGTTGCCTTAAAGCCTTGTCTCAAAGGCTTGTGCAGCATTGTAGAGACTGCTTGACTCATTCAAATCTCTTGGGGTCTTCAGTCAACGATGGGAGATTAAGTATATAAGTGAGCGTGTTTGTTACAGTGGCTTTCCATGCAGCTCCACTCAGCCTTGTTTTTAGCAAGTTTTTAATTTAGTTTAGTTGTTTTTAGTTCACAGGGACCTCTGTGCTGGCAGCGTGGCATTCAGCATTCAGAAGACACAATTGTGGCCAATAGTATATGAAGCATGAAGCATATCATAATACGGATATTTAGTCAGTTGAAATTAAACGGAACTGAGGCACAAGCGCAAAAGAAACACTCACAGCTGCAAGTCTCACAAATGCCAGAGTTTCAACTACTTTCAGCACTCTGCATGGATGCGTTTATGTATCTGGGCATACTTTTCTGCATTAAAACCCAATCAGGGATACACAGTAACCACTTGAAAGCTGTCTCCCTGGAAAGCCGATTCATTGATTTTCTGTTATTTGAAGTACTGCTGAATGCAAAATTGTTAATAAAACCATTTATTAATCATTTAAAAAATCTAATAAAAAAAGGTTACAAACATTTGATTTGCAATTAATTCATTCTAATATTCACTCATTTTGCATGTTTAGTGTTTTTATTATGCCTCATCTACACACAACGTGAAGTGTAATTAATATATATTTTTGTGTAAACAGGTTCAACATATTTTACATTAAATTATAACTTTCAAATTATCAAAATATTTTGAAATCACTAAAAATATTAAAAACCATCATCAATCCATATTTCATCTTATATTACGAAAGTGCATGATAGCAAGATCATAATTTCTTGGATCAAAATGCACCAAATATATATAGAGAAGAGAGCTATAGAGGAGATATCTGATCGATCGATATAGATAATAGAGGATAGCTGATTAGAGAGATATAGAGCGCTATAGGATATACATACAGCTAGATCAGATAGCATACAGACATAGTATATATATATATATATATATAGATATATATATATATATAGCTATATATATATAGTATAAATTCTATCGAGTATAGAATATATATATATATATATATATATATATATATATATATATATATATATATATATATATAACCATAATCAAATGTAAGCAAAATAAGACTGAAGGACTTCAATTAAGCCAGAATGTTTCTCTTGTAAATTACTATTGTTAATTCATTTCCAACATCCTATGTATTGCATTTTTTACATTTTACAATCTTCATCCTCTCATCCTCTTTATGGTATGTGCAGGTTGGCGCTTAACTCCACACTAATACGAGTGTTTCCTGAAAACATGAGGTAATGTGTTCAGAAATTTCCACAGCTCTGATCTGCAGATTGTGTGACCCACTTAGGCGATAGCCAGAAAAGCTTAAAACGAAAACTGAACCCAATGGAACACATACCAAACCTCTTAAAACTAATTTGATCATGAACTACACAGAATAAGTACAAAAGAGTTGCTACAACCAAGAAAATTCTGTATTTTGGGCATGAAGTCTGCCTAAACTGACCCTAAAGCAACTGGCCAACCATAAAAACAGATGCTTGACATCATATTTTGGCAGTTGTTGCAAGATATTAACACAGTATTCCCAGCAGAGCTTAGTAAGCTTTAAAGTTTGAAGAATGCTTACCAGGTTTTGCAACTTCACATCCTTTGTTTCTAAGGATGTTCCCGATTGGTGTATCAAAAAGGAACTGAACATTTTGAAGTAAGCCCTGTAAATAGACAAAGTAAAATATGGGTGTAAAAAATGATGCTACTTGAGGTGCTGTATTACTTGTTTGAGATCCAAAGTTGACATTTGAACAAAACAAACATGACCCTTGGACAGTAGCACTTCATTGAAATTTTTATAGTTCCTACTGATTGGGTTCAAGTTGTTTCGCAAGTGTGCACTCACATAGAATTAGACTTATTTGACCATGCAGGATAAGGTACTGGGTGAGCAATGAAGTGCTTCAATTTCTTACCGAAACCTGAATTTCCTGTTCCAAAACCTTAATAATATTACGCTGATTTTCCACTGGCCTGTTTTGTAATGGTACGACTTGACTTTGCTTGACCTTTCTTCTAGGGCCTTTTCCATCACCTTCTCTACTTGGTGCTGGTACTTTTTCAAAACAGTTGATATGAGCTAAGTTGAGCCAAAGTGATCCAAAAAAAAGTGACATGACATCATATTGTTCGCTTATTGGTCAATTGTTGAGTTCATCAACTGGGCAGAAAGATCTTACAGAGCTCGACTCACTCAAGCACTTTCCTGCGCATTTAGGCTGTTAATGGTCTTCTGCCATCATCTGTTTCTTAAACTCTTCCCTTTGTTTGAGCATTAAAATTCAGCATATACTCAGTTTAAAAGTTTTTGCATCTTTTGTCAACTCCCTCGAGCAATACCAAGTTGTGTCTTGCTATTACTGACTTTCGAGGGAAAAATTACATTAGAGTGTAAAGGTGCGGTGTAGGATTTTTGCTAATTAATTGTCAGGAAGCTAAAAGGTCAGATGATATATACATACATATATATATATATATACACTCCCCAAACTTGTCATAAAACATAATCCTGACACTCATTTAAGGGTTGATTGGACATGCATTATTACATCCTAAATTATTTGAACTTCTGTAACTTACTTAGGGTCATTTAAATTGCATAATTTACCCTCAGCTAACAAGTTTATAGTGTTTCCATTTCTCTTCAGCACAGACAAGTAACTGCAATTAACTTTCTTTTGCCCAAATTCTGGTGTGGAAAGGAGCCGGTATAGTCTTATAACGCTAACTAGAATTGATGAGCAGACATATAACAGAAGATAAAGGAAAATGGAAACTGGTTCTTTTATTAGTGAATTCTACATTTTGTATTCAATTCCCCCATTTTAGCCACCAGTTGTCACACTTTCAAAATGAGTTTGAGGTACCAACATACTAATGTAATCCTATTAAACTGTTCTCACAGGTCAGATGCACAAAATGAAGAACTGGTCTTACCCTGAAATGGTTTTCTCGGATGGATCCCTTCACCACAAACATCTGGCTGACTTCTGGTTGCAGATGCTCATAGAAGGGCTCATCAAGAATCACACTGTCAATCAGACTACACCCCACATACAGGTGAGCATTCTCCCCATGAACATACAGAGTTACGTTCTTCCACTGCGAGTCAGACAGGTCCACATCCTCAAAGGAAACCACATTCTGAGTTCCTTTCACCATGTAGACCAGGTCCAATGTGTTAGCCCTTCCATTGGAAATTATCTCAAACTGACGACTCCCAGCAGGACTCTCCACTCCCAGCAGCGTTCCTCTGGAACCCTTGTCCTGTCGCATGGTGGCCACAAACACAAAGCCCTCATTGTTCTGGATCTGTTTTAGGATCTGGTGGAGGGCTGGGGTGCTCACAGCAGGGATCTTGTCGAAGCGGATGAAGCGATATGCAGGAGAGTCCCAGTCATGGCCCTTGAAAAGCTTGGCTCCGATTGTTTTCTTGCTGATGCTGCTGACTTTGAAAAGGTCAAAGATGGACTCATCCTCCACATGTCCACCTGTGAACGAGTCGTCATAAACATTTTAAAATAAACAACAATTACATGAAAATTTACCACATTGTGTAATTTAGAAATATTTCATAATGATCTCTAATCTATGCAAAGCTGTTTTGCAACAAATGATTCCGAAACAAACAACAATGCACTTGAAAGCTGAAAGACAACGTGTGTTATACAAAGATCACAATAAAATAAAGTTTAGAACCATAAAACACCAATGAAAAAAGTATTTTGAGGTAAATGAAAATTTGTATTTACCTTGTGGTAGTGCTCTGATGCATACTAACAGCAAATGCAGCAAGTAGATATTACTTCTAAGTATCATAATCCTGCAAAAGAAAACAGATTTCTTCCAAATAAATTCCCAAAGATAAATAAGGCATGCAGGATGCTTATGGGCAGTGTAGACTTGAAACTAAACAAAAATCTGCTTAGAAGATCAATGCACAATACTTATTAATGGGGCTCCAGAGTTTCATAAAGTAAAACAATACACCATTAACCTAATTTCATCAATTCATTTGGATTTGGCAGCAGTTTGGAAGGGGTACTTGAAGATACTATTACGCTGCAAAAAGGCAAAACTCAACAACGTAAATAGACTTCCCAAATGAATGAAATGGTTTAAACATAAACATTTATTTTAAGATTAAGTTTTAATAGTATAATAAAAAAATAAAGGTAAAATAAAAAAATCTGGCAATTCGATTCTAACTAAAAAAAAAGACAAACAATGACAAAAAAACAAGAAAGATTGTTTCTTTTTATCTTTACTCTAAGTAAATTAAGTAAAAAAAAAAAAAAAGAGAAAAACTTACCAAAAAGATGGTCACGTTATGTCCTCTGTAAATGTTTAGGGATAGTTCAAGACCAATTTCTAAAATCCACACAGAGTATATAACATCCAAACAGCTTGTAAGTGACTTGTGAACAGCTGGACAGAAGCTCTTTATTCGGTGCAGACTGAACCATGACAGTTTGGTTCAAATATAAAGCAGAGTTTGTCAAGGGGCTGAATTATAGGATTCCCATCCTAACTGATGGCGGGGGTAAAGGCAAGCCTCCTGTAAGTGTCCTCCCTGTGCTGCTGACGTCTCTTCTCTTAATCAATGGGAGGAGAAGAAGCGACTGGAGAGGAGGCAGCCATGTGCGCGCGCACTTGCAGACTAATTAGGCGCGAAAACACATCCTCTGTAGCTCTGACACAATATCAAAGGCAGTTGTGTAGTTTTTTTAAATCGTCCGTTTGCTTTGTTTTTGGTTCACTCATACCTGCATTATTGGGTCAAACGTAATTAAAACGAGTTGAAATTGTAAGCCCCTTTCCTTACCTAAAACTCCATTGAAGAATCTCACAACATTACTTTCTCCACCCAGCAGATGGCATCCATCATTTGTTTGAAGCGTGACAGGTAACAACGAATTTCACTGAGACTGCTTATACTTAAAATTCTCTTTAAATTAGTCGAATTTCTCTGGTATAATATTCTCAAGTATCTGACTTGTTTGGAAGATAAGAGGGAAATGTCTCTTGAGATGTATGTAAATATGTGTATGTGTGCATGCAAGTAAAGTTAAGGTCTGTGCTTGCCACTATTGACCCCATGCTTTCCTACATATTCTGAACATCAGGATTTACATAAATACAAAACGTCCCCCTCTTTTATTTAGGAATTTAGAGAAAGTCTGCAGTAAATCTGGTTTAGAGCAGAAATTATTTTCTGCACCTCTTCAAGATTTTGTTCCAATAATATTTCCCATTAATCAATAAATTTAGCCTGGTTTTAAACAGTGATGCAAAATGGTTTGATACCGTCATATGTATCATCTCTAAAACATTGAGGAAGAGGGTAAAACAGCAACCATCCGACCTTACACATTATTGATAATTAATCTTTCAATATATTTTATGTATTCAATAATTAGATATCGCACCACTTTTAAAACAGATTTCTTTGGGACTCGGCTAATTCCGAATGCTTATTTTGTCATTTAATAGTAAGAGTCTGATTGTCTCATGCGGTTTCCGTCGACCCCCAGAGAGTGATATTTCATCCAGAGCTCTGCAAACATGCACGCTATCAAAACACACATGGTAACTGAACATATTGAATATCACTTTAGATGAAATCGCTTCCGACCAATTTCCAATGCTGATTGTGTGCATCTCAAAACTAGGTTAGTGTGACAAAGAAAAGGATTTCCGACAGACTGGTCAACAATTATACAACATATTCATTGAAACCTCTGGGATTTTAGCTGTCATCAATGTCTCCATTGTGATTTACCATACGTGGTGCTTGCACAGGCTTGCAAAGCCACTCAAAAAAAGTCCTCCCAACTATTGAGTTTCATTAATCAGATCATCACTGTTAAGTCATCACTTCACATAAGTAGTTTTTTACTAATGGCCCATTGTTTTAATTTAGTGTTGTCTCAGAAAGATCAGAATTGTAGTCTATGATTTAAATGTTATGAATTACAAAGAATTAATTATATTTAAACAATCTTTAGCGGTTCACTGAAAAAAAACCCTATATTCCCTATATTTTTATATCAGATTTGACTTGCAACCATTATCCCCAAAAATATAAATAAAGACAATGTAGAGTAGATGGGTGTAGTTGTGACATCTCCACACTGTCCAGAATGACAATGAGCTCATGTGTAGGTTATGGTAGATAAAATAAAAAGAAATATAGGAACAACAGCTGTTTACAATTTCCAGTGTGAAACCCAAAAGAGTCAAGGTGATTGGTGATGCTTTCGTAATAATATAATATTTCTGAAAGCACAGCTAGGATTTAATTATTCTCCTGTACCAATTAAACAATGAGTTGTGTTTATGAGAAATAAAAGATACAAGGTGCAAGCGTGTAAGTCTATTTAAAACAAAAGGAAGGAAAAGAGAAAGAGAGGGATGTGGTTAAAGGAGGAGCTCTGGCCCTGGGTCCCTGGGCACAGAAGGAGCTGGACTAGTGAGCTGCTAACAGCATCTTTCCAGCAGAGTCCTGCTACTTCTTCTCTCAATAGACATAACCCAGTCTCACTTTCAAGTTTTTGCAACTATATTGACAATTTGCATACCGATAATTTGCAGAATTTTCTCACATAGATTTCTGTTCACAGTCGCTTGTCCTTCTCTAGAAGGAAAACAAGGCAATGAAAAACATCAAAATCTGTGACTTCACTAAATCCATCTCTATAAAGAAGCCCCAATTTGCCCGCACACAAAAAGAATTACTCCATAAATGAAGGCTCAGTCAGTTAAATTGTGAGAGACAGAAAAACAAAGGGTTATCTATGAAACAACATTTTCAGGGCAATAAGTATTTGACACCTTTATAAAAAACAAGTCAGTACTTGTTGGCATAACACTTAAGTTTCTATTATTTGGAAACTATATTTTCATACACTAGAGCTCCCCTGGACTAAAGACTTTCTGGTCGACTATTAGTTGTACATGAAATCCAAGAGTCAACTAATAGTCAACATATGACTATTACCATAATTTCCGCACTACACGGCTTTTAAAATACTTGAATTTACTCAAAAGGTGTCAATGTATCTTATAATCAAGTGCGCCTTATGTATGAATGCTAGTTGCTCAAAATTCAAAATCAAGATGTTTTATAACAACTTTGGTATGCTACAAAGTTGCACAGTTGAATGGATTGTCGTGGTATCACGGGGCCCCTTACAGAGGAATACATAAAGCACTTCGGCAAGCGCGGAAGTAACGTAAAAAATCCCTTGACATGCATGGAGGAATACAAACAGTGCCTCGACACTAGTAATAAGAAGTTTCATTAATTTTGGTGACTCATTTTGGTTCTTTTGACTCTCTTTACTTAACAGAACTACTCTTTGAACGGTTCTAAGCGATTGAAAAACCTCTTCTGATACTTTCAAAACATTAATATTAGGTAATTTGTTTCAGTAAAATCCATAATGTGCCCACTGTGTCCAGTGAAAAATTAGCTTTAGTATTAATTTCAGCAAAACACAAGAAATACCTTGTGAAATACTTCACATGTAAACGAGCGATTCAAATTAACTAAACTTCTCTAACATCTAGGTACTGTAGCCATTGAAAAGCATTGCGAACGATAGGAACAAGTTAAAGGGTGACTCAAAATAACAGTTTTCTCTATATCCGGCTCTGGGTCCATTAAGAAGCAATCGTGAGATTGAATGAGATGGCGAGAACGAATCGTTCACTAGGAAGAGTAGTTCCTTACGACTCAGATTCGTTCTTTTTGAACAAATCGTTCACAAACGACACATCACTACTCGCCACCATGCTTAACAGTTAACTGCAAACAGACAGGCATATGTGCTGGATATCAGTCAAGGACAGGTGTATTTGCCTTGTCCATTGGGTTAACAAGCTTGATGTGGCTGTGTAATTTCCTGTTGATTTTTTTTTCGAGTTTTCGAATAGCAAAATTATGAAAACCTCAGTCGAATAAGCCTGTTTAGTCTACTATCGATTAATCGACCCAAAAGAGGGTAGCCCTAGTGTGAACATGCTTAAAGGTTTTTGATCCAACTCGGTTTTAACTTTTAATATATACTGTAGTATCTCCAAACAAGCCAATCGGACCTTAATTTATGTTCTATTTTCAGGTGTGTTTAATTAAGGTACAACCCTGTGGCCGATGACTGCTTCCCTACAAAAACAACTTTAGCTACCCCTGGTTTAAATACTGAAGGACTTAAGACACCCAACGGGTGTCTTATTGCTGAATGATATGGGATCAAATGTTTATTTTAATTCAAATAAGTGAAAATCTGTTTAAAGCTTTCTCCAATTTATCTTCTGTCATTTTTCGATGTTGAAATTAACCCATTTTTATATTTTTTTGAATGGATGATTTTTTTGTGGTCAAATATTCAAAATAAACAAGGAAAATATTCATTTACTTTTGTCTTCCCTAAATTTATTGTTTAAGTGCCAGTATAGAAAATGTTTTCCAGTAGAGAAAATTGTATTTAATTGTTTAATATTTAATTTTGTATTTAATACAAAAATGTTAATTAACTCATTATTGCTTGTCCAAAAGGTTCTTATTGTTCAAAGGTTTCTAATTGAAGCATTAATAAAATTAATAAATAAAAGCATGTAACATACACAAACCCTTCATTTACAGGGGAAAATGTGTCCTGGAAAAAAAAACTGGACATGGAAAATACATGGTTAATGTAAAATGTCATTAAAATCCCTTTAAAATATAATAAACAAAATTAGAAACATTCAGGGTCAGGATCCAAGATATCAGTATGATGAGAATCAGTATGTTAAACAGCTTAATTCTATATATCCAGGCATCAGGGAGTTCAGAAAGAAATCCTCTCATATACAATGGCTGACTTTGTTGAATCTTAAAACAAGAGAAGATGGATCTTTATAGCTTTTGGTCTGGCTAAGTCACAGAGTAGAAATTAAAATGAACTAACTGTGACTCTCAAGTGGTTTATATGGAGGGAGTCATGTTACTTGATCATGCACAATACAGTAGTTGGGACCCATTTTTAACATCACAAGGAGATTAGCAGAAAACAGGTTTATATTGTGTAAAGATTTAGAAAACAACAGTTATAATTTCATAACATCCAAATACAACTATTGCAGTTCATGGTACTTTAGTCTTCCCTTCATCTTCATTACCTACCCATTTGTTACAGACTTAATTTTCAAACTCTATCGGTAATCCTTCATATTTTAATATGTGCCTCGATGAGCTATTTCCTCGTAGTTAATTAAGATTATAAATTAAGCCAAATAAAATAAAATAAATAGCCAAATTCCTTGTCTGCTCACTGTTTCAATGCCAGTCTTGAATTACAGACCTGGAATTTCAACCAGTTTACCACTTTATCTTAAGTTTTGTCTAAAGTAAATTTTTCTTGATTCTCTATCTGTGTTCATTTCAAACATATGTCTGTTCAACAAAATTAATTTATTTAACTATTATTAGTATTATAATATTAATATTTCCGATGGATTTATGTTATAATTACAAAAAAAATGCAGCTTCTAATTGAGATGAATTACATTTGACTTTGCATCATTTGGGCTGTTTTTATACAAACACATTTATGAACATAAAAACGTAATAAATGAAAATGTTCTGACAGTCTAAATTGTTTCTAATAATAACATTACCTTTGGCAGTGTCTTATGAACAAAATTCTTCACAAGTACAGTACAAATCAGTTTCTCTGTTAATAAGCGTTGACCTACTTTGATGAAGCCCTCCTCATTTCACATCATCCTGTTCTGACAAGGAGTAACTTTGAACGAACTTTCAGTTTTCAAGCTAATTCAGGAAAGAGGTCCTTGAAGGGTTTAACTTTGATGGAAGGAGAGCTCATTTTAAACATCATATAGTGTGCTGGAACTATTTTTCCAGCCACCAAGGCCAGAAAAGACTTGATTGTGATTGACATTACAAACCAAGCCAAGAATGGCATTTTTCATTTTTGAGAAATGTACAACAATTCACTCCAGTGCCTGTCCAGAATTTAGTTTTCCAGCTGTTTTTATTACTAACAACTACTCAAAATAAAAAAAGTTACTGGTGCAAATCAGAGCACAATAAATAAACTATGGACACATCAGTAATCTCTGTATATATTTATATTTATAAAAGTTTATATATTTTTTCTGACAGATCGCGGTTTAAGCATCCTTGTATAATCTTGAAAGTGTTAGGAGGATATTTTTCCATATTTTATGAATATCAAGCCTTGGTTATTAGGAGAAACACTATCAATACAAAACTTAAAATTTTACTTTACATTTTAATTTTAAACATACAACCTTAACAAAAATGCTTGAGCCACCTACTTCACCATGACCACACCTAGCAAGATCAAGATTCCCCCACTTTCCTATGTATTTGCTGTTGTTTCCCAAACTGAAGTTACCATATTAATTCCATTGTCTACTTACCTTAACTTCATATTTCCTTGTCTTCTGGTTTCATTTACTTTGGCATCTCCTAAAAAAAGCTCAACATTGAATTTATTCAATAGCCAGTTAAGAGCAATTTTGATTGCATGTGTGTGAATAAATAAGTATCCCTATTGCCACTTGTTTTATAGCATGAATTATGTGAGGAGGTTTGCTACTGTGAAAAATTGCAAAGACCAAGAAAATGAGAAAACATCCTCACTCATCTCAAAATCAACATATCTGCATATTATACTTAAGATAAATGTAATATTTTTCTAAAACTAAAAATGTAAATGATATGAGTCTCCTTTAAGATTGTAAATCTAACTATTTCAGGACCTAGTTGACTTGGAGTGTAACATCTTGTACATGCTAGGGGGCAGCACACGTGTTTATGAAGTCAGTATATGTAACATTAAAGAGAAAGGCATCCTTTTTACACTGTGTATGAGAGCAATTTCCAAGATAAAATGACCTCAAATTTCTTCACAAGTACTTAACATATATTATTTGAAGAATAGACAGCACTGCACAGAATTATGATTCACAAATGTAGGCCAAGTCAGTGAAAGAGCCATCCTCATAAATAAAACATGGCTACTGACTGACCATTACAAAATCCCCAGAGCTATCTGTTTTATTAAATACAATTTTAACAGCCGGGAGAAGTCAATAAAAACTGTTGCAGCATGTGCTCTGCTAAAGATAACCCTCAGAGGGTTCGGTCAGTCTCTGAACGGGCAGAGAACACAATGACCTCAGAGAAGCTACTCTCACTGCCAGCAGCAGAAGTGGACGCCACCCATCATTAAAGACTAAAGCACAGTATCCTCAATCACTTAATCACTTACTTCACAAGCTTTTTTTGCAAGATGAATGATGAAATGTCAGACCAGAATCACAAATTATAATCACATTTTCATTAGAGGTTTTTGTTTTTAAATTTGCAGAACAATCAAGCTGAAGTATTAATAATGTTAATAGCTGATTTTTACTATTTGAGTTTTTTATATTAATCATGCAAGTGAAATTAATTTAAATATTAAATGAATATAGTGTTCAGTTTTGGGCTGCATTCATTTCTTTCAGTCATCATGGACAGAGAGCAATGCATATTCAAAATAGCCATTTTGCTATCAGTTTGTTTGGCCCTGTCATAAAAGGCACACTCAAGGAATCACACGTGCCTGCATAAGTCCGTAGGGTGTCGCACCTGTAATTTTTATGTTCTGAAGTGTGCTCATAAGCGCCCTCTATGCAGTCTTCTGGAAAATTGCAAATTCTTTGTGAAGGGCCAATCAGATGATTTTGGGAGGAGCTCTCTCATACGGAGATACGATGGAGAAAAAAACGTTGAAGTGACTAAACATTTATCAAAGAAATTACCTAACGATATATTATTTACCAATTTAAACAGACATGTTGACAAAATGCGACTATAAAGACCTAAACATTGAGCAACTTTTATTCCAATTTTTAAAAGAGTTACAGGTCTTAATTCTCTGTGCATTACCATTACAAGAAAATTATCTTCTGAAGCATTAAAAGCCTTTTAGCAAAAACCATGGTGAATTCAAAGTAATTTCATTATTCAAGTAAACACCAGTTGAGCTTTTTCTACTTCCAGCAAGATGAAAGTCCCTTTAAAAATGCGATCCTCATAGACTTGAGTCAACGGCCCCTAGCGTCTTGCATTCGTGACATCACCAGAGTGTGGACTTGAGGGAAGTCAACAAGTCTGGAGTGTGCCATTTGGGACAGGGCCTTTGTGTTCAGAGGTCACAGATGTCCACCATTATAGAAGTCAAGAATGGAACAAAAGTGAAGAAGCTCCAAACTTGTCAACCAAGGTCCATGACGGGTGACTCCACAAAGACCCAGAATTCTGTAATGTTTGATTCCTGATTGCTGAAGTAACTATACACAAACCTTTTGTCTTTGTGTTGAAACATTGTCACCAGAGCTTCAAATGAAAACATTTGATCTTCAAAGAGCTTCATTTGAGCTTGCACAGTCTACACTTCTAGCTGGTGAATTTAAGTTGTAAATGTAATGTTGTGTTTCCATAATTAATTATAGTTAAATATTGTATAATTAAAGTCGTATTTGTTTATTATTAATTAAAATAAATTTTTTCAACTGACTATCTAGTGTGTGGATACCATCATCTGTTGAATTATGACACTATCACAATGGTCGTGTATTTTAATCGTGCATTGCTTTGAAGAATTTTACAAATCAGATAAGTAGTCTTGAACAATGGTTAGTAAATTTGTGCATGCAATGCTCAAGTGGAGTTTCTTCTTAGGGCGTCTTTGGCTTCAGGGCCGAGGGTGTGAGCGTGTTGTTACATCTAAACATTGTCAGTGACATCTCAGTTGGAGAAAATATGGACCACATCCATGACGGCGGTCTCAGAGGTGGCATGTCATCACACTGAAGCAAAACCTCATCAGAGCAAAGCAGTTGGGCTTAACCTCGCTCAAGGGAGAAGAGATTTGGCTGGATGAAACAATGCCAGTTTTCCATCGAGTGTTCCAGTTAACAGCTGTGCACAAACAAAAAAACTTCACTTGTGAAACATCCTTATACAGCATGAATCAATTCATGCAACAAGCATCTTCTCAAAGAATCCTAATGAGTCCTTGCTGTTACTTCCAAAAGAGCAGTTTATCATCATCAATAGCATTCTGTTATCTAACATAATTGAAAGACAAAACAGAAACATAACATTTCATTACAACACAGCTGCCATTAATGATGGGCTAAAACGTTGACGATCTTCATGTATTTATATCTGCCAATAAAATTGTTCTGGAACTTTTATATCCTACAATTAGGTTTGTGCTCTCCTAAGGGCAACTGGACATTTATGAAACCTAATTTAGTAGTTTGTTTACAGGGATCCCTCTAATTACATGTAGACAATTTTTAGGATTTATGAACAAATATGAAGTAAACTCTTCAGTGTGTTAAGGATCTAACAGCACATGCTGCCTGCAGGGTTATAGACTGAGGATAAAAACAACGAGCTTATTAGGTTGTCATAGATGGAATAATGTTCAGTCAGATTTTACAAAGAGCCATTAACTCATCTTGGAAAAGTCTAAATTTTTTTCCATTACAGACATGATGTAATTATTTTTTGACATTTGAATATATCGAAAAAAATGAATGGTATGGTATATAATCTGTAGTAAAGAAAGTTGGCACAATTTCTCAAACCTACCAAATAATAGAATGCCTCCAAACTCCAAAAATTATCTCAAAGTATGGATTACATTTTTGTAATTTTAATACAACACAGTCAGTTGAAATGTACTCTCTGAACCACAGTAAACCTGATAAAGCTGTTGACCTTAAAGTCAATATAGATAAATTAATGGTTATTATTTCAGTAAATAATTTCCTTTCCCATACCAGTCTTTTACATGCATTTTATTATTTGCCAAAGTAATTTTACTAGCATCTTCGCAATAAATTAAAATGCAAAATATAGTCCTTTCTTTCACATGCCATAACCTGATTTACTACATGGTTCATTGGCAGAATATTGAGGTAAGAAGAAGCAGAAATCAAGGGTTCAAATAGAAAGCTGAACGATAAACAACCAGCAGACATGTTTACATGTTTGTTTTTAGCTCATGGCGATGATTTAATAAGGCCTGAATAGCCTCTTTAGGATATAATGCTTTTACTCTGACTTTGCTATATTGACCCAAAACCTGGATACAAGTGCCAAATAGAAAATAATATACAAACAAAAATATGGATGATTCTGTTTCCTCTCAGCCGTACAGTCACTAGGTAAAGGTTAAATAGAAAGGTTGAACCATTTAGGTGTTTAATGCATTTATCAGTTTGTCAGTTATAATCAGCCAATGCAATATATTTTATAAACAATAAATAATTGTTTGCATTTATTATTATTGTTATTTTATTTATTCACGAAGAAGAGAGAGAAGTCCCTATGTGACCTCTTTTCTGAGCATTCTACTGCGTGAACTTTTTCGAGCCTACCTGAACTGGTCCGGTGCTAATCACCTTGCCGGAATACTGCAAATTGTACATGAAGATGAACAATGCAAAGATTGTTCTAACTCTAACAATGGAAGTTAATTTTAATGTCAAAACTAGTGTGGTTAAAACTATGCAACTGTAATTCAAACTATGAAACTCAGACAAAAAAAAAAAACAATGGTTTTGAAAAGCAGATCCCACTAAATTATTCATGCATCTATAATGGCTTGAGAATGAGCTATGTCATTATCTAAGAAAGCCACCCCTGTACAGCATCAATTATTAAGAATGATCCTCATTGAGAAAAGCGTGGTGTCTGTTTACAGTGAGAATAAGTGTCTAGAAAACTCCAGAACTTCAGGAAAAATCTGGGAGCAAAGACAAAGCAAACTGACAGAGCTACATTCACAAGCCAAAGCCACAAGATGTATTCAAGCTGGAAAATATGCTATTTTTCTTGGCTTGCACTCTTATTTTAACCATAACCAAACCAAAATTAGCTAAAAAGAACCTATTTATTACAAATGGGAATTTTCACTTCTCTGCAGTTGAAGACTTTTGCTTGCTTATGATTCGAGGCTCTCATATTGCCACAATCAATATAATTTCTCAAGCTGCTATCTAATTGGTTAAATTTGATATGTCTCCAGAGGGATCATTGCAAGATAATTGAGTTTACATGCTTTATGGAGGTGAAACAGTGTGAATGAGTTCTTTTACCAATTTTTAAAATTGGTCTCAAATCAAATAAAAACCATTATAAATATGTCTGAGAAAGAGCAGCTACATATTGTGGGGTGGGGATTTTTGTGTTTTGCTTATTCTGCAAACATTCCTCCCAATGTTGAAGTAAGATATTACCTTCGCTAATCAAACTGTGGACAAGAAGGTAAATTATAAAAGATGATAAAGCACTCTAAAGAAAAGTGCAGTAAGAGCGCACGCTTTGTTTGTTATTAGAATGAGTTTTTCCTTGATGTCTGAGGATCAAGAGCGAGCTCTGGAACAGAGAGAGAAGCTGAAAGAAACTCTCTATCTGATGTAAGTTAGAGCGTACAGAGATGTGTGCCAAACATGTCCAGAACTGTTTTGTACAAGGCTAGAAATTTCCTACAAGCTTAAAACAACACACTAACACACTTTAACCGATTACAGGAAAAAAAAAAACAAACAAAAAAAACCCACCACCGCTGTTTTTGAAGATTTGTGATGATAAGAGGGAGTCTAGTGATGGGATTTCTACACTGACTCTTCTTGTGATGATCTCATGGTCAGCTGGAATTGTTGGTATAGTCATTTTTTAAAAGTTTGCAGCATCACTCCTGTTATGTTTAATATCATTATTTTAAGGTAATGTAAACTTAGCTTGGGGCTCTGTCCTTCAAGATTAATTGTATTTAAGTCAAGATAGAGATTGGTGTTTAGTTCTGTATAATAGTGTTTCACATCACAAGTTAGCCTTCATCGCTCGAATGTATTGGCGGCTAGCTAATACTAGCTACTCTGCTAATCCTGATAAAATAAATCTCTGTCTCAAAGCACATAACTTTTCGCTGCTGGCTGTAAGACATTTTCAATTATTTAAATACCAAAGCATTTTCAGTTCTGAAAATTTCAGAGTTTAATTGTTGCTTAAGCTTTTGTGTCAAAATATCAGAAATGTTTTGATTCCTTACATCTCCTTTAATTAATTCAAAGTGGAATGATGTTATAAAGCACTGTGTAATTTATTCTCAGACAACTTTCGATAATGTAAGTGTAAAAAAAGTTGAAACAACTGAACAGCTGAACATATGTTTGTCAGACATTAATGTATTTAATTACCAATTAACACCAATAATATTCCAGTATCTGTCCTATGTTTTCCCTAAACAAGCTCTTGCACTTGGCTTGATTTACCTGTTCTCTGGTTATTCTTCTCCTCCAGCATCTGGCATGTCAATTTGTTTATCTATGCTTATTGTGATCACTGATTCTGATCTGATTATACTCCTTCTGTGTCATGAAAATCATTGAAAGTAAGAAAACGACTCTGTGTAATTCATTACAATGATATTCCTATTTTTTCCCACAAGGTTCTGCCAGCCCTTTAAACTGTGATTATAACTAGCAGGGTTTTTCATTCAGAAACTATGCTGAATGACATATTGTGATTTAACATCTACTCATGTGGATATTTTAGTAGCTCTGTGTTTTCGACCTGTTTCTGTGTGAATTACCTTAAGTGAAGTGCCATGATAAATATTTCAGAAGAAAGGAGAAGCTACGGGACACCCCTCTGCTCATAACTACCACAGCAGTGCTTTAGACTTAGCTTATCTAAAGTGTCAGCTTGAAAGAAAGAAAAATATGTTTCGTCAAGCTGTGAGCATATGAGTGGAAAAAACTAAAACCAGTTGAAGTGGATAAGACCTTCACATTTGCAAATCATAGTTTTGCTATTTGAATGCCAAAAAGTTTGAATCCAATTCTGATAACTTGATGACAGCAAACCACTGTTTAAAAGACTTCAGTTTTTCTCAGCTGTCTTTATCTGCCAACAATGAGTCATCTTTTAACATTCTAGCCATAAAAAGTCATTGATTTGAACTTAACTTGATAAATTGAATTTAAAAGGATACATTCTGTTCAGAAAAGGATAGTCTTTAAGAGGATGAATAACAAGGGAAAGTAGGTTACCCCGTTCATACCCTATACTCCTTAGAGCTAGCATGGAAACAATAGGTCAAACAAACATACAAAGGATTTTCCACATCAAATATCTGAAAACAAAAGCGAGGAAAGCCAAAATTCAATTAGAAAGGAGCATTCTAAAAAAGGAGAATTTACAAGCTAAAACACGTTACGTTAAAGGGAAGGTTCTGAAATAGGATGAATCAGACTGTCTGAGGGGTAAAACATTGTTCAACTAATGGGATTTATAATGAAGTTTGAGGATTTAATACAAATCATAAACATCTATACAATAAATATAAAGTAAAATATTTTTCTTTAAGCATTCACTATAGTTTACAGAAACTTCTAGTTATGTAATTATTGGTATAGGATACCTCTATGACTTTCTAAGAAATGAAATCATATTTGTGTGTGTGTCATATATATATATATATATATATATATATATATATATATATATATATATATATATATATATATATATATATATAAAAGCAAAAAGTTGCTTGCATTTTTTGTCATTCCTTTTTAACATATTTGTTTATGTATGTATTTATTCATCTATTTTATGTTAATCATTAGCATTGATGATTTTATAGCAGTCATTGAAGTCAATGCGGTGCAAAAACTTTTAAAGTGTATTGTTTGTTAAAGCCTGTGTGTAACAATCCTTGTAACTCTTGCATAAGGCAAAAGAAAGTTGTCACCAAATGTCACCAAAATTTCCAAATCAAATTGAGAAATTGTGAACGAGAGAGTGAGTGAGTGAGTGAGTAACTATATAAACGTTGTTTTTGATTTTCAAAAACAGTGGGCATAGATGTCACTTTTAATAAGCTTTCTACACCATTTTTTAAACTTAGTGGATAAGTCTCCCTCTATTCCAAAGGTCCTAGGAAACAACATTCTCTACCCAAAAGTAGTGTTGGGAGTAGCAATTTACAAAAGTATATTCCTGAAACATATTTTTTTTTGGAGTTAAGCGGTAGTGTAACTTATTACTCTTCATTTTTAATAGTAAGTTTCAATAAGTAATAGTTACAAGCTCAGAAACACATAAGTTACAATGCAGTTTTTGCAGAAAATGTAAAGACGATCGTGCACAGTACCAATAGCAAGAAGGTCTTACTCACATTTTTTTAAGTCAATATATAATCTGACATACTGTCAAAGAAGAAGTCATCAAGTGCAATATCTATCCAAAAATATCACAAACTTGTGTTAGCAAAAGAATAACAAAATATAGAATATCATCACCTTGTTACCACCTTGTAAACAAGTAACTAAAATATAGAATCGGAACAGGACAAAAAATAAAATAAAAAAAATGTCACTGCAGTGCATCCAAGAAAAAGCCTAGCATCAAATACAAAATACAAATACAGGAAATTCACACCTGTTCAGAGTCAGACTTGGAAGCGTGTTTAAATTTTCTCATATCTACAAAAAGCATTTATTGACCTCAAATTTGAAAACGAAAAACATAGACTTGTTTGGACGCTAACTAAAACATATTTAACTGAAAAGTGTTCATATTCAACCATAGTCGACACCTACAGAACATTTTTCTGCAATTCTTCCAAAAACCCAGAAATATACCAAAAATGCAATACTTCAATTTTTTGGGGGTTTCACCATCACAAAATCTTCCAGTCTGTGAATAAGTTCATGCTATAGTAACCCTGGACAATAAATGATTTTGACAAAAAAGAGAGATAAATCTCTCCAATGTAGAAAGAAAAGAATTGTAGAGACCAAAACACAATAAAATGCAGGCTCTCACTTCGAGAAAGTTAAGAAAATGTTAAAAAGAAATCAATAAACTATGTTTTTACAGTACATTAACTAGTTCATCCTTCCATGTAAACAGAAATGTACATTTTTTCATATTTTCTGAAATGAATTTAACCCGGTATTACATAAATCAGGACCTGATAATAACTCAGCATTACTTGCATTAACTGCCCCTTCTTTTTTTCATTCGGTCTTGATTAGCTAAGGTTAGAGGGGTTTCCTATTATTTTAGGTCATTTTAACGATTTAATTAAACTTTTTAAATGCTGCATTCTTAATTGTAATTGGTTGGAATGCTTGTTTTAAACAAAGTTCAAAACACTTGTCAACTGTAAACCACCTAAGTTAACTTCTCTAAAGTAAAAAAAAAAAATGGATCAATTTGGTTCTTTAAAAAACTTTTTCAGTGATGTGTAAACAATTCAAAATTTACAATTTTAGCAAGATTTACTCAAATGTTTTAGTAAAAAATTAAGCAATGCTATAATAAACAAACCTACCTACATGGTCTTTATATAATGTAATGTATAAAAAAAAAATAAGATAAAATGTTCTCATGAAGGTTTTATCGAATGCCCCCAAATAAAATTCTGTTTAGGGCCCCCTGAAGCTGGCCTTGTATGGTTCACACATACAGATGAACACACAATGAGCCACAAAAACACAACAATCCAATCCTCCGTATCAACTATTTACTGATGACAACTGCAACTACTACAGACTATAAACTACTCCTTTGTGACAATTACTGGTTATTTTCACTCAATGAAAATGATGAAAGGACAGAAACAACCAAGATGTCATAAGCAGCATGACAATCAAGAAGCATTTGCTCATTGACCACAGTCTAAGTGAAAAACATCTGGTCCAGGGTATTCCTAGCCTTTTAGCAAATATGAGTTGTAGCTGACACCTCACAAATCGGAACAAAGTGGGTGAAGAACATGGTTAAATGAATAGTATCTTACCTAACTAATCAATAACTTGTTTATTAGTCAATATTATCTGTTAATTTTTTTGTGATTGCTTCACTGAAATTCCAACATTGACGAATACAAAACAAAAGTAGCAATAACAAAACATTCGGTTTCTTAGAAACAGACACAATTGAGTAATAACCTACAAATACAAAATTAGTTCAATTGCCAGACAGCTCTACTTTAATAGTGAAACACTTAAGTCCAAAGGGTAGTGTTCCAACTGCATTCCCTTGACACATGCATAGAGACACCAGTTCAGGGAAGACATGCTGTGGTTTTAAGCAGCAAATGAAAAGCAGGTGCATGATGTTCTCTAATGTCAGAGTTAATACACATGCATGATACCATGGATCCAAGAGTCTGTACATGGAGAGAGGGGTTTTCACTGCCAACTTAGGGAAATATTATTCTGCATCTTTTTCTAAACTTAGTAGTTATTCTTTCAAAAAGCTCACATTTGTCAGAGCCAAGTCCTGACCTAGTATAAAGGCCAGCCTTTAAAAATGTGCTCAGTAAGAGCAAGCAATATTAAAACCTGATATAGCTATCTGTGTATTATTGTGGAAAAGAGAAAAATCCTTTGGCATCAATAACAACAAAAGACTGGTTCAAATTATTTGACCAGAGTGGCCAAAAAATGCCAACCAATTAAAACACATCCTTCATTACACCACTGAACTCATTATAAAAGCTATATTTGTTTCACATACTTGTTAACCCATATTTGGACTTGATTTACCATTTTCTGTCTAATTTCTGCCTACTCTCTCCACAAGTCTTCCATTTTAACAACCTCTACAGAACAATATATCTCAGAGAGGGATGTGACTACAACGAAAGAAGACTTTTAAATCATTTCCAATAAATCCTCTCATACCTCTCATTCACAAACATCAAGAAGCCAAGAACAAAAATTATCTTGTTTTCCTGTTTGAGGAGTAAGCAAAAAAAGAGACTATATATTCTTTCACAAAACCACATGATCAACATAAAAATAGTTGAAATTTCCTTTAAAAAGGTCAAGAAATTTATCTAGTACAGAGAAAATTAGAATAATCAACTTTTGGTGCTTCGTTCACAGTGGAATGGTACCAAGTGGCCAAGCTTAGCAAAACACTTCTCAACTTAGCAAAAATGCTGTCTTTTTTTAACTTTTGTTTAGGTTACATTCATGACTCAGTCAAATGACTCCACACATGAACATTTGGGTTGAAATGACCAACATTGCACATTGAGATTTGTGCTCTGCATTTAACCCATCTCAGTGTACACACGCAGCAGTGAACAAACACACCGTGAACACACACCCGGAGAAGTGGGCAGCCATGGCTGCGGTGCCCGGGAGCAGTTGGAAAACTGGTGCCTTGCTCAAGGGCACTACAGCAAGCGTTTCATCACTCACAAAACATTCATGATGATGGCACATTAGAAAACATTTTTCCCCATTTTAATTTGCTATGATCAGCAGAGGATTGAGAGTTAAAATGGAAAGCTGATGACAACCAAGACAAGTGCTAAGGATTGATGTTGTTAAAAAAATTGTTAGTTTGTCAAAAACATATACCAAAAACCAAACCATTGGTAAGGATAAATGAGAAACATAACAAGAATTTTTTTTCATAGTAGGATAAACTATACAATGACAGATTTGCGTGTGAAAATAATCCTGTATTCATACAAACGAAAAAACACACGTGTTAACTCAGGTTAACGTAGGCTTGAGCTAGTATGGTCAGCATTAGGAGCAATGAGTAAGGAAGCTTGCTTGTAGCCACTGCTTGGTAATCTCATCAAACCTATGTGAAATACACCTGACAATGTTGATCTGATCTGTTACAGCAGCAATCACTCAATGGTATTTTGCAGCAACAATATCCCAAACGAAGATCATTCCTCAGTGCTAGAGACAGTGAAAGACTTCAGAAAGCTTAAGCTCTACTGCTGATATACTGAACAGCCCATTTATTACCCCAACACAAATACGCACGCACACCAGCACACACATCATGTTTCTTTCTCTCATGTGAGCTCACTCAAGAGCGCCTTAGAAATCCCAAACATTTGAAATGCATGAATCACACTTTCCCTCACTAAAACAGCGTCCTGCAGCACTAAACCAAAGAGCAGGTTTTACAGCCCTGTCAATTACCACTCTTTCTCTACTCCTTGTGCTCCAGCGTCCAAGGTTACAGCATGACCCACTAATCAAAAACTGTTACTGAGAGATTGCTAACTTATTTAAATGTCTCCAAAAACTGAAAGACACGTTATCGTTGACTGACAATATTCTTCAAAACTATATATATATATATATATATATATATATATATATATATATATATAATTTTTTTTTAATTAATTAATTAATTTTTTTACATTTACAGTTAACGTGTAAAACAACAAACTACTGGTTAACAACTTTTTTGTACGTTAGTTTCTCCTTTAATTGGAGGGACCGGAAGTGCTTTGTACTCAACATTTTTAATAATGTTACCCTTCATAACTCCAAATATAACTTTTTATGCAGACAACAACAAGAAGATGGGTCTATTCAGTTTATTAAAAAGTTGATTCATCATATTTTCAGGTTCATAAACATAAAGCTTTTGTGATGTCAAAGTCCTTGTCTAGTCTTGTTTTATTCCTAAAAATGATTTGGTTTTTCTCGGTTCTGCTTCCTTTGAGTTCAGAACAAGAGGAAATTACATAAAACTATGTCCCTGTGCTACAGTTTTTATTTGAATGATATATAGTAAGAATTTTATTACAAGTTAAAAGATTATTTCAAGTTGTTTCATCTGATTCAATGATCTATGCTAAGCTATGCTAAAAGGCATAATGGCACGGAGTATTATGAACAGATTGGTTTGACACTGGTAAATAGTGAGTTGGAGAATGAGGCCTACTCAGAAAAAGTAGTGTGTTTCTTTAAAACACTTATTTTCTTTTATCAGCCCTAATTTATTTTCTTTCTTATGCATGCAGATCAGAGAATGATGCCAATAATAGCAAGGATTTTCAGTTGAGATCAAGCATAAACCTTTTGGTGAATACTTTTTAAAATTTTATTGTTATTTATTTCAAACCTTTAAAAAAATAAATGATGCGCTGAAATGTAACATACTTGATAAGGCGCCTGAGTCTGTTAAAGCCTTTATATATGATAATTTAGCAACCAGAACTTTCAAGTATTACTGAATTGTTTGAAATAAGTGTATTTTGTAATTAAACAAAATACATCACTTCTTTTGACTTAATTAAACATTCTCTTTAAAATTCCATCTCACAAATGGATTCTGACATTCTCTCCACATTTCCAGCAGAGCCTAATAAAGCACAGAAACCCAAAGCCTAGTAACTACATGATAAAATTTTTTTTTGTTTTTGACACATTTGGCACAGGCATTCATGCGAGCGTGAAACAAAGAAGTTTGTGGGGCTGCTGCAGCCAACACTGGATATGAGGACAGAAGTGTGATGGCTGAAACAGGCCTGGGTGCATGATTTGTTGAGATGTGGTGAAGAACGGGGTGAGGACACAGCGGACAGAGTCACGGCTGTATAGGCTCGTGCTGTTTCACAATGATCTCCACGCAACATTTGATTTGCTGCTTGAAAACCCCTATGGAGGCTTTTTTCTGTGGATTCGTTTAACATGGAGCAAGCAAAGGCAGCGGGTCGAAACCCACACTTAAAACCATTCTGAACTGAACTCCAGTAATCAAGATGTAACATGAGATACCATTCAGAAGTCCAAGCAGCCTATTTTTTATCTACATAATTTGTAGCTTTTGTTATTACAGTTATGTTATATCATGCTTTGTTTTAGACTGAACAACTTTTAATACTTTTTGTGGTTAACTTGTAAGTACAAGAGAAAAGGACAAACATGTAACCTTAGTACTGTTTACAATTGGTTTTGTTTCGACATTTCAAAAAGGTTATTTCTGAAAGTTTCCAAGTATTGAAAAGACTATAACTGTGTACAGGAACAGCCAAAGAATTTCATAGAGCTTTTTCCATTAGTTGTAAACCATGTGGACTCAGAAGCCCCAAAGGAAATTGTATGTAAACTAGTGATTTAACCATGTGTTTGTAGTTGTTTCTTTTGAATAAACTTGTTCATTTACATACGTTTTACAAGCTATTTAATTTCTTGAATTGATTGAAAAAGTAACTACAGATGAGTGTAAAAAAATTTTTTTCAATGTATTCATAGTTTTGAATGATGTTTATACAGAATTGTTGTGCCTTGTCAGCTTCTGAATTTTGCCTAGAATGCGAAGAAATCTCAGCAGAGATGGGGCTTTTGCAGTTGCAGGTCCTACCCTCTGGAATGCTCTACCATTAAATATCACAGGCTTCATCTCTTTCTGTTTTTAAATCAAAGCACTATATGAAGTGACTGAGCAGTAGTGCCCAGACAGAATCATACGTTTTTACCTCTGGTTTGGAAGGGTTGAAAGCCACATTCAAGACAGTATCAGAGTGTCTCTGGAGCTTCTGGAGGAAGTTGCTGCTGCGTATGTCATAGATATAGGTCTGTAGGTATGCAAAAATAAAGCCTCTTTGAATGTTCAGTTTACAACAAGACTATAGGCTGAGAAAAACATAGTCTTGAGACCACAAGTAAACACATTTTTACAAAACATTACATACTGTATTCTCAGATTTAATTAAAACAGCAGTGAAATATTTCAATGTCGTTAAAACTCCTAAAAGCATATTCAGATTCTTGAACAGGTTATGATTAGACAGAAAATATGACAGATATAGCACATTAACGGAAACAATGAGAACCGGTTACAATGTTTTGAAACACTTCCTAATTTACACTCAGCACAGATGGGGAGCAACCCCTGCTGTTTGACCTTTGACCTTATAGTCTTAAACCTACTAAAACATGTTTTTTGTTTCATAATCACAAGTTTGAGCTAGTAAAACTCATAGAAACAATCACTTTAAAATGTATCCAAAAGTGATTTAAGTAAATATATTATTTTGTTGTTTTACCAAACAACGTTGCCACTGTCAATATATTGTTTTTAATGCACAAATTTAGATACTTTTAATAGTCATGTATATTTCTTCCAATTGGTTTTAAAGTAGTCTACAGTTTATAAAGGGCTTTTATGTAATCAAGTCCTTTGTCCCCCCCCCCAAATATTGTCAATGTTTTTTGTCATATCATTTTATTGATAATAAGGTTTAATCAGACTTTGACACAGTTTCAGGTACAAAACAGATAAAATAAGTCACACTGGTTATTTAAAACATCTGACTTGACCTGACTGTTATTGTTATTTAAGTTATTAAAAATCATATTAAATTTCATTCTCTTAAACGTCATCTTCCATTTAGTTAGTGATACTGACATATATGTTTACACTAGTGTATGTAGTGGAAAAAGAAGGTCAATAGGGGTCAAACAAACTATTTTATTTAGTCAAATTAACTAGTTAGGTAACTAAATATGATTTTAGTAGCTTTAGGCCCACTATTTGCTGAAGAGTTGTTGAGTAAATTCATCTTTTCTAATTGAGTTTAAATTTTCATTGCTGTAGTTGAATGTCATAAAAAAAGTGTGTTCAGTCAATTGTTGTTTCAATCTGTGTCAGAGTGATGTGTTGAGTCTGTGTCTCCAAAAAAATTGGTTCCACATAAAATGGAGCCAATTTGGTGGAACTTTTAATTAAACAATTGTATGTTCCTGTAAGGTTGAGTTGTGATTTTTGTGTTATGTCTCTTCTGTGTCTTAACTATGTTAACCTGGCGATCGTTTCCCTCTGGTCTGTGTTCATTACCACCCCCTGTGTATCAACTATCAGCTCTATTAATAGCCGGTCCTTTCTCACCCAAATTACTGGCAGATACATCCGTCCTGCATGTGCACCTTAACTCAGCTTATATATTCTTTGTGTCTTGTTCGGCGTGAGTTTCCTGTGTCTAGTCAACTGAAGTCTGACTCTGCTCCTCAGTAGGAATCTTTGGGAGGAGTTCCCAGAACTGCCTTAAGACTGACTTATCCACCCCAGGAGGGTTCCCTTGTTGGTTTTCGTGTGGAGCCCAGAAGAATGTCCACCTTACTCTTTGTTTTTTTGAATTACAATAAATTCCAGTGTGTGAAGAACTCACCTTCACTTTTGGGTCCTCCTTCGTTTGCAAACTGACTGTTCTATTGTAATGTTCCAATATAAGAATCATAAATGTGGTCAAAAGCATAGATTTAAATAAATGATATTATATTTATTATTTTGTTTATTATTAACATGTATACGAAAAGAGAATCGAAAGGGATATATTACATATTTGTTTGCTTTCCAAAATAAAAAAGGAAAGAGTCAGGCAAGCAAAGACTAAATTCAACACTATGATTAACCTGAATTCCAAAGAAGCAATAAACTTTGACCCTCAGTATAACAAAAACAAATAAAAACTGTATTTTTTATTAGAAACTTGTCACTTGTATCATTTGATTAGGGACCTAGACCCAGAGCCAGATTTTAATATTTCTCTGTGAAACCCCAAATCTAGGTCATTCATGGCTCTCTGTATGAGCCAAAACCCACTATCATATATATTTTGTCATGAAATTGTTGAGTTACGTCTACCATAAGTACTTCTAAACGAGAAAACATCATGAAAGTCTGGTTTCCCGCTGTTTTTCTCATATGACTGAATTGTTTTGACAATTCTGGTAAAGGACATAAAACATGAAGGAACTCAGAAGTCAATATGAAGCAGCTGCTGGGCTTGATAAGACTCAGAGAGGGAGAATTAAAGAGGTCAAAGCGAAAAGAGGTGTTGGGAAAGATGTGAGAACATATATCCATCTCTATGTAAACCTCTTGTTCTATGAAACAGGTACATTAGGTACTATATTTATTTTTGCCCTTGTTCATTAATCAATAGATTTTTTCCTTTATGGGTTTTTTCCCCATCATCTATACATCTTCTAAGGGATTTTTCTTTTAAAATGGTCTGTAAAATAAAGACATTATTAACCAACCCAACCATCAATCAAACAAATATTCCTATTTATATATTACACTACTACTACTACTACTGATACTACTACTACTACTACTACACACACGCTACTTAAAGGGACTAAAAAAAGTTTGATGTTTTATAGTAAATAAATGTACTGCCTATGCATTTGTTTGTCCGCATACTGTAAAAAAAAAAAATCTAAAACTGTACAGCTTCTTCACAATGCAATACTCATCCCTTTATGAGCTTCCATTTTAAGGTTTCATTAGCCTATCAATTTCTATAAAATTTTCTTTTAGTTTCCATATTTATTCATACAGCTATCCCCAGATGTTAATTTAGATAATCTAGAGATCGCATTTTCCCCAAATTTTGAAAAACTCCATGAAGAGATCATTAAATGTGTCAACAACAAAATTTACATGCCTTTAAAAATCATTTTAGAGTCCGTTTGGCTTAAAATCTGAGTGATGTGGTCTTTAACAGCCCTAAATAAAAATGTTATTGCTGCCATTAAGATACCTGAACTGAATTATCGGATACGACTAGACTTGACTGTACATTCTGTGAATAAAGAGTGCATTCCATTACACCTTGTGCTAACCAAGACATCAAAAACATTCCATCAAAACTATGAAGGCTCCTCACAAGACAAGGAGAAGTAATCAGAAGAACAGACAGAAAAAGCACTCAATCAGGAAATGGATTAACTGTACTCACAGAATGGTCTTCTGAGCCTGCAGCTATGAAGCGACCGCAGGGTGAAAAGGCTGAAGTGCAGTGCAGATATCGGTTCACATGGCAGTCAAACCTCCGAACACACCTAACAGACATTACAACATCTTCACTTCTTGACTTTGTTGAACATTGTGATTTGAAAACAATTCCACAAAATAAGTAGTTGATTCCATGTTCTTTCATTATTTGTTATAAGATAACGAAATGATTGGTCTATAAGGGTACTGTATAGGCGTGAGACAGAATAGCAACATAAAAAATGCTCCCATTTGAAAACCGTTGAATTGGGTAGAATAAGTAAGTAGAGTGGAGTATTAGGAGTCCCTAATAAGAGAAAGAATCATGTACTTAAAAATAACAATAACTTAGTCAATATTCCAATATAAGAGTATATAATTGTGTTTTTCCTTATATTTAATTTTCATTTTAGTTTTACTCCTATTATGGTGCTTGGACTTGTTTTTGTTAGCTCAGTGAATGGCAATTACACTTTATATGAGTCAAATAAATGCAGCAATGCATAAGAGTCATTTATAAATAACCAGTGGTATCTACTCAGATAAGAAACTACAATAAAGTTGTCTCAACAAAAAATACACAACAAAAAATAATAATAGAGAAGGTAATCATGAAACCTTGCCCAGCCTAATCCTTAAAGTGAATCATTTGCATGTTATGATCCACTTATAAGGAGATTATTTGCACCAATTAACACCATGCCAAATCAACCAAATTATGACTTGAAAATTAAAAAAAAACCTTCGAACTTGATTATGAATGTCAAAAAGTGGTACTGGGAAATAAACCACAACTGAAAGTTAACTCTTTGGCATGAAAAGCAAGAAGGTTCAGGCATCCACTGGATCTGTTAAAGATCAGTTTTTGATTTCTGGCTCTTACTGTAGACATCATCTCCTTTAGTATGTAAATATTAATTTAACAGACACTAACATCCTCTGGAACACACTGATGACTAAGAGGACATCAAGATAAATATGCTATCACGTGGCTCACCATGGTAATGTGGCGGACAGCACTGCTCCCGCTCAGTGAGGAGGCCGAGATGAGTTCTCTGTGCTTCATCTATGTAATTTCACTAATGTTTCTTCAACGTTTGACCTGACTAAAGAAAGATTGTGAGGTGATACAAAAGTGCCCACAGGATCTAGAATAAATGGTGAGTGTGTGTGGCCCAAGCATTTAGTGGTGACTTGTTAAACATGTCTGCCTTTAACCCAATGATTCTAATTAGGATTTATAAGAGCATTAAAGGCAATTGAATGTAACATCCACGTAGGGGAAATTACTTTTAGTGCCTTACCCAAAATTCTTGCTTAATGAGACCATTACGCCTTAAGAAAAATCACAAAATAGGCATGTAAACAATTTAATGCTAGCTGTAGAGCTAGTCTTTATGGAGAAGCAAAACCATACCAAAAATGAACTTATTTTTACATTCTAAAAAAACATTGTTTACAAAAGAATGATCATAAAATAAGATAATGAAAATAATAAGATAATTAACACAATATGTAGGACATCATTGAAGAGCTACAAGTTGTACAAGCTACAACTTTTTAATTGAATCATCTGGGCATTTTAATCCTAAGACACGCAGCAAAATCAACTCTATTCAGAGTGTACCTTCACTGAATAGAAAACACTCAAATTGCATAAACATATCTAAACCAACAGCCAATTTTCCACTGAAAACTTTCTCAATGTGAAAAAAAGTTTAATTTAATAATTTTCAAAGTAACTTTACATAGAGAAGAACCAAATAGACTCAGAACAGAGTTCATTCAACTCTCTAGATGTTACTGGGCAGGTTAATAGGATAGAGCTTTAAGTGAGAGCACAAATACATGTATTATGCTAAGTTTTTTTTATTACCTTACATATAGTCAATAATCTACAAAAAGAGGAGATCATCTGTTCATTTAGAATAAGGTGTATACAACTAAAAATTTAAAGATGTCCAGTCATACACATTTTTGTAACCAAAGGTCTAGAAGATTATAATGTCTAAATAGTTACTGCAATATATTTTTAAGTTGCCTGAATGTAATCAATACTTGCTGATCAAATCAATTTAACACCTTTTGACAAATCTATTGTTATGCAAATAAGCAGCTTTATTTTAAATCAAAGTGTTCGTTTTGGTATGTAGCTCTCAAATCCATTTGGGACAGCTATGGGTTCGGATCAGGAACGCGTTCTGTGTTTTGTTGATTGCTGCTTTATAAGCATAGGACGATAAAAAAGGTTTCTCATGAAGTTATAGATACCTGTCTTTATAGACCTGTGAACATTTAGTGAAAACTAAAAAGTGGTGTTAAATTCATTTGGTTGAGAAAGATTATATGAGAACATTCTGTGCTGTTCTGTTAAAGTAATGCAGACATGGGTGTACCCATGGGTAACAGGGTGGAAAAAACACTTACTATGAAGGAGATACAAAATATTTGAGCTTTTTTTAGCCTATTTTCCATGAGAATAAGGATGAAATATATATCTAACACAATTTCTGAAAATATATTAGGCCAAATGCGCTCCTGAGAATTTAGCAAGCGGCAACCTTCTGCTTTTACTCTCGGTGCGTACTAGGATGTGACTGAACTGCAATTTCGAAACAACCCACTTGAAGTTGATTTGGGAAGTGAGCAGGTTCTCATTCACGCCAATGTGAAAACTGACAAACGCTTCACCCCATGCTACATTAGTTATTTAGATTTTTCCTGAAACCTATGGGTGATATCACGGACACTATGTCCGTGTTATATACAGTCAATGGTATTTAGCAACTGTCTAAATCAAAAGAAAGAATGGATTTTTTTGAGGACCATGCTATTATTTAATCTTTTTTGTAATTGATTGACAGCACCAATAAGAAAAAAAACAACTAAAGAATTTTTTTTACAAATAAGATCAGTTTTTTGATTTTCAATGCAACATAGTTATTAGATTCATTTATTAGAAAAAGAATAAGGTCTCAAAAACAAAACCTTTTAATTTATTTTCTCTCCAGGTCTGAAAATGCAGGTAAACGGGATTTAAGATTCTACCTTGCTCTCCGCAGATCCCAAAGTTTCAGACCATCTGTGACAGCAGTGCTTAGGAAAAGATTATATTGTTCCATGGGCTGAGTACAGAATGAGGATCCCTTCAAATCACAAAAAAATTAAAACACTGGTTAAAAAAAAAGAAGAGACATAATAATACATTTTACAGCTTAAATACACAGTTAAACGGTTTTATCAGTGTACAAAAACTTTCTTCATGGCATGGGTTAAAAATGCATTTTCCTTATTTCAGTTTATTGATTCATTTACGACAGCAACATGGTAACAAAAAATACAAACCAGTTCACAAAAAAACAATGTATTAATTGATTAGTTAAGGACTGCTTTTTCCCCTTATATTTAATTTTATCGACCATTTAATGCAAGAAAATATAAATATACAAATAAATGAACGTTAGTATAACTTGCTACATAAATTACTCTTACAGAGCTTAGATTTCTGAACAAATTAAGGCTTAATTACAATCCTTAAAGTTCAGTATCCCATTTATAGCTGTGGAATACACTTGGAGTTCATTGTCATTCAATAATGAATTTCGTCACAGTGGGAATTGAAAAAGACCTTGATTTGACAATGGACTGCAAACAAGCTACAGGTCTCTACAGAAAAAGTCCAGACTTTCCAGAACTGAGGTTCCAACAATAATACAAAATAATGTAACAGATTGGAAATGTTTGTAATATGGTGCAGACTACCTGTAAAGCCTTTTCTATCTAACTCTTCCAAAAAAACAGTCGTTAAATGCGCCCAGAACTGTTAACCTATGTATACTCAGACATTCATCAAAAAGCTTCTCAATAAATCTGGCTTAATAAATTCTAACATGTTGCCCAAGGAACAAAAATTGGACAGAGAAACTGGAAAGAAAAAGGTTTCCTGTGCTCAATCGCAGTTGGCAGGAATCCCCCAGTGTTCATCTCTCCTGATCCCTCCAGGGGCTCTAATACCTCTGGATTCTTTTTGGAGGATCTCACATGCATGTAAGAGCAATGTGATGTTTGCCTAGAGATTACCCTCACAACTTCAAAAAATAAAAATAAATAAATGTTTGCCATGAGTGTGATTGGTTTGCTGGAATGGAAAACGGGTGTTCAAGGAACATGGGAGAACTTTGGTGGGGTAAAGCTTATTCAGAGATTCAGATCACTTAATCTAGCACAATGTAAATAATTAAATAAGAATGCCATGTGTACAGTTTATGTAGAACTTGCCTCAATGTCTGTTCATTATTGTTATATCCATTGCATTATTAGGCAAAATTAGGTGGTTTAATAGGTATAGATTGGAAAACCAGGACATCTTATTTGTTTTTCTAAATGATGATGTTCAGTTGATCAAGGCATGTCATTCAGTGTGAGACAAAAGCTTGAGATGAGCCTCCAAGGACCAAAGTAGTTGAAAGTCTGCAGTAGGTTTCTGTTTTATTCTGAAGCATCGTGGCCTGTTTTCTTTGATTTTCATAGTTTCAGTGCTCTGATGTTTTAGTTATTATGATCACCTGTCATTAGCAGTCAAGCAGTATATTCAAATGAAAAGTATACAAAAGCATTAAGAACCTAAGTCTAAGGTGCATGGGCGCCGGTATGGAAGAAAGTGTAGACGATTCAGGGGGCCCAACAGTCCATGGGGACCCCAGAAGGTGACTAATATATAACCATTCATCAGCGTTGGAGTGGAATATTACAAAACACACTGATTTCATATATTCAGTCCATAGTTTATTCACCATAATAACCAAATTGAATTAATATGCAATTGTTTTTAGATTTTACAAAAGGTTTTTTTGTATACAACAATTCTCCCCAAAATTACTTAATTTGCAAAACAAAACCTTTCTTTTTGTGTCACATTTACTTTTGTTACTTAAACGATTAATTATTCTTTTGCAATTGAAATAAATTATAATAACTTGCAATAAAATAAATGATCGAAATAATAAATTGGTGCGCAGCTAAATATTTCTCACAGGTCTTAACCCCCTTTTATTTCATTCTTAAAATGTATAAAATTTCCAGACTATCGTAGAAACTTTCCACCTTGTAAAAGTATATGGACAACTGTTTTAAAAACACTCTTGTGATTTAAATTCATTATGATTTTGTCCATCTAGGGAATTATCTGTGCATGTTTAAGGGAGCATGAGGCTCAATTTTTTTCATTCAGGGGCCCAGAATTTCTAGCGGCGCCCCTGCCTAGGTGGTGTTCTACATCTGGTACACACTTCTCAATCCCACAAATGCAGTTTGTCAATGTCACTGTTCTAAATTAATTTGTGCTTCCCATATTCGTGTAGTAGGTACTGAATGATGTGTCTGAACGTATTTACTTGATCAACTAAGTGTCTACTTACAAAGTATGTGGATTCACACAACGCCCCCTGGAATTTCAGCCATACGTTTCCAGATTGTGCAGTCTGCAGTTTGATACCACATCATGGCCTAATAAGAAAGCTGTTTTTTAAGCTTAGTATTTTTGTTTTTCTGTGGATTATTCCTTCTCTTTGTGTGCACCAGGCCAGTTTAACAGCTTGTCACCTACCACATCTGTTCACTAGAACAAATGTACGCCCTTTTCTCCAGTTAAGACATACAAGATCTTAAATTTAGTTTTTGTGTTCTTAGATTCATTTTCATTTAAACTTCACTTGTCTGTGTTCTACTTTTGCGCTCAACCATAATAAGTTCTGCCCTTTTCTTTTCTACTAGAGTTCACATTTCTATTTTCTCTTGTAACGAGATATGACAGAATGACTTTCCTTTAGGCCAAGTCACAGCTGTAACTACAAAATCTTGCATACAAGTTGTGAAAATGAGTTTATGCTCTTTGGTATTAATTTATTTCTTTAAAAAAAGGAGCTTTGTCACAGGG
This sequence comes from Danionella dracula, assembly GCA_900490495.1. Lineage (NCBI taxonomy): Eukaryota > Metazoa > Chordata > Actinopteri > Cypriniformes > Danionidae > Danionella > Danionella dracula. The sequence goes on from UELW01000778.1 coordinate 1,946,043, forward strand.
GAGAAACTCAGATGAGAGCTATTACATCAACACATTTAAACCAAGTCTATGCTATTACAAAGTGAAAAATCCAACCAGGAATCCCATATTTCTCTATGAACACATGTTTGTTAAGTAATGCGTTATATACTTAAAATCTTGATGCCAGTTTTGATATCTTTTTCAATATGGCACCATTTAGCAAATTGCTTAAATAAAATAAATTTCATAAATTGCATAAATAAATAGCTCAAAATTTGCACAAGTACATGTACATGTAAAATATACAGCAGACATGTAAAACCTCCATGTTGGAATTCACCTAACCAACGAACTCAGGTTAAGCCGGATACAGATTTGTGTTTTCCTAATCTCTAAACTTGAGGAATCTAAATCAAGACAAACAGTACACAAGGCTTATAACTTTGTTCCACCTCGGAAAAACTATCAACTGTGGTTTGAATTAAATGAGCATAAAACTCTGAACTTTTATCTTTCAACAAAGACATCATATCTTGCATAACGTTCAGAGCGGCCTTATATAATGAGTGGTCATGAGAGCCAAGCTGTAGCGAAAATTTCGTTTGGAAAGTGGATATGTTTGGAAACTTCAAGACAAGTTGAACCCCTTAATTTGCCTTCAGTCCTTTCAAGAATGCCCGATTTTAAACTTGAATCCTCAGAACCATGTATTTCTTCATGACTACACTGAGCCACTGTCAATGGCAGCCTAAATAAATGAGTATCTGGGTCCATAAAGTAGTATTATAACTGAAGATTACCTTCAGTTTGATTTCCCACCGAACTATACATTTTATTGTCTATAGAAGGAAGTCATAGAATTGTGACCTCATTATTGCTGCCAATTTTACTTTTATTTACATTGAGCCCGGAGGACTGTAAAAAAACATACCAACTTATCTGACAGCATGCACTGGAAATTAAATTAGTTCAGTTTACTTAAAAAAATTTAGGAAACTCATTGCCTTATTTATTCAAAGCAAACTTAAGGAAAAAATGTTAGTAGTGTGATAATATAGTAGTTAAATGTTTATCTACAGGTCAATTGAATTGATTACATTTGAGTAAATTTACTGATGAATATTAAGTTATACATTATATCCATGGTCAATGACATGTACTAAAAAATGTGAGTAGATTTACTTAAGTGTTTGTAGTACTCTCAAATATTAATTCAACAATTTTACCAATACTTAACTATTTTAAGTAAACTAAACATTTGAGTAAATCCAGTAAACATAATCACAATTCTCAAATAAACTACACTATTTCATTTTACAGTTTTATTTTTTTCCAACTTTCCATCAATAAACAAAAGGTCATCAGTAACTTAAACACAGCACTGAGGCCAGAAACGTCTGAAAAGAAAAGAAGGCATGTTTTAATTGAGGATAGAACAAATAATTTAAGTTTAAAATCCAATTTCTCTCTTTCTGTTTCTAAATGGCTGATATTGTGACATGCATAACAGAACTTAATGCAGAACTAGTCAGTAACTATCTATTAACATTGGTTACTTGCTAGAAAATTCCCTTTAACTAGCTACTGTGGTAACTTCCTTTAACTATTGGGAGATTTACAAGAATTTATTCAAAATCAATAGTTTCATATTTGTTAATAGTTACTTATAGAGAATGTGCTGGAATGTGCTTTTGGATGTGCTGGACAAGGCTTTGCACAGCATTCAGACTCTACAATCAATACAAGACCATGGTGAAAACTGAATAATGCGTTCAATTTATACAGCACTTTACAATGTTTAGAACATTATTCTTTCAATCCACATTCACACTCTGGTGTAGATAAGCTACCTTGATAGCCCTCAGCTGCTGCAGGGCTACCAGTCCAAGCCTATGGCCTCCTTCCCACCATTACATACACACCACCAGTCAAACACATACATAATGTGGGTGAAGTGGATTGCTCAGGGACACAATGGCATTGGTTTGTTAATATAAAAAACAAATCTGTTTAACTTGTAAGCACTCAAAAAATCAACATGCAAAGCAGTAACTCTCAAACTATTAAAACACGAACAATTGTCGGTACAAGGAAAAAAACTGTTATAGGCTTCATCCAGCCAGATGGAATAAAGTAAAAAAGGTTTTATTCTCTTACCTTATTCTGGGACAGGTGGTGAACAGGCCGACTGTGGGCATCAGGGATCTGAGCGGCCACACAGCCATGGTTCATGTCAAAAACCTGGATGGAGCGATCAGCGCCAGAAGCCAAAATCAAATCTGAGTCATTGAGGTTAAGAAAAGTTGAAGATGAGCTGAGAGAATAAAATCTTTCCTCTTATATAACAAACCAATACAGTTTAATGACTGCTTTCTCTATTTTATGACATAAGTATGACATTTGAAATTATAAATTAGATTCGATGCAACATGACTTAAGACATTTGATCTGAACCAACATAGGAAAATCCTATCGTTGAACTGTAATTGTAATTCGACATTTTAACCCACCATCATCTATTAAATAAGGCAAAGCTTACATAACGAACAGAGTTATTAAAGCAAGGTTGAGAAAGTGTCTTCCACAATAAATCAAATCAAACACTTTTAATAAAACTTAAAGAGGAGGAAAGCTTAAGGTTGGACACAAGACTGGATTTATGCTTCTCAGAAGCTGCATAAAACAGCATGCTTAGTTACAGAAAGTGTATGTTTCTTAAGGAAAAGTGCAGGAGACTGAGCACTTCTGTAGGAGTCCGAATACTCGGCCCAGAGATGGATACTAGTCGGGACTGGAGGTTCATATGTTCTGTCTTGAAACAGGGCTAAAGGATTTTTAATAGTTTACAAAAATGTGTATATCTGACTCCATAACTGATTTATAAAGTTTTGTATCTTTACCATTATTCTTGGGTCTAAACCAAAGAAATTAGAATGTGAATTATTAATGATAATGTTATGTTTTGAAACACTCAATGACCTTTATGTTTTTCAGAAGAAGAATGATCGAAAAAGGTTAAAACATTTATTACCCTTGATGTGTAGTAAACAAGAGGTACATTAGATTCAACCAACATGCAACTCGTGAAATATGAACCAAGAGTAAAGAGTTATTGTTTACACTTAATTTGGAATTGGACATTCTAAAAGTAAGTAATTAAAGCTTAACTCCAAGATTATTACATGATAGGGAAGAACTTTGGCTCTTCCCTTCATGGGGCAATTCAAAAACAAAAAGGCCACTAGATCTGGCTGCTCTAAGCTTTTGAAGACTTCTCCAGATCCATCTCCTCCCAAACCAGAGTGACCTAACCAGGAATATGAATTATAGATCATTAGTCTAAGTTTTTGAGAGAATTAGTGATGTAAGGCGTACGTGATTAGTAGTAGACTTTTCTCATAGAAAAAGGTGTGGCTTTGAGATGTGGCTGTGAGAGATCAGGCTTGTGAGAGTTAGGTGTAAAAGAAGGCTTCCGGGCTTCTCCCATGGCCGTCTTTACTCAAATACACTCATATGCAGATTATATATCACACTGACATCCAGAACCAGTTTTTGTCTCTATGCTATCTCATCCAAATATCTGAGTCGAGCTATGAAGTCATTCTCGACTCTCTTCAAAAAGGACATCTCATTTATTTAATTTGCATAACCATGTCAGAAACCATGCCCATTCTGCTCGTTTTCTCCAATATGCATGTGAAAATTTGGGAGTACTGTTGGTTGCTGTGTTTAATGCAAATATCTAGGTCTTCACTAAGGCATAATTCAGTTTCTTACACTTCTCTCATTTTGTGATGTAGCGAGCACATCATTATTATACAAGCCATTATTTTACTTTACCCACTCTTAAAAGGCTTTCATATGTACCTGAAAAAGATCGGAATTTGCATGGTGAGCAAGTGATTCATATGTTAAGTCTAGGTGCCATATGGAACCTATGAAAGAAGGGTGAGTGAATATGATAAGTTCTACAGGACAATATATGTGGACATCATTATATTCATTAAGGATATAATTTTTTCACCAACCAATCAGGAACTCCCTAAAGTAGTCATGTGAGCAAACCCCGAAAATGCGGTCGCTGCGTATGGGTATAGCGAGTGAGTTTTTTTGCCTTCATTCCGGAATATTCAGCACATTTTCTGCTGACCCCATCTGAACACATTGTCATTCCTTATCAGAGCACAACTCACACTAGAATAAAGGTGCGGTTTACCCTGAACATACCAAATTTACTCACTAAATACTCTCACAGTCACTCCTGAGGCAACTGTGAATGCCTGAGATGTAAAATGGCCAGAGAAAAGTGTTCTCAGGATTATACAAAAGAATGCTTTCAAAGTTGCAACTCAACACCAGACACTCCCAGGATAAAGTGTGCTTGTAAACAGATTATGGACCCCTGTGTGTAAATGCCCTTAGAGTCAGCTTAAAAAGGCCTTGAACCAGCAACCTTGTAATTGAAAAATGCCACCATGCTGCCCTTGTATAAAACAGGAAATCTGTATTTAAAAAGTCCATACGTTCAGAATAATACACTTCTGCCTCCAAGATTACTAAATAACACTCGAAAGGTCCTTATGGAATATTTAAATCCTCAGTCAAAGTTTTATTGTAGGGATACAAGAGTAGAAGTCATTGATGGCTGAGACTGACATGATGTCTGTTCCAGAATTCATGCTGAGGTTACTCGTCAGTTTGGATTTGCTTCGTTGCTTATACCTGTTTTTATAGATGATAACAAAATAATTATTGACAATAATTTTGAAACCAATATCTATATGTTTGCTGTCTAATACATTCTAAAATGTCATATGAAATATTTTAATAAAATATGGTAATAAACACACAAATATGATCAAGTAAATACCTTTCTCTGGAAAAATCACGAGCCTTAAAACACACTAGACCGGGTTTTTTTTCAGATATAAGAAAAAAACAGAAGATTCTCCACAGATGAGTCCTCACCACAAGAACTAGGCATAAACACATACTATATCCCACCGCTAGAAACAGAATCCTTATGGAACTTTAAAGAATAAGGTTGTTATATAAAAGAGTGTTAGTTGGAAAATCTGATCTGAAAAAAAAAGCCTGGCACATCCACAATTTTTTCCAGCTCTTGAGATTCAGTTTTAAGTACACACATGAAAACTTTGTTTATTGTACCTCGCTCGCTGACCATTTACTGCTCACATGCTTCTGTGCCGTACCTCTTGATGTCATCTTTAGAGTTATCCAGATGGTAAAGGTACAGCATCAGATTTGATCCTGACGCCAGCAGTAAAAACTTGTCCAGATAATAAAACTGAGCACCTCTGATGGGCTTTGCAAACTGGCCATCTCCCTAAAGAAGAATAAAGTTCAACACTGTATAAATGGACAGTCTCAACATAACAGCTTATTAATTGCTTTTAAATAAGTGCTAAGTGCTTTTACGTTCAATACAACACTATCAGATTCAAATATCAATAGGCCATCTTTTCAGTCTCTCTTTTTTTACTTTTACCTAAGATGGAGTGTGAAGGATAAACGAGGATGGAGTTACAACGGAATGTTATTTGACTGTCTGGAAATTGTTAGACTAATGAAAGTCAGTGAGAGAGTTGGGTGAAAGGAAAAAGAGGATGTATCATTTGAAACCCCTACTAGCCTACCGGATCATTAAGGTCATCAAATGAGACACTTTTAATGTTTTTAAGGCTAAATCACCTGTCCACTTTAGTAAGACTTTAGCATTTTTACACCATTTTCAGTTAAAACTAATAAAATTCCTGTTTGATTGTACATTTTGTTTCAAAAGCTTTTTTCTTAGCACTTTTAGCATGCTGTGTTTCTCTGTGGTTGCATCCATTTCATTCTCATAAAATATGTTTGGTCAACATGAATTGTTTTAGCTCTGCCAAATGAATAAATAATGATTGGGCTTTCCATAGATGAAAATGTAGCTTGTTCCTTCACAGGATGCTGTGATCATAGCTTTCAATTTTGTCAACATTTTAACAATCTGACCTTTTTAATGTTAGGAACAGGCTTTGAATTAATTTTTCAAATGTGAGCTGTAAACACTAGTAACTTGACTTTTGTGTAATGTTATTTCTTAAGGGCGTCCCGGTGGGTAGCATGGTCGCCTCACAGAAAGAAGGTTGCCGGTTCAAGCCTCGGCTGGGTCAGTTGGCATACTGTGTGAACTTTGCAAGTTCTCCCCATGACTGCGTGGGTTTACTCCGGACCTTTCGGTTTCCCCCACAAGTCCAAAGTGATTTGGGTGAACCAAATTGTCCATAGTGTGTGTGGATGTTTCCCAGTGATGGGTTGTTTTATCTGGCATAAAAAAACATATGCCAGATGAGCTAGTGGTTCATTCCGCTGAGGCAAATAGGACAAATATGACAAGAAGATGGATGGATTGATGGTAATTTCTTAGTGAGTACTAAAGTTGAAGTAAGAGCTTTTAAATCTACGATCATACATTACAACGCTTTCTTTTGTCCTTTCATCCGTCATTATAAGTATTTTCCCATAAATGTTCCATATCATTACATAATCAAGTTTAAACTGCCATCTGGTGAAGCCTAGGAGGCAGTTCTTGTGAGTTTAGTAGCAACAAAAGGACAAATTCTGAACAACAAATGGATGCAAGGAGATGGATGAACATAACGAGATAGATGTAATTCCTGCTATACTCTGAGCCCCTTATTGTAGTTTGTGATTGGTTGACTGATAGTTATTTAAAATATTAAATATACATATATTGTTGTTTTCATGTTCTTCATTTAACCCCAGCCTTGCTCCTTAAATCCTGAAATACTTGTTAATTATATGATTGCTTGGATCGCTCTGGTGCATACCTGTTTACTAGTGATGGTGAGATGAAGCTTCATGAGGCATTGAACCATTTCAGCCAATTGGTTCGAGAAAGGGTTTGTTTCTCTAAGATTTTTGTGTATACGAAACCACCTACTGGCCTAGAGTATAATCACAGGCATCTGTATATGAATTACATGTGTAATCAAGTAAATTTTTGTTAACTCGTGTCTGTTGGGAATATGAATAAAAAACAAATCATTTCTGTACCTAAATGATCACTTTCAAAACCCCAGATTTTAAATGGAGGGTCTGTAAAACCTTGCAACAAAATCTGACCTACTTCCAGAAGCACTCGCGTGGTACAGACGTCAATGAAGAAAGCCTCAATATGGTCTTCATGGAAACGCCCCCTTAATAACTCAACACACCATTCAAAGCCTCCGTACATCTCTATTGTTTACTTTCCTATCCATAATAAGTCAATGAACTTAATCATGCCTCAGCTGGACCGAAAACCATAACAGAAGGATTAGACGTACATCAACCAAATTGTCCGAAAAATTATGTTACCAACCTGCAAATTCCACCAAGTTGCATCATGGCATTAAAAAGTGTTTAAAAAGTAAAGCATTAAAATGTTGCAAGTTATCTAAAATACTTTTACATTCATTTAATTACCATACTACCACTAATAGTATGGAATTGTTCCATTCTGACCCCACCCTTTTTTAATTGTGTTTATTATCCAACTTGAACTCATGGCATGTGTTTAAAGTAAAGTTTGTATGTTTCTATAAAGTTTTAAAGGTTTCTTAGCACCTTCAACACCAAAAGTACTCACCCTGACAACACCATTTGAGTTGCTACTGAACAAAACCTGACCTTTTCCTCATGTGTGCTGGAAGTGTTCACAAACGTCTTAAAGATGTGTTTTCTTGCTCTGCTTTTAACATAATGTAGCCATGTTTGTTCTTGCAGACTCAAGAGTTCTCCTTAATCTGAATACCAAAGACACTGATGCATTAGATCACATTTGGCTCTCCAGACAAACTCGGATGCACAAATCCAGAAATCAGGGAGGGAAGACACAAGAGAGACTCAGTTAGCCAGAATGTGACTGAATAAAGCTGATTTGAATGGACTTCGGTTGTCTTGGGAGTTCTGGGAAAATGAAAATTTATGGTTTAGAGAGGTCTGAAGTGTTTAGAGCTTTGATTTGCTGACCTTGGGCCTGGGCAGATGCCTGTGACATCCTACAGTGAAACATGGCCAAAAGAAACACTCCTCTATGGGCAAAGAATTTCAATGCAAATTTAATTCTTACATTTCACACACTTTTCTTATGTCCACACTTAGCTGGACTGGACGGTAATTATAGGTACTGCTAAAACTCAGAGCTGGGATCACATTTTAAATGGCTCATGTCAGGGCAAAGGGTGTATTTGGCTTAATTGTTGATATGTTACCATGGTCAGAACAGGTTCTGCAGAACTTGGAGTCCAGATGCAAAGAGTTAGGTCTTCCGAGGAACTCAAAAACCAGTGCTTACTGTGACTCCAGCAAACTGAGTTCACTGCTTTATAATGCCCTGCGTTTAAAAAACAACAGAAGACTAGTGAGCAAAATGGAAAGCATGGTTAGTTAGTGGCATGTTTATGTGAGTGACATAAAATGCAAGATGTACAAAAATTAGGTTATTTAGAGATTGCAATGTTTGAACTAATGAAAATCCCCTTCTTAATCATTAAATTCCTAAGTAGTTTGTAAAAGATTGAAGACAGCTCAGAATTCCACAACTGACATCTTTAGCTCTGACTGTCAGAATGGCATGCAAAGATTCTCAATCAATAATAAGGCAGCATTTTTTTTTGCTACCCATACAGGAAATAGACATTTCAGAAGGAGAAAAAAAACACAAGATATTTGAAGCTCTCCTACCTGTGTAGACAGCTGGGCTGCCGGTGAGTGAAGAGTTATACAACAAAACAGAACTGTCTCCAAGACCACACACAATCTGCTTTCCATCACCTAAGCACAAAAATAGAAAGAAACCAAATAAACCAAGGAAGAATTAACAGAAAAATTGGACTCCTGAGAAAGAAAAAAATACAACACTCTAAACAGAAAGTATACAACTTTATTGTGTTTAAATATAGGAGTCCAAATGCTGTCATTATTAACTCCTTAAGTGAGACCACAGGAGAACAACAATACAAATAATCAAGGCAAAAGATTGTTAAGTCACAGCAGTTAAGATTTGTTGTGCATAACATTGTAAAAGAAACTATAAGCTAAGCAAATGAAATTTCAGCAGTGTACCATGCTGTTAAAGGGTTCCAATTAATGCAAAAATAAACACTTATAACTGTTAAAAAAAACCCTCTTTCTGTACTAGTTTACCCAGAAGCTTAACATAAGAAAACTATGCTATTTTAAAAGCACTTCACAAGCATGACCAGAAATCCCTTTGAGGAGTTTTAAGAAAGTGTAAACAAACTGTTAAATCCCACAGTTACACATAAACAAAATATATGTTGCTTTTAAAATAACATCAACAAAGATTATATTACTGTATAAAAGTGTTTGAAACAGCAGAAATATGAAATAAGGATTTAAAATGTTCCTGTTTTTCTTTTTCATTTACTCAGGGTTGCATGTTATTTACCTCATTCTCAATGGGTAAAGTTAAGAAGTTATCAAGTTTATTTATATAAAATGTACAGTTTTTCCAACAAACACAGAGATAATTATGTATGTATATATTTATCAAAATTGTAAAAATAAATTATCAAAATTGTAAGCCAAATGTTTCTTCTGGCTTGAAGCTATCAGACACTGTTAATAGAGAGTACAAGAAGATAAATGATAGACCTATTCCCATGTAGAGAAGTGTTCATGTTTGTATTAAATTTTACTTCTTTATTATTTTCACCAGGGATCACTAAATCAGGTCCTGGAGGTCTGGAGCTCTTAGTTGCAAAAATGCTCTTGCATGCTAATACTACTCTACTATAGCTTCAGACAAACAAAAAAGATCCTAATAAGTGCAAAAGCTCTGTTTCATGATGGTTGAACCAAAAATATGCAGGGCTCATGGCAACAATTTTCTTGTTTTACACAAACTAATTCAAACAATTCATTTAGTAAGCATTTTAAGGTCTTGAATTAAAGCACTTTTCAGACTTTGAAAACACAACCTTCAAGCATTTCAACATTCAAGGCCTTCAAGCACCAGTACTAAACCTGAGGAATTCTGAGTGTTAACTGAGGTAGGCCCAGAAATGTTGTTATAATAAATAAATATGTACTCAAGTAAAAGTAAAAGTACTTGTGAAAATATCTACTCAAAGTAACTGCTGAATAATTTACTTGAGCAAGATTAAAAAGGTATTGAGTGAAAAAATGTACTTGAGTAGTTAGTTAGTAGGTAGTTAGTTAGTTACTTCGGACCTGAGTGATTCAAAGCTCGTTAAACTGCGAGAAGAGCAATAAGTTATCTCTCCTCTCAAAAGGACATTTGCAGAAAAAAACCTAACCATGTTTGTCTTTTTTTACATTTACTCCAGCAGCTCATGCTCATGAGTAAGTCTAATAAAAAGCATTGATAGTTTCAATTTTGGCGTCATGACCAAAGCACTCAGAGTAAGCATAGTAACATTAACACTGAGATGATTAAAATACTTTAATGCAATTTTTGATAGTTACCCATAAAATTTACTCAAGTAAATATAATCAGTGTTTTGAATCTGATGTTTTGAATAATCAAAATTTATCACAAAAAGTTTCAAAATTACATTAAAGATAACTCATTGAGTCATTTACTAAATATCTTCAGATAACAGAACCCATGTTTCAAAAGAAATGCTTCAAATTAACGTATCTCACCTGAATACTGCATGGAGTTCAATGTTGTTGAAATGGTAGACACCATCACATGAGCAAAAGGCACAGTCGGTGCTTCCCTTTCTGATGGATACTCAGGTAAGATATCTTTCCTATAGAATAAGAATAAGATGCATGCATATAGAAGCATGTTTATAAATATTAGCCAGATACTCACATCGTTGTGACAGTTCTTGTGATTGATTTGCTTTTCTTCTTAACATTAGTCTTTGGTGTAAACATCTTCCTGCCATAAAAAAACATCCCATCATTGATGCTCTATTCATCTAAATATCTAAAGTAACATCAAAAGTTTGAGAATATTTTTTTGTAATTTTTGGCAAGATACAATCCTAAATATTTCTTTGTACAATAGCTGCATAAATAAATAAAAATGTGTAAGATCTTTCACATGAGTCTTTGCAGGTATGTGTTTTGGAAACAGAATGAAAAGGTCCTGGTTATGGAACATGGAATATGCTAGCCTTAAGTACAATTGGTTTAATTTGGTTTGAGTCATATTTTTAAGAGAACAGAACATAGTCTGGAATTAACTGTGTATGGGTTTTTGCTTGGGGGCAGATATTTATTCTGCATGTGTGTGTGTGTGTGTGTGTGTGTGTGTCCGTGTGGTTGCGTGCATGTATGGGTTTAGTACGGGATCATATTTTCCCATAACATTAAAACAAGTGCATTTAACATTTTGTTTCACCACAAAATTGAGATAAACCACAATTAAATTATACATTACTGAATACTATTGTGTCAACAAAATTCTACAATTTCTGCATTCTATTAAACTTTTTTTTTGTTTCCTCTCTTTGAACTGCCACCTTAGCATGGTAAAGGGGTTTGTGTGCCCGAAGGATCCTAGGAGTTATGTTGTCGGGTCGTTGTTGGGATGGTATGGCAAACAGGTCCTGGGCGATGGCCCAGACTAAGTGCGGTTCACTAATCCGTCATGAACAAATTAACATCAAGAATCGTCATGTCGCACAGATTGGCATCACCGGGGCCCACCTTGGAGCTCGAAGGTGAAGGTTGTGCAGGAGGGTGAGAGATACAGACTAGAGATAGTTGGGGTCACCTCTAACCACAGCTTGGGCTCTGGAACCCAGCTCTTTCAGAGAGGCTGGACACTCCACTATTCTGGAGTTGCCCATGGTGAGAGTTGACGGGCTGGTTTAGGCCTGCTTATAATACCTCAGCTCAGCCGCCATGTGTTGGAGTGTACCCCAGTGAACGAGAGGGTTACTTCCTTGCTTCCTTCTCTTACTGTGGTTTGCGCCAAGTACCTTGCCTTCTTGGAGTCTGTGGAAGGGGTACTTGATAGTGCTCCAACTAGGGACTCCATTGTTCTACTGGGGGACTTCAATGCCCATGTGGCAATGACAGTAAAACCTGGAGGGGGGTGATTGGGAGGAACGGCCCCCCCCGATCTGAACCCGAGTGGTGTTCTGTTATTGGACTTCTATGCTTGTCATGGTCTGTCCATAACAAACACTATGTTCAAGCATAAGGCTGTTCATCAGTGCACCAGGACATCCTAGGCCGGATGTCAATGATCGACTTTGTTGTCATTTCATCTGACCTGCGGTCACATGTCTTGGACACTCGGGTGAAGAGAGGGGCTGAGCTGTCAATTGATCACCACCTGGTGGTGAGTTGGATACAATTGGCAGAGGAGGAAGCAGGACAGACTGGGCAGGCCCAACTGTACTTTGAGGGTCTGTTTGGAACATCTGGCCAAGCCCTCTGTCAGAGGGGTCTTCAACTTCCTCCTCAGGGAGAGCTTCTTTCGGATTCCGAGGGAGGCTGGAGACATGGAGTCAGAGTGGAAAATGTTCTCTACCTGCATTGTTACTGCGGCAGCTCAAAGTTGTGGACGCAGGGTCTCTGGTGCCTGTCCTGGTGGCAATCCCCGAACCTGTTGGTGGAAACTGGAAGTAAAGGATGCCGTCAGATTGAAGATTGGCCTGTAGGACTCATGATACAGCCAACAGGTACCACCAGGCCAAGCAAGCTGCAGCTCGGGAAGTCCGGGAAACAAAAACTCGAGCCTGGGAGAAGTTTGGTGAGGCCATGGAGGAGGACTATCGGTCGGCTCCAAAGTGATTCTGCGCGTCCGGCGCTTCAGAAGGGGGAAGCGTTTTTGGTGCGGGTGGAGAGCTGCTGACTGCAACTGGGGACATTGTCGGACGGTGGAATACTTTGAGGATCTCCTCAATCCCACCAAAAAGCCTTCGGCTGAGGTCTCAATCACCCAAGCCGAAGTCACTGAGGTAGTCTGTAAACTCCTTGGTGGCAGGGCACCAGGGGTGGTAGAGATTCGCCCTGAGTACCTCAAGAGTCTGGATGTTAGGGTTAGGGTTAGGGTTGACACGAATCTGAAATGTTGCATGGAGGACAAGGACAGTACCACTGGAGTGGCAAACTGGGGTGGTGGTCCCTCTGTTTAACCGGACTAGAGGGATCACACTTCTGAGCCTCCCAGGGAAAGTCTACTCCAGGGTACTGGAGAGGAGAATTCGGCCGATAGTCGAACCTTCAGGAGGAACAAAGTGGTTTTCTTCCCGGTCGTGGAACACTGGACCAACTTTACACTCTCCACAGGGTGCTGGAGGGTTCATGGGAGTATGTTCAACCAGTCTACACCTGCTTTGTGGGTCTGGAGAAAGCAACCAACTGTGTCCCTCGTGAGATTCTGTGGGGGTGCTCCGTGAATACAGGGTCCAAGGCCCTCTACTATGGGCTGTTCGGTCTCTTTATGACTGGAGCAGGAGCTTGGTTCGCATTGCCGGCAAGTCAGACCTGTTTCCAGTGCATGTTGGACTCTGGCAGGGCTGTAATGATGTGTTGTTCATAAACGATTCGTTCTTTTTGAACGACTCTTTAAAGTGACAATAAGCACAACATTCTTCTGGTTTTTCGAGCGTAACACGCTCATCATTAATGACAAGAGAATGAAAGGAGCCGGAGAACTCGGGGAAGTGGCTGAGATGAGAATCAGCACCTCCAAATCTGAGGCCATGGTTCTCGACTGGAAAAGGGTGGCTTGCCCTCTCCAGATAGGTGGAGATGTCCTGCCTCAGTGGAGGAGTTTAAGTATCTTGGGATCTTGTTCTTGAGTGAGGGAAAGATGGAGCGAGAGATTGACAGACGGATTGGTGCACCATCTGCAGTCATGCGGGCGATTTAACGAACCATCATGGTGAAGAAAGAGCTGAGTCGTAAGGCGAAGCTCTCAATTTCAATTTCAATTCAGGGTTCCCCCAGAAGAGCTTGAGCTGGAAGAAGTGTCTGGGGTGAGGGAGGTCTGGGCATCCCTGCTTGGACTTCTGCCCCCGCGACCCGGCCCCAGATAAGCGGAAGAAGATGGATGGATATTAAACTTTTCCCTTATTAACTGAACAAAGATAATTCCTAATTTCATAAGAAACTTTACAGTTCCTAAGTTAGAAGTATATGATAGTTCTACTTCTACCTCAAATAAATATCTAATAGAAAATCTTTATGAACTGTTTATGAACTGTTGGAAAATTTTACCAATTAAAGGCATGCATGTGAAAAAATATCCCTAAACCTGTTATAGTCTAAAAGATAACCTCCTTTCAGCCACTGTTTCAACTTCATTCAAACTCCTGAGCCTGAAAGCATGTAAACAGCATGAGCGTAAACCAGTGAGCTTGTATTTGTTGTCTAGACTGCTGACCCTAAAATGTGTTACAATGCATGGACTACAAACTCACTGAGGAGCTTTATTGTATCCTGATGACTTCACTTGTGTGTGAAAAACTAAAGCCTGATCCTTCACACTCTTCTGAAAGCTCACACCTAGAAGAGAAAAAAAGAACAAGTTGGTTCACTCTTCTTAAGATTTAATTCAGGGGAAAAGAGAGATTATTCCAAAAACCTATGTAAAACATTTAAGTGGAAAGACGTTTTTGCACATTAATTAGTATGATGCCACATCATATGGTTTAGATAACAGAATTATTGGTGTACTCTTTCAAAGTAGTATTAAAAAAAGATTTGCTATAGTGAAGATACTTCATTTTCAGTACTTAAAGCGATTTCAAGCGATCAGTGAATTGGTCATTGCAAAAATCCAAAAAGATATACGTAAGGCATTGAACTGTTGTGTTATTACACAGTCTATTTTTACTGTTTTTACTCAATTTGAATAAAATTAATATGTATGCGTAAAAAACATATTTGCCCTCAAGTCATTACTTCACCTAACATTAAAAATTCATCAAATCGGTTTTGAAAATCCAACATAATTTCTTTGTTTTCAAATATTTGAACAAACATTTTCTAACAATGAAAAAAAAGTAAGATGGTAAAAGAGATTTCAAAGGAGTAAACCACACTTCCCTATTTTTGAGCCAAATACCTCAATACATTTCTAAACAGTCCTAAAATGGTATATGAATTAATATGAATCTTTGCATTGTACGTTCTACCTCCATAAATAAAAGTTGTGGCTTCAAAACCTTCAGACAAATACAGAAACACAGAAATAAAATAAGCTTGTTTCTTCAAGTCAATCAGAAAACCACATCCTGAAACAACCCATTCTTCAACAAAATGTAAATGTTCTCTAACTTATCAGCTCTTCAATCAATTCAACTTAAACTGCTGAATAAAGACTACCACTGCCCATCAAATCCCAATAGCCTGAAGAAAATGAGTCGTCCTAGTTCTAGTATTGACATAGGCCCCAGAAAAAAGCTGCGGAACAGAATAAAACCTCAGAGGGTCTGTAACTCTAGTCAGCAAGATAAATAAAGCAAAGTTGGAGCTGGAAGATGAGCCTCCCTTAAGGGAGAGAAGCAGATCATGAAGATAGACTTCTTTTATATCCATAAAATGTATGCGTACGCATTTAAAACAAACACAAAATAAAGAGAAAGGCGCCTACTAGAACTAAAATTTTGAGGTATAGGATTAGTCTTTCAAGCGTTCACTGCCCCCAGATAATTTCTTCAACAGTTACTGACACTATTGCGACTGAACATTCAGACCTAAATGTAAAACACAGTAGATAAAACGTTTAATTGAAAGTTAGACTTAAATGTACAGAAACCATTGATACATGCTAAATGCAATGCACTGACAACTCTGAAATGTGTTTTTTGGTAGTCTGTGTTGTGGCAATCTATGTGACCTCAGATATCAGAAGCAGCTTGAATGTTTTATAGCCTGAAACCAAAACAATTAAAAGAGCTACACAAAAAGAAAGCTGCTGTGACTAAATATAAGTTTACTTTCGAATTGAAGATTAATACTTTAGATGGAAACAAGTTTTAGTATTAGAATAGAATAGAATGCCTTTATTGTCACTATACACTTATACAATTTGCATTATAAACATGTACAATGAGATTAAGAGCATCTCCCTAGTCAGTGCAACATTTAGTAAGTAAAGTGTCAAGTACAATAGAAA
This sequence comes from Danionella dracula, assembly GCA_900490495.1. NCBI lineage: Eukaryota > Metazoa > Chordata > Actinopteri > Cypriniformes > Danionidae > Danionella > Danionella dracula. Next base: position 1,962,145 of record UELW01000778.1, read on the forward strand.
TATCTTTAGAAATATCAATTAAAGTTGGCAAAAACATTTTCTCTATATGCATTTGACATGCATATTTTTTTTGTCAGTGTGGTTTTGAAAGCACCAACCTTCTTTCCTCTTAGACTTTGGGCTTTGTTTTGTCAGCTCAGCATTCAGAGGAGAGCGAGTCATCAGAGAAAACCTAAAAGCACAAATATAAATCTAGAGAGCCGGCAGGAGAAAAACAATACATAACTTCTTTAACTGGAAATGAAACCATAAATACCATTTGCATTTTACATTGTGGTCAATGAGTCATTGAGGAAAAAAAAGACTGCAACAAATATGTCAAGTTTATTTAATGCATTTAATGCAAAAAATAAACAATTCTAAAATGATCTCCTGTCTGAACAAGAAATGTGTGGTTACCTAGGTATAACAGACAGGGGCTCTTCCACAAAGAAGCACTTGCCCATTCTAGTGCAAAGTTCATCTACAGCTGCACTCTTCACCTCTAAAAGAGTGACTGAGGTCCCAAAGAGAGAGGAGACCAGACAGAATATCTAAGCAGAAAGAGGATGAGGGTAGTCAGCATGTTAAACGGTGCTTCCAGAGACACTACTATTTACTCAGACAGCAAACCGCACCCAAACCTTGTAAAACTCTGCATTTTAAATAATCCGGTCATTTTGAAACAGTAAACAGCTATTTGTAGAGCTATAAAAATACCATGGGTGCTATGCATGTGAAACCTACAATGGTATGAAGTTAACTGTAAGTAATGAAAGATGCTGGAAGGACTTTTTAACAAAGTATATTCTTGCAGCTACAAATAAAACCTATATTTATATGAATTATGTACAGTGATGTTTTGATGTACCTACATTGCCACAAAGTCCTTGAGAGACAGCCCAGGATCCTGCCATTGAAATGCTAAGGTCACCTGCCGGGAGACAAAATTTTAATCTATACAATGTCTAAATAATGCAAAATATTTAAAGGGGTCATGCCATGGTGAGCCTTTTTGTGGCTTTTATAGTGATTTATAAGAGTAGATTGAATCAAAAATCGAACCATGGGCGTTGACAAACAAATTTGTTTCTTTTAAAAACCATTGATGACATCGCACAAAACTCATTGTAATGTCATGGTCAGATATCAAAGGGTTGATTTCCCTCCCCCAGAAGTGATATCCAAAAGATATATTCTCGTGATATCCGGAAACCAACAAGCGTGAATAAAACAGAGCAAAACAGGCAAGATGCATACAACTTGGACTATAGTTATTAAAAGTAATAAAAGGAGGTTATTAAAAGAACTAATGCTCAATTCCAGGGTGTACAGAAACCAAACAACTATATGACTCTGGCTCATAGAGGTAAGGTTGTATAATAGTGTTCCCTCCAAACGCCATTGTAGTGTCTGTCAATGTTGCTAGCTCTGTGTTCGTGTGTTAGGGTTAGTGAATTTGCTCGTAAGTAATCCCTCTAATATCTTTCGAGTTTGCATTGACCGTAAGAGAGTAACTTTGCATACACGTCATGAATATGCAAATAGGTGGTTAACTGGGGAATTATTAAGATGTTTGCCGAATTAAAATATCAGCTCATTTTCGGGATAAGCCTGAGCTAAAAAAAATTTTTTTTAAATGAGGTGATTGAATGCGATTTGAATTAAAAATAGAGACTGTATAAGTAAAATAATCACATCTCCCATACAATTAGACCAATGCGAACAACATATTATTGAAAATAACACAATGCCACAGACAGTTTAAGAAAAAATATTTATACATCATACTCTAAAATGTTATTTACGTCAAAGAACAATAAGCTTTAAATAAACAGTGCTTTTTTTTCAAGAAAGCCACTCAAGAGCTTTGTGAATGGTTTGAGGTGAGTTTGGTTGAGGCCGCTAAACCTCACCAGTGTTGTCATTAAAAGTAAAAAAATTTACATACTTTACAGCAATCCCTGGAGTTGGAAAATTCAGTTACATTCCAATTACACTTTAACTGTAACCAAATATATTTAATAGCAACCAACTGATACCCCACTGTTCTAATAAATGAAACCCACTGTTTAATGTATTTGTATAACATTCATTATTAAAGTGTCTTTTAAAAATATTCACTTTTTCCACAATTTTAACAGCAAAATATGTCCAAGATGTGACAGAATAGCATGTGCCTGTGAGTGGAAGATTCCAGAGAAGTTCTGAGGTATCCAGGTCAAGGAGATAGAGTCCATCTGAACTTCCGATCCACACACAAATACCACTAAAGAGGGGGAAAAACACAGAGGAGGCCTTTTGTCAATAGTCACTTCCAAAGAACTATGCCTGGTTCATGTCAAGAGACCTGGACTACATTAACCTAATATGGTAGGAATTCAGGTCACCTATATCAAAGTTGTTGCTATATGGAACAAGTATGAAAGTGTGTCATATTTAATTAAAACTATAGTCTATGAGGAAAACAGAAGCTTTCTCTGTAAAAGACAAATCATACAGCAGTAAGCCGCATAAATGTAATGTAAATGTAGATATCGTGGCCCTCAACAGAGAGAGTTACTATTAGCGGCCTGATAACTTTCTGTAGGAAAGCTAGCATTGTCTTTCTATTGTCTTATGTGAGTTTGGGAAATTCAATTTCCTTTCCCAGTACAGTCTCAAATATATGTCAGGCTTATTTCTGATTCCAGAAGTACCAAATGTGGGTGAAAAACCTCCCAGGATGAACTCCCACTGTAAACCTGAACGCTATAACTAGTAATCAATTCTATTTCTATTAACTTAAAACGCTACAATAAGCATATTTTAATTTACATTGTTGAGTACATTTTTGACATTTATAATTTTGTGAAGTTATATTTTTCTAGTAAGCAGAGTAATGTTTCTGTTAGGCAGCGTAGCTCATTTAAATTTACCTACATTAAAATATTGGAAGTTTCAAAAGATTGCAGTGCATTGTGGGTCATCAACAAGTTCTTGTTAAAAATATGTTTATGTGCTGTTTATCATGAATTATCAATGTAAATAGTTAATGTAGTGTTATAAAATGTGTTTTTGTTGTTTGACCATTCATTATAATGCTTTTTGTTTATCGTGGAGTTCCTCACCATTGTTGAAAGCGAGGTGTGATGAAATGTGCATTAGTATGTGTATTCATGTTGGACATGTATATGCTTGTGTTATTCTTCATTAATCCCAACATTGTAGTCTACGCACACATGGTCACACTTCCGGAAAACCAGCCAGTTGTTCATCAGGATTTTTTTTTTTAAAACTGTCCGGTTCCAAAAAAATTCTTAACTTGTTTGCCTCAGTGGTTTAGGGGTTAGTGCGCATGACGTGCATTACTGTCAAGCTTCGGACAGTCTTAGTTTAAACCAATGTTTTTGGTTCTATCTGATGAGTACCATTGTAATGGATTGGCTCAATAATAAGTCTCAAGACATAAATAGTGGAATGTACAGCATATGTACATAGATTTCTTTCATCATTTGAGCAGTGGCAAAAACAGACCTTATATGGTACCTTTGCAGTAAACTGGAATTGCTGCTCTCTGGTCTTGGAGTCCAGATTCTTGTTGCAGGTTTTCCTGTCTCCACAGCTCCTTTCACTTCATTCCGAGTCGTTCCTAGAAAAGCCCACAGATGGGTCTTAGAGAGATCCATTTCACTTAAAGCAGATGAATCTTTTTCCACAGCGAGGTAGGCATGCAAAAACAGTTTGAATTCTGGCTTGTGTTTTCTTTCTAACCATCTGCTGGATTTTGAGGAGAGTCAACTTTCCTGCGCATTCTCTCAAGCTTTAAAAGGTCCACTTTTGCAACCAAACTGCATTTTTGGTCATCGTGTAGAGTGTAGCACCAGAGCTTGAAGCGGAAAGAGAGTTCATGGTAAACATGGTAAATGAAACTTCGGAAAGAAACACTTCTTGGTTAAGTATGTGACCAACCTGTCCATCAGCAGAACCTGTGATGAACTGAGTTCTTTGTTCAAAAAAGAACAGACTGATTAGTGGATAGGCTGCAAAACAAATAAAATTCCATCATTATACGTACAGACTTTAATAAGCATTCCATTGATTGTACACACTCACCCGACAGAACTGGAGATTCAAAAAGAACACTGAGGTCGTTCAAATCCCATATCTGGTAAATAAAAAAATTTAAAAAAGCAAATCACTGACGACATGCTGCTGAATGATGATGTGTTTAAATGAAATCAACACTGAAAGTTTCAATACATGTTTCTCTCATTATATCTACCTTAAAAGTTCGATCTTCTGAGATTGATATTAAAAGATTAGAATTCCATGGACAAAACTCTGATGCTGTCAGAGGACCATGATGACCTTTCAACACTCCGAATACTTCTTTTCTCTATCAGAAAAAAACAGAGAGGTCTCAACTTTTGCTATGTTTTGGTATATTTACCCCAGTAGCAAAAGATGTCAATAAATGCCTGATTTAACTACTTCTGACCTAATATTTTTCCTATAGATAGTATATGAATGTCCTAGTAATGTTAACATTTTGCTGGGTACAGTATTTTGTTGTTCATAGTTTAAAAACCATTTGAAATGGCTTATAAATCTAAATGAGGTTCACATGGACCAGCTGGAGCCAATCCTAGCTGAAATGGGCAAGATGGCTGGCAAGCTTGTCTATGTTATCCAGATGGGTGGGTTTGGCCTATCTCAGATTCCGTTCGGTCAAAGTTGGGCGGGCATTGTTGAGTTATTGATAAAGGTAAAAAACTGGATTGGTCAAGCATGATCACATGGTCACACTTCCAGAAAACCAGCCAGTTGCCGGTCATGGAAAAAAAAAAAAGAAAACTATCTAGTTGTGATTTTTAGCCAATCTACCGGTGCATCCCTAGTAAAAAAAAATCTTAACTTGTCTGCCTCAGTAGTTTAGGGGTTAGTGTGCGTGACAAACAGTACAGTTAAAATATGCTCAGAATAGGTCATCAATTTGTCAACATTTTACAGTTTCCTTTTCAGTGTACATAACTAAGTTGTGGGCATTTTAGGTCATCTTATAATTCACCTTTGTAACGCTTTTATGTTATTGCTTATTTTACAAAGCTTTGAAGATGAACATCATTCTAAAAACAAATTGATGCGTGGACCATACTTGACAGAAGCTGTGAAAAGTTTTATCATGCCTCACATGTACTGTCTACTAACGTCAAACACAGTCCGATTAACAGAATGTTGTACAAGCAGATTTGTTCAGCATTTCACCTGGAGATGGGTCAAAAACATCACATTTACAATTTAACCATAAGCAAATTCCCTGAACCCAAACTTTGTTTTCTCTCAAACCTCTGTATTCAATAGAACCACCCTGGAGCCTGAACATGCCGCCACTTTCCCACTCACTGGACATAGCGAAAGATGCAACACTCTGCCGAGCAAAGTGCCAACAACGATACCTGAGGCAATTACACCTGGAACACATATTTAATATGATGGCAGAGAATAAAATCAATGATACTTGCGTAATCTTTTTTGAAAGTAATTATTATTACCTTCTTTTATTTGCCTGTAGCAGCGATCAATGTCCCATTTGATGACGTAATCTTCAGAGGCGCTGAAGAGAATGAGGCAATCTCTCACCATACCAAACATCAAAGCAGACACACTCCTATGATGGCCAGTGAGTTCCAGAGGAGGCTAGATCAAATATATTTCACATGGTGAATTAGAAATTTAAATATAATTGTTTTGGATGGAAAAAGGCATCCACCCATGACCATTTACTTAACTTACATCGAAACATAGAGATGAATTTTGTGTGAAGTTAGAACCATATGTACCATATTTTATACATGACAATGTAGAAACCCCAACATTCTAGAAACCCCAAATTAAAAATGGCTTCAACTGCTCTCATATTCCAAGATAGCAGCACTATGGTTTGTCATGGTCAATTGAATACTTGTATGTAGATTAGTTTTTGCCACAAAGAATGTGAAATGGGGATCTATGCAAGAGCTAAAAATAAATACTGCCCTTAAGAAAATAGCTGGTGGCTGCAAGGATAGTTGAAAGCTAATTGTAAAATACCTCCAGGTTGTCATTTCTGTAAACCCTTATGTTCTTCTCCAGCCAAGGGACAGCACAATGAGAAGAAGAGCAGGCCAACTGAAGATGGGACACTGTCTCACTGCCAGCTACAGAGAACTTTTCAGTAAAATACGGATCTAAGATAATAGCAGCCATGTAGTCACCCCTGTATAATAACAAGAAATTGCAAAACATCCAATAAATGTGAAATACTGTGTTGCCATGTATATACAGGAATATTTATGCAGATTAACCTTTGCATAACATGATTTTGTACTTTTTCCAGGATTTTAAATCATTCTGTTTTATAGGAATCGCCCTTAAACATTTAACGCTGTTGATGTCATTTTTTAGTTTGTTAATTTCTTCTAAGGATAACATGTGTTACACTAAAACACAACCAGTCAAATTGAATAAAAAGTGTTGTTGGTCTGTAACGATATATAAATAGATCATTGACAATATATAAATGCGATTTACATAATGACAAACACAACATTGAGAAAAAAGTTAATTAACTTTTTTTTACCTATACTTTAGTAGTTTTGAAAAAAATATTAATGAAAAAAAAGGTTGTACCCTAAAGGAAAGAAAACAAAACAGTGAGATTTTACTATTTATTTTTAGTCGTTTTGTTGAAACGCTATGGAAGAACTACATTTCTGACCAAAAAGGTATGAGACTTTTGAGACAGTCGGTAAATATGGAAATTATAAAAACGTCCAAAGTCAAGCTAACTTAATATCAATATTTTACTGGAACATGTTAAAACGCCAGATCCCAAAATGTAACTAAGAACGCTCAGCACTCACCTGAATGTAATTTGTTAGGCCATGAATGCCTTGCATCTGTGTTGCTTTGGAAACATGATTTTTTTGTGGACGGCAGACCAGAAGGGACAAACACAAATTTAAACGGAACCTTATTAACAGCAATTTGAAAAAGTTCATTACCTTTTAGTAATAACTCATCGATGATAAAAGAAATACTGTGTTATTTTCTACACATTGTATTAAATTATTTTATAATATTTTAAACTTCAAAACACTTTTAAAATATGTTTTAAAATACTACTATTAAAACACGATGTTTAAAATGAGGACAATAACGTCCTCTGCTGGTTAATCATAATATGACATGATTCAAATGAATTTAATGGCAAAGGGGGAATATAATTTTAAAGCAGAAATTAAACTTAAAACAGAAATTAGAAAAGTATTTTTTTTAACATTTTTTAACAATTTTAAACAATTCATTGTGTTTAAGTATTTGGTGTATACATTTACATGAAAGCTTTATAGGATTTAAATAGAAAACATGGACTTTAAACCCCTTCCGAATTTACTTTCCGAAATTTACCATCCGAAATTAATCAACTGACCTTTGTGTTTGCATGCTTGCAGCATATATTTGCCAACAAAAACCAAAAAGCCTATCGTTTGTTTTTCTCCAATGAGTCTCGCCCAAAAATACCCATCGTCCAATCATCAAAGAGCTATTCTCTATAATCTTTCAAGGACAGCCCTCTTAACATGTCTGACCAATCAAGTGTCTCGTCTTTGTCAATCATTCAACACTGCCCGCCCAAACTTCTATGACCGAACGGAAGCCGAGATAGGCCAAATCACCCCATCCGGATAACATAGACAAACTTGGCAGCGAGCGGATGAACTGGTCAGATCTTTGTTCTTCAGAGCTAGACAATCGTGCTCCCTTACGCTATTGCGTATTGTCATTTACAAAGCTCACGCTTAAATCGAGATCATATTATATATACACATTCCTGTAAGCGCAATTTGAACACAGTGAAATACTCTCAGCTACTTTATTTTCCTTGTGTTTTCTTCATTCTTCCCCCACCGACGAGGGTGTACTGGACCAAGATAGGCGGCGCGGGCACCAAGATGTCGAACCGGATGGTGTGCAGAGAAGCGAGCCACGCCGGGAGCTGGTACACGGCCTCAGGTAGAACCAGAGCCCTAAAGGAGCGACCTGGGCCTGGGCTACTGTGCCCTGCTCACACCAGTGTATGTGTGTGTGCGCCAGGCAGCGTCTCAAAACCAGCCATGCGGTCTATCTCGTCAGCTTAGTGGTAGATACAGAATGCTTACTTGTGCTTCCTAGATAGACAGCTTAGTTGGAGTTGAGATGCAGCCTGTGCGATCAGCTGGGAATTATTAAATAGCTTGTGGTAAACCCGGTTAAAGGGGTGGTGAAGCGTAACGTTTTAACGTTCGAAAATTTCCAATCACCATTTAGCGCTTTTAGAAACGTGAAATAAAAAAATTTAAGTGACATTTCATGAGTATAAAAATATATTTAAATGGTCTAACTTGTGTTAAGTAGTGTTTTTTGTTTCATCACAAATAAACAATTTTTCTACAATAAATGACCAGTTAGCACGTTTTTGTGTATGTTATGTACTAGTGTGTTATAATTAGCGTTAAAACTAAACAGACCAATTTTAGCTCGGTATCTGCTTTGTATATATATTTCCTTAACATCTCAGATGTTAAAATTTAACATTAATACATTAGATTAATACACAACCCCGGTGATTTCACACTCATCTATACGATCCCACAGCTATATAGGAATATAAACTCATTTTGACGAACTATCTCAATTCAAGAGGCTGGATCATTGGATGTATTTAACTGGGGTGAATTTACTAAGCTAACGGCTAAAGCTATGCAATGAAGTTCTTAAGACAGCTGTACATGACAGCTGTGTTGCATCTAAGAATCAAAACATTTTTTTGTTCATCCGGTAGTCAATTCTCCGTTCTCTACATTTGCTTGTCTAGTTTCATTCCAGTAAATGAACTGAGCAGAGTCAGCACAGTGCTGTTTTTCCTCTCTGATCCAACAACAAAGAAAGCATGGCACAAGCCTGGAACTCAAACATGCATACAAGATTACATGGACCACTGTGCGGAAAAACACTTTTCGCTCTCTCTTCTCTCTCACCGTGTCACATTTTCCAAATTGTATGGAGCAATTGCTACACAAGGAGAAAAATGGTTATAAACACACAAAATAAAATTAGTTTTAAAAAGATTTTTATGGAAAAGGAATCACAATCCATCCATTTTCTTTAAATGTTTAGACATGGGTTGGGTTACCACTCTGTTGGTTCCATCTTTGTATCAGGGCAAAAAGCAGATTAGTCAGTCTAATGCTTAACCAATAGAACTGCCCAACGACAGCGTGCTGCCAATAATAACAGTTGCCTATTAGATGCTTATTAAAATACATTTTCTGTTAATACTTACAGTCAGTACATGGTGTGTCAATAAAGTTGTTCTGTAATGTACAATATAATTGTCACAGATCAAAGAGTCTTTAGAATGTAGTAACCTATTGTATTTAACACAAATAAATGCCCCAAACAGAAAACAAATATGGTTTCATGACTAAAACTACTTACTTGAAGTGCATAATATAAAAATATTACATCTACTTTTTGGTTGTTTTAATTCATGCTCTTTATTATTCAATTACTCATTTCAAATGTGGTTGCCCATGGGAATATTTTGTATGAATGGAAAAGTTGAATTAGAGATTTGAATTACTTACAGTTGCACCAAGCAGCATTTCATATGCATCATCATCCATTTATGCTGACTTGGTCTTACAACGGCTATCTCATTCTTCAGGCTGTGATAAGAATGTTTTCAGTACTGAGACAATAGCTTTCAGCTATTTTAACTTTGTCATTCATTTCTGGGCTTGCATATAAACTTGCATACATGATTAAAGATGGGTTAGCTTGGTGTGATGAGTTATCATTTTATAGTTTAAATGGAATAGCAAAAGTTAATGAATTTTTTTGCATTTGGGAATACAGATTTGAATATTTTGGGTGAAAAATATTCTCTTGCACACAATTTGTTTAAAAATGGCATATTATTGTTCCAGTATTAGTTCTTTATTTAAAATGCTTGAATAAACAATCCATTGCTATAGCACCCACCAACATTACCGTGCCCATACTCGGACTCTAGTACACACCAAAAACAGCATACTCTAACATAGTTGTTAAGATTTGTATCAACTATGCTTTTCACTAGCTCGTTTTTAAGCTTAGCTTGGCTAATAGCCCCAGATCAGTGTCTTTAGCATCAGGTGAGAGCATTGATGTATATAACATGGGCACAGTGAGTGTGATCTCACTAATTTCAGCAGAAAGTTTGAGTTTCATCATCGTCAAAGCATTACTACCGGAGAGTCAAAAATGGCCAAAAAAGATGTTATTTGGTGGATCGGAAATTATGAGAATGAAACTTCAGTAAAGCGTCACGGTGGCGCAGTGGGTAGCACGGTCGTCTCACAGCAAGAAGGTCGATGGTTCTTGGCTCGGCTGGGGCAGGTGGCATTTCTGTGTGGAGTTTGCATGTTCTCCCCGTGATCGCGTGGGTTTTCTCCGGGTGCTCCGGTTTCCCCACAAGTCCAAAGACATGCGGAATAAGTGAATTGAATAAGAACGATTGCCCATAGTGTTAGAGTGAATGTGTGTGTGAATGTTTCCCAGCGATGGGTTGCGGCAGGGAAGGGCATCCGCTGCGTAAAACACATGCCAGAGAGTTGGCGGTTCATTCCGCTGTGGCGACCCCGAAAGGGAATAAAGCCGACATGAAGATGAATGAATGAAACTTCAGTAATCCCACCCTTAATTATGCAAAACGCTATATATTTTATAGGTGCTGCATTATGTAGACCTGACTTTTCAGACATTTTTTTGCTGTGCTTTGGTATTATTCCCTCATCAAAAATATTCGGATTGGTTCATGCATGTTTTTGAAATGAGCTCAAAATGGCGTGATGGCTGTAGCAACCTTCATTAGCCATAGCAACCCCAATCAGATGTATCGCTAGTGGTATCTCAATGAGTACGTGTTGACTGTAACTGTGGCATGAATTGTAAATGTAGCAGAACCACATTCATTAACCAAAGAAAAGAAAGTGTGATTTTTGATGTCCCGGACACCTTTTAGACAAATTACATATAAAAAAGTCTCTTCCTAAGAGTTATGAAGTCTAACTTGAGTAATTAGCAGCAGAAAAAAACTAATGGAGCCTCAAGTTGCCAGACTAAAAACCACATGCCAGTCATTTCCTATCTCACACTGACAGAGAAAGTCAGGGGTTGGACCTTGAGTGTGAGCAGATGGTTTTGCTGTTGTTATGTTATGAACATGATCTAAAAACAGATATCTTGTTTAAACTGAAGCCACATCCTTTAGGAGCTGACTGAATAAAGACTGAAGACATCTACATACTTATCTGAATCTTCTTCTTTTTTCGGCTGTTCCCAGTTTAGGGGTCGCCACAGCAAATCATCTGTTTCCACCTAACTCTAGCCTCAGTATCCTCTACTCTTGCACCAATTACCTTCATGTCCTCCTTCAGCACACCCATATAACTTGTCTTTGGCCCTCTTTCCTGGCAGCTCCATCTCCAACATCCTTCTACCAATATAACTACTATCCCTTCTCTGCACATGTCCAAACCATCTCAATCTGGCTTCTCTGACTTTGTCTCCAAAACAACCAACCTGTTCCTCTGATGTGCTCGTTCCTAATCTTGTCCATCCTTGTCACTCCTAAACTGAACCTCAACATCCTCATCTCTGTTACGTCCATCTCTGCCTCGTGTCTCTTCCTCACTGCTACAGTCTTTAACCCATACATCATAGCTGGTCTCACTACTGTTCTGTACACCTTTCCTTTGATTCTTGCTGACACTCTTCTGACCATCTCTGTACTTCTCCATTAGCATTCTCAGAGCAAAAATTGCATCAGTAGTGCTTTTCCTGGGCATGAAGCCATACTGCTGCTCGCGAATATACACTTCCCTTCTTAGCCTAGCTTCCACTACTCTTTCTCAGAGATTCATTGTGTGGCTCTTCGACTTTATACCTCTGTAGTTGTTACAACTCTGCACATCACCCTTGTTCTTAAAGATTGGCACTAGGACACTTCTCCATTCCTCAGGCATCTTCTCACTCTCTAGAATCCTGTTGAATAACCTAGATAGGAACTCCATTGCTGTCTCTCCTAGACACTTCCACACCTCCACAGGGATGTCATCTGGACCAACAGCCTTTCCACTCTTCATTCTCCTCAGAGCCTTCCTCACCTCATTCTTTCTAATCTTTTCAACTTCCTGCTCTACAATATTTGGTCCAAAGTTTTGTGCATGAACATGCCTTGATCAGAAACACGATCGCATAATATAAAACCGCACCGAAGAACAATATGATGAAGAGCCAAAATGTGTTGCTGATGTACCCCTGAGTAGTAATGGAAAGTTTTGTTAATTTTGGTGCTTCATTCTTTTGAACCCTGTTTATTTAATTTATTTGTATCCTTCATAAGGGAAACCAATCTGAAATTTTTAAAAGCTCAAAAATCTACTTGGAGTAAAATAGATCTACCCAAAGTAGAGTGAAATACAAGAATCTGGGTAAATTACCTTGCTCTGCTGTGTCTTCTGAATATTAACAGTGTAATCTGCACCAAGGAAAATGACTCACTCTCCAAAAGAGTTTTTCCAAATGAGTTCGATTCATTGTTTTCAGGAGTGACACATCACTACACATGAGCACCATCCATGGGCAAGTGGCATTACTGTATCAACATTGAACAGTATCTTGCAAAATGCACCCTGCAGAGAAGCGTATAATCTAGCGTATATAGCAATTGATGAAAAGACAAGTAAAAAACACATTTTACTAGACCTTTTTAAAAAACCCACACATACTTTATTTCTTTCTATTTTGAGTTTAAAATCTTCTGGTAAATTTATATGATTTTAGAGCCATCAATGTGACCTTTTCTTCGTGTTTGCTGACAAAATTGTTCTATTTTCTTTTCATTTAGGACCCCAGCTAAACGCACAACTTGAGGGCTGGTTATCTCAAGCACAATCTTTAGCCGGTCCAGCCAGAGCCATAATAGCACCGTATGTGCATTCAAATATATCTTTGTCTTTGAAACATGTGTGTAATTTATCCAATGAGTTTATTTTGTTGTTTGTTTGATTGCAGGCATGCCGGTTACACCTACTGTGGCTCATGTGCTGCTCATGCCTATAAGCAAGTGGATCCCACCATCACGTGAGTCATCAGAGCTAACTGAAATAATTTGAAAGTATCCAAATTATTCCAATGGGGTAGATGTAACCTCTGCTCTCTTCTAATCAGTCGTAGAGTGTTCATTCTGGGACCCTCTCACCATGTGCCGCTGTCTCGCTGCGCTCTCTCTCCCGCTGAGGTCTACAGAACACCACTGTACGATCTCAGGATCGACCAGAAGGGTACGAGTAATCTCATTCCTCTTTTCCTGTTCACACTGAATCCAAAACCTTGGCAGGTTGGCTGCATACGAATCAAAAATAAGAGCCATCCAGATTAGCTTTAATTGTCCCTTTAACTTGTCCTCAAACTGAGCTGCCATAAAGATTGCATTTAGACTTTAGGTGTTGAATAGCTATTTGATTGAAACCTTAAGACTAATTTACCTGGATGAATAAGATAAATGTTTACCATCAACTTTTCAATTGAAAACAAAAAAGGAGCTGTGGATCCCTATGTGACATTCTTTCTTTCGCCACCAGTTTATGCTGATCTATGGAAAACTGGCATGTTTGAGAGGATGAGTCTGCAGACCGATGAAGATGAACATAGCATTGAGATGCACCTGCCTTATACTGCTAAAGCCATGGAGAGGTACTGTTCCACACAAATGCCTAACATATCCTCGGGCCATATATCAGCAGCTGGTGACCATTCTTCTTTAAAAAAAGTGTTAAAGAAGTAACTTTTTAGGTAAGTGGTTCTCTTTGGGATTCTTAAAATGCAAAGCAAAGCGTAAACACTATGAGGAGAGATTAGGTTAAGGACCTGTTGTTCTTTGTGACACTAAAGGAAGTGTAAAGGAATTATCATTTTTTGCATGATTGAGAAAAAAAGGAGCAGAGGCTGACATGTTGCAAGTTTCATGGTTTAAGAGGTTGGTGCTTCTAAATAAAAATTCACCATTAATTTCTCTCATATTTGCAAACAATAACTATCTTTGTGTTTTCTTATTACCTATGATGATGCTAACGCTTCAGCCAAAACACACTGCTTAGTTTGCTTCATCCACCTCCTACTTTTTATCACTGCACATGTGCAATTGGCCAAATTTCCATGCTTGATTCTGTTTAGTGTGGGGTTAGTCTCAGCCTCAGACGCCATGCCAGCAGAAGGCTAGCTAAACGTCTGATGAATTTGATATGTACAGTTGGAAACCCTTCAAGAATCCTGAAGTTGTGGTTTAAATGATTAACTTGTTCGTATTTCCGCCAGTAGTGTCACGTTTAATTTAGTTCAGCTCAACGAGTTCAAGACCATCCTTGTGTGTATTGAAAATGTATGCTTTTACTGAACAACTAAACATTGGATTCACTAATATCTCCAAACATCTGTCTTTTTTTTTTGTATATGACTAAATTCTTGCTGGTCGGTCAGTCAGTTATGTTTATGCTTCTCAAAAAATTGATGGTATGCCAATTGAATGGCAGCTACGTCCCATCAGACTGCCCCAGGGCAGCTGAGGTCTACCAAGGTAGCTTATCACCACCAGTGTGTGAATGTGGAGTGAATGAATAATGTTCTGATCATTGTAAAGCATTTTTGAGCTATGGAAAAGCAATATGTAAATTGAAGAAAATTTAGAAACAAAAAGCTTTTAAAAATTACTGTTTATTTCCGAAACATGTTAAAATGTACATGCGTAATACTCTATAATATATCTACTCAAAATCATGGCTTTAATTGCGAGATTGTGTCTCTGACACCTTCATGTCCTTGTGAAGTTCAGACAATCTCCAAAGATCCATCAAGGCTTCACAACCTCATCGCTATGCAGAGGCCATGAGCTGTATTATTGACCTGTAAAACCACTCTAAAGCTCATTCATCTCTGTCAGATCCAATAATTACGTTGTCAAGATCTGTATACCTAGTGCAGTGCCTCTAATTAGTTTCCTGTGATGGATGCTCACGTTTGTAATTAATGAAGGCTTTCCAACTGAGTCAGATATTGGATTAAAACATAGTGTGTGGGTAAAGGAAAATTCTAAATTGCATCCCCCTTAATCACTGTATGTGAAAAGTACTTAGTTCCTTAGAAAGTAACAGTTTGAAAAGAATTTTCTCCTTGCATTACATCCATTAATCAGGTCCTTTATATCACTCATGCTGCTTTATATATATGAATTAGATGCTGTCTTACACAAGCACCAACCTCTCACTTCCTCTAGTGAAGCTGATACTAAAACTAATTCATCAACTGTGTTCTTGAGACTAGATACAAAAGGGAGTTGGTTTCATGTTAAAATTATATTACCTTAAACTGTAAATTTTTTCTAAACCTCAATGTTTATTGTGTTTTTTATATTAAATATATTTCTCCGAGCGTCACGGTGGCGCAGTGGGTAGCACTGTCGTCTCACAGCAAGAAGGTCGCTGGTTCTAGACTCGGATGGGGGAGGTGGCATTTCTGTGTGGAGTTTGCATGTTCTCCCCGTGATCGAGTGGGTTTTCTCCGGGTGCTCCGGTTTCCCCACAAGTCCAAAGACATGCAGTATAAGTGAATTGAGTAAGAATGATTGTCCATAGTGTTAAGTGTGAATGAGTGTGTGAATGTTTCCCAGTAATGGGTTGCGGCTGGAAGGGCATCCGCTGCGTAAAACATATGCCAGAGAGTTGGCGGTTCATTCCGCTGTGGCGACCCCGAAAGGGAAGAAAGCCGACATGAAGATGAATGAATGAATATATTTCTCCTTGCATAATATATTTACAACCACTTTCAGATTGTAAATATATTGAGGTCAACTGTTCTTAAACAGAAGCAGTACACTAAAATACAGATGAAGAAGTAAAACAATACAGGAACAATAAAACAAAAAATAGTAGCTGTAATACAAAAAAAAAAAACAATTAAGATTTAAAAATGGCCCAACAATTGGCGCATCAGACCCTTTATGTTCGTAACAATTATTACATTCAAAATCATAGCATTTGAATTATTAATCATGCTTTTTCTTCACGAACAGAACATTGTCATTTATATTGTAATTCTAAACTCTGAGTCTCTGACTCTACCTCCAGTATGCAGCATCCACCTGGATGACGTGACAGCCATCAGAACAATCACCATAGATTGGCTTATGGTGAACTAAAGAAATATGTAGCCAAATAGAAAAAAGGGATTATAACATTGATTTGGCAAGGTAGTATCCTTGAGTTTTTGATAACCACAGAGGGTTAAGACTCTGGTTTATTTGAGGGTTGAATGTGATGTGTGAGTCTTGAAGATCAGACAGAACAAATCTTTGTATTTGGATTACAAATGAGGGAAGTTAAAGATACAGTATTACAGTTATGTTCTGTCACACTAGTGACAGCTATTAAATTGTTATTAATATGTTTTTAAGACAAAGTTGGAACAAATCTATAAAGGTTCAAATGTGTCAAGGTATTGTCTGATGTTATCCTCTAATACAGCCATAAAGATGAGTTCAGCATTGTCCCTGTGCTGGTGGGAGCGCTGAGTGAATCTAAAGAGCAGGAATATGGCAAGCTGCTGAGCCGATATCTGGCTGACCCCTCGAACCTCTTCATCATCTCGTCTGACTTCTGCCACTGGGGTTTGTATCCAGAAATTGGTGTATATCAGTAAAAGTCAGGGATGAATTTCTTGTTTGCTAAAATAATATACAGATAAGGATTTCTGGTCTGCAGTTAATTTCCAAGGCTTTCCAACCTTTTCTTTACTTGGTTTAGTGTTGGTGTGGCCATCACATTTATAGGTGTAAATATATAATTGTGATGTTTTAATTAACTTTAAATAGAAAATAGCTCACATATTAAAATAAAATATGTTTAAGATTGACTAGAATCCTTACTTGACCTTCCTGTACAGCTATGGTAGTTAATGAACAAAACACTTTAGTTAGTTTTGAATATTATCCACTCTGGAAGTATCACATGTTTTATTAGGCCTTCACCACATTTCACCAACAGTTTGCTTTAAGTAAGAGATAGACAGTAATTTAACCCTGTCCTCTAATCAGAATTCCACCTCAGCTTGAAACATGTCACCAAATAAGAGTTGGCTGGAAGAAAACCGCATAAGCAACATCGCAGACATCAAAGATGCATGGTGCGTGTTCATTTGTGCCAAGCAATGTTCTTGCAAACCACTTTAAATCGAGTGTCACTTAGATTAATGGTAATGAAAGCCACATGAATCTGTTTAGAAAGATATGCTCATTTTCATTTCTCACCCAGACCATCTCAGCAGCATTGTGATTCTCTCCACACGGTTTCTCATTATTTGCCAGAAAAATTAGGAAGACTCCTACATAGACAGGGGACTTTAGTGCATAATTTAAACTGAAACAAACCCTCTAAATCAATGTTTATATTTGACGTGTAGGAGCTCTTTTGGTTATCTCCAAATACTTGGGCTTTTTTCATGTGCTTTTAGGGCTAGTAATTAATTTACATGTTTTCTGCTCTGCAGGTCAGCGGTTCCGTTACACCTACTACGATGAAAGCCAAGGAGAGATTTACAGGTCCATCGAGCACCTTGACAAAATGGTAAATCCTTTGCTTCTGAAGAATTGTTCGTTGAAAGCATATTTTCAGCAGAATTTTAGTCCTCCTGTATTCCTCTTCAACTGGTTCGAAAATGTTTTCTTTAATAGTCATTAGTATTTAGTAAGTATTGATGACCTCAATACAGGAATATTTAGAATTTTCTTCTATTTCAAAAAAAGAAATGTAAGGCTTAACACAGTATTTAAATTCAATAGGTTTAGTGTGGTGGATGAATTGTTTTAATTTGGTTGATGGTTGTAGAATTTTACCTTATCCAAGCTAAATAGTCTTTACTCTACTGTGCAAGACAAATTAAATGCTTTCCATCAATGACAGTTTATCAAATAGCAGATGTTCTTGGCAAGCCAAACCTAATGAAAGGCTTACTGACTGGGCAAAGTTATCTTGCCTCTGTAGGGTCATTAGCTGGACAAGAATCTACAACAACTTCTAGGAAATGTTAATTCATTATCGTGCAACTGAAAATCCATCTTTCTGTTGACTGTTAAGTATTTTATGATATGCAGTAAAGCTAAAGCAGATGTCTGATGTTATTTCTCATCATTAGAGAAAATAAATATGGAAATACATGTATAGCCTACTATATGTATAGTGTTTAATTTTACAATTGTAGTCTACTCTCAGAAATTATAAACATTATGCATATAGTTTTGCCAAGAAGCTTTGAATTGGCTCTTTGAGGTGCTGGTCAGACTAGCTTTTGGGAGCTCCAATGGCCACTGATTGAGTGTATGGCAGAGATTACCCAGCCAACATGTTTAAAAAAAAAGTATACTAATCTCTAAATATAATTAATCCAAACGGCAACAGCATTCACTCTAATGTACTTCACATCAACCGTGCATTCCTAAAAATCTAAATTTGGTTTAAAAGATGATTTCAGTAATCTCACGCTCTCACCTCTCGATTCTAGTGTTTTATTGTTGCACCAGATGATGTGATACTGTAGGCCAAATTGAATTAAAATATTCAATAGAAATCCAAAATGTCATTATGTAGTCTGGAACTGGTTTTGCAGTGTTGTATACAATCCCATTCAACTCAATGGAATTGTCTTCATAGTGTGACCGACATGAGTAACTTACTTCCTTGTATCTACTTTGCCGAGGAACATCTCTCTGGGGCAATTTGTTCTGTTCTCCTCAAGTGGCCAAAGTTTTTTTCCACTCAAAAAATAAAAACATGAAGAAATGTCAATTAAACTCAACAACTTAGGCTTTAGGATTGAGGAACAACCGGCTGGAGTTTTAAACCAGAAATTGTTGGTTGTCATTTCTATCTCCGCCTCTAAAACCAAATAAGGAACCTTTCAAAATCCGAATAAGTCTATTTTAACATGTTTAATGATTAAAAAAAAGATTAATTATTAAACATTTTTCTTTCAAAATATTAACCAGGCATACTTGGATTGAACAACTAACTATATTTCCTGATTTCATAAAGAACTCTGACTCAAGTGAACCATACATTTAATTTTATTCTTACCACACAGAATTAGCCAGTACAAATAGCTTTTTAATTATGGCAAATCTACTTTGTTTCTTGATCATGTAGCTGCTTTAAAGCAACTGCCAAAAATGCTATATTAATACATATTGATTTGATTCAATAGGCTGGCAATTGTTTCAATGGATTTTTTAAAACTTGTTTTTCTATTATGAATAATATCCTTTGAGGCTATCTTGAAAGGTAAAATTTTTTGTTCTCTTGTTTGTTATAGTAAATTATTATCATGAGTAATCTTGTTGGCTTTGGCAGAAAGTGATGCAAAGACAATAGTTCATGTAGGTGCTCAAAACGACAGTGACCCCCCACTAGTCACACCCTGAAGGCTCCAGTCCAATACGGCAATGAACTAAAGTCGTCGCTAATGCACAACCCCTTGGTTCCTTTCCCCTCAGCAGCTTGGCACCCCTCTTCTACTTATGGCAACTCCTATAGTGTAGCTTTCCCCCAGGAATATATTTCAAACCGGTTGTAAGGAACAGCCGAAAGGTGGACAACATGCATAGCAAAACTGACCGTTGCACCCATGAAAGGCTTACCAAAGCAATAATTCAATTATGGGCAGATGGTCCTCTGAAGCTTCAAAAGCTACATTCTCACATCAAAGTAGCATACCTAGTCCCACTAGTCGTAGTCCTAGTTACAAGACCAGAACCTGCTAGGCCACCTCCAAGGCAATTTTAGTCATGCTGGTTGCTAGGTTAACAAAAAAAACATTTCCATCAAGCAACCCCCAGCCATCCAACTGTAGACAGATTGACAGAACTCTCTCTTTTCACACCTTGCTGTAAGGGTTTTGATGGTTCTATTGCAACATCCAGCTGCCGGGTTTCAGCAGTCACGCTTTGATTAGCGAGCCCATGTTGGAGGAACCAGGGAGCCGCACAGCAACTTTTAAAAAAAATTTTTATTGTTTTTTATTGTCACAACTACCATCAGGGTCCCCTTCGTCAACCTAACTTCATTAAACACATTTTCGAATCCACAAGCTCCTCCTTCCCATTCGCCATATCGCAAGATTTTGGCGGGTCACTCATCCGGCGACTTGTCTTACAGCTTACTTTATGGTATTCTCCAGCCCAGGTTGTTCAACGGTCCCGAACTAACGTTTGGACAATTCGCCTAGTACGCTTCTCTATTTCTCAACAACCACGCTTGCGATACTAGGCAGTTATGAGCATAGCGAACTTGGGAAATAGCACCAAAGAACTACGAGATGAACAGCAGAGGAAGAGACTACCAAAGAGGAGAACATTAACAGCTAGAAGCTTGTAATGCTGGTGTCTGATCATCAAGAGTAGTTCAATAAAGCCCTAAAAGATTATAAAACAGCTGACGTGTGGCTGCTTTTCCTGAGTAACAGTTTCATTCAACTTCGTGCTCTGTTGTTTAGTGTCTTTCATTTATGAGAAAGATTCATTTCAACAGTATCGTTCATATCAGGAAGAATCTGATCTAATTGCAAAATGTTACGACAAAGACCCAAAAATAGGCAGAAAACACTGAGTAAATAAACATGCTTATACTTATTATTAACAGTCTACTCTGCACTTTAACAGAGTTATTACTAAAGAGTCAGATTCGGTTTGTGTAAATTTCAGTTCGGTTAGATGTGAATCTACGTTAGCTGTCAGAATTTTGCATACCCGTCATGAATATGCAAATAACTAACCAAAAGGGATTAACAGACGAGTGGTTACTAATTTTGCCAGATAAAAATCTCTGCTCATTCCCCCCTGCAATAAGCCAGGGCTAGAAAATGAGATTAAAAATAGAGACTTTATAAGTAAATTAATTACTTCTCCCATACATTTAGACCATTGTGAACAGCATAATATTGAAAACAACACAATGTCAATGACCCTTTTAGGTTAAAGGAGGGGTGAAAGGAAGGAAGTAGGGAGAGCTGTTTATCATTGAATGAGGGAAGGTTAGGTCTGTTTAAATACTGAGGCATCTAATGACCAGCGGCTTAAAAAAAAACTACAAATGTAAAAACAAAATAAGCAGGCCGGGGCTGCTATTAAAATGGGTAAGGACTCAGTATGCATTTTGAATAATTTGGCTGTATTATAATGAAATTGTTTATAAAAGGGTTATAATTAGTTAATGTAATTTTGATTAGGCTTGTGCAAGAATTCTATGTAAGTGCTTGAATGTGATTTTCCGTAAGGAACAGTTTTTAGAAAGGCTGTATAGTTTTTATATGGCTTGGCTGGTAACCATCTTAGCTTTTTGCCCCTAATTAGGATTTACAACCAGGTGGATGAATAAATCAAATAAATTACATGGCAGAAAGCTCAGTATGATGACTATATTTATGTATTTAAAAAAAATGATTCACATTGTATATTCTGTTTTTTTTAGGGAATGGGCATTATAGAACAATTGGACCCCATGTCTTTTAGTAATTATTTGAAGAAATATCATAATACAATTTGTGGCCGCCACCCCATCGGCGTTCTTCTAAATGTAAGTACCTAATGAATTATTCATACAAAACTCTTACAGCAAATTTTATCTAGAAAGTCATTAATGCAGAATCAGAGTTATGCAAATACCTTGTTCGATGGCATAATTAGTAATGCACTTAGAGCCTTCAATAATGGATTTTTTTTGCATTGTCTTTGTTTTTGCATTACGATTATGTTTAAGACCACAGTTGTCCTCTAGAATTCAGCATTGATTCTCTTCTCTCCACCAGGCTGTGGCAGAACTGAAAAAGAGCGGCATAGACATGAACTTTTCTTTCCTAAACTATGCGCAGTCAAGCCAGTGTAGAAACTGGTCTGACAGCTCTGTGAGTTACGCTGCCGGAGCTCTCATCGTTCATTGAGGTGAATTTCCCAGGAGCATCGGAACCTTCTAGAAGATCCCATCCAACCCATCTCGCATTAACCATCCCTCCCCCCGTGTCTTCTATAGGAAAAAACATGAGATGTTTCTCGCTGCTGGATTCCTCATAAATACCTGCAGATGTAACATTTGAAAAGACTAACCTCCTCTTCCTAAAGCTTTCCCTGTGCCCCAGATTTCAGATGAACTCAAATGATGCCATAGCTTGAAGTTCAACTGCAGTTTTTTTCCAGGTGGTGCAAGGTTTTTAATTTTGTTGGGGTAACCATGAGGGAATTTCTCTTCTTGCCCACATAGGATTTTGAGTGCTTGATAAGTCCTCGATAAAAAAAAAAGCAACTCAAATATATGAAAAGATAGAAACATCTACATTGCACCCTTTTTGCAATGTTGCAAATATATAATCCACATGCTAAGTTACACGTTTTAGGATAATAATTTGGAAAAGAATGCTGAGAGACTTCAACGTGACTATGTACGCCTTGAGAATTGTTACTGAGTAGGTCCTGTCGTAGATTTTAAAGGGCTACACAAATCCCACTAACCCTCCACTGTACAGGATATACCAAAAAAGTTTTTTTTTGTATTCTTATATTTTATTGTAGTCAAATTAAAGTATTTCTAATTCGTATGTTTAGATTTTTGTGGTTACAAGTATGTAGCTTTTTAGTTTTTTTTTTTTTTTTATTGTATAACATATATTCTGAAATTGTGTAGAAGCATTTGATGGTGTTGGATTTAGGATGTGTTTGATTTAGTACAAGTTCAGGTTCTACCCCTCACATCAACCCTGAAATTGCTGAGGCGTTGGTTTTTTTTGTGTGTTAAAATGAAGCAATGTTTGACAGATGAATTAAGGATGCTCACCCATATCAATGTGGATTTCACGAACGCCACTGAGGTTTCCTCTTTCATTCAACAACTTCAGGCGTCCCAAAGAGCACAATGTAGTCAGTTTTTTCCTGGGACATTATTGGAAGGAAAACATAAATACTCCTCAACATCCCACCAGGGTTTGAATGTTTCAAACCAGATCCTCAAAGTATGCATGTCATACCATGCAGATGTGCCTTGGGTCATTGTTGCGTTTCCATCTAGTGTTTTCCATTCTTCATTTTCTACAAACAACTTAATTTTTTATCAAATCAGTTTTTTCTTCCCTTAGGGGGAAGAGATTAACCCAGCACAACACCTGATCTTGTACTGGTAGAAATGTTTCAATTCTTTATGTTCGAAGTGTTTAAGTACTTAAACTATAAAGATAGCAGTTTAAACATGGTCACAACTATGTCAGATTTAATTGAAGCACTCCTAAGTGGAGTCATTTTTGAATCTCAGGTTACATGGAAGCATTACAGAGTTCTCAGATATGACTTGGGTCATAGCTAACGTTGAAAAGAAACAATAAAGTGGAATACACAAGCTAATTTGAAATGGTCTTTTCATTCTGAAAGTTGTATAAAATATGGTATGATGTTTTTAATTTTCGGTCTTCAAAAGGCACATACAACATACAATCTAATGTTTTTGCCACTAAAACTTAATAATTTACTAAATGGATTTTTTTTTATTCAACTTCTATATTTGACATCATTACTTTTCCTCTATGACTTACTAACTTTAATATGGGAATTTATTTTTTTCCGTAAGTAAGTCTACTTAGAGGGTGCAAACGTGTGAATAATTAGCATGTATATTATGTGAATATCTGGGATTTAAAGGTTAGAATAAAACAATGTTAAAGAAGTGCAAACAACTCAAGTCATGAGAAGAATTCTCTTACAATTTAATAAATGCCTTATAAACGATAAACACTTTCTAATGTCACAAAATACATTCTTTATACTTAAGATTTTAATGTAATAAATATAATTACACCTTTTTAGCATGTTGTGCATAGGTTTTTTTAAATGGTTGAAGATCTTTGTTTAGCAGTTGTATTTAGTAAATTTCTATATATGCTCATTCATACAGATATGATGATATTTATAATATAACCTGAGCTCATGGATGCTTGCTGTTGCCTTTTCCATGCCACGCATATTTAGCAAAATGCAGAGATGTTTCAATTCCATCTCAAGCTGCAATCCGTCACCATTCACCTTTTTCCATAATTTTTTTTCTGTTTGTGCAACAGTGGGGAACATGATTAAATTGAGGTGTTAGACCTTACACTAATGCATTCAAGTACATTTCCATAATAAATGCTGTGTTGAATTGTTTTTTTTTCTATTACAAACTACCTTTTGGTTAAGTCCTCTGCCAGCCTCCTGCAATCAACACATCATTGTGTGGGTTATATATGGGAAGAAAACAAACTGGCTGATTAGTTAAATTTATGTACTTGTAAGCCAAATTCTTTCAGGCAGACAATTGTTTCCTGTTTGTGTTCTGTGTATTCAGTTATAAAAACAAAATAAGCATGGCCCTCAATAATTTCAACACCATTAGTTTGCAAAGTGTTAGATTTGGACTGAGGCAAGTTAAAGTAGTTTTTATAAACATAACAATAAACTGGCTAATGACTGGCTATTGGGGATATTCTTGCTGAAATTGGATCTCTTTCTCTCTCTCTCTCTCTCTCTCTCTCTCTCTCTCTATATATATATATATATATATAGTAGTGCACACACAGTATGCTTCTCTACATCGCCAATCATGCTGAGCTAATTTTATGGAAGCAAACTAATGAAATTGTAAAAAATTTGAATAATTCATGAAACTCATATCTCCCAATGAAACAGCTGACGCTCAGCATTAGTCTAGATGCATGGCGTCACATGCCCAGGACTGACCATTATTCAACACAAAACTTACAATATAAATATATAAAATATCAACAGAATAAATACCACAATGTTAATATGAAAATTGCACTTGTGAGGCACAAGATAACAGCTTTTGACCAAGTAACTCTTTTTAACAATAAGCCTCCATTCCACTATTTTTATGCAATTTGTGTCAAGAAATTAATCAGGAAAATTGTACCCTCATATCTTTAGAGAAGGGAACCAAGGATTAACTAACCATTTTCATTCCAACCAATGAATTGCTTCATCTTTTGAGTCTTCCTCAATTGAGATTGTGACAAATGGATATAGATTGAATACAGGTGTCAGCTGTGCTGGTGCTTAGCATAGACCTCTTTTCCAGAAATGACTTCAGTGCATGTTTCCATGTTAGCACTCCATTCTCAACCTAAATGGAGACTGAATTCGTTTGAATGACTCATTTATTTTAAGTTCTTTGTTTGGCTTTTACGATCATTATGAATAAAATGTAGGTACATTTTTACTTTCAGTTAATTAGAGTTCAAAAGGCAAGCTTAGGAACTATTTATCGGTAGTCAGGTTGTAGAATATGCTTTAAGTGTTTTTTTGGAAACTTGTTTAATTGAATGCTGATGAATCTGCTGTGCACTGCAAGTGAGTGAGTGAAAACTTACTGGTGAGGACATAAACAGTGAATTTAATCAGTAACATGGATTATCTGGGCAAAGCTAACACTCACCTACACTTTTGTGTGCTAGTGTTGTTTGTGCATGCCTTATACAGGAACATAAATATATATATTATATTTCTTATACATTATCTTTTTTTATTCTCAGCAGGCACTTTTTAATGCAGGAAAAACTATAAAAAGCTATAGTGAAAATGTAGACTACATTTAACTAGATAAAAACTACATATAATGTGATAATGGCTCACACTGGTGAAATTGTTGCAATCGCTTCATCACCACCACACTAATGGTTATAATTAAATCACCAAAGCACAACTTAAATTTGATTAATAAATACAGAAAAAAATTGACATTACGATCAGAAATACGATATCTCAAAAACACATTTTCCTCATGTTCCTGGAGCATCTCCCAATCAATGGAAGTCATTCCCAAAAGTGCTTGGGGGGTCTCTTAGTCCACAATTGGGCACTTTATTACCCTCAGATATTATTGCTACAGACTGACTATTGCTACACACACAGAAATATTTTGTCAATTTGTTGGGTCAACCTGATATTTTTAAATAATTCCAAACATTTTTAGTGTGTATATACTAACAAATTTTGCAATTGTAGAAAATCTAATTAAAAACAAGAAAATACTATGTTTTTCATTGAAAGAATACAAGGGCCACAAGTCTGAAAAAAAGAGCATAAATAAAATTAGTTGATCATGTTTCTAGTATTTAAAAATGTATTATAGTTCCCATTAAAAAAATGTGACAGTACAACTGTTTTCAATTGTGATAACCAACATCAGGCACCAGCTCAGAGTTTTAGATAGATTTATGAAGGATAATTTAACACTAAAGATTAGATTAATGGTGGCTGAAAATTCCACTGTGACATCAGGAGTAAATTAAACCGTTCTGCATGTCATTAAATACCTAAACCAACCCTGGCAATCCTCAATCTCCGAAAAGCTCTGATCTGCCAAAAACAGATGGTAATGTTAAATATTGCTTATGTGCAATGTAATGCAACCAAGTTAATGTTTATTATTGTTGATAAAATAAATAATATAATAGTTTAAACCTTTACATTTGATCCTTTCAGATTTGTGGCATTTGTTTGGAATGGAAAGATGAGGATGGAAACTGTTTTAATGGTAACTCACAAACTAGACAAAAATAATAATTACATAATGTAACATTTCTATGCACATAATGTGCACCAGCAACTAGGGGGTATGATAAAACAATGTTTACACTCTTGAGAGAATTTATTTTTTTAAATCTAGAATTTTATGCAAAACAATCACAAAATAATGCCCTAAGTGATGTGAGAATCCTCAAAAGACCTTTCAAATAGCTTTTCATGCTTTGACTTGAATCATGTTGATAAATGACAGATGGGAAAATTGCTCATCAAATGAGAATCCAATTCCTGTGCTCATCTTTCCGAATATAAATGTACATGGTCTTGCACTACGCAGCTACAATCATCCATCCTGATGATAACACAAGCCAAGCCTCTTCGGCAGATAAAAAAAACTGAAAACATGCTTGTGTTTTTAGAGTGTTCTGCCTTTGGAAAACTGATGCTCCCTGCCAGTGCATCGGTGGGAAAACCTCTCACAAAATGTCAGTTTGGAAATCCCTTGTAAGAAGGCTTTCTTACACATCAGCAGGGTGCGTGCTGTAGCATGGTCAGGATTCAGGTCTCGTTTTGCTTTTGGGGAGGAGCTGCTCTCATATGCTGTGTTTGGTAAGAGAGGGGATTCAGCACAAGATTCATACCTGGTCTAGAGTCAGACACGAACTCGATTTCCATGCAGTGCCAGGAGCTTCTTGTCCACGGCCTGAGTTTGGGGATGATTCTGGGTGGGGTGATGCACTTCATATGTCTTTTGAACTCTCATGCTGCTTATGGACGCTATCTGGACATGTCGATCAGCTCCAGAATGGTGCCTGCAAGGCTAGCCTGGTTCCTCCAAGAGCTTCCTGCACTGCTGGCTCCTCTTCTTTTGATGATGACCACAGACGTAATGGGCAGCACTGGGAAACACCTGATGCTCTGGACCTTCTGCCTCCACTATTTTCAAAGGTACATTAAATGGTGCTTTGACATATGCTGGAGATAAAGTGACAGGCAGAAATAGAATAAAATGATTTGAAAATACTAATAAACAGAAACTATAGATGATCATGTTAAGAAAAATATAAATTCATCTTTAAGGGAATACATTGTACTATGACTTACTTAGATGATCCTTTCTGGGTATGAAAACATCTCCAAGCTTGTCTTAGAAATGTTATATTCCAAATAGTATTCAAATAACAGGTTAATGCAATTAATTAATTAATAAAATTAATTAAGTGATTAATTATATTGGGTTTTAAACATCTTACAGCAGTTAAGTCTGATTGAAAACAGACAAGTACAAAAACAGTAAGTTAACCACACAAACAAAGCTTGAACAATTATCAGTTCAAGAAAGCATAATTTGAGAAGTATAATGAAATATACAAAATAATCTCAAGTGGTTTTAGGAACACATCAGTAATTACTACAATGAATTAGCCATTTTATTTAGTCAGAATTTACCTAATGTGTATGTGAGGAAAACTAACTTTCACCTAAAATTGAAGCCCAGCTATTCAGAACATAAACACACAGAAGACATTTGAACACAACAGTAAATTACCTTAATGCCAGCAACTGTGTTCATCAAAGAGAAAAACGTGTCAGTTAGTTGAACCACACACAGATCATCCAAGAGTTCTTGTAGCTAGACTCTACATTTGGAAGCTACTTGCTAGCTTTAG
The DNA here is from genome assembly GCA_900490495.1 of Danionella dracula. Classification (NCBI taxonomy): domain Eukaryota; kingdom Metazoa; phylum Chordata; class Actinopteri; order Cypriniformes; family Danionidae; genus Danionella; species Danionella dracula. The sequence goes on from UELW01000778.1 coordinate 1,990,501, forward strand.
CAATGGTAACGTTGGCGCACACAGCGCTCCCTTCTGATAAAAATATTAATTACATGTTACACTGATAACCAACAACGCTGACATTTTCCATAAAAACGCTATTCGGATATCTAAGTAAACAATTTTTTAAACCAAGAGGCAAGGGCAGCTGGCTAAATTAACCTGGCTTTATGTTTTAAATAAACACTGTTGATAATATTGGTGTGAATTAGATGGTCAGGGCCAGCTGTAGATAGGCCAGCAAAAGATATTCGGGGATTATATGATAACTTTTCCCCACAGACGAACAGTTTTTGCTATTGGGATGATTTCAGCTCAAATTTCCTGATATGTCTTGAAGGTTTGTTATGATGCACTAAAGTGCAGTATGGGATTTATAGGAGTCTAGTTTTGGTACTCAGATATGGTAGACACAATATCCTGTATTAAATGTTTTAGGAAAAAATCAAATGCTGCAGCAGAATCTTTTGGTGGATTAGAGTTGTTTATGTGGAACAACTACCATATATATATATATATATATATATATATATATATATATATATATATATATATATATATATATATATATATATTTGCTTAATTAGTTTTGGAAAATGTGCATGCATTTACCTTGCAAAACCCAAGGATAAGATGTTTACTTGCCAACTGTAGCCTACATTTTTATGACATTCCATGTTTAATTTCATGAATTGAGGAACAGTTTAGAAATTGACTAAGTAGTGGGGAAATACAAAATGAAAACAAGGAAAGGTGAAATAAAGTGAAATCCTCACACTGACACTTCTACAGCCATCTTGTGTAAAGATTATACAGCTGAAGAACCATTAAATGTGCCACAATCTGCTTGTACCTGAGCAGTAGATGACATCTGATGCAGTTTTGTGGTCTTCAGGAGCTGCATCTACCCTCTGCTGACCAGAGGACGTCCGTATCCACTGAACATGATGTTGACAGGAATGGTGGTTTGCTCTGTTAATGGTTTCCTGCAGGCTCACTATCTGCTGCACTGTGCAACATTCCACAAATCATGGTTTGCTGAAGCCTGTTTAGCTGCTGGTAAATCTTACTTTACATGCTGTAAAAATGCAGTGGGTGTGCTAGAACAAAACCACTGAACTTCCTAACATGTTAGTATAGTAATTAGAATTATAATTGAGAGTTTAATCATTAGTCACTTACAAATAAGATTATATTAACAGGATGTAGCATAATTATAAGTGGTGGGATTAAGCTTGCGATGCAATAACGTTAAAATTGATTTACCCTATAAACATATGATTTTAGTGTTCTTGTAATAATGACAAAGGAATGATCAGATATTAATAGTACAAAAAATTTATATGATCAGCGTCTCATTGAATTAACCCACGATGGTTTTGTAGTTACAGAATAAAAAGTTGAAATGATTACATTTTAAATTAATCAGTTTTTTTGTTTTAGGTCTCATTACATTTTACATAGGCATGGGAATCAATATTCACAGTGATCACATTCTTCGGAAGCTGAGAAAACCTGGAGAAATATCCTATACAATCCCTAGAGGTACTGAACAATCTTATTTTCTGTGTAATGAAAAACACACATAATTCACTGCCACAGTGATGAAATGCTGAGCTAATGTATGTGTTTCTTTTAACTTTAGGCGGCTTGTTTGAATATGTATCTGGAGCTAATTACTTTGGGGAGATTGTGGAATGGCTGGGATACACTATTGCTTCCTGGTCTTTCCCCACTTTTGCGTTTGCCTTTTTCACCATTTGTTTCATAGGCCCAAGAGCCTATCACCATCACAGGTATACACAAAAACAATTTATGCAACTCAGACTCCATCTGGTTTTTATTTAAATAAATAAATCAATAGATTGTGTAGACAGTCTAGTCTTGAAACGCATATATTAATTCTAGCAGTCTCAAATCTCTTTCAGGTTTTATAATGAGAAGTTCAAAGATTTCCCCAGATCAAGAAGATCTCTCATCCCCTTCATCTTCTGAACAGCAACTTCCAATAAATTGACTTGTGTTCTGACAGAGGGAAGGAATTCATCAACTCAATTACAATGACATTATAACGTTCTGTTTTCACTGCCTGATTTAGTATACACTATGAGATATTTTGGACTCGATTAGTTTAGCAGACTGCTTGTTTTATTTCACAGGGAATTGTATTAGTACATAATCTTTTTGTGTTGTTTGTCACAAATGAAACTCACAAATGAAATTCTGTTCAAAGTACTTTTTACAGAGACCAAATATTAATGTAATTGTGATTAAAATTACAACAAAGATTCAATCATTTTTTTGTTGAATAGAAACATGCATCTCATAGAATTTGGCTTCATAGCAATAAACTCAGATTTCAAAACAGAAGAAAACACATTATTCCCAAAAGGAAATGTTTGCTTTTGAAATAGACACATAATACAATGGTTGAAAAGTTGTGTTTTATGACTTTGCAAATATTTACAGTTGATCGCTGATTCAGGCAACTGAATCAGAATTATTAGGCCTTTAGCATGGCTAAGCATGTTTTTTTTTTAATCTAAAGCATTTCAGATCAAAATTATCTGAGTTTTAATTCTTTCAAATTTAAAAAGATCCCTTCTATATTTACATTGTGCCCTTAGTCAGAGAGAAGATAAAAAGTTTAGCTATGAACTATATCTCCATGCCATCAAAATTATTATGTAGCATTGCTGTCATGATTTGGGCCCGTTTTGGGCACATACCAATGTACACAACGTAACTATAGAAGAGTGGATTTTTAAATAGAAAAATATCATTGAATATTTTAGCCCAAATTGCTTTTGGCAAGTCAATTACCTATGCTAAGCTGTGCCAATTATCTATGCTTTAGATATATATAATTATCTAGTGCCACCGTTAACCTTAAAAAATAGTTGAATATACTCCGTCACAGCACATTAAAATGCATCAACCCAGAGAGTTTAGGAGAAATAAAGAGAAAATAAGGAGAAAAAGGAACATTTAACTTAAATTTGTGTTGATGTTGTGACAATTGGCAACAATATTTTATAAAACTACCAAATCAAAATGACATTTTTGACAAACGACTGTACAAACTTTGACATATCTTTGTACAAAGTTTGACAAACTTAACATTAAAATTCAATTGATGTCCTTGATCAAATATCTCACATCAAGAACAAAGTTAACTAACTCTACCGCTGTGTTCAAAGCATTGAGCTTGGCAGAAAAAGCATCCAATACTCTGGGCTGACTATCAATATGTTCAAGTAAAACTGGTGAGAAGGTATGATAAGATGTGTTAAGATAGGTCCTCTCCAGCTCAGATTTTTCCACAATCAGTCCACAACCACAGGTTTGCCTATAACTAGTCTGAGAGGGGATATCTGGGACCCAACAGTGAGCATGTGTCAGGTCGATGAGACAGTCTTGTCCGTCGTGCTCTAAAGAAAGAGCCACAGCAAGAAGAGAGCTGCGGAATGACTCCACTGCCATGAGGAACTCTGACCGAGAGATGCCCAGAACTGTAGATGTGTATTGACTCTGAAATTAATTACACACAAAGAACTAAAGGTTATCACTCTAGACAGAAGAAAATCGTGCTTAGGGCCTCACCTACACATTGCTTTCAACATTGAAGTCTTTCCAAACAGTTATATCTAACTGTTGTCAAGAGAAGCACTTGCAACCCATTTAGTCAGTTTGTATTGCCTCGACTCAACTCGACACAGATTTACTATCTACAAAGCACTTGCAAGCAATGACGTTTGCCAGCCTGCTGAATTTAAATTTGAAACAAAGCTCCACATACATAAAATAACTATTATATTTTTTATAAGGATTTACATGAAAGGGCGTAAAAAAAAACTTAATCCAAAGCAGACATGAAAGACAAAGGGAGAAATTTGTTATAAGAGTGAACTAAAAAGCTGCAAGTGAATGTGTCTGCCTGATCTATGAAAGCAACACATTCCAGAGTTTAAGGGCAGCAACTGAAAAAGCTTGAATCAACATGAAAGAAAATGAGCGAGGGTATGTTTGAAGCAGATCAGATCACATTCTAAAACAGATGAATAGCCCATTGAATTGATTGATCTAAGTAACTGGCTCCTTTTTTGTTGTTGCATGAACTTGTTTTGAGTTAACCTTGAAAGCAATGCTTGACTCAGATATTGTTAATAAAATTCTGATTAGAAATTCTCTTTAAATCCACTTGATTTATTTAGACACCAAAAATGGCATAGCAAACCAGCAAAAACTACAAGTCACAAACCTAACCAACTCCCCATCAACAATTAAAAAAAAAAAAAGTTATGAAGAAAAATTATGCTTTAAAGCCAATTAATCTAGAACTGAAACCATACTGTGTACATTTCTGTGTTATGATCAATTGGGCAAGTCAATGAACTGTGTAACAGGAATACCTCGTGTGCGATGTGTGTAGCCAGATGTGTTTCTGTGCAGCCTCCTCCGAGCAGGGCATATGGTTCCCTCAGAGTCAGTCGCAACACATGTTCTGCTCTCTGGCATGTCAACTAGCCAAAAACACAGAATAAATAATTACCGTCCAGAAAACTGACTGATTTCCTGCCAAATATATAAACAAAGGAATTCAGCAATTCTCACCGGAATCACTTGTAAAATAGGAATTTGACATAACATAAACAATTAACTAACAGAAAGTTAACATTCAAAAATCCTGGAGGAATGACTTTGGGATGGGTGAATTAGTTAAACAACACTGTTAGCAGCAAGGGCGTTTCTGAGAACATTTGGGGCTGGGCACAGACCGTTATAGGGAAGTCTAGGTGATCCCACCCAGTGAAAAAAGATCAATCTTTTCCTTTTCTTGGGCCTTGTGACATCTTGTCTATAAACATACTTGTATTTCATAATTAATGTTAAATAAAAATAAATAATACTGTTATCCAAGATGACGCTGGGTATTGCTGCCACGGTCAGATGCTCTCCAGCGTTTTTGTTGTCTTTGTTTATTTTCCAGGTTTTCTGTTCTGTTAACTTCATCAGTTTTTCTTGGGATGAACTGTTAAGTATCAGACAGCACTTTCAGAATAAATGGAGCTCTAGTCAAACGGCGGCAGCGCGGTATCAGAACACTGCTACCTAGCTTACGTCTAGAAAACCTTCACTCTCTAGCCTACAAATGGATGAAATACATCTGTCGACTCATATAAACAAGGACTTTTCAAGCTCTGTTGCTTTGTGCTTCACAGAGATGTGGTTGAACGGAGACAACCTTGAGAGTGTGCTTCATTTGTCCGGTTTCCAGCTGATTAGAGCTGATCGCAACTCGGAAGCCACTGGAAAATCATGCAGCGGTGTTTGCTTTTACATCAACAAAAGCTGGTGTACAGATGTAACAACGCAGAGTAAGATCTGCTCTCCCGATCTGGAGACGCTTTTCATCAACTGTAAGCCTTTCTAATCGCCCTTTGAGTTCTCCTCAGTTGTGCTTATAAGTATGTATAAAGTTGGGGGATGTCCAATGACAAACATCGCCGATGGACGATGGCATCATCTCTAGGTAGAATTTTGATTCATTCTTATTAATTATTAGAAGCCTGCCCGATAGGTCTTTGTTTTACCAATAACAAAAACATAACATAAATAAATATAAGTTACACAGAAATTACCCTGTCAATCACTTTGTCTGCATGAACTGGCAGAGTGATCTGTGTCATTATAATGACGCAGAGGATTTTGGTTGATAAAAAAAAGGAGTGCATTCACCTATCTGGCAATACTTTGGCTTTAGACTCACAGGAGCTTAAGTGGAGCGCTCCATTGCAAAGAAGGCCCAGCAAAGGCTGGGCTTCCTGCCCCAGCTGAGGAAGTTCTACCTCCCACAGACGCTGCTGACTCAGTTCTACTCAGCGGTCTTCGAGTCTGTTCCCCTACCCTCTCTTCTAGAACTGTGCAACAAAATTAGAAAGAGGGCTATCAAAATCACTCTGAATGCTGCTCACCCAGGAAACCATCTTTTACAGCTCTTACTCTCCCGTTGGCGCTTCAGATCCCCAAAAACCAGGACAACCCGGCACAAACACAGCTTCTTCCCATAATTCAGCTCCTCAACCCATAACATTCCCCACCAACACTCTCAAAAATTTCCATGAAATATTACACATTTCCAATCGCGGCAAAGTCATCATCGTGTACACTGCCATAAAGCAGCAGCAAATGTGTCGTGACATCCTATGAAGCTTGGAGCCGTACTCACCCCCTAGGCAACCAGAGACTTACGACCTTACGGTTGTGCCCAGGGATTTAAAATGCCTCAATCTAGGTCCTTCCGCATCGACCGACAGCCAGGCAGATCAACAGTCTGGGGCCGAGCGGGTCCTCATCCACTGTAGCCTCAAGTCACAAACCTAAATTTAATGGGCAGTCTGTCATTATATAAACCTCCCTTACCAATTAATACCAGAGGGAGTATATCAATCCCTGTCTTAAAGGGAGATCCGCGCAGGCCGTACCTAAAACTTCGAAAGCTGGATTTAAAACTGGCAATTTAATACATGTACAGTTTCTGTGAGGGACCTATAGATTGTACGCCTTGAGCCAAATGGGGCAAAGTCGTTAGACAGAAGAGAGATTCCATAGATGGAACTAGCCAGAGCAACAGTTTACGAGAGTTAGCCTTTCGGGGAACAGCTCGGTCCTCCAGTGCCTGGGGTCATTATTAGATGCAAGTGGTAGTCCCTCATAGGGGGCACAAACACGGACAGTGTGTAGAACTACTTAGCTTAATCTACTATGCCTGTTGGGGCAAGAGGGGCCAAGAAGCTGGAGAAGACTTGCGTGTCTTCAGGGGCAAAATGGCGCACGTATCAGTAAGGAACGGTGTAAGTTGACCACCCCTCTGTACAGATCAACCAAAGCTGACACCAACCAGCACGGCTGAAGACGGGTTCAATGCGCAGATTACAGTACCTGGCAAAGGTGTTGGGTGTCGACCAACCAGCAGCCTTGTAGATCTCTGCCAGCGGAGTACCTCTTGCTAACACCCAGGAGGCTGCAACTAGCCTGACAAATGGGGCTCTCAAGTGAAAGGGACAAGGGATATCGGACAATGTGTATGCGGTAGAGATGACCTCCACTAGCCAGTGAGCCAACCTCTGTTTGGAGACAGCCTTCCCTATCATCTGCTGTCCTCCAAGAAAACAAAGAACTTCTAAGGTTGCGGGTCCTCTGGGTTCCATGGGTCTGGGCGCGGGTTGAAATTGAGACACAAAAAATCACAAGATACATCAAATGTAGGTTTAAATTAGAGGAAGGGCTGTGGGGAAGGTCAAGAAAAAACTAGCAGTTACAGCAAAGGTGTCAGAAGAAGTGGCAGTCAGTGTAAGAGGTGTTAAACTTTTTTGGGGCCCAGGGCAAAAAAATGCTAAGAGGTGAATACAAAAAAAAATGAAATTTTTGTAACAAATTACTTTGCAGGTGGAACATACAGAAAAAAGCTAATGACCTTTCAGGTAATTGTCTATATCTTACACTTGAACAGAAACATTGCAAATCTTAGAACATTTTGAGGGCCTTTCAAGTTTAATATCTTTAATTTGCAACATTTTACAGTTCCTAGTACAATCCTGGTCTCTTGAGATTTCAGAATGAAAGATTACATTTGGCACATTTACAGTAGTAAGGATAACTGCTTAATATTATAACGAACAGTAATTTTGATCCTCAGTATGTGCTGAACAAGACTGAAGACCAAAAATGGGTAGAAACCAAGCAATTGCAAAAACCCAAGGTTTGGGGGCCCCAAGGTAGTCGCCTACATTTGCCTAATGGTAAGTGCTCCCCTCATCTACAAGAAGTTTTACTCTGTCCAGGACTTTGGGGCTCTTTATAATGACGTGAAATGAGCTTTAAAAAGACATTATGCTTGCTTCCTTACTTACTTACCAATTATTCTCTACCGACAATAAAAAGTAGTGATAACAAAAAGAACAATTAAGCAGTAATATTTAAAGGTATACCTCTGTTTAAAAATAATATGTTTCAGTTAACCAACAATGTACGTGTTTGGATTAAATCCCCTGGGACTAGTCTGAGTCAGGATCAGCCAAGTCAGTGCCAATAAAGCTGCCACTTTCACATAAAAGGTTTTCTCTCTCTTTCTCCCTTTTAGTTGGCAATATATTTCGGTAAACAAAGAAGAAGGCACTAAAGCATTTGTTGCTGGTTGCCTACATTACACACATTAAAAAGAGGCCTCATTTATTTATTAAGGGTGTTAAGAACAGTTAAATCTTAATTTTTAACCTGTTATATGTATTTAATCTGCTGCTCACTTTACTGAAGTCAGTTCTAAGTCATGTAATTAATTATGTCATTAATAATGATCACTAGATTACAATTGCAATTTGTAAAAAAAAAAAAAAAAGGAAAGTAAACGACGTAAAACCGAGTAAATTACATGACATAAACAGAGATAAAAAAAAGCACCACATTTTTAGAAGTAAACGTTTGCTCATTTTGCTTTCAGTTATTTAATCAAAGAAAAATAAACAGAAAGCTATTTCTAAATGAGGTACCTTGAGTTCATTCAGCATCGTTTCATTTCTGTGGCAGAGTACTAGAGTGCTTACTATGGCATCTTTACAAGGAATGAGTTGAAGTAGTTCCCTGGACCCACAAAACTGGAAACTCATCCCTTCAACCAGCCCATAGGCTTCCGGCGGCACAGAAGAGAACAGGGAAGCAACAGCCTGAGCACCTGAAATATTCAACAAAAGATTAATATCCAATAATGACCTAATTGGTTCTGCATTGATAAAGTGAATTATTACAGAAGAAATCAAAATTAATTTAATTAGCATCAATAGAAAGTTAAATGAGCAACAACAACATAGGGTGGCTATCTAGTATTTGTTTAAAACCTTTTAAGCATCATATGGTTGATATGTTTTGAATAAGCTTTTAGCATCATACCAGTTACTGTTAAAATTTCCAAAAATTTCCTAGGTTATTGAGATTCACTGATAAAAGGTCAACCTATAATTTGAAATGTATTTTAAAACGTGTCTGCGACAATATATTTTATATACTGTGAATAGATACTAACATTAGGCATTTTAATTTATAAAACATGCATGCATTCAGCAGACGCTTTGTCAAAAGCGACTTACAGTAGAGGTTGTTTTAAATAGTTTTTATATAAATTTATAATAGTGCTTTTCCAGAGCTCAAAGATGCTTAACCTTTGTGGTGGTATTCCCATTTTAAAAACAATTCAAAATCTACATTTTACTCCATAACACTTTAACATATTTGATTTATCTCAAATTCAAGCAATGTAGAGAACATATCTTGAATTATTGCAAGCAGTCCCTACTAGAAAATAATTTACACTTGTAACTTTTTCTTATAAAATTAGAGATGAGTCAGTTTGACCCGAAGGCCACACAAGGGTTAAACATATGGTCTTACATCTATTGTAAGTAATGCATATTGACAATTCAAACATTTAAAATATATGTACCTGTAATCTTGACAAATGGATCCATTAAGGCAAGACCAAGCCTTTCTATCACAATCATTCCATGTTCCTTCAAGAAGTGCTGAAGAATTGGATGGATCACCTTTTGGCAGGCAAATATACTAACTTTATCCTTTACCATTTGTCTCCCAAGCTTAAGGAGCTGTTGAAGGAGATTCTGCTCTGGTTCAAATCCTTTATGGATCTCTAAAGATACATCTCCAACTTCTGAGATATCACCTGAGAGAGATGCACTGAAAAGAACAACTTTGAGTGGACCAGGTCCGAGTCTGTTAATATCTGCAGATTGAAGCATCTCAGGAACATCAACCAAAAGTCCTGGGAAAACAGACGATTCACTGACTGACTGACCATCAATGCAAATAGTGACAGTTCTTCCAAAGCTGGTGATGCCAGAAGAGTTGTTTGGAATTGAAAACAGGAAGGCCTGTGTAACCAGTAAACTGATGCACTGAGTCTCTTTGGTGTTCATCATGCAGGTTGGTTTACTGGTAATCATGCTGTGCACTAGAGCAATGAGAGAGTCACATCTGCTGAAGTCCACCGGAACCTTGCAGCCACATGACTGTCCTTTCAGATACTTATTACATTCTTCTACAAGGTGTTTGTATGCTTTGGCTGCTGCAACAGTACTAAGTCCATATTTCTTAGTATGTTCGATAAGTTTCATTGCAAATATCCCCATAAAAAGGCCACAGTCACTATAACATGTAGTGTGACGTTGGATCGCTGTTGAGATCAATTTGAGAAGTGGCTCTGATATGTCTATTCGGCTAAGGAGGGCTGAAGAAGTTGAAGTTGTCAGTACATGACCTCCCACATTATTGTGTATTTGTTTTAGTCTTCCAGTAGGTCCATAAGAGGAGCAGAGAATGTCTTTTAAAGTAGCAAATTTTTGGCAAATGTCACTGTTGGAAAGTGGCTCGTCTGTGCAAGCTGCTGGTTTCTTCTTACAAATACGAGACATCATTGGGTTTCATCTGAAAAAAAAACATTGAGAATCACTAAGAAAAAAATCACAAAATGAGCAAATAGCATGCTTAGAGGTTAAAATGAGGGGGAACTATATTCAACATAAATGATTCAACGGTACATGCATAACATTTTACGTTACGTTAAAATTTTATGTTACGTTAGATATTAGTTAAATGACTTAAGATTATTTAAAGGTCCATGTTTAGGTCATTTTAGATCTGCGTAACGTAACGTGCCCAAATAAATGCAACAAACAAGTAATTATAAAAACTACATATAAATGGTGTCCCAAAAATTACATTTGTTAATAAAAGCTATCCAAAAGAGAGGATTAACGTTTGAGCGGGAATAAGTATTTTCTTCACGATGTAGGCTTGTCAAATGAAGTATTTCACATAATCAATACATTTGTAGCAGTACAAACCCAACGGTTTGAAGCTAAATACTAATAAATGACGAAGGTGATAAATAGTCGTACATACCAATAGTTTTGATAACATTTAACGAGCAATATATATAATACGAAGAGCTTAAAACCAAAGCTTAAGTTTAGGTATAGACATGGCACGTTATCTTGCGTCTGCTAGCATGCCAGCCATAACGTACTTTATAAAAATCTGCTAATATAAAATTAAACGTTCTTTGAAGTAGATTAGATTTTTTTTACATGAGTGAACAATAAATATAAACGATTGTAACTGTTATAGCTTCTGCGAATTATTTTAAATAGTATTGCCTTTGCTGGCGAACATAGGGACTCCTATATGCAGCTTCGTCTCTATAACAACCGCAAGCTCCGGGGTCCTAAAAGAACAGCGGAAGTTTCAAACGGTCTACCGTAGATTGGTAATTTTCGTTGGTGGTATTCGACGGTGAAGTTCATTGTTACAAACATGTGAGCTTTGAAGTAATTTATTTATTGTTTGGGGTTTGTTAATCGTATTTTGTTGTTAAAAAATGTCTGTGGTTCTGTTGATAACAGCCGAAGAGTCCATGGAGCGCTTTTGTCAGAATGGTTTCGTCTAAATTTGTTGTTAAGGTAAGTAATGTCTGTTAAACACCCAATTAATTGTCAGCCTATGTTTCATGTTCCCTTTACCTCATTCATGCTTTAATTATATTTACACAATCACATTTTAGCTGATTTTTTAAAACACAGCACAATTTAAAGCACAATCTGTATTTTAAACTATTAGGTCAATAAAACGATTAACTTTATGCTTATATAATATTAATGACGTTAATTAATATCTATGCTGTTATATTTGCTCTAAAAAAATGTTTTCAGGAAAACATACTCTTTAGAATTTTGGTCGCTTGTCGATTTTTTTTGGTTGATTTTGTGGATTCTAGGCATTGAGTAGCTTAAATTGTAATAATGAAATTAATAATAGCCTAAACAAAAACACTACTAAATATGGAACATATTTTTTTGATTATGCTAAAAAATTGTTTAGTTGCAAGAAAAAAAACAAACTCTATCCTTCAACTCCAGAGGGAGCAGTTGCCTTTGCAATAAGTACTAGGAACAGTTTTTTAAGAATCAAGTACTCTAAATATATTCATACGTGCTCCTGTTTGTCTCATTGTTGAAAAACAGGCCACTACATAAATCACATTGAATTTTAAACTTACATTACACAACCAACATAATTCATGTCCTTTTAAGATTTTTAAGTCCTTGATATAAATCTACCTAGTGGATTGTTTTAATTTGTACTTCTCAGCAGCCGAATGTATCTACTTGTAAAATAACAAATTAACAAATGTCAATACTTATGCATGTGAAGTTATTTATTAAGCTCTAAAAAGCTTCTAGTCTTTTTGTTGACAATTTAATCTGTGCCAGATTTTTGCTGCATGTTTATCTTATTTTTGTTAAATTATGCATCTTACAAGTGAGTTAAATTATGCATGTAAATAGCTGACAACATTTTAATTAGTCACAGAATTAAATAAAAAAGTGAATAACAGCAGGTGATAATTATGAGAGTGATAATTCATGGAGTTTGTAAGGACAAATGTATAGGGGTTCTGTATCAGAAAAACGTAACCCAAACTTATGTGTTTTGGGCCCTTTGACAAAGATGCCTTCTGCTGAGACAGGCCTACCACAGGTCCATCTTTCCTTGATTATATGACTGTCCAAATATTTTCACCCAAAGTCAGATCACAGCTGGCCTTTGCGTAGGTGTCAGCTGGAGTTTTAGTTGCTCATCTCCAATCTTTCTAAGGGACTCGGTGGTGTGCAATCAGGTTACCAGCACACTTAACCCTGGAATTACTTTTTTTGTTGAAAATCAATCCTGAGAATGTTTGCAGCGGTGAACTGTGGAAGGGTTCAAGTTATCCTGAGAATAAAGTTGTAACACATGTTGCTCATAAGAGGTAGCTGCTTCAGAGAGACATAACTGAATTACCCTTTAGAGACTATTAGAGGTATTTAAATCTCAACCCCATGACTTCAAAAATATTGTTTTCAGAAGAATGAGGCAAGATGCGTTTATCTGCAGCATCGAAGTGAGGGTGCTTCTTCTTTTACTTTCCCCTTGTTCTACAGAGATCCACTGTCCAAGTACAGATATTTAGTGTGACCTCCCCCACCAAGATGAGCCATGATTAGCATTTCAACTTTCAAGATTTACTCCACATTAATATTAACACAAATCAATTAAGAATTCCTCAAACACCCCACCAATGTTTACTGACGACCTTACTCACAGAAGTGTGTGTTAATTGACCTCAAGATATCTGGATCACGATATCTTCCGAGTAACAAACAATCCCAGATCAGTTGCTACAGTCACACTGTGACATATGAAGCATATTTCTGAAGGTTTTGTTTTCTTTGCTTCTTCTTAAGTTGTCTCTTTTTTAGAAATGTAAAAGTAGATTGTAAAAATACTTTTCTAGTAAACAACATGCCACTTGGATACATCTACAACCATTAGTTAATATATCAGACTTTTAAAGTAACATAACAGGAAGACCTATTTTTAGTATGAAACAACCTTTAAAGTTTAACAGCTAAACCTGGACCTTGTTGTGTCTCAGGCCTTGGATGATGTTAGTCTTAAGCCAATTTATACTTGAGTCAAGCCTATGAACTTCCCTTTATGAAGGCTGCACATTTACATAGCGCAGCGCTGACCACGTTAAGCAGGCTTCCAAAACTACAAGATTCATGTCTGGGGTGGTGCAGAGAAAATGCTTTCGTTCTCCTTCTTGGCTTGCACTCCATATGAAACCCTGGATAATGCAGTCAAACTTTGGCCATGAAGTAAATAACCTTTCTTTATTATCTGTGTTGTGTTTTTGCTAGGCCACATTGTAATGTCATTCATGACAGAGAGAATGCTTATACAACATTAACAGACACATGTATGGTGTTGTATTTGTACCTTATGACGAGGTAAATAAAACCTGTCCTTTGTTAGCATCTGTGCTGTTATTGGGATAGCAACCAGTTAGCATTTTTGTCACGCCAAAGTTTATCATAGACGCCGTGCTATGAATTGCAGAACTATAGAGAATTTTGATGACAACTGAGTGGGTGCGACGCCTTCGCAAAGGACAGTTTATCGTCTTAACTTACAAGTCTTGATTGGACTTTACTACCAACCAGAACGTCAGAGATCAGTGGTCTCCAAATCCAGTCCTGGAGGGCTGCAGTCCTGCATATATTAGTTGTAACCCTGCTCTATGCATGCTGTTTTAGCTTCAGACAAGCCAAGAAGACCTTACATAGTGCAATTAAGTGTGTTACATGAGGGTTGAATAAAACATGTGCAGGGCTGTGGCTGTCCAAGACCCTGTTTTAGAGTGTTACTGAGGCTGTAGATAAGGGTCAAGATGGATCCTTTCTAAACCACATCTGCAAATGTGTGGATTATGGTAAAAAAATTGTGCAATTAATCTGTTGCATCCATAGATCAGAGAGCCCTCCAATCCTATTCAACAGCTCTGCCTGTCTATGAAAGATCTTCTTTCATTTATTCATTCATTCCATCCTTCATATTTTGACTTACAGTTGCTTTTGCTTATATATTTTTTAATAAGTGGAACTCGGTGTTACACTTTGGAAATGTGGCAGTCTATCACAACAATATTTTCACACTTGAGAATGCACCTGAGGGGTTAAAGTCAATCAAGTTTTTTTAATGTGGCACTTTTTAAGGAGTTGCTTTCAAAGAAGCTTCACAACGTCGTAGTGTGGATCAGGTAGGGTAAATAGGAATTCCCTCTGTGTGGTCCCTGGGAACCTCGCTGACCGAGGCAGGTGCTAGTCACCTTCCCAGCATAAAGATTATACAAACTTCAAAGAAACCACAACCTAGAGGAAACCTCACAAAAATAAGATGTCAATTTTAAGACTCTTAGCCAGGAATCCTCTGCCTGAAAGGCAGCTGCATTAACCACTTCATCACTTGGATGAAGTCTTCATCATAATGTCGTTTAAATAAAAGTAGACGTTGTGATACTCAGACATACAGAGCCAGAGTTTCTTCTTAACACTTCAGAAGACACTCAATATTTACAGAAGACCTGCCTGACCTTATCCATCTGCTGGGAGAGCAGGATTCTTTGTTTTTGAGTGTGACTGTTAAGAGCTGGGTAGTATGATAGATGTCTTGGCTCTGCTTTGTGCACTGTGTCGACTTCCTTGTTTTATTCAGACCACACACTTGGACATCAGAGCATACTGTTACTGCCATGAGAATCTGTTCTTAGATCTGAAACACAGAGGCCAGGATTTGATGTTGAGATTTATACAGTGAAGCCCAATCGATTTCTGAATATATTAACTAAAGGCTTTTTATCATACTATAAATTCACTTGAAGATACTAGTATTCTAAAATAAGGGATTTACATTTCCCTCTGGTGGTGTTGCTGTTGTTTCTTGATTTTAAATGCTTAAGTTTCCAGTAGATGGAGCTAGTAACTGCTGGCTCAAAATGAGGGGTTTTATAACAATATGTCGAGCCTTTCCAAAGCAATGTTGTCACTGCAAGTCAAGAGAGATGCAGTTGAGTGACTTTTTAATAGAAGGGGTTATATTTAGGGAAATTATCAAAATCAAATTAGGGCATTTATGAGGGTAGTTTACGAGAATATTGACCAATTAGGAATTTGAAGCTGTTTGTCGTTTACAAGAATTCTTGGGATCATTCTGATATTGCCCTGTTGTTTGTAGAGCTTTACCAGACTGTTTTCCTGCCTGTTCTTGCTATTGGAATTTTGCTGCTGGGTTAGAGCCTCGCTCATGGAAAGAACAGAGCTCCTTTCAGGTGTGCTAACATCTAGAGCTTAACTCAAATAGCTCTTCAGAGTTCAGAAATAAAAGCCAGCTTAGTTATAATCACACTGATTTATTAGTGGTTCTTGTTCAAGTTTTTAAAACCCTTGACACAACACGGGGGCGCCAGACTAAAAAATGATTACCAGCTCCTTAAAGACCATTTGGGTTTTAAACAATAAAAACAGTTTAATCAAACAAGTAGCTTTTGTGCTAAATTATAAAAAGGTAATTGCCTTTAAATAAAATAAATACATTAACCAACATGGTTGATCATGATAATGCAGCTGAAAATGGAGTTGCGGCTGAATGAAGGGCAGTTTAAAGCTCAGTAATGTCTGATTCAAACGACTTAAGTTAGTTTTGTGTGATTTATTAGAAGAATATTTTTATGTGTCAATCTGCTGCTAGCTGTGAGCAATAGCTGTACCATCCCATGCAGACATGTTGTTAAGTCCTAGTAACCACTCTGTACTTCCTGGCAACCTCCCAGACCACTGATATATTTTGGATGTAAAAATCTAGTTGAACTTGCTTGTGTTTCATGGTTTCTGGGGCTCACTGTGCAAAATTGACAGCATCAATGTTGTTCCTCTTAAAAGAATGCCAGATGACTCACTCCACACAACATCAGCAAGTCAAGACCAACGATTTAAACTTTTAACAGACAACACCCATAGATCTAAAGAGTTCCCTTAGGCTCCGGAGACTGTGTGTCGACCTGCAGTGCTCACACAAAGACAAAGACGGAGCTAGACGAAGGGGTTGAGTTTTATTGAGTGAGACTGCTTGCTTCTGCTGTCCTCTTGCTCCCTCTCTCTGTAAACATCTGTGGCTGGTTAATGTTAGCCTCAGA
Organism: Danionella dracula; assembly: GCA_900490495.1. NCBI lineage: Eukaryota > Metazoa > Chordata > Actinopteri > Cypriniformes > Danionidae > Danionella > Danionella dracula. The sequence goes on from UELW01000778.1 coordinate 2,007,143, forward strand.
GCTAAGTGCAGAGTAAGGGGGTTTGTTTCTCACAGCAACGATAGCAGTGGTAAAAGCATTGGGATGTGTAGTGGTGGTGAGCAGACAAATGCAGCACAAATCTTCCTGGGCCTAATGCCTGGCACTAAAAGGGTAGGAGAGAGCACATTTAGGTTAGGGAAACCGATAACTAAGAGTAGCAGGGGAGCAAATTGGTAACTGCCAGTGATGCAGAGCAGAGTCAGACTAGAATAAAATAACTTAAGACCAATCTATATGTCTTGCTGTGAATGCATGCAGCAAAAAACAGCTTTTTGTAGCTGGGAATAACAGATTTGCTGCTTTTCTGTTGAAATCTGCTGGAATGTTAAACTCTAATTTTGTTAGGTCTTCTTTATTGGAGTAAAATAGTTTAAGCATCTGATAAACTTATCTTTATCAGTATGTTTAAACCCATTTTAGTCAGATCAAGAAGACCTAGCTAAATCAGACCCAACTTGTTTTATTGTTTTCCCTGGAATTTGCCTCAGAAACTTGTATGGTTTTAACAAAACAAAAATAATAACACGTAAACAAATGACTTAAATCAGCAGATTATTGCCATAGAGGAAGCCACATGTTCCTTTGTCAAGCATCAAGAAGGAAAAAGAAAACTAAGCTGTTTCTTGCCTTAAGCTCTTTACACAATTATTAAAACCATAAAGACCAAAGAATCCGTGTTTGATCCTATCTCTTAAATATTTCCCCAAGACAGTATCAGTCTTCATCTTTAATGTGACAGAAAGTTGTCAAGTCTCATATTGCTGTGAAGGATTTGTTAAAACAAGATGGCTGTTTAACAAAAATTGAGGTAACCACTTTTAATGGATGAAATGTAAGCCAGCAGTGGAAACAAGCCTAATCTCTAACCTGAACTCAAGCTGTTGTGTAATTGTCAGTTTACCAGTAGAAGAGAGTAGAGAGCCATATAGTTAGTCATGGTCAAGTTCTGAGATGATTGAAGTCAAATCTTTTATTCTGGATGAAGATTTTTTAAGTAAAAGAACAATCACGATGTGATATCACAGGTCAAAACTGAATAAAGCTCTTCATCTGAGCGGAATCCTGAATTTCACCGTGTCACACTGAACATCCACTTTCATTCAAGGTTTTCAAAAATTTTGATGAACCAACATCTAGAATTTTAGTTCCTGATTTCAATAGGACCTCTTTTATTGCCTTAAATATTAGAAACGGCAACTAATAAACTTATATGTGTATAAATTCAATATAATTTTCCTTCTTTATATAAAGCCTTGATAAAAGTGCAGAATAAATAAATTTGAAGACTTTCTATGATTTAGTATCTCAGATCAGAATAACAGCTAATATCCAAAATTTGAGACCTGATATCTAAATATTTCTCCAGTTTAAAGGGGACAATTTTCAAAAATTGCTTGTTTTATTTTTCTGACCCCTTAAAATGAGGACAATATAATGCTTGTCCTGCCTTTTCCTATAATGCTGAAGTTGCCCATTGTATTCTCAGCAGGTTGCTGACAGTAGATGATTACTGTGGGCTGTTGGGTGCAAAGACAAACTTCAGCATAAACAATATTTTTTCTCTTGTTTGGAAAAGTGAATCTTAACATGAGAGAAACGTCTTAAAAAAAGCTAACCCTGCTCCTAGTTAATGTCTTATGAGTCAAATGTGGAACAGTCCTGGAAGAAAGAAAAAAAACCTCTTTTGTATTAAAACCTGTGTTTTGTTCATTCAATATCGTTATCTTTTACAATATCAAATTATTTTAAGTTAAAAATGTTGCTCATGGTTTATACAGTTTGGATTTTTTATTCTTGTTTTACACCTATTTTTATGGTCTAATTATGGCCACATGGATATTTTTGGATAACACCCTAAAATATTATATGGTTCCCCTTCAAAACTATTCATCCTTAGATCAGATAGCAGATTATGGTTCAGACTGTTAAACAAATAGTAAGTCTTCATACTTTTCCAATAAGACAGCTCCACAGCCTCAAATACACTCACTTCTCTTTGAATTCTGTTTCACTTTTTTTTCTAAGATATAAAACACCTTTTAGACATTCGTTTATTGATTGCATCTGTTTGCAAAGCAATATCGCTGAATATTGTTGTTTCATTCTGCAAAGACCATGTACAGATTTGCAATAGTTACCACATTTTTAATTTTGGCAGCGCTATCAACACTGCCTTATTCTATTCCAATTGACACTTGCTTTCTACCAAAAAGAACGTACAACTCAGTCACTCAAGTTAATGACTCACTATAGCCAAAATCTCATAATGGCCATGTCATTTCTGACCCACAGATGTGCACGACCTGGAAAAGCCAAAAAAAACATGGCTCACAAACACTGAGAACATTCCTGCAGTGTTCTGTAATAGCATATTTCAGATTTCAAAAAGAACTAGGGGAAAAACAATAAAGTATGTGATAACACTGTGGCTCCAGAACCAGAATAAGAAGAGACATTATGTGATCACCAAAAACAAACTTCTTTTCTTTGCCTGATTGACAGTTCCCGTGAATCCCCTCGGTAGCTTTCCCACGCCATGGTAATTGTAAAAGGCAGTCAGCCGAAACCACTGGTCAGTGACAGAATGTCCACAGCACAAAGACGGGACGAGAAAGCCACCCAGTGTTTCCTAAAAGAGCTGCTGTCCTCTAGCATATTTTAGGATCCCTCTTTCTTTATCCGGTGTTCAAATTAACTGTTTAAAAGGTAGAATTGCTAACTTTTAATATTGAAGTATTTCACTGATCAATGATGAAATCTCATTTCTCTACTGGTGATTGATTTAATTTACATTTCATAGACTGACACAAGGGGGCAGCCTGTCCTTCAGGTTTGGCTCTGCTGCCACCATACTAACCTTCATCTGCACAAAGCTGCAGTTGAAAGGAATAATGCTTTTATATCAAAAACAAAGCTTTTTGGCAGTATGGTTTGCTTTTTGTGTGTGCTAATAATGTACCATAAACCTGCTTAACTTGAGGTTAGAAGCAAAAGGAGAGTACACGAGACATCTTATTTTCTTATTGTAGATTTCTCTTGTATGGGAAAGCATAAATCATTGTGTGTGGAATGAGGAAATGATGCAAAGAAGTTTTAAAGTGAGAGAGAGTGTTATGTAATGGCGCTTTACCCAACACACCCTTCTAATTCACTTTGTCACGTCATCTCTTCGCTATCTTCAATAAACCACAGATCTAGCATCACTGTTTGCCTCAGGTCACTTAAGGGTTGCACTTAAACATTCACTCTCTTACTCATATTTTATCAAGCACCTTTGGAAGTGTTCTAGAATGTGTTCTGGTCTGTGTCTTGAGAATGGGGGATTTCGTTCCCTGTTCTGCTCTGATGTCATCATCCCCCACCATCGATCAAACATGCTTCCCCGTGGAACTAATGCATCCACATCTTTCTATGAGCTCAGACGTTGAAATTCATCAGCACTGTGTCCAGTTTGTCTTTGCAGGTGGTCTGGAAAAGACCTGTGCGGGTGTACAGTTCTCACTCATGCATACCACAAAGGAAGAGAAGTCGAGCTAGAGATGTTGTTGCATCTTTGCGCCACATTAGCTTGATATAATCCAGGCTTGTCCTTGTTGTGCGGATGGAGCATTGTTTAACTTTTATAAGATGTTCCCCAGACTCTGGGGTACAGGTTACAGAGGGCACCCTTTTGCAGAATCTACAAGTTTTTTGTTTCGTGTTTTTCCTTCTGCATGGTTTTTCATTTAACACCACCATCTCTGAGATCAAGTGTATCTGGTTACTGACATAATGCTAATGAGGTGCATTTACAAAGCTTGTAAAACTGGTGGCTAGAAAAGAGGGAAAGGGATTCACAAAAATGAGAGGAAAGGGATGATGTGACTAGCCTACAGCTATGAATTTGAAGGTGTCGTTCAACGAACTCAGTCATTTAAGCATTTTTATAGTGTTTAAAACTCCCATGACTTTCAATCGCGCTCTCTTTCTCTCTCTCTCTCCCTCCCTCAGTGTGGGAATTATGCTGTGCTGGTGGATCTTCACATACTACCCTTAGGCGGCTATGAAAACGCAAGCTGGTTCTCTCCAGAGCACAGGAAGGTATGAGAATGAAGGGCGGGTTTCTGTTTGTTTGTGTATGCTTTCGTACGTTACAGTAGGATGATACTGTAAGAATCTGGAATTTGGATATACTCTTGCAGATTGCCCCCAAATCCTTATGCCTGTATAATGTATATGTTTTCATTGGCCTGCACGACTAAAAGGCAGAGAACCTGTGAATGATTTTCCCCTCCCTGGGTTAACCCTCTGCAGCAATTTTAGTTAAATATGAGAACCCCATAAAAGATTTAAAGGGTCACTGATTTGTTTTATTTGTGTTTGTTTAATACAGGAAGTAGGCTCTTTGATAAGGGAGCCATTGGAGCTAAGGGTGAGGAAGTTTCAAGAGGTGAGATACCAGAAGGTCCTGGCCAAAGTGAGGAAAGTTCCCACCTTGGCATCCCAGGTGAATCTTGAAGGTATTTCACACATGGATTTGGTTTCAACACCTTAGCTGTGTCTACAAGTTAAGGCCAATCATGTACTGATAAATATAATTACCCCCCCCCCCCAACCCCCGTGCAACTATAAATAATATCCCTTGTCTATAAAATTAGTATAAGTACACCTATTTAAAATATTTATACATTAATAAGGATACAGTTTTATGCATATGTTAAATATTTTTCCATTATGTCACTTGAGGGTCTGCTTCGTGTCTACTCATACTCTGTACTGTGTGCAAAGCACGCATGCTCAGTGCAAACAAAACCCCTACACCACCATGTGAATACTCCCTGCACACACTCTGCCTCTAATGTAGTGAAGTGGTATTGCACTTTATTCTAGAACAGTAAAAAAAAATCTAAAAAGAAACATATAAAAGCATGTTCCCTGAGGTCAAACACGCCCACCTTGACGGAGCCTCACTATTTGAGAAACATGCGCTAAGCTAACCTCCCTATCACTCACCCACCAAGATGCATTTATAGATGGGTCGAGCAGTTACTCTCCTCTGACAGTCGCTATATGCCATACTTCCGGATGCACCTCCTACCCTCTGCAGAGAGGGCCCCCTTCTAATTTGCTTTTGGCATCAAGAGCGCTCTCTTTGATTAACAAGCCATACAAGTTAGATACATGGCATAGACGGGGGCGACCGTACAATAACCTAAATCCGCCAGAAGGCCCCTGGTTTCTACTTCTACTCTAGCTCAACCCCCCCCCCCCTTGTTTGGTTCCAATGGAATATTTCCTGCCTTTCGATCCTGGCAAAGTGAGCATTACCAGGGCACCCAAGACCATCTGCTAACCTTCCCTACTCTATTGGAAGGATCCTAAGCATCAACAGTCAACTGGGTAAAACCTCAAATACATTGCATAGTTTTACAAGTGTAATTGTTATTTGGTCAAGAATGGCAAGAGAATCAAGGATGTGATTGATAACTTTTTGTGCGCTAGTTGCTAGGACTTTCTATAAACAGCAACCGAGCTGCGGTAGTTCCAGTAACATATCGTTTAATCTAGTTTTAAGCATAGCTGAGCTCTGGACAACATCCGGGAGTTTGTTCAAATTGTTCAAAATTTGGAGCAATTTATGAGTACATATGAGTACATTACCTCTAACATCTTGTTTACGAAGGGTGTGATTGTTGTAAACAATTTTCTCCTAGTAAGGCATTATGAAACTTTGAGCCCCTGTCGTTAAAGCGAGTTCTGCATGATTTTGGCCCTGATTTTAACTTGCTGAACTGATAAGACAAATTAGTGCTCTTCCATGCCAGTGACAATCACACAATGTATACTACCAAAGACAAATTTTCTCTTTATGGTGCATCCACACAGAAATGGAGTAGCGTTTCAATGTAACCAGTTATTTAAAAAAATGTCAGCAAAATGGACATTTTTAAAATGTCTTTTTTTTTTTAACTGGATACGTTTTTGCATTGTAATAGAAAATTTAAATCATTATAATGGGTATTAGTGATTATGAGTATTAAATATCTATTTTGGCATTTCAGTATCATATTGAATGTGTTAACGGTTTTTTCATTCTGAGAGGGAGGTGACTGGCGGAGTGGGTGGAGTCTCCGAGCAGTGATGTGCCCGTCCTTTGGGAGGGCATAAATTCGGCTGCACTGAGACTTTCTTTCTTTTTCCGGCTTTCCTTCCTTCTCTACTTTAAGAGTAGCTCTTTTAGTTTCAATAGAGTACAATTTCAGTGTTTGCTTAAATGAGAAGTGCAAAATAAAGTTGTCGTCATGCTGCTGTTCAGTACCCTGCCTCCGGAGTGATTTCTACGAGTTTAGTATTTTTGTAACAGCGTGGACAGCATAACCTGAGCTTTTTTTGTGCAGCATTTTCAATGAAGGAGCTACTTTTGTTTACAAAGCCACACATGCGGATTGTGTTGCTTATTGCGTTGAAGCATGCCTTATGTATTTAATAATGTATTTAATATCAGAAGCAATGTAGCAACAATATACAGGTTAAAGTTGCTGACACTCATCACGACACATTTACAAACAGCAATGGTTTTGGACAACTAGTTGAATCCTAAAACACATTGCTCAGTTTTGCAAGTGAAATTGTTGTTGGTAAAGAATAAGGTTGAACTTAAGTTTATGTAGGACGTGATCGATAACTTTCTGTGAGCTACTTTAACCATGTATTGAAGGAAAGGAACTGGGATGAGTCAAAAGTTAAATAAATTTAAATACAACTTAAGGGTTAAGAGCTGACTACCACCTTAACAATAGGCATTAAGCTTTAACAAAGCATTATCTTATGGACAGGCTTGTTTTCAAATTCATGGTCGTGTGGACCCTCGTTTTGAATGGAACAAGGAAAAACTTGGTTTTTAAATGTGTCTGGTTATGTGTGGACATGCTCTTAGGGATACAAAATATTTGGACCTATTGTAATGTCATGCAGTATAAATACACTGCATTTTTGAGTACCAAAATGAATGTAAAATTTGCTGTATCCATATAATTGAAAATCCATAAATGGTACAAAATCTTTTTTTTTTTTTTCAAATGGAAAAACAACCCAGTTCAGGACCTCTTTAAATAAGTAGATGCCTCCTGGCATACAATCAAACAACATTGAAATGACCGTGAAACAGAGACCAATCTGTTCATTAGTGTCTACAATTGGTTAATTTGATTTACGACTCGCATAACGTTTTTGAACATCAAGTTCCGTTGTACTGTTCTAGCTTCAAATATATTTGAGCAGATATAAGAAATATCATGTATCACAACTTATTTGACTGTTTGCTATAGGCGTTTCAAATGTGTAATTACCTATGATCATGCTGCAAATGAAGGCCTGTGTCTTTCCCTAACACCTAGTTTAGCAACATCTATCCTTCAGGACCATAAGACATGACATTTTGCTTTAGAGCATGCGTGCTGTGTAAATGGCTGGCTGTTCAACAGAAGTATGAGAAGGACTTCAAAACAAACTGGAAAATTTGAGTGCATACCTGCATGAGTTTAAGAATGAAAACCAGTTGGGGCTAGGTAGTTCTGCCTTCACCGTCCCCATATAAAGTTGTTCTGCATATGTTTGACTTGACTTCTGCTATGCTGGCCACATATCTCATGCACCCATCGCTCATTTGCTTGATACTTCTGTAATGGTTTTTTTTATGTTTTATCCCAAAAATATTATTGTTAGTTTTACGAGATTTGATAATACCTTCATAAAATGCCATAGGTTAAAATTTTACGTTTACATTTATGCATTAGCAAATTATTGAAGATGACATATAATAGAGGGAGAGACAATATTACATTTTTTTACAACTCAAGTTGTTCACATAAAGGTCTTCCCTGCTGATCCCCTGAGCAAAGAAGAGTTCTGAGAATAGGAATAAAGGATAGATTTTTAATTGGGATTTAAGTACTTACTGATGATGATAGTATCTAATTGCTTTTTAAAAGTTGTTAGTTTTGCTGCTTTCCTGACGAGATCAGGAAGATTATTCCACCAGTCGGGGACAGTGACTGAGAAAGTTCTGGTGAGGAATTTCTTGAGATTGAACTACAAGACACAGATCCTACTCTGAACGTAAACATTTTTCAGGTGGTCAGAATAAGTTGCTGCCTGTATTTTTAGTACATTTTGCTCTGGTCTGCACAGGGATAAAAGTAAAATTTAACTAAAATGTTTTTTTAATTTGTGCTTTACATTAATGTTCTTGTACAAATTCGATAGCAGATTCTACCATGACAATTTCAGAATTCATTTCTATTATAAAATTACAACATGCGTCTAGGGGCGTCATGGTGGCGTAGTGGGTAGCACAGTCGTCTCACAGCAAGAAGTTCGCTGGTTCGAGCCTCGGCTGGGACAGTTGGCATTTCTCTGTGGAGTTTGCATGTTCTCCCCGTGATCACATGGGTTTACTCCGGGTGCTCCGGTTTCCCCCAAATATACCAAAGTGACTTATACCATATATATATACATCAATTACCAACGATATACCAATTGGCTTATACCAAAGCGGTATAAGTCAGTTGGGTAAAAACAATTGTGTGCGTGTGTGTGTGTGTGTGTGTGTGTGTGTGGATGTTTGCCAGCAATTGGTTGCGGATGGAAAGGCATCCGCTGCATAAAACATATGCCAGAAGCAGTTCATTCTGCTGTTGCGACACCGAAAGGGAAGAAAGTCTACAAGAATGGATGGATGGATGGATGGATGGAACATGTGTCCAACTGTAACACAAACTGGGATCCTTATCATGTCGTTCCCTCAAACAAGTTTTTTCACTCCTCTGACTTAATTTTTGACAGATTTACTGTGGTTTGACATGATATAACGCCTGTTCGTTCTTCTAAATTGTTTGAAATCCATCAGGGCTTTAAGGTCGATAGTTCTTTTTGCACAGGTAGCACTTAAAGGCTGTAAAAGGCTGAATCACTGCGTGGGCCTGGTCCCGCTGTGAGAGGTAGATTACAGGGCAGTTAAGCTCATAAAATGAAATTTCTCCTCTTTAGATGTTGCTGCCCATCTAACGGCACGTCTCAAGCCATTGCTGCACTGCTGCAGAGAGGCTCATCTGTCTTTGTTCTTGTTGTTCAATGCTAGTATTATATACAATTTAGCTTGTTTTACTTGTCTCAATTTGCTACTGAAAAAACAGGAGTCTGAAGCTGCTGCTCCTTGGAACTTTTAGCAGTGGATTGAATATGGATAGGCATGCCTCATGACATTGTATATGTGTCCAGCCTTGTCATCAAAGACTGTTTTTTTGATGAGCTAATCACACTTTATAAATCACTGCCCAGTTTGTGTCTAGCAGCAGTGAGAAATGTGATTTCTTACCCTAGGGCTTGGTGAGATCAAGATTATATATCAAAATCCAGAGTGATTACTCCTTACAGAGAAGCATAATGAGTGATGAAACTCTCTCAGGGTTGTGTGCCTGAACAGATTGTCTCCAACATTTGTGTCCATAAACATAGAAGCTTAAGGTGTTTAGGCATCCTTCAGGAAATGGTGCTGAGCTGTGACTGAGAAGTAAATATAAGCATCACGTGTGGTAGTAACACACATTCTTACCGATGCCCTTCCTCTCAGGCATACACACCCTAGAAGGCGAAAACCCAACATGTAATGGAGTGAATGGGTTTTTCTTGTATTCTTCAGGTCAAAGTCAGTTTTGATCTGGATAAAAAACACTCATGGAATTCATTGGAGGTCTTATTTTACAGATGTCTGATTTTGTTTACATTATAAAACATTATACTCTGGCTTGCAGTCAAATATGAATATACATTTATGATGGCTCAAAAAAAAAACTTCTGAAACGAAGACTCCAAAGTTCAACGACATGTGGCCTCTGAAACAGAAACTGTATGGTCTTTTTCGCATCCTAACATTACATTCTTTGTTGATGGTGGCGGTTATGGGTTAAAAATTATATTAAAATGTATTAATGTTCCTCGTTAACTCCAATTAAAAAATGTTTTGTAGGGTAAACTTTGCTCTGCTGTATTTTTTATTTTTTTAACAAATGCTGTCCAGGTGACTTTTTGGTATATTAAGTGCCTCTATTATTTCATTCGAACTGTCCAAATAACATGTGAGGTCTCTCACATTAGACTCTTTAGGAATTTACCCAAAGCTGTCGTACCAGAGCTGTGCTATTTCCCACTCAGAGGACACATGACCATATACTCCAGCTGTCGGCTATCAACAGCTATTAACTCTCCCCAGATCCTTTTATGTGAACCCGCTCATGTATCAGCGACTTTTTTTCAACAGTCCTGTATGTGTCGGCTCCACTTCATGTCTACATCGTTTCCTTAAGTATGCATCATCCAGTTTTTTTTTGCTATTGTCATGCTGTGGGCCTCTGTTTGCGTCTGTAACTTTTATCTCATCCATTGAGCGTGTCATTTGCCGACACATTTTCAGAGCATTCTCTGCTCTTTTTTTGCTGCAAAAGCCTTTTTCCAAATGTCAACCCTCATAGATTCTCACTGAACGGCTACCTCATGCTTCCCCATTAGCTCATAGTGAGTTGATTTATTTATGCTTTGCAAAGGGCGGGAAAGGGGGATTATTTCCCACCAAATGCCTTGGCTTGCTGCAAGCACGAGCTAGACTCTTGGTAACTTACCAAGGAAATGTTTTCTTCTGGAAGCCTGGAGAACATAGTTTTATATACACACATTGTTAGAGCATCATACTTGAAAAGGGCAAAAGCAATTCTGGTGGATGTTTTCCCTTTATTTTTAACTGGTGTATTTAGTTAATTGGTAAGCTGGAAAAATTCAGAGCAGATTTTTTTCTTTTTCACTTTTGTGAATCTCTTTAGTTAATAATGAAATTCCTCCCGTTTATGTCCCTGTCTTTCAACAACTTAATTAAAAATAATTGACTCTTGGGTCCTAGAAAAACTTAAATACAAGTGATAAGCTATTTGGATTGTTGCCCCAAGTCAATAGTTTAAGCTACATAAATATAATGTTTCATCTTTGCATATTGGCCCACCCTTTGCAGTTTTAATAGCTTAAAGTCTTCTGAGAAGGCTGTCCATGAGGTTTACGATTCTTCAAAATTTTTGTCCATTTCTCCAAAAGCACGTGATCATGCATTTTTGTTGGACAGAAAGAGCTGGCTCTAGTTCTCCCCTCTAGTTCATCTCAAAGGTGTTCTATCAGGTGCATGTCAGTAATGTACTAACGGGTAGTAATGGGTAACACCAGATTGTTACCCATGTCTTTATGGACCTTGATTTGTGCACTGGTGCAGCTATAAACTATTCATAAATAGCATGGACTTTTCTGAAGCATTCAGAGTTCTTTTCACTGGAACTAAGAAGACAAGCCTGCTGACAACCCCACACCATAATCCGCCCTCCACAAAATTTTACATTTATTGCAATGCATTCTGACAAGTAACATTTTCCTCAGCAGAAAGTTGGCATCTATCAATCTATCATTTCCCTTTGTGGTTGAGTTGCTGTCATTCCCAAGCTCCATTTTGTATAACCACTGCTGACAGTTGACTGTGGAACATGTAAGAGCAAGGAAATGTCTTGACAGTTTTTTTTGCACAGGTTTCATGCTGGAATTTACTGAGCTCTTTAGAGCAACACATTCTCTCACAAATGGTTTGCACGCAATTAAGAAATGTAGGCCTACTTTTTTTTTTGTAATGTTAAATTACATAACGTTGCCTACACAAGTGAAGGAGAGAAAATCCCAGCCAATATCGATGAGGTGTACAGTATAGCCAGAGTAGGTGTTGTTGTTGTTGTTGTCCAATGCTCCCCAGTTGATGCCACACACTTCGCCTCTACCATCTTTCTCTGAGGCAGGCTGGTCATATTCTCCGCATGATAGTTCGCCTTGCAGGTAATTTGTTAGAGAGGAGATTAGTTAGTTGGCTGTTAGAGCTGTGCTGATGACTTTCCTCAGTTACACTGAAGCATAGTAGTCTAACGACGACTCTTACCCTGCACTGTATCATGTACTTGGGACTGGAAGAACTCCTACAGTAAAGTTCTTGATAGCTGCATTCATGTTAATCACGTCACAGTAATTTCACACTAGACATACTGTTGAGGTGTTGTTTTTGCTGCCCGCTTCTAGGACATTGTAGAGGGTCCAAGATGTAAAATAAAATAAAAAATATGGTAAAACTCCGGTGTAAAGTGATTTTATTGTGAAAATCCCACAGAGAAAAATATCCAAAAACAAACACTGTACAAAAAATAAATGAAAAACTGCATGATGGCAGAAAGAAAATTATGAACAAAGATAGATGCAATTAACGGTCATTAATGCTGTCCTTAATAAACTATCTGTGGCACTACCATTGCTCACACTTGACTTCCCTCTCCAAACACTGAGCTCATGCACCTTTTTATACCCTTCCTTTGACCTCCCCATTTCCACTTCCAGGTTGGTACAGAAACAGGAAATAAACATTTTTCAAAATAAAAGCCCCTTCTTGCTTCTGTTCTGTTTGGCCACCATGCCCGTTTGGGCCTGCAAACACCACCCAGGGGAGCTGCACAATACAAAAGGTAAAATCATTATATTTCATCTTTGGCTGAAATATATTATTGTGGAGAATGTGATATTATGTTTAAACCAGGAACCATGAGATGGTGTGTGCACTCACCACTCTGGAACAAACGAAGGGGTAACAGGAGATATTTGAATGAGGTGTGTGTGTGTGTGTGTGTGTTAACCAGTGCCATTTCATTAGGGCAAGGGCTCCTCCTCAACATCACCTTCTCTCTCTCCTTACAGACAACCGTTCGCTACACACAACAGGTAGTCCGCCACAACACTCCTTTTTACAGAGATGTGTCGGACTTGGAAATGGAATGGTTATAAGGATATATACCATCTGGTAACCCTTGCGTTATAGTATTTCATTCTAGTTATCCATGATAGGGCTCGATGATTTGTCTCAAGGTCAAACTTCCTCCCAAGAAGATGGTACCGAGACTCTCCAGGGCCCACTTTATGGCTAAGCACTCCTTTTTAATGGTAGAGTAACATTGTTCTCTTGGCAGCAACTTTCGGCTCAAGAAAACAACTGGTCTTTCTTCTCCAGATGGCCCCTGTGCCAGGACAGGCCCTACCCCTTTAGCTGAAGCATCAACTTGAACAAGGAATCAACTGGAGAAATCTGGATTCTGCAAGACAGAATTAGAACACAGCCTGTTTTCGAGGTTGTTGAAAGCTGTTTCACAGTCTTCTGTCCCCCAAAACCTGGTTTTCACAGCCTTGGTCAGCAACTCAGTCAGAAGTGTTGCAATTGACAAAAAATGACGTCACCTCCTTCTTCGTGGTAGGTGGTGTACTGCGCTGGATGTCCTTCACTTTGCTAACTTGCGGTTTCAGTTTCCTGTTACCCAAGCTATAACCAAGATATGCTGTTTCTTGCTGTTCCCATTTGCATTTTTCAATATAGAACGTCAGTCCAGCACTCTGAATTCTCCCTAATTTTTCTTCAAGGTGTTGGAGGTGGGCAGCAAAGGTGTTACTGTAAATGATCGCCTCACCAAGATAAGCTGCAGCCCATTCCTTACAACCTTGCAGGACTCTGTCCATCAGTCGTTGGAAAGTTGTGGGCGCTCTGAGGTCCAAAGGGGAGAATCGTAAACTGGTATAAACCGAAGGGGGTGCGAAAATCCATGTATGGCCTTGAGCTAGGGTCCAGAGGCACCTGTATTGATTTCCTCTTTCAGAGGGTTGATAAGTTGTTCTGGTATTCGGTAGTGTCTCTGTCTGCAGAGGTTGGTGTCTGTCAGATGAATGTGATGTTGGATAATGCTTCTTCGTCCAGGCCTTTAACGAATTAGCTGTGGAAATTGAGAGAGTAATTGATGAAACTTTGTCTGGTAATGCTTCGGCAGGTGGTTGACTTATGCTTGCTTTGGTGGTTCTGCAGCAAACCTTTCTCCTTCATCATCTCCTAATTTCACCATCAATGCAGCATTTGGACTCTCCTCTTGCCGTTCCTTCCATTCTTTGAGTAAGTTGACATGGTAGATTTGCTTGTCTTTAGGGTTAGGGTTAGGGTTAGGGTTAGGGTTTATCTGGATGCTAGACTTCATAAGTAACTGGTCCTGTTTTCCGGTTTATTGTGTACAGACCTTGCCATTTGGCTAATAATTTATTGGTAGACGGGGGTAGCAATAGGAGGACCTTCTGTCCTGGATCGTATTCCCGAAGTCTGGAATTTCTGTCGTACCAGACCTGTGCTTGTTGTGCTTGCTGTTGGTTAAATATTGCTTTTTCATGATATTTTTCCAGTCTGTCCCTCATCTCCAGAATTTAGGTCACAATGCTTCGCTCTGCTGGTTTTGCTGTGGGCTCCCAGCTTCTTCTTAGCATATCCAATGGTCCTTGAACATTCCTTCCGTACACCAGCTCAAAAGGGGAGAAACCGGTTGATGCCTGTGGGACCTCACGGTAGGCGAAGAGTAGATATGGCAGCCACTTATCCCAATCTTGCCCGGCGTCTGCTACGAACTTCCAAAGCATTGTTTTCAGTGTTCAGTTAAACCGTTCCACAAGCCCATCCGTTTGAAGGGTGTAAGGACTGGTACGGATGCCTTGGATACCAAACTCCTGCTGAAATCTTCTCATCAGCTGTGACACAAAGTTGGTCCCTTGGGCCGTTAGGATTTCCTCGGGTATCCCAACTCTGGAAAACAACTGGACTAGAGCTTGGATTACCTTAGGAGTTGTGATGGTGCGTAGGGGAAAAGCCTCTGGATATCTGGTCGCTTAGTCGCCACTTCAAGTCCTGTGGTCTCAAGATCTAGAAACGGAGCTCCTTGATATTTCTCAAGACGTCTTTGACGATGTGCCTCTAGTGCCAATCTGTATCAGACAATCATCCGAGTCTGGCAAGGGTTGCAAACCTGCTTAGGCTTGGGCCTGTGTTACCACTGAACAAGACAACAGTGTGTCAGCATTCTCATTGTCCACTGTTTTCACCTGAGACTGTGAAAGATCAGTCAGAATGTGCAAGTCACTGCCCAGAATCATGTCGGCAGGTAGCTCCTTAACAACTGCAACAGAAGGTAGATATTTCTGTTCATCGATTTAAATAATTACATCTGCACAGGGATACCTTTTCACATCACCATGAATGCATTTGACTGCTGTTGGGCTATTAGACCAACTATTAGCAACATGACAAGATTTTTTAAGTGAAAATGCACTTCCAGTGTCCAACATTGCATTTAACTGATGTTCATTAACTGATACCAACAGTCTTATAGAACAGTCAGTTATTTCTCTTTCCACATTTTCGTCTCGTGGCACATAACATAGTCCTGTTAATTTGGGTTTTCTCGCTGGACAAATTGAGGCTTTGTATCCAGTTTGTTGACAGTGATAGCAAGCCAAGTCTTTGTTGCATGGAGTCAAGACCTCAGTATCAGTAGCATAGATTCTATATGTGCTGGGTTTCACTGTACCTCTAGATCACATGTGTCAAACTCAAGTCCCGGGGGCCAAAAGTGGCCCGCCATGTAATCTAATTTGGTCCGCGAGAGCTTAAAAGTTTTGAGTGTCTAAAAATAAAAAAACGAAAACGAAAGCCGCAACGGTGTTTCCGCATCCATACTCATGAGTGAAACTGCAGAGGTGCCAACTCTCACACATTGAACATAAGACTCACGCAATTGAGTGATCTCTCACGCCACACCTCTGATTTCTCGCGCTAAAATTTCAAGATTTGAAATGGGCACAGCTAATAGTTCTGTGATCTGTTTCTTGAGCCTGATGATAAAAGATGATGATCGGTATGCTATGTCTTCAGTCTGTGAGTTTTTTTTTTTTTTTTTCGCTAAACACAGCGTTGCCGGTACCGATGACCCCCCAACCCCCCCGTTCATAAGCTGACAAAAATCTAAAAGATTTATATTAGAACAACAAGCATACAATTGTTTCTATGCAACGGAATTGTCACTTGAATAAGTTATAAATATTGAGTTATTTAACATTACGAAGTAGTTACATTTATTTTACATTACAGTCGATTACATTGTTTTACATTTACAAGTTACATCTTGCCCTTTGAGGACAGCCATTATGCTAATGTGGCCCTCTGTGAAAATGAGTTTGACCCGCCTGCTCTAGATGGTTGAGACCGATGACTGGTTTTGTGAGCATGGGTATACTGTTGGGCCAGCTTTGCTGATGCGAGTCCACTGTTTGGTTCATGCTTTTTCACTCAGGTCCGTGTCTCATATGGCAATATCCACAAAAGCTGCGATTTGTTCCCCAATCTCCTCTTTTGACGATTGTTCTGGTCTCTCCTAGCATTGGTACAAGGTTTTGAGATGATAGTATTTCTCTGTTGGTGACTTACCAGATGGTGCTGTTGTCGCTCGAAACATCTGTCGATATGTCTCTGGAGAGATGTCAAACTTATCAAGGAGTGCTTGTCGGAGCTCGATGTATTCGTCTACCTTGTTTTCATCCATAGCCAGATATAATAATAATAATAATAATAATAATAATGCCTTCAATTTATATA
Organism: Danionella dracula; assembly: GCA_900490495.1. Lineage (NCBI taxonomy): Eukaryota > Metazoa > Chordata > Actinopteri > Cypriniformes > Danionidae > Danionella > Danionella dracula. The sequence continues at coordinate 2,023,716 of UELW01000778.1, forward strand.
GCGCTTTTCAAGACACTCAAAGACGCTTTACAATTATCAGAGCATTATTCATTCACTCCACATTCACTCTCTGGTGGTGATAAGCTACCATGGTAGCCCTCAGCTGCCCTGGGGCAGTTAGACAGGACGTGGCTGCCATTCTGCGCCTACGGCCTCCTGCCCACCACCAAACACACCCCACCAGTCACACACATCCATACTGGGCAATGTGGGTGAAGTGGCTTGCCCAGGGCCACAACGGCAGAATGGCCCTAGCGGGGATCGAACCACCAACCTTCCAGTTACAGAACGACCAACTCCACCACTGCGCCATCTTTCCGCCCCAGATATGCCTCCAACGCTTGACCTGTAAGGAGAGGCACCAGCCTGTAGCTCCACTCATCAAATGGCCAACCCCAGGTGCGTGCCATTTGTTCAAATCGGTTGAGGATGTTCTCCATGTCCTCCCCAGCATGGAACGTAGGGAACTGTGGCTCTGGTTGGTTAAAGTGTTGCCTCTGCTGTATTATCGGTCTGAGTGTGGAACTTGTGGTAGCTGGGCTCGTTGCTGGCTGTACTTGGGATGCTCGCACAGAGTCCTCTGAGCTCTTTGAGATAGCGCTCTTCACGCTTTTGCTGGTTATTGAGGAAGTCTCTTTTTAAGGTAGCCATTTCCGCAGCTGGCTTCATCTCCCCCCCATGCGCTGATTGAAGGCTGGCGAGCTTCTGAATTTCCTTCCATCTTCTTCTGCCCCTGCTCATCATCAGAATCACCTGACAGACCAGTTTCTGGTTCACTCAAAAATTTGGATTTGCTCATGGGCCTACGTCCTCTTCCTGCCCTCGATCGAGTTGCCATCCAACCACTGCCAACATATGTTGAGACGTTGTTTTTGCTGCACTCTTCTAGGATATTTTAGAGGGTCCAAGATGTTAAAAACTTGAGAGCGCACTCTGGTGCAAAGTGATTTTATTGTGCAAAACCCATAGAGAAAAATATCCAAAAACAAACACTATACAAAAAATAAATGAAATACTGCACGGTGGCAGAAAGATCAAAGATAGAAATTCAAAAAGCACTGACGCAATTAAGTCATCTACTAAATGCTGTCTTTAAACTGTCTGTGGCACTACCATGCTCACACTTGACTTCCCTCGACTTCCCTCTCTAAACACTGAGCTCATGCACCTTTTTATACCCTTCCTTTGACCTCCTCATTTCCACTTCCGGGTTGGCACAGGAACAGAAATTAAAAATTTTTCAAAGTAAAAGCCCCATCTTGCTTCTATTCTATCCCATCTGCACATTACAAAAGTTAAAATCATTATATTTCATCTTTGGATGGGCTGAAATATATTATTGTGGAGAATGAGAAATATTAGGTTTAGACCAGGAACCATGAGACGGTGCGTGCACTCACCACTCTGCAACAAACGAAAGGGTAACAAGAGATATTTGAATGAGTTGTGTGTGTTTGTGTTTGTGTGTGTTAACCTCCTCAACACACACACACAGATTTGAAGACTCAGAATATCAAGATGAAAAGACATCACAGCTTGTATAGTATAGACCCAGCTCCCAACCAAACTTTGAAAAGTTTCATGTTAATGCTCCACGTTAACTCCGATAACAACCCACCAGTAGTTAGACCATTACTACATTACTGCTTTTTTTGTGCATTGTCATGCACAGTGAATTCAAGTCATCACATCACTCAAGAAACTTTTCAAAACAACCTTATTTGTATATATTTGTGCTTTCATCCACAACTTTCAAAGGATGATTAGGGTTGAGCCCTCTACTCCACCTCCACACTTGTGTGTTCGGAATTATGAGTAGAACTGTGAGATGAAGAATGTAGATGGGATACTCCTTTATTCCTCGACCTACTCCTGGTAGTCGATACTGTTCCTCTTTCCCACAGGGGCCAGGATGTACAGTGCTGGTGTGGTGACGGGGGAGGCAACACCTGGTTGGCCATTCCTCCTAATGCACCATTGGGTTCACATGCATTTTCCCAGGCTTCCCAGATGAATGGTCACTAATAGCCGTGGGAGAAGGCTTTGCGATCTCTGCACACTGTACCAGGCTGACTCTTTTTGGCAGGCCTTGTGTAGAGGGCTTAAGGCAATGCTGGCTGCCTGAGACCCTGCCCTATAGCCAGAGCAGTGCACCAACGCAGATATAGCTTTACAGCGGGAGAATGTGTTTACAAGGACACAATGAGTGAGATCTCACTCATTGAGTGCACGGATATGAGGTCAGCTCTGGTTTTTGCATTCATAAGGATTAGTCAATTGGGCAAAGCAGTGAATGTAGTTTTCTGAGTAAGTTATTTTGTGTCTATAAATACCACCATAACTTTTCAGGTGGATAAAGGATTTTATAATAATTGTCTTTAAAAAAATTCTAACAAAAATGGGTTTTCTTAAGCATTTGGAAAATAGCTGATCATTTACAGAAATAAACACAATTTTAATGCATTTAATTGCAATATTTATATGCAAAAAGGCAAACAAAGGCTTAGGTGGGGGGTTCTTTTCACTTTTATTTTATTATAATGATTTTTCTTGTCAAACATGTTTTAAATCTTTCTTTTTAATTCTACTCTCATATCTAATCATCTAATCTCATTTTCCTTCTGTTACAGTTTGCAGTAACAGCTCATGTGCTCATTAGTCTTTAAATATAAAACATGTGGTGGCATTAGATGCAGTTACCTGCCCTGGAACATGTGAGAGGGACTAGGCTGGATTACCAGCATGGGAAATGGAGACCTGGGAGCATGAGCTGCTGAATTCCTTCGTCTCTGTTGACTGGCTGTCCGTCTGTCTGTCTCCTTGTTCTAGAATTAGCCCTTGATGCTTTGTCATGTTGCAGTTGCTGTGCAAATCTAGCTCCAAAGCCTCACGTCTCACTGTACAGAAAAGCCCCTGAACAGCCGGACTCTTTCTCCTGTGCCTTCACACTAAAAGGTTGCGTTTTAACACACCCACCTTTGGCTCAAATCCGGTGTTTATGTATTTGGGATGACTTGATCTCAGTGCACACGCCCTGGTTTTTGGTCCGGGGTCAGCGATGCTGCTCTAGTGCTGTCCCACCACAGGAATATATGTGTAATTAGGGCTTGGGGAAGGAGAGCTTGATCAGTATGGGATTCAGGGGACTGTTTTTGACCACAATCTGGTCAGGCAAACACACACTCACACAGCCTCTGTGAACCCAGGCTAAACATGCTCCCTGACCAAACCTCATTTTGGGTTTGCTAAATCGTTTAGAGGATCGCTCTGCTTCTTTCCCTTTAACATTTTTCAGCTCAGATGGCTGGCCATGTGCTCTGGGTTATTGATGATTTTTTTCTATTGAATGCTTGGTTGTTTCTTTGGCTGTCTTTACTTTGTAATGTGAAGCATATTAGTCTGGGAGAGGAAGTTTTCAGTGGAGTGGATATTTTATACTTGGTAAGCTGTCCAGGTGAGCACATTTAAAGCATTCACTTATAATCATAAGTGTGATAGATTTGTTGGAGGAGAGATGAAAAGGTCTGGATTTAGTGACAGGCTTAAGTCGGGTTCAAGACCTTCAGACCTGCAGAACAGCACATAAGTCAAGTTTTCAGAAGCCTTTCCCACATCATTAATCTGCTGCAATCAAACAGCAGGAATTTGCTTCTTTGCCCTCATTCACACACTTACTTCAAGGGCATTCTTCAGCCTCCCAGGTTATCTATTTGCTATACGAGCATTTAGCAAAACATCTGTTTGAATGGGCCATCTTATTTTCAGAGGATCAAATTGGTTAGTCTAAGACATTCATTTGGAAGTTTTTTAAAGTCTAGTTGGAAATATATGGAATTGTAGCATGTGACGTTTGTTTAATAATATTTATTTTGACTTTTCCAAAGGAGACATTTTTAAAAATGTATGTTTCTAAATGTTTTTGTAAAAAAAAAAAAAAAAAACTAATATTTTAACTTCAACAAACCCCCTTCCATTCCTCTGGTCCTCAAATATCAAATTGTCTCCTACAGTGGTTTTGAATGCTATTGGCACCATAACGTTCACAAACGTTGATACGATTGCTATCGTGATATAATTTTGGTAGATAGTCATTGTCCTTTAAAATAATCACTTAATTGTTCTGGAGTTGGGTCACACAGAAATGGTACAGATCCAAGTTTCAGTGTCCACTTCATTGCAAATCCTGCTTTGTACGGCCCTTCTTTCAATAAAACTGAGCAAAAATGGCTTGAGCAAACAAAGATGCATAATTGTAGATCTCCCAGTGCATTCCTTCTAAAAATAAAAGTACTCCATCCTTAAAATTTAGACGGGAGTAAATGAACACAGTTGTGGACTTCTTTATATTCTGAACATAGCAGACCTTCGACGCAAGGTCTACTCATGATTGTAGTCTACTGTGTTTACAACCGGAGAAAATGTGATGATGTGGAAGGGGCGGAGTTTATGTTAATTAATGGAAAGCTCTTGCGATATGTCATTTACTGTGAGTTTCACAAAGGCTTTTTGTAAAAAAAAAAAAAAAAAAAAAAGCATTAAGCATTTTTTGTGGTTAAAATATAACCCTTGGGTGTATCTTATTTAAACATATTATGGGGGATTTGCACAGACATCAATGAGACATATTTGTGTTCAAACAACTGGAAAATTTTGATTTTCATCTGCGGACCTTAGACCTAGTGAACATGACCTAACCTACACGTTTTAGCTGAAAGCAAATGAGGCTCAGAGTTGGGGTAACCAGCCATTTTCTATCCGATAAGAGTCAAAAAATGGGTTAAAAAAAAAAAAAGATGAGACTGAAAACTGTGCTGTGTAATGGCTATTGCTCTTGTATGTATGTATGTATGTATGTACGTATATATATATATATATATATATATATATATATATATATATATATAATATAAATGAAACTCTGAAACCATCACCTTCCACAGAGTTGTCCTAAAGCATGTTTTGTTTTGTTTTAGCTTTAAAGTTGACAAGTTTCATTATTGCTTTAAATGGGAACCTTCTCACTTCTGGAGTTAGCTTCAATACTTCACTGACCAATAATAGCCCTGTGTGTAATAATGGCAATGACAATACAAAAAACATCACAACTTATAACCAGTGTTAGGTTCGCAGGATATCTTTGATATTGAGAGGGAACCAAGTGCTATATACAGTACAAGATCTTGGCTAAGAAGTTAACTAATATTTTAAAAAGCAATGCAGAACTAATATACATCCTGTTGGAATGCTTTAAACAAAGCATATAGTCAAACATAAGGAGACGTATGACGTATGATCTAGCAGTAAAGTAATTAAGCAGTATGCAATTGTAAAGTTTGTGTATTATATGCAAGTAAAATGCGTTGTGAAACACTCAATGTGCTAAATGTAGTATACTTAACACGCAATGAAACCAGACTCAAAACAACTTAACACTGGCTGCAGACTAACAATAAGTAAGAGAATAAATAGTAATCGGAATTATATACAGCATGAAAAATGTGTCTTATATATTTCCTTGTGAAAAAAACATCTTTAGACAAACTTTACAATTGGGAGACTGCTTAATAATACATATTTTCATAAAAAATACTTTGTTGAGAAATAAATCAAGCCCTTCGTGTTAACACTCAGTATGTCCTCTAAACCATGCTGATGTCATATATGTTTATGGTGCAGGTGTATGTGATTAGCTAAGTATTGCATTTGGAGCCCTAATTAAAGAGAAGGACTTTAAGAAAAAAAGGATGGGAGTTCAGGTTGACCGTGACTTGCTCATTTTACTGTCTCATGATACAATTTATGATGGGTTGCAGGTCAGTCTGGTTTTGGTCAAGGTCTTGAACTTTGTGAAGCAACACCATAGAAGGAGGTTTCTGAAGACGCTTTAGTCCATTTACTTATCTTAATAGTTTTCCTTTTGATCATTTGCTGCATCCTCCTGTTGGGCCACATTTCATAACCACAGTGAAGAGGTCACCCAAATGTTAAATTGAACACTCATGTGCAAATATTGTTTCAGGTGGACATTGAACAGAGTGATAAGACACCGTCCGCTCAGCCCAGGCTACAGTTACGCAGCCGGGTGTGATGTGCTTCCAGGAAAACTCCGTTCGGCCCTTCCATGTGGCGACCCCCATGAAACGCTCACACACATGCACACATTTGCCTGGGAGCTCCACCCTGACCCAGTAAGAGCGGAGGACAAGATCTTAGAGGGTGATCACTCACATCAAAGTGAGCAGTGAGGGAAAATATTTCTACAAATTCCTATTTGGTCACTTAGAGACACCCGCTTTCCACCCTCCGTCCTTGGATTTTCACCTTTGTGAGATCACTTGAGGATTGCCTATTGTACACAGTAGCCATATGCTCGGATATCAGTGGTTGTACATGATTTTACCACCAGTAATTGTATCTGATGCAGCCTGTTTTTGGAGCTTAACTTGTTTAAATTGTACAACCCCTTTGGCTTGTCAAGAGGTAGACTGCGGCGCTGAAAGATGATTATTATTCTTTCACATGTTGAGTTGTCTATGCTTTCCATTTGTTTAGAGCTGATGAGGTTTTTATAGCTCGTGTTTGTCTTTGAACTCCAAAATCAATGGAAAGAAAGGCTCAAGGTGGAGTTAAGGGATCGCTCTCCTCATGCTTCCATTTTTGTTACCATTCCTTTTTACATTTTTCTGGTTTGTTGACTTTTCCTTCGTTCTATTGTTTTCCCAGGAAGTGGTCAATGCTCTAGAGAGCTGACATGCATGTATGTCTCTGTACTGATGTACTGTATATATTTCTGACCTGGGAATGTTGGCTCTGTGTCAGAAAACGTTTGTGTATGTTGTAATGGTCTGTTGCCCTGTGGATCAAGTGTTGCCATTTCAGCCTCTCATTAGGTCACATGACACCTGCATCTGTTGAATTTGTTAGTCACTGTTTTATTATTCTATTGATAGAAGCATGGTGGATTTTAGCATTTAATTGAATTGCATGTAAAAGCAAAAGAAAAAAAAGAAAATCAGTTCGGAAGTACTTACATTTTTGTGTAATGGATTTGATGTAAACCACAGCAGAAGGCACACATTGTTTAAACACTGTACCCGGCCTTAGTGTAAAGGGAATCCTTAAATGACATTAATTGGATTTTTTGGAGCTTTTTTAGTTAATGTAACTAGTGTTTATTAGTCTATCTTCTGTTTAGGATTTATAACAAATAGATTTCATTTATGAAGGTAACACTTTCTGAAATCGGCCTTTCTATATTTTGTAATCTCCTTGTTTCCTTTTTGATGTCTTGGCTCATATAGGTCACTTACACGATCCCATGAACGAATAACACTCATGACACTACTTGTTTTGGGGTAGTCAGAGGTTGTCTTTTTTTTTTTTTTTTGCTTCCAGTTCTACAGTTGGTGATTAGAATGAATGGCCAACCGGAGGAAATGCAGGAAAAATATCCTTTGCTAACAGGAGAGCTTAAAAGATTCTGGGTTTCTGTTTTGCCATGAAAAAATCCACTTCACTCTGCTCTGATCCAACACCATAGCTGAGTATAAGATCTAGCTAATTTTCAGGCTTTTCTGTTAAATATATTACTCTGTAGCCTGTATAAACAAGGTAACATAGCTCAGAAATGTCTTTTAAAGAGACAATGTCTATTTATGCTCCAAGACAACTTTGCGCTATTTTTACTTTTCAGACTAGTTTAGAGTGTTTCCCTGGGTCATAATAACTATGAATAATAACAAAAATTGATGGCAAACTTTTCACATTGATTAATGACCCAAGGTTACATCATGTTTCTTTGATTAAATACAGATAATAGAGTTGTTGCATTTTTCTTGAATCACCTCATAGATTCATTCAATTAATAAAATAAGCAATTATATTCATAACTTTTTTTAAACAATATTTCGTACTTTTCGAGAAAAAAATACAATTGTATTGTTTTATTTTATGTTTTACATTTAACCAACCAGAATAGAATAAAGGGAATAGAATGTTTAGATGCCAATTTTTTTTACTTTTCTAACTCTTTTAAACTCTTAAATCTCACTGTCAGGAGTCTTAAAGACCCACACTTTTAACCCTTATAATGCTCCACAATTAAGAACTTATTCTTTTTTATTTCAAGTCTTTTTAAAGCAGTAAATCTGAAATTCTAAATAAATGAAAGGGTTCTGCTACAATTTGCTATGGCATGCTTCAGAACCCTATAGAAAACTATTGAGATCATGTCTCCAAGGAAACGTGTATCTAACACAATTTTGAATAAGAGGTTATCTTATTACACGTTTCACTAAGGATATATTGTTGTCATTGTTTTCCTTTAGCGGTTGAGCACCCCTAAACCTTGGATTCTAAAATCTATCTAGTATGTCAACCATACCTAGTATGGTTTATATGTTACAATCTGCAATGTAAGTTGGGTCTGTAAAACCAAAAAATGTGAGTGTTGGCTAAAAATATTGATGAATATTAACATAATTACATCAGCCTAGCGTTTTTAAATCAAACATTTTGGTTCTACTTTTCTTTTTACTATACGAGTAATTTAACTACTGTAATGTAAATTCCTGCCTCAAAACAAGGGATCAGCCATTCGGGTAATTAAAACATGGACATCATCAGAATTAAATTACACTAAAATTCACAGGAATGTCCGTCAACTGAATTGACCCATGTCAAAGGGATTGGCTAATAGACAAGGAGGGATAAAACTTGCTGTTAGGGTTTTAGTCTTTAGGGTGAATCAAAGAATTGAATGGAATGGACAATTTTAAACCTGCAGGAAATTTGCTTGTATCTTGATATCCTATAATACGCATATTATCAGTCTGTTGTTTGTTGAATTATCTGCAACAGAGTTATTTAGGGAGAGAACATGCCCAAGGCTCTTGTTGCTTAGCAGGGAGACTTCTGTTATGTATGAAGTGTTTCTATTTTCCCATAACTCTTCCATGCTTCTGTGGTGGCTGATTGCATGCGTAAATGGTTAGGTGAAGGTAAGATTAGATGCTGGTACTGTCCACACATGCCTTATTTTTCCCTCAGTGTTTTGGTAGCGTGTTTTGCTTCATCTTGGAATCTTTACAGGTGTTGGTTTTCACCCTAAAGCTAATTTAGGACCAAAAATCTCTGAGAAAATGAATCTGATATTGAAATCATGCTCATTTGATTCTTTTTTTGTGTAGAGCATTGCCTGTGGAAGAGTCTGATTTATATTAACCCATACCTCTTATGAGAAGCCCTATGAAAGTGCACACTACTATTCTCACTAGTCATGTATTACTTCTCGTATATGAGGAAAAAAATCTCTAAATGCCAACAACAACATTAAATTTAGGAGCCATTTGAACAGGATCATTTTAGTTTGCTTGGTATTTTGTTTTATTAGGTGTGATAAAATAACCATTATAGTAGTCATTCTGTGTTATTAAAAAGCCATTTAAAAAAAATGTATGAATATATTCTTGTTTTGCAAAAAAACAAAAAAAAAACAAACCAACAATGTTACAAATGATGAATTTGTTTTCCAAATATCAACTCTGATCCCGAAAATGTTATTACTTCTTCTCTTATTATAATTTCATATTGACTTCACTTTTTAATGAAAATTAGGAGCCGAAAACATGATTAATATTAAATAAATGTCATATCACCCAAAAATTAGATGCCAGAGTTGGAGACTTACACACAGTTTGTTCCTCCAAAAACCATGGTTTGTCTTGGCTTAATGCATATCTAAATGTTCATAGAATTTTTTTGCACATCGTCTGTGGGCAGATCGTTCAACTGACGTCTCTAGCAGAATAAACAAACAAAAATAGTCTAAGTGTAACTGAGTTTTAAATTACAGAATGGTATTTAGTGTACAACACAACATGCAAAGTGGTAGAAAGTAAGAGGTAGATCCATCAATCACAGCCTGGGTTGCTGATGACAGTTTTGTGGCTGGCAGACGCTGTAATTGCATATCATTACTCACAGAAGCAAACCAAGCTCTTGTTTGAGAACCTAGCTGGCTGTTAGAGCACCCACTGATGACATCAGCCCGTCTTTTCCAGTGGATTTGTGCTTGTTTGACACATCTCTCATACACACTAAAGATAGAAAAGCATTATTTGTTTAATATCTGAGACAATGTACTCAAGCACTTGATTATGAGGAATGTAATTAATATATTAGGACCCTGTGGCTTTTTCCCACAGACAGAGAAGCTAAGGGGTCTATTCAGGGGACCAAGTAAGAGCTGATGGATTCCCATGGCTATTTTCTTGTTTACAGCTGGAGCAGCAGATAGCTAGCAAGTTCATCAGACACCATTTCTTGCATAAAAATTCCTCTCTGATTAAGCAACAGTGCTCTGCATTGGTGTCTAGTGAATCCTGCATTCCTTGGACAATGACTAACAGATCTAGGCTGTAGTCTTTTGCCTGCTTGACCTAAAACAGAATGCTCCAGCTCTATGAGGGTTGAATGAACTTGTTTTCTATGTTGCCTGGTTTCTTATATATATATATATATACATACACACACACACACACACACACACGCATACGCATCTTCTTAATTTCACTTTTTAGGGTTTTTTTTTTTCAGTTTTTTCCAGTTTCTCAAATAGTTCTCCACAGCATAATTCCAAGTGACCAGTTGTAATTACGTATTTAAGAAAGTTTTGTAACAATATTAAATTGTTGCCTTTTGTTTTCAGTTGCTTAACCAGTGTTTAAAAAACAGCTTGTGAAGTTGAAATGACACATTACATGCATTTCTGAAAAAGCTCCAGCCATTAGAGCCTGTAAATAGCTTAAGCGTTAAGTAAGTTTTGTTCCTTGGACTTCAAAGACTGAGAAGCCCATGGCACTGTTAGGAGTCTGCTTTATTATTTTAGTGCTTTAGCATTTTTCAGACAGTATATCTCATAGTGGTGGTGTTCTGTTTAGTTGACGATAAACTAAAGATAAACTTTTCTCATCCTTAAGAAGCAATGTTTTGCTTAAACTTAAAGGCAGTCTTGAATACATTTTACAGTGAAAAACTTTTTTATACATATATCCGTAACTTATTTGCCTCTGTAATTGTATTTTCTCTTTCACAGGAGGCAGTTTTCGCATTGCAGTGAACTTCATGAAACGGCACGTCAACCTCAGATGCATTGTCAGACTGGGTTTCAGAGGTACTTTTTTTTGAGTATTTTTTTCACATTTGAATGCAGGTTGTATAAAAAAAAACACCGGTGTTCTTACTAGATGCATAGAGCTGTCAGATTCTGAATTTCTGGATTCTGAGATATAGAAATATATATTAGTCCTGGCAGAATTAACGCGTCAACACATGCGATTAATTTGAAATGTATAACGTGTAAAAAAATTTATGCAATTAACACGGTTTAAATTTATCCTGTTTCCTGTTGTGGTGGACATACTTTAAACGAAGTATGAATAAAACGTAACGACTATGAGAAGGCATGGAGGATGGACACGTTACAACACGCAACACATCGAACTCACGGGGGACTGCTGGGCTTCTGTGAGCACAGAAATCTACTTCGACATCGCAGCACACTTTGTTAAAATTGCATTCGTTTGGTCTAACTTTGTGTAAAACTGAGGCATGGTGGTACACGGAGGCATGTGTGGATCATTTTGCAAGTGGCGAGAGAATGGAAAAAGCAAGGACCAGTTAAAGAACACTTACGGTTCTTGTAATATATTTGCTGCCACAAGACTAACGTTACTTCCATGTGAACACCTGTCCTGCATGGCCCACATTCTGCAATGACTGCATACATACATGCATGCGTGTGTGCGTGCGTGCTTGTCCACTGTCAAGGTATGCTGCATAAAATAAAAATAAACAATAGAAAAAAGTTGAAGAAGTAATAAATATGTATATTAAAATACATTTTCTCCTGCTCAGTGGTATTGCCAGAAATTATGGAGTCAACAGAGAATGGTCAGCCTATAGTTAAATTCAAACATGATTTTACCTCAGAGCTATCTAAAAGAATGGACAGCACTAATGTTACACGGATGCGGATCGCTACTGCAATTGTTCCAAGGTTTAAAGACCTAAAGTTTCTTCCCAAAGATGAAAGGAATAATGATGTTAATGGCAGAGAAAAAAAGTGTCTAAAAAGACCACAATCTAACAGCCACCAAAGAAAAGAAGCAAAAAGTTCATTTTGAGGATATTGATGATTTATTGCAGCTATGTGGTTTACATAGCAAAACGTGTTTTACAAGTTAAACAAAAAATACATTAAACAATCATATTTTTAATTTAAGTAGTCTGCATGTCTTCAATTTACATTAATTATTTACATTTTACATTTCAATCAGGTTTTATATAGCGCTTCTTTAGCAATTGCTTTCAAAGCAGCTATAGATGTAAAAAAGTTTCAATCTTGTCATTGCAATTAATTTATGTATTCGTATGTTCTGCTTAACAAGTGTACTTTGTCATTGTAACAATATGCAAAAAAGCATCTGCTGAATGCAGAAATATAAATGTTATTGTCTTCCGAGTTTATTCAAAGTTTCAAGTTATAAGAGTGGTATGCAACAATAACCTGCTGATGTTTAAAGACCTTTACTCAAGTCCTGTTCTCAACTTCTGTGGAACAGTTAATTTAAGTTAATACATTATTTGAGTAATAATAGCAGACTTATTTATTTTTTGATGAAGGGGTAACTCTTTAACATGAATGCAATTAATAAAATAAGTCATTAACATTTATAGTAGAATCAATGTGTTACTTCTCCTGTAAGTTAACTTATTATTTTTTTCTCAAGACGTCTATGAGAATTCATGGATGTCTACCACCCTATTTTTCCATATAAACCTTTCCTCCTGAAATGGTAAATTGACTGTTTATAATATCATGCTAGATATCCACACCACAAGAACCAAAGCTTCATCAGAGATGTTTCTGAACTTTCTAGAATTGCGTGTGTTTCCTGAGCGTGTTGTAGTGACCGTCAGTCCTCCTGAGAATACTGCACTTCCCAGTGGAAATCTGAGCCTGGATGTGGTAAGAATTGCTTATGTTTTAAAATAATATATTGGATCTTTGTTGGAGAAGTTATACTGTCAAGCTATGGTCTATGTAAATAAATGCTATTCAATTCCATTTACTTAAACAGCTGAACATTTTTTTGACTCTCCTAAAAGTGGACAAAAGCTGTGTTTTGAAGCTGAACTGGTTCTCTTTTGTTGTCACCATGGAGTTTTGAGTCCAGTTGTTTTTAAGAATTTTTAAGAATTAAATGCATGTGTCTTTATTGCATGATGTGTTCCAGTCTTGAACCCATTTTCTTTGAATGCCATGAAGTGGGTTCTGGATTCTTGTTGTTAATTCTTATGTGTTTTATTCATCCTCTCGCTTATTATGAGGTGACATATGAGTAGGATGAGACTAATTTGGTGAGGCTCTATGAAGTCTATACTGTTCTGTGAGGTAGACCACGGAATTCCTCTGGCCATGGAGCCATGGCTTCTTTACAGTGAGAGCAGCTTACAAATATGATCACTGAACACTGTTTTTGCTTATGAAATGAGTGGCAGAGTTGTAAAAAAAATGTATCGCAACAAAACAAATATATAAATAAGTGCTAAATACTAACATTTAGCATTTAAATTACATTTATTTTGCAATCAATATAAAAGTTTTTCTATATAGCAAGCAATATGTGTGGAATATATTTTATGTAGTAATAATTTTATATAGTTTAATGTAAATGTTAAGGATACTGTTAAATAAGTTTACATGCTGCAGTCCATATGAAGGAGCTCTCTCGGACATCTAGGGCTACATTCAGACTGCAGGCCAAAGTGACCCAAATCCTTTTTTTGCCCATATGTGACCTGTGCCTGATGTTTTTTTATTTTTTTCTAATCCAACCCAGGTCATTTTCTTATGTTGTCCTGAATTCTATACATATGCAATTTTTTTTGCTTGTGGCCTCAGTCATCGAGATCAATTTAAACACAGTTTCACACAGATATGGGTCTTTGGAGAAGACATTCTTATATTGAAATAGTTTCAGGAAGAGCCCTAAGTTTGAAGCTTAGTGAAGTTTGAAGCTTAATTTTTGTAATTTGAACACACACACCAAATTTGATTGCACCAAAATTAAATCCAAATTGGTCATTACAACTTGCAGTTTGAATGAAGCCTTAGTGAGTGTCCCAAATGATCAGCTCCAAAAATATTTTTTTTACCACATTGAGGAACATCCATTAAAATACTCTTAATATATTAAGATATCTTAGTATCTTAATATCTTAGTATTTCTTAATCTGTCCTTTGCTGTCAAAATCAACACAACTTTTTCTTCAAGATGTTTTTTTCCAACCTCTTTCACCTCATTATTCTGATATTCAATGAAGGATAGAATTCATCTGTGTGAAAATGGTTTGTGAAATGTTTACTTTTTCCAGTATTAGGTTGCAAGCCCCTTACATTCTTCTCCTGATGGTGTGGTTCATGTTTAATGCAGTGAGGAAGAGTTTACATGAGCTTATACTGTACTTGAATTAGGCAAGTGAACGTCTGATCAAGCACTTTCTTTTTGTTTTCTTTGCAACGGTTTTTAGTAATTAGTTTGGTCTTTGTACTTGGTTTAATTTCAGTTTGCAAAGCAAAGTTTTCTGTGTTAACCCTACAGATCAGACTTACCAGTTTATTAAAATGTTGACAAATGGTTGAATATCCTGTTGTTTCTTGTGGTGGCAGAGATGGGATGTTATTTTGAAAGTAACTGATTCAGCAATGGTTTGCCAGGGTTTTTTGAGCTGGGAAAGCTCTTGTATTCCTGGCAGAGACAGATGAATGGTTCCTCAAGTGATTCACATCATTTGCTGTGGTGTGATGCTGGTCAGACAGGAAGGATCTTGAATTGTTGTGTAGTAAAGAAGCACTGTGTGTGAGCTTCACAGTCAGCACGCATCATGTCATCACAAGCGTGTCGGCAGGTGAGCCCGTCTTTAATTACTTTCTGGAACACTGCCAGAGTATCTACTTATTCCATGGAACACTTCTACATTAATTTTAACATAAGTGAAAATGTCATGAACTATTATATCTTAACTTAAATAAAAAATCATTACTGACAATTTAAGGTGCCATGTTATTTAAACTTGACTTTCCGGCTATGTTGTCTGTTAAGTTGTAGTGTTGTTAACTCAGCAAATACATTTGTCAAGTTGTATCCAGTATCATTCATCCATGCTTACATAATCCTTTTTTTTTTAATTGCTAGCTTAATGTCATGATCTAGTTTCCGAGTGTCATAAAGTGTAGGCAGCCACCAGTGAAGACGAGGAAAAATTCTTGTAAACTTCATATTTTATTCATGCAAAAGCAGGGTGGGTATATACACAAGTTGGTGATGAAAATGAAAGAAAAGAAACTGTACAATGCTGAGAATCAGCATTCAACTTTTGCTTTTACAACAATAGCAGCTCTTTCGTGAGTCTTACTCTCCAGAGATCTAGAACCAACTGATTTAAATACACTGCAATCCCTACAAATCAAACCATTTTACATTTGAATAGAGATTTAACATAAATACTTCAGACTTAAATATAACATATTTGTTAAGAAAATTAATTATTGACCTAACTAAACCAAGCAAAGTTTGACTGAACCCCCTCACCCCTGCATTTCTGATCATCGAGGTTGATGTGAGAAAAAGCAGAAACCAGAAGAAGAGCAAAGCACCTGGTCCTGACAGGGTCTCACCCGCATGCCTCAGAACTTGTGCTGACCAGCTGGTACCCATATACACAAACATCTTCAACAGATCATTGGAGCTGCTGAACTGACCCGCTGTCCCAGACCTAGAAGAGTAATAGAAAATGTTATATATTCACCAGAAATGGGTGGATGTTATGTGCCAACAAGCTGAAGGGTTATGAAGGGTAATGTGATGGTATGGAAGCAACATTAACATATATATTACATTTAATTTTAATTTCTGTAATAAAAAATTATCTGGAAAGGGAATAATTAGATAACTGTAACTATAGGGTTAGATGTGGAAAATAAGTTTTCTAAGTGTTTGTTTTACTTTTTTTGACTACTCTCCTGTAGTGAAATGCAAAATATTCTACCACAACTTAAATGTGGAATAATGAAAAAGGATCTTTAAGGTCTGTCAAAGAAAGTTGTTCATCAAAATTTAAGTGTGCAGCATCTGTTCTTTTAAATGTTTTGAAAGAATGGTGTATATTATTGTCCTGTAATGAGGCGGTGGATCAAAGCTCAGGACAGATGTGTTTTTATGGCCTCCTGTTCCTTTGGGAAGAACCACAGTGTTTATGGACATAATTTTATCCATTCTTTGTTCTTCTCCTATCTGTGTTTCTCTCCGTTAGCAACAGCAAGCCATAGTAAATTGTTTCAGGACTTCTTGGCTCTTCTTTCTAATCTCAACCATTCTGGTGGATTTTTAAAGTAGTTATAGATACACTATCAGAAGTTTGTTCATTAAAAACTGGAATGGACAGCATCATACATTGAACAACATTTGTAAACTAAATGTGTAAATTCTGAAGAGTTATTACACTATATCGAATGAATGGACCTTCCCAGGAAAGATCCTGTAGCAATTGTGAACAAAGATTGAGTTGTATAAAACTTCTGTTCAAATTATTTTAAACACAACAGAGTATTTGGTTACTTATGAATGATGCACTACACTTGTTGGAACAATCCACTCAAAGGAATCTAGATCACTGTGCCCAAAGGCACTGTGGTCATAGGCAAAACCAAGCTCATGGCCCTGACAGGTCTTTGTCATGATCCGGAACTGCACTGCCCGCTAGTTGTGCAAATGTTCCAAGAACGACATTACGTTTTTGTTTGTTTACTAGTATGGATGAGCAGTAAGAAGGATGTCCTTTCAGCATACAAATCCATATTACAGGAACTCACTGCTTATTATAAATGGTGTGTGTGTGTGTGTGTGTGTGTGTGTGTGTGTGTGTGTGTGCATGTGCGTGTCTGTGTTTATAGAGTAGAAGCTTATGAAAGACTCGTTTCCTTTGCAAAATGATTTAAAGTTGATAAGTCATTTTTCTGCTTACATGATCAACAATCATTAAGTACAAAGACATAAATAAATAGACAAGATGTATGGGGCTTTGTCAAAAGAATGAGGGTGGATGGATTGGACTGATTGAGTACCTTAGTAATGGAGAAGGGCCCAGTGAAGTGCTTGCATGTGGTTTCCCTAAGGGAAAGATTTCGAGTAGCGAGTCATACCCGTTCACCGCATGTATACCGTGGGACAGGACGTCTTTGCCTATTAGCCCCCTAATCATGCAATCCTGGGCTGCTCAAAGTGAACAATTAACAAAGTGCCAGGTACGTGAAGCACGGCGAATGAAGGCCTGAATCGAAGGGACTGCTTCCTCTCCCTCTTTCGCCTCAAAGAGAGGTGGATGATACCCTAGACATGTGTTGAATGGAGAAGCCCTGCTAACACATGAGTAAAGAATTGTGTGCGTATTCAGCCCATGGTAGTTGGTCAACACAGGGCAACTCCTGACAAGGCATCGTAACATATGATCCAGATCCTGGCTCGACATCTATGCCTGGCCATGTTCCGGGGATGGTACATTTACATTTATGCATTTAACAGACACTTTTTGTCCAAGGTGACTTACAGCAGGGGAGAGACAATATGTAATTTATGACACAGTCAAGGTCCATATCAGTTCACTCACAGTAGAAGTTGTATAAACTGATCAATCAACCATAGCAGGAAGAAAATAAATAGAAAAGAGAAAGATCTGTTATTTTTTCCATAGTACGTGTTCCCTGAAGAGAAGAGTTTTCAGTTGCTTTTTGAAAGCTGTTAGTGTTGCTGCTTTCTTGACTGGATCAAGGAGTTTGTTACACCAGCCAAGGGCAGTGATAGAGAATGTTCTGTTAAGAGATTGTCTGTCTTTGTATGACAAAACCATAAGGTGCTGTTAGTTCTCTTAGTGCAGGCTTCTGGGGAGCGTGTAGGAATGTTGTCTTAGCCACTTGTACCTTGCTTGAGAAAGTTAAGAGTGCAGTTTGGTACACTTCAAGGTCTGCCCTGCTCTTTGATTTCTTCCATTTTTGCTCTGGTGATCTAATGGTGAACCTCTGTTCAAACACAGCCAGGGATTTGATAGAGTTGTTCTTGTAGGTCTGGAACAGAGAGCATAGTTGATCGAGGCATAGCTAGTGCAAGGTGGCTAGTGTGGTGCAGAAATGGGTAGTTGCATCATGAATGTTTAAAAAGAAAAAGTTTATAGGTGATCAGAGAGAAGAGTACACAGCTGAAGATAAGAGAGAGTGATCAAAGGTGCCAGGAGATGGCTTGGAGTCTGAGCAGGTAGGCACTGTGATTTTGAATGTGATGAAGTGATCAGATGTGTGCAGAGATGACGAGCAAAGTAGTTGCATGTGTAAATGAGATCTAGCTGATTTCCTGATTTTGTGTGTGGCAGTTGTGGGGACAAGAGTCATGTCAAAGCAGGACATGAGTGAGTGGAATTCAGTACCGTATGGTTTATGAAGGTGTGTGTTGAAGTTTCCAAACAAAAGGAGTTGACAGACATCATTTTCAGGAAAAGAGGAAAGCAGACCATAAAGCTCCCCCAGAAATGAAGTGAGCTCTTCTCCAGGTGGGTGGTATATATTGAGAATGTGTATTACAAAAGGGAAGTGATACTGACAGCATGGAATTAAATTGAACCTGTCTTGCCAAAAGATATGAAGACAGAGAATCTGAAGGTTTGAGAGATGAGGAGATTGGTTCCCCCACCTCGTCCCACCTCTCAGGGAGTGTCAACGTGGTACCCAGAGGAAAGGCTGGCAGAGACCCCAACAAGATGACCACTCCCTCCATACCTGGGAGGTAAACTGTGAACTGTGTGTCTGACACATTGTCTCGGGGGAGCCCATGCACATGAAAAATATGATTAAAGATGACTTGTGTGGTCTCTAAGGTGGAGGGAAGACCTGGCAAAGGCACAAAATGGACTGCCTTAGAGAAGCGGTCCACCACGGTGAGGATGGTGGTGTAACCCTCAGATGCAGGGAGACCCGTGACGAAGTTGAGGGCAATGTGCGACCACAGACGAGGGGGAATAGAGTGTAGTAAACCCATGTGGGACGCAGTACTCAACTTACACTGGGCACAGACAACGCTAGTGCACACAAACTGGCGTACTTCGAGGACAGCTATAACTTGTCTCTGAGGTGAAGGAGTGAGAAGAATGAGTGCTGAGGTATACAGACTCTTAAGACAGTAAAATGCATCCTGTCCGGTGAGACCACACAAATGGCACCTTTTAAGGAGGTAAAAGCAATGAGAGGTGCGGCAATTTGGCTGCAATTGCGAAGAAAATAGCTATAAAATTGAAAAAGCCCTAAAAACACTGCAGAGCAGTAAGAAATGCAGGAATGAACATGTCAGTTATGGCGGACACCTGGACAGGATCCATATGGAGACCACTCCTTTATTCGAACGAGGTGGTTAGCATTACGCAGATCTAATTTGGTAATACTCTGGCCCCCTGAACGAGATTGAATGTACTGGTCATGAGTGGAAGAGGTTTACATTATTGAGCCCCCGGTAATCAATTCATGGCTGCAGAGAGCCATCTTTCTTTTCAATAGGAGTGGTAAGGAGGAAGTAACAGTAGTGCCTGTAGCAAGACATTCTTTAAGATAATTTTTGAGTGCTTTCCTCTCAGGAGTCGACAGAGAAAACATACGATCCCTTGGAGGAACAGCTTTGGGAAGGAGGTTGACTGAGCTACCGTAGGGTCGTGATAGCAGCTGGGTACCTTAGATAAATCAAGAACCCCTTCTAGAGGAGCACATAGAACACCAGTATGGGGTTTAGCAGAAAAAAGACAAGAGAAAGCTTGCCCACAGCATCCACCAGTGGGTTGTGCTTGAGCAATCAGGGGTGACCAAGATCAAGTCCTCAAACTTTCATGACCATTGCCAGAGAGTGCTGTCTCAACTCCAGTTCCTTTTATTTATTTTATGCTCATAGTGGAAGCAACTGAACAAGGTTGATAACCTTAAAATCAAACAAACAAACAAACAAGTTCATTAAATACAACTTAAACAACAAACAATGTTTCAGAGATCAAACACGTTTTCCAAAGGAACCAAATCAATGTTAAATTTACCAAATTAAACTATTACAGCCCTGGCCATTTTGCGGCGTTTCCTTTTTTTGGTTTTCTGTCACCTGCTTGTGCACCCATGCGCGCTTCTGATTATTCCCGCATGTGATCCCAGCTGTCCCCTGATTCGCGAGTCGATTACCCTTCAACAGTCAGAAGAGATTTCGAACTCATGAGTCCAATCATGGTGCCCTGATGCTCTTTGGCATCCTGGACAGTCAAAACGACTGCTGGATCCATACAACAACTTTATTTTTATAACCTCCCTGTTACTCATTTGTGGGTGGACAATGAAGTAACTTGTGTTAAAAGCTATTATTTTGGCAATTTTGCTTCAATCCCCATGCAGATAATGGCAGTCATCACATGAAACAACTAACAGAGAACTACACTGCTACATCATTGTGTGGATGGTCTCAAAACAGCTCCAGTTTGACTCCTGGATCACAAACTTATTATATATAGTGATTATTTATCCAACTGGACAGATTTTAGTTTATGAAAAGCCTAAATAATGCTATTATACATAAATCGTAAATATATTATTGCAGCATCCCAGAGTTCAATCAATTCCTGACCTGTCTTGACATTCTGGACTTGAACCATCACCAAAGTATGCATATAGCTTATACATCCACTACTTTGGCCAGTCAGTTTGTGAACTCCAGATACATGTGACTACCTTCAAGTTCTGAATTCAGTTAACAAGCCACTCAAATATTTTTCATATTTAATTTTTTTCTTATCACTATTTCCCTATCCTTCGTTCTTTGAAGCCTACATGAGGCATGAGTACATGAGAGACATTCACCTTGGGTGAGTTTCCCTGAGAAAGAAACACTGCTCCTTTGTTGCCCTGTCTTTCATCTGATTTCCAAATTTTGTAAAATGCATATGAAGGGATTGAAATTCAAATGTTCTTCCTCTTGTGTCCTCCAACTTTTTGTCCAAAGTACGCTTTACTGTCCACATGCACCGGCTGTGTTTATTTTGACTGCACTTATCGTTAGCAAAGATGGGTGTGTTTCTGTAGCATGTGTGTCTGGATATCCCCTTCTAACCGGTCCAGTCTTGGTTGCAGTGGTAAATTTGGGGAAGTTTCTGTATGTGTCTGAGACAAGGTTTGACGGACAGTGGTCATGAATGGATACACTCTGCATGAGACAGCAGTTGTTTGAAAACTGAGAGCCACACATTTTACTTTGTGATTTACTGTGAATACTTCTCTGTGTGGGTGAAAGCTTGCTGCAGTCTCCAGTGCTCCAAAACTTTCACAAATCTTCACATGCATTATTATTCAACTACGTCTTGCTGCAAGCTATTGATTAACTAATTCAAAGTCTATGTGTGATTTATGTTCTCTGTCATGTTAAACCTGCTGCCTTCAAATAACTTGTTGGATCAGAGCATTTAACAGATCATCGGCATGGAGAAGAACCAAGTCTTTGCTTCTTAAGTAATTTTTTTGACTAGCAGTCTTAGGACGGGTAAATTGGTGTTTTAAATTTTTGCATAGATTGTTCCACAATTAAACTAGAGTAAACCATTTTGCAAGTATCTAAGATCTTATAATCTCTCCTTATTTTGTGTAATATTGGCAGGAACTCTACTTTGCAATTCACCAATTAGCTATTTGGATGTGTCACCTTTTCAATAATGAGTGTGCCTCTTAAGGGTTGGTCACACTGCATATATGTTTCTGTTCGTTTCTATTGAAACACATCATTCTTGCAGACCACCAACACAAGCCTTTTCAAGGAATTGCCTGTTCATGAGCTGAATTTCACTTTGGCCTGTGTTGACACATGTGAAGAGAAAGCTTGAATGCTTGGGACGTCACTGTTATATAGTTTAGAGGCCATTCTGTTACAAATTCGATGTGTTGCATTTTGAATTTGAAAAGACGCTTGCCTTTGGGAAGTCTGAGAGTGGATGCAGCTTTATCGTTGGAGTGTTATGACTGAGCAATGAGTCTATTTGAAAAAGGACTTCTTTATCTTTGAAAAATATCTATAAATGTAAAGAACTAAGTTGAAAAAAAGTTTTGATTATCGTGACATGTCCAATTATTTGCCTAGTGTTCCACTAAAAGGTTTTTGTTACTGTATGACCTATTCATTTGAGTATTATATTTTGTGTTACAGTATAAAACAAATAAGATACACTGTAATTTGAGTAATATACAAAAATATGTATATTTTTTCATTATTAACTTGATTGTGAAACAGTTGTATGATTATCATGTAGACCTGAAATTAGTCTGCTGTTAATGAGGCAGTAAAAATAGATGTTTTTAACTTGTTCACATTATTTGTGTTTTCATTTTTGTAATACTAAGAGTTATTACTTAAAGCATATGAATACTGACCGCAACTGAAATTATTTAGCAGGTATAAAAGATAATTATATGGGAAGAGTAACTGTTTAAATTTACAGCAACAGGAAATTGGGAAGAACCAAATGTGATTAGTATGGAGGGAAATTTAAGTGTAATGATGCCTTGATTTACTGTTTTTGGTTCAACATGTAATTTTCATGAACTTAAATTATAAATAATTTTAGCAGTTTAATTTACAATGCTGTTTTATTTGTAATGTTTTTTGATCTTTAATTTGCCATGCTGTTTTAGTTTATCTTTCATCTATGAGTTGTTTATTATTTTTGGATGCCACTTTCTTTTCTTAAATGGTATGACCACTTCTTTTAAATTGACTCTATTTCCTGTTTATAGGAAGTTGGTTGGTTGGTGATGTTTTTTTCTAACTCGCCTAGTTGTCATTTTATACCATTTTGGAGAGGTGGAAATTATTTCTTGATGAAAATCAATGTGAATGAGCCTATGTTTTTTTTTACAATATATTTTCATAATTTTGGTTGTCATTCACCAACTTTCTAATTGAATAAAAAAACACAAGTTACTTTGACTATTTTTGATTAAACAATGATATTATATTTTTCAATAAATTAATTTGAATGACTAGTGAATTGTTGTCAAATTCATGGCTTGCATAAACAAGTAGGCTTGTCATTGCCTCTTGCCATTGGACAATTGAAGTAAATGGAGTGGGATTGGAGGCTGCGTGCTTGAAAGGGTTTGCTGGCAGAGCTGTGGAATCAGAACTTCTCTTCCTCCCTTTAGTCCAGCATTTAGAAGTATCTGTTTAAGCATTTTTTTTATCCATAAACATCAAACTTAAAACAAATATAACTAAAAAATATTGTCTACTGGATAACTAACAAATGTATCAATGCATGTCTTTCAAATAACACCTTTTGGTTTATGCATCTTAAACTTAAAGACAAGACTCAGTTTACGTCTTAAACTAAAGCTGTTCCCCAGTATGCTTCAAATCTAAACACTCAAGGTGTCCTCTGTCTAGAAAATACCATGCTTTGTATGTTTACTGTACTTCTTCTTTCGGCTGTTCCCAGTTTAGGGGTCACCACAGCAAATCATCTGTTTCCACCTAACTCTGGCCTCAGTATCCTCTACT
The DNA here is from genome assembly GCA_900490495.1 of Danionella dracula. Taxonomy (NCBI): domain Eukaryota; kingdom Metazoa; phylum Chordata; class Actinopteri; order Cypriniformes; family Danionidae; genus Danionella; species Danionella dracula. The sequence goes on from UELW01000778.1 coordinate 2,047,391, forward strand.
CTTGCACCAATTACCTTCATGTCCTCCTTCAGCACACCCATATAACTTGTCTTTGGCCTTCCTCTTGCCCTCTTGCCTGGCAGCTCCATCTCCAACATCCTTCTACCAATATAACTACTATCCCTTCTCTGCACATGTCCAAACCATCTCAATCTGGCTTCTCTGACTTTGTCTCCAAAGCAACCAACCTGAGCTGTTCCTCTGATGTGCTCGTTCCTAATCTTGTCAATCCTTGTCACTCCTAAACTGAACCTCAACATCCTCATCTCTGCTACTTCCATCTCTGCCTCGTGTCTCTTCCTCACTGCTACAGTCTCTAACCCATATATCATAGCTGGTCTCACTACTGTTCTGTACACCTTTCCTTTGATTCTTGCTGACACTCTTCTGTCACACAACACCCCTGACACTTTTCTCCACCCACTCCAACCTGCCTGCACTCGCTTCTTCACCTCTCTTCCACACTCCCCGTCGCACTGGACTGTTGACTTCCTGACCTCAGCCCCCTGTAACCTCACTGTTCTACTTCCCTCCCTCTCGTTCAAACACATGTATTCTGTCTTACTACGGCTGACTTTCATTCCTCTTCTTTCTAGAGCAGACCTCCAACTTTCCAGGTGTCCCTCCACGTGCTCTCTACTATCACTATAGATTACAATGTCATCTGCAAACATCATTGTCCATGGAGATTCCTGTCTGACCTCATCTGTCAACCTGTCCATCACCATAGCAAACAAGAAGGGACTCAAAGCCGATCCTTGATGTAGCCCCACCTCCACCTTGAACTCCTTCGTCTGACCTACAGCACATCTCACTGTTGTCATACTCCTCTCATACATATCCTGAACTACTCTGACGTACTTCTCTGCCACTCCTGACATCCTCGTATAGGACCATAGCTCCTCTCTCGGCACCCTGTCATACGTTTTCTCTAAATCCACAAAGACGCAGTGCAGCTCCTTCTGACCATCTCTGTACTTCTCCATTAGCATTCTCAGAGCAAAAATTGCATCAGTAGTGCTCTTCCTGGGCATGAAGCCATACTGCTGCTCGCAAATATCCACTTCCCTTCTTAGCCTAGCTTCCACTACTCTTTCCCAGAGTTTCATTGTGTGGCTCATCAACTTTATACCTCTGTAGTTGTTACAACTCTGCACATCACCCTTGTTCTTAAAGACTGGCACTAGGACACTTCTCCTCCATTCCTCAGGCATCTTCTCACTCTCTAGAATCCTGTTGAATAACCTAGATAGGAACTCCACTGCTGTCTCTCCTAGACACTTCCACACCTCCACAGGGATGTCATCTGGACCAACAGCCTTTCCACTCTTCATTCTCCTCATAGCCTTCCTCACCTCATCCTTTCTAATATTTTCAACTTCCTGCTCTACACTGTTTACCTCTTCCCCCTTCTTTCCCTCTCATTCTCCTCATTCATCAACTCCTCAAAATACTCCTTCCATCTTCTCTGCACACTCATGTTTACTGTACATATTGACATATTATAATTGATGGATGGAATGTGGCACAAAAACCTCAAGCAGCTGTGATTTACCCTGTAATGCAGGTGTTTTTAGGGATGTGCTACTTGATCTGAGCTAAATGGGTGCAAACAAAATACTGATATTAATATACATTCTTATAATAATTATCTTCATTTTCTCTCAAACATCGAAATAGTGTAAATTTGTAGGCTAGGTACATGTTAGACATATCATGTGTCAGAGGGTTGGCTCTAACCCTTTATAGAACTAGTGTTGTCATTCTTGCCTTCAAATTCTGTTGTCACTGACATGACCCATGTTTATTGCCCTTTCTATACGCCAAGCTTTTTTTGTATGAGTTAAAAAGGCCCTTTCTTCAGGCCAACATCAGCTCTTCATGAAACCCATCCCTATGCGATTTCCTTTTTTTGCTTTAATGACTTGCCCGACCTCATGGTTATCTTACCACTTGCTCTTAAAATAGAACTAATAGCCTATTTATCTTGAACCTGTTCAGAGACTGTTTGTAAGGCTACACTTTTTATGAAATCCAATCAGTTTGGAGTGGAATGGTTGTTTTGTGTTGGTTAATCGCAGTTCAATGATCCTGTGCCCCCTAAAGATGGCAGCCACAAACAGCCACTCTGTTCTTGCTCAGTCAGGTAATGTTCTGTTGATGGAGCTTCATTAGAACTGTTGAAGGTGTATGTTGGTGGTATTCAATAAGCTGCCTTGTGTCTTTATTCTTCTCAGGCCAGCCTGATTAAGCACTGGTAGTGCTAAAACAAGGACTTCAAAGTGTTTATCAAACTATTTTGGTGGTCAGACCGAGTCTTGATTCACACAAGATAAAGTACATAGATAGTGGTGCTCAGAAATACTATCACTGACTTGTGTAAACTGTGTGTTTTGCCCCAACATTTTGTCAATTCTTTCTCTTACAGTGATTCACATTGTCCTTGAAGAAAGGTTTTTTTTTTGCCTAATAAATGCATGCTTTCAATACATTGGTTAACTTTAATAAATATTGTATGATTCATAAATGTAAAGTTATATCTTCAAAGCAAGACCACAAAATGTTTTTTTTTTTTTGTTGTTTTTCGCATGTACTGAATTCGATCAGATATTTGATGACTGAGCCAGGGAAGAAAAAAAGCACTTCCTCTGAGTACTGGCAGTTCTACACAAGATTTGAGCTTTTTTTTTATTTAGCTTTTTCCTTGCTTGGTCCCCTGGGTATGGTCTTCTAAACAAAACATCCTGTAGATTTGTACCCAAAGCTTCCCCAAATATCCCTATGTCTGTACAAGTCAGTGTGATGGCTTTTAAAAGATGAATTGATTTACAATGAAAAGAGATACTTTTGATTATGTTTGTGTACATACTTGTGCTTTTTTAACAGAGTGAACAAGCACAGTCAAAGTATTTTTCCAACTCTGGTGAGGCTGAAGAAACCTTACCAAGCTCCACAACAAAAAAACGAGCAATCCTTCAGAAGATGTGAGTTTCAATCTGAAAGGCATTTTGATTTGTAATCTGCGCATTCAGCTAAGAGTCATTTATTCATCAAGTGCCAGGCAAACAAACATCCAGTGCCCACCATGCCCAGATGACCAAAGGACAGAATCTGGGCAGCTTCAAGAAGGTGAAGCACAATCAGGCTCTTTAGCAATTCCACTGCAATTGTAAGTACTATCCTAAAGAATGATTTAAGAATGAAGGCAGAATCAAGATTTGTCAGATGTGGTGTACCAGATGGACTAATGGTCGTTACTCAAATGAGAAGCTTCACAATCTATGCCTTCTCCTGTGATATTCGGAAACAAAGACACTATTCAAACAGAGGGGAAGACGGAGCAAGCAGCACACAACTTGGACTTGTGTTATTTAAGATGGTAACAAGGATTAAATGAAGATGCTCAGTTCCAGGGTGTACATATACCAGATATCTAGATGACTCTGGCTCATAGAGGTACTGTAAGGTTGATCAATAGTGTTCGCGCCAAACATCAGATCAGTGTCTAGGTCTAGCAACAGTAGTTTATGCAAATATAGATTCAGATTCAGATTCAGATTTTATTTGTCACATACATATACATACAGAGTACGACGTGCAGTGAAATGTATTGTACGACTGTCCAACCTGTAACCATTAGGAAATAGATAAAAAGATAAAAATAAAACATAAATTATAAATTATATAAATTATATAAATTATAGTCTAAAAGGATCAAGAGTCTAGACTGTTTTTATTTTAGGATCCACTACACAAGTCTTTTTTTAATCACTTTAAATGTTTGCTACAAAAGTAGCCGAAAGTCTTAAGTCAGTCTCTAACAGAGACTTGTACTAAAGCTGAAGATTACATTTGGTTGCTTCAATTAAAGCAAAGTCTGAGATAGCGGCTCCCATGGGAGTACCGCAGGACACAATGTGCGTCGTGGGAGAAGATTTGGGGGAGAATCAATTATATTATAATTGATTGAAAGGCAAATGCACTTTTAACGTTTAGCTGCATGCTTTTGCATATAGGAGATGGATGAAAATTGTTTACTTGTGTAATCAAATAGAAGATAAGAAGCCATGTATAAAACGTAAAAGAAAGATTAATTCTTGAAGTCTGTAGGCATGCTCTCCTTTAAATAATTGACTCTTCTGGCAGGGTTCGGAACTATTTTCTATACCAAATTCAGATCCTAATGGAAAAGATTCAAATTACATTGTGGAAACTTATACTTTAAATTTAGTTGCTTAGATAAAAAAGTTTTTTGGAACATGCTTAGTGTAGTAATGAGCAATTTTCAGATGATCGTAAGATGAAATTCAGTGGTCTGAGGTCTGGAGTTTGCAGTGCAAAGTCCTTTTATTGTGAGCCACACGTGAAAACAAACAAAACAACCCAATAAACAATGAAAAATAGTCTAATAAAACAAATACTGGCCTAACAAAAACAAAATGTATATCCATTGTAGTGAAAACCTCAAATTAACTTTCTAGAGGAGTAAAATAGCCACCAGCTACACAATAGCTCAGCCACTCATTTACATTTATGTATTTGGCAGAATCTTTTGTCCAAAGCGACTAACAGTAGGAGAGAGACAAAATGCAATTTGTTACACAGTCAAAGTCTATCTCAGTTTGCTCATAATAGAAGTTGTATCAGCTGATCAATAAACCATAGCAGGTTGAAAATAAAGTGGAGGAGGAAAAATATACAGTATGTATGTATATATATATATATATATATATATATATATATATATATATATATATATATATATATATATGTATATATAAATATATATAGTAGGTGTTCCCTCACCCTCTGTTGCACCAGCCAGGGACAGTGAGAGACACGGTTCTGCTAATAGATTTTCTGCCTTTGGGGGACGGAACCCCGAGTCTCTCTTCTTTTTCTGAGCGCAGGCTTCTGGAGGGCATAAAGGTATGAGCTTGTGGAAGTAAACAGGGACTGATCTGGATAGTTTTGTACGCCAGCATCAGTGAATTGAATTTAACAAGAGCTGCGATGGGGCCAGATATCTGGCCAACACTTTTCAAATGGAGACTCCTTCCTCAGCCTCACTCATGAATACATTACAATATTCAATAAAAGTCACACATACCTCTAGGATACATCACATAATCTCATAGAGTATAACATTAAACTTCAAAAAGCTAAGTATACATATTCAACAGTCCACAATAACTCCTTTTTCCCCAGAAGGTGGACTGATCCTGGGTGACCAATCAGGTTACACCACATCTGCACATTTGGCAGAAGCTTGAGCATTTAAACAATGATAAAAAACAGGTATAAATAATTTGTGTCAATTATTTCAAAACCCATCTTCACAGATCATACACTTAACATAAAATAAAAGTTTCTGTTTATAAAATAATATTTTTACTAAGAATATTGATCAGCTTAGCGGATGATGAGGCAGGAACAGGAAGTAGGGCTAAGTCATCACACATTAACGTTTATAATGAAAACTTCGAATACTTCATTATAAGTAGAATTATAATGGCACTTCGAATTTGTCAATAAGCAACCAAGCTCTTAAACAAGTTGGTCTCCCAAGACTATTCTATTGATATATTTTAGTTTCTGCTTTGTGATGTTAAAAACGTGATTTGTGAACTCTGAATACATGTTTGATTTAATGATAGACTTTTGGATACATTTTATTTGCCCAGTACAATAGAAACAACCAATACATTAACATTATTAATCCAAATAGGTGCTGCCAAGAAGGACTCTGTAGATCTCTTTAAAAGCAACAATCTGATACTTTTCCCCATTTTCACTAAACATTTCTTTAATCTTTCAGACCCAGCCTTTCTAACATCCAACCATCACAGTCACAGAAGGAACCAAAGTCTAAACCAGACCTATTCCAAGTAAAGCCATCAGGTGAAGCAGCTCATCCAGTCTTGCTCTCAACTGAATTGCTGGAGGAAGGCATAGCTGTGTTGTCATCTCAAAAAAACAACAGCAAAGATGTCTCTGAACCAAATCACACAAGTATCAGGAGACGCCCCCGAATCCCAAGTAGCCCACAAGATAATATTGACCACCAAAAGATCAAAAGATTGCGAGTTGCTGGCGATTCCAGCAATCCCTCTTCCGGCAACATCGCTTCATACTCCATTTGCAATTCTCTTCCTGAGATGTCTCAAACTAACCAATGCAGCCTGGCTACAACTGTGAGAGACCAATCCATCAATTCTGGATCCTCAAGGCCTTCTATTGGTTCCAGAACAGCCGCCAAAGAGGGACAAAATGGGGGCGAGCCAAGGGCATCCCGATTACGCCGACTCAAGAAACTCTGAGGCACATGACGAGACGGAGGATATCTGATGCCTCTGCGATGGATGTTGCAGTGCGCCTTTCTACTGTAATGCTGTCTCTCAACAGCAGTTGCAAAAGTCCTCACCACACACAGCATTTTAATTCAGCGTTTCCTTTCTGACTGAGAAGAAAATAACTTGACTAGAAGCTCTCCAACTATTTAGTTCCACTAGATAACTCACTCAAACAGGAAGTTCACTCTAAACAAAAAAACAAACATAGCTTTGGTATTTTGCAGAAGATTTGTATTTCAGACTCCCAGGAGCCACAGAGCACACTGTGGCTTCAAGCCTAAATCTCTGGCTCCGTCCGTCTGAAATCTGCACTCTTCCAGCCTGAGCTGAGCAGATGATTGATGTTGCTCTGTTCTCTCAAACGCCGCTCTCTTTAAGCCATCAGGGGTTTCCACCGATGGAGCCGGCTGCCGTCTCTCTGCGGTTGTTATTCATAAATGTGTTACTGCTTTTGGTAGCAGCTATTCTGTCTGCAGTGGCATGATTGACATTGTTATGGAGCACAGTGTTATTGCTAGCATTGATGTTTGGCTAATCAGGAGTGCAGTCGACACTGATGTAGTGCAGGATTGTGGATTATTGCACTGAAATTTGTAAATGATAAATTACTTACTATGATTTCTAGTTATGAAAACAAATTCAGACATTTATTTGTTGTTTCTTCAGACCTACAATTAGTACCAACAGTACAGTTTAAATTCTTTGTGTTGATGGTGTCAGTTACTTTTTAATCATTCATTTTGTAATGTAAAAGTAATCAATTTTCTTATTCATTTTTATTTTTCTGAATTAAACTAATAAAATGCAATTGTGTCTTTAGTCATAGATTAATTTGTCATCAATTTTTACTTGTAGTTTTTTTTATTGTATTCTGTAATTCTGATGGCTTAAAGAGTATAGAACATTCCAAGCTGGTAAGTCTTTTTTTCTTGGTGGTAAATGCTGTAACACTTCTTTTGGTGATGATAGGAAATGATGTAATATACAATAGCAACATCAAGAAAATGTGATATTTTGTACTATAGACAGTTATCCTATTATGTATTTATATATGCATTTATTTCAATGCAATTATATATGCAATTATTTCAAAGGAAGTCAGGTTTTTGATTGGAGTTAAATGACAATTATGCACATAAAAATGACACACCCTTGACTAAACTGTATGGATGATTGAAGTTATGTTGCAATATTTGGGCTGTATTTGTAGTACTCAAACTACATATACAGTCTTTAGTTGTCATTCGGCTAAAAACAATAATTAAATGTTTATTTTCAAATCTGCATAAACCACCAATATGACCCAAACCCACTGAAACTATTTGCATTCAGCAAGAGTTTAGGAACTTTTCCTTCTTTTCATCTTAAAATTATGTACTGTTATAATAGCAAAAAACTCTAGGTTACATTAAAATTGATATGATTATGAAAAAAAAGTCTAATGCAGTGAAACTACTCAGTCTTTTAACAGTTTGAGAAATAGAAACAGCAGTTCACAAAAACAAATCGAAAAATCGAAATTTTAAAACTGTTATAAAGTCACTGAATATGGACTGAATGCCATTTTCAATCAGTTTCTTTCATAAATCTGTCATACTTCTTAAGAAAGACCCTTTATTATGATGCCAATGCTTTCTAGAAATTTCCTTTCACAATTCAACATGAATAAAAACCAGATGCTATTTTTTGTTTGCCAAACAGTGTTTTTGTTTACAGTCACTGTTTCACTTGAGAATGCATAAAATACTTCATAAGTTTTAAGAAAGCTGGGATCCTCTTTCCCTCCTTCCATTACTGAAATAAACATGTAATTAGCACCTCATTCTCAGAAGTTAATTCAGTCACCACAATTCCATTAAATGCATTTAAACCGACCTTGCAGTTCCCATAATGATGTGTCAATGGTAATCACAAACCGAAAACAAGTATTTAAACGTTTCCTTTTGTACAAAATGTTTAATAAATATAACATTCAAAAAGTATTGCCAGGAACAAGCTAAAAACTAAAACAAATTTACAATAAGGTCAAACATATTGCCATGATCTCATAGAATGTCAAAGAATGTTCTGAGCATGTCGTTTTGATGTTTTCGAGAGCCTCAAAAAGTGATTGTGAATAGACCATTACTTGTGCACAGCAATAGAAATGGACTTCTAAAAGCAAAGCAGTCTTTTACAGTGTTTGGAATCTGACCCCTACAGATTCTGAATCAAGCAACTTAAAAATTTGTGTTCCCTTTTACACTTTTTAAACGGTTTATTTGTGTATCATCCGTGGCAAGCAATGTGTTTGCCAAGTCTCAAACCAAAAGCAGCCATGATACTGTCATCACCTGCATCAAGCAAGTCAAAAATGGTAAAGTACAAACAATAGTAGTTTCAAAAGTTGAAATATCTGACATAATACCAAAAAAAATATTCTCAGGCACACAGCCTGCCTTGAATTTGTTAATAAAAAAAAAAAATAGACCGCTCTTTTCTCTCTGAACACGTTTACTATGTGAAACATGAAACAACTTTCAACAAAGCTCTAGCCTTAACAAAGCTGTCAAAACCTTCAAAACTAGACAGGACATAAATAAAAAGGAATGATATTTAAGGCTCTTGATTATTAAGTTAATAAATCAAATATACACAGTGATTAATTAAAAAATATATACATATCGACACTAAATTGACACAATTCTTCATTTTGGCAGCAACAAAAAGTTGACCGACCCATCCCGCCACAAGAAAAGAAAATAATAAATACATGTTGCTCTTTTTTGTTGCTCATTTCGGTCAATTGCTGTGGTGCATAACTGTGAAGGCACTTTCAGAACTAGAAAAAAATAACTCGAGAGATTCCGCACAGGCACTGGTAAAAAAGAAAAAAAAAGAAAAGAAGACTACTTTAGCTGTGAGAGCGCTGTCATAATGAACAATAACACTATTTGCAAACTTACTCAGATACTCAAACGTATCCACAAAAATATAGACCTTTGAAATGTGTATGCTTTCTTTTTTTAACATTTTTTCTCTTTTATGACGGAAAACACGATGCAAAATGCAGCACTTGGGTTACCCAGCCGTCCACAGTGATGATCGATTGCCAGTGTGAAGCCAGCTTGTCAAAACTTAAATTAACACAGGAATTCCAGGCAAACAACAGCCTTGAAGTCCAGAACACGATGCAACAGTTTGAAGAAACACAACACATCCCCCTCGAGACCCTGCAAAACTACTGGTAAGTGCAACAGGGGTATGGTGGCAGTGGACCACAGCTGCCTGCTATACGATATACTCCATCCTGTTTAAACTCTGTGCCGTCTCCAAGTCTCTGTTGTCCTGTTTGTTAGTCCAGTTAGGGTTTTTGTTGGGCACACGCTCCTCCCGTTCCACCAGCGTGTATGCCGGTTGTTTACTAAAGCGTGCTTTCTGCAGCTGTTTGTCCATATCTTCTTCCTCCACCTCAGAATTATGCGTCCTAATTTTGGCAATGATTGAGTTCTTGCCCTCGTAGTCTTTGATGGGCACGCCATGGGCTGCGTGCTTCTCGATGGGGTTCTTGATTTGATTGAGCTGCTCGCGCACATTGTTGGTGGTATTGTCCTCGGTGGCTGCGGTAGTGGTGTTGCTGTGGTTGTTCTGTTTCCGCCGATGATGGATGCACCACAGAAAACCAAAGGCAAGAACAAAGATCCACAGTACACTGAAGATGGAGCTGAGTAGAGGAACCAGAAAGTCTGTGTAGAAAAACATTTGAGTTTAGTGGATTTAGTTTATGTGCAATTTGAAACTGCCATTACAGTCACCTGTACACACAATGGCAAAAGAAGAATAAAGTTGCATGCTACACTACACCATAATCTGTTAAAAGATGGCTTCGTCATAAACAGAACCTGTCACAGGAAACAACTTGAGTGTCTAAAAAGATGCACAATGTTCCCTGTATGAAACTACAAGGTAGAGAATATTTACAAGACTGGAAGTTAAACAAATATGCAATTATAGGACTACTAATAGTTATTCATAATATTGACAATTTTATCCCATGACTCCATTCTAATAAATAGGCTACAAAATACAGTATTCAATTCTATCAGATCATTCTAAATCTAAATGTTGATTGGTTTGTACTCAAGTTTTAGTTTGTTACTCGTTACTGAAAAAAAATCCAACCCGGAAAAAAATTAAAAAGTCCCATTGGAAATACATCATGTGACCAAGCCGTGTCGTCTTGTGTGAGTTTGTTTTCCACATTGCATCATGGGATTGAAGAATGTGCAAATCCATTGACTATAAGTAACGAAGTCAAAGTAAAGGCCCTGGGGCCAGATTTAGTCAGTGAATGTATTATCTCCTGGAATGATATTTAAATATTATTGAAACTGGCCTGCAGGGCGTAGCCCTAGCCTGTGTTTTGGATTCACCAACACAGTGTTTTACAATCCCAACAATGCGACAGTATACCGTGAACTTAAAAATACAACTGATTTTATTTTTATTTTCTTATTTTACTATTTGAATGCAGGGATTATAGCGGCACAATAATGCATTTATTTTTGTTTATAATGGATTCAACTTCAGTTATGGATTTGACTTGTTATTAATGAACATATTTTGTTGTTGTTATGGCTTCGGCCGTTTTAAAGCGTTCCTGTTTTGTTTCGTCACCTGCTTGTGCGCGCGCCTTGGGGCGCTTCTGATTATTCCTGCAGGTGACTCCAGCTGTCCCCTGATTCGCCAGTTCTAAGCCGATCAACATCGAGGAGGCGGACCACGTCTGCGAATCAGCGGTGGCAGCTGGGCACCGACACCTGCCCAGCAGCGAGGGCTCTGCGGAGTCCTTTTGCTCATGAGGCGTGGAGAGAGTGGCTCCACTCGGTTGCCGCCCGTTTTGTTCGTTCGTGCTCCCTGTTTGTTTGCCTCCGCTTATGTTGCCATTTGAGTTGATTTCTGTTTCCTATCCAGTGTGTCACGTATGTTGTCTTCTGACTTCCAGGGTCTCAGAGACAGCTTAGCATGTCACGTGACATACATTCAGCACATAGGAATGTTTCTGTTATACACACTAGTTTAGCGGTGTGCGCCAGGTTTGTTTATTGTATAACTTTCTAGTTAGTGTAGATTAGTTCTAGCTTTGTGTGTGTTATTTAATTAGCTTAGAACTAACCCTTTCTAGTTAGTTTATGTTTTGTTTTACCTGGCGTCCCTTAGTCTCTGCCCCTGGAGTGTGTGTATTTGTATCTGATTTGTTTTACACATTGTAGCACCAGTTTTGTTAATTAAAGCACATTTGGTTTGTAAAAAGTTATCCGTTGTGTCCTGTTGTTCCAGTTTTCATTTGTGTTCCTCCACCTTTTTGTTACACCCCGACCCTAGATAACAACGCCATTTTGGGGTAGTAACAGTTGTTGAAAAAGTTTTGCTTAATTTATTTAATCATAAATAATATACTTAAACAATTAAGTAATATATATAATAGGTCTTGGTTCAATAGGCTCTGGGCAGTCATTTCAATATGTATTTAAACCAGTCCGGACCTCAGCATCTAGCAAAAAAAACTTTGGGCCCTGTGTGATATTTGACTTTGACATCCCTGGTATATACCATGTACGTAGTGAGTGTGACATCACCCATAAGTTTTAACAGAGAGCAAACAAGGCTCTAAGCTGGCATGGTTAAACCTGTAGAGCTAAAGTTGTCTGAAATTGTATAGAACTCTATTGTAGATAGAACTTTCTAACTAGCTTGCCTTAGAAAAGATTAAATTTAAGATTAAACTTAACTTGTAAGATTATCTTTTTTGTGTCCCTGTCTTGGGAAGAGACGGAGAATCACCATTAATGAGGAACACTATTCATTAAGAGACCTGATGTCCCAGTGTAGTTCAGACCAACCAGAGATGATATAACATTTAGGAGCAAAAGAGATTTAAAGCTTCTATTTTCATGGCTCAAGTCACCATCTCTAGAAGTAAACCAGTGTCCAGTGTGAGAGGGTGGCTTACCGGTTTTGGGGCTGGGTGTTTGAACCCGCACGCCAGTGATGGCTTTGATGATAGTGTTATTTCCATTGTGTTTGCTCACCAGGTCGACGATTTGAACTGTAATTGGACTCCTGTCCATTCTTGGGTCATCTGTGGACTACACAGAGAACACATGCTTTAGACTTTATTTGCATTTGATATTATTTTTATATCTAAATGTCCATTCATTCAGTGGAGTCTGAGCTCAGAGGAAGAACACCATGTTGTTCACTGAATATCAATTGGGCCCTTAACTGTCATGGATCACGTTGTAAGTAATGGAGATGGAATAATTTGGAATAGAAAGTTTTCAACAAATTAGGCAATTTTACAGTAAATCTAAGTATAAATAAAAGTTATTAAAAATACAATTTTATTTATTTCAATTTTATCAAGTTGCAAAAACAAATCTTTTCAAACCATAGTAAAGACAATACATTTGTGATATACTGTATTTTCTACAGTATATGGGTACAAATCTAAAACATTGAGTAATTTTTGTGACAGGACTAATCCTGATGATTAATGGTTTTTTTTTTTTTATTTCTTTAGATATAATGCTGATCAAAGGCAGAACTTACAATGCTGACATGGATCTCGTTGCAGGCTGATGATGACTGCTCACACGTGATGGACACCGTGAAGTCTATGCTGAGGTTCTTCAGTAGGTACCAGTGCCTCAGCTCATGACATACATGTTCCACGCTCAACCCCTGATGGAAAACAAATATGTTATTCAGAGTAAATTCCACATCTACACAAATTTTTGGTCTAGAGTTTTGGGTTTGTGTATAACAATGGTTGTGGGTGCATAAAACAAGAAACGAATGAAAAAAATGGAGAAATAATGTTTGGCTCTGCCCTGTCACCTTAGTTTTTTCACAATGCTAAATCTCATAGTGGGAGCAAAGTGACCACCAAAAGGGATACCAAAGACCAACTAGGTAGCACTCGATATTTGGCATAGGTTTTTCTATACCGGTGCCTAATCAATACTTTTAAAACGATACCGGTGCCTGAACAATGGCTTTATAAAAGCCACAAAATTATGGTGGATGACTCAAGAATACAGATGGTCTTATTTGCTGTAGATTTGTTAAAAGGGGGAGATGATACATTTCCATTTCCTTTAAATTGAACTGACAAATTGAATGAAGATGATCAGCACGGCCCGGCAGTTTAGACATTTATGTGGCACAGAAATGATGCGCCAAAATTCACATTATGGTTCAATCCGGTCTAAAACCGGTTTTAGAGGTGACTGTTTCGTATTGGAACCAGGTTTCGGTAGCCAACCCTACTCGATACACGCTTTCGTGTTGAGCTCAGTACAGGAAATACAGTTGAAGTAAAACGAGATGACAGACCCGACAAAGAAATTATGGAAAAGAAAAATAAGAACATTCTGATGCTTGTCTTTTTGGTGTCTGACTAAAAACAGTTGTTCCACAAAGCCCACAAAGATTATGTCATGTGACTTTTATCCCAGGAGTAGTAATGGGACGTTTCATTCATTTTGGGGAGTCCTGTTCAATCGAAAAAGAATGAATCATTTGAATTTTTCAATAATGTTGTTCATTGGAATAAAATTTGATCTACTTGTAAATTGACAAAGACCCAGAATTAGAGCAAAATACAAGAATCTGAGTAAATGATGGGTAAACATGCTCACCTTTGTCTTTTCTGATTATCCGCACACACCAAATAAAATGATTGACTCTACAAAATAATTTGTTACTCATGAGTACTTTTTTTTGATGATATGTTCTTTTAAAAAGACTGATCACAACTCCTGAATGCCACCAGGGCAAGGAGTGTCACTACATTAACATTAATCAACAGATGTGTGAAGCTTGCATAAAAGCCCCCTGTAAAGAAGAGATCCAACCAAGTAAACCAAGCAAAAAAGTCTAAACCATGTTGTCCAAGTAATTTTCACACTCCACATCCATACCTTTAAAATGTTCCCCAAACTTTGTGTCCAAAAACAATAAGCAACGTTGACTAGTTTCTTCTGAAAAATATTAATCCTACCCTTGATAATAATAATAATCCAATCCATGATGCATAGCCCAAACGTTCAAGTTCTCCGTTCTTACAATCCTTTGTTACTCCCGCTTGTCTCTCATTCACCAATTCCAAAATGGCTGGGGGATGTCACTAGTTGTGTTCCTTTACTCATACAATGAGTGCCTAAGTATTAAACCGTTACGGGATATTAGCTCAGGAATGCCTTGCTTGGGAAAGGGATACTGAGCCACAGCCTATTCTGCAAGATTTCTCATACTTTTTCTCAGCAGAATAGAAAGTGTTTGGTTGTGACAACAAAGCTTGTGTGAATCCAGCTAGCCTGGAAAACTCCACCCTCGAGGAGCACTGTCTCTAGATGAGGAAAACCTGATCTTTCATGCCCGCTGTGATTTCGATTTTCAAATTAGAAAAGGGTGGAGGACTCATTCAGAGAGGGGTGAAACAGCTCAAAAGCTCATAATTCAATTGCTCTGCTGCAAAATTATGACTCACTTGAGGCATGTTCTCCTTGTTAAAGGTGAATGTGATGTTGGCACAGCTGTCGTCCTGGTAAGAGAAGCTAGTGTGGCATTTGGAGGGTGGAGGGGGTGCAGAGGGCCAGCACTCTCCCATATTGGAACAGGGTTTGATGAAGCAATGCTCTTCTTTGATAGGAATGCAGGACTGGCTAACAGGGCACCCACTTCTGGTCTTTCCTGTACGACAGGACTTTGGCCCACACCACATCTACAGGAAAAAATTGGAATTAGTAAATGAGTTGATTCGAAATGTGTCAAGAAATATGATAAAGATGCTTTTACATTACCATAGTGCAGTGGATTCTTCCATTTTGGCAGTAGCAAATGTTGCAGTCTTCCTCCCATCTGGCACCATCAGCAGTGACTTGCCCATTAGCTATACAAGACCTCCCAATTACTATAAATGATAAAGACAGAAAATCGTGACTCAGCTAAAAGTATCTACTGCTAATATACACATCTTGCTTGGCAAAGCATGTATGCATAAGCTTTTCCAAGTCTCACCTTCCTGGCAATCTGATCCAGTTCTTCCAGGTAGGCAAAGGCATCTGTAACCATTGATTTCATCTACACATGTTGAGCCAATCGAACAGGGAGAAGACTGACATTCATTTATATCTGAAAAAGAACAAGAACCTGTTAGAAAGGTTTCCGCAGGGTCTTTAAAAAATCTAAAATATAAAAACCCAAATTTTAGGCCTTAAAAGTCTTAAATTTACAGTTCTAGGTCTTAAATAATTTTGCACAGGTCTTTTTCCCTGATGTTCATGTAAAGCTCATTTAATATGTGTTTGTTTTTTGCTGTTGCTTGGGGTTGCCAGAGATTGAGAAAATGCTCATAAAAGCTAAAAAATTACAATTAAAATTAAAAAGGCCACTAGGGTCGCCATTGTCTGAAAAATGTGCATAATCCTCAAAAACATAACATTTAGTTTATTGCTGCCATAGATTCTTAAGGTTGCCAGCGTTTGAGAAAACTTCATAAATGCTTAAAAATAGGAAAGTGATGTTTAGGGTTTCAAACTATTTATTTTTTTTAAAAAGTTTTGTGCGTGTTTTTGATGTTATTACATAGGTCTTAAATTTGATTCTTAAAAAGTCTTTAATTTGATCTGATCAAACATGCAGTAACCCTTGTTGGGTTACATCCTAATATCATCAACAGAATTTAATCTTTTTTTACATAGAATGTTTTAAAATCAAATTTGTCGACAATGTTTGTAAAGAAAATTAAGTCTTTTAATGGTTATTGTTGTGCTAATGTTTAGAGAAGCATGGTTGTGGCTAAAGAGTGATATACATCATAATTTTGTGCAGTGCATAGTTGGCAAGAGTTCAATGTCCTTTCGCTGTCACGACAGACTTCATCTTGAGCGCAACTGACAGTAATGCAATGAGCTCATTGACAGCTCCGAATGCATCAACAAGTGAAGCCAGAGCTATGCCTTGAACTGCCCAGATGAAAGCCTTGAAATGAGAAAGCCAGCTCTTTAATCAACACGGGATAAGCCAGCTGATTGGCTCTTGGTCACTGTGGGTCACTTTCTCCCAAGGGCCAGTGCAACAGTATGTGAGAATGATGTAGTTGGCACTCTGCCTGGAGGGCATGCTAATTGGGTGGCTAGACCAGGCAGTTCTTTTTTGTATTGCACATTAGAAAAAATTGACAGACAAGTGGATCAGCCCTCCTTAAACACTTACTTATGCGGCAGTCGGGTCCAGCAAAACCAGGAGCACACTCACAACGGTACCAGTTTTCACCATCCACACATGTCCCGCTGTTGTAGCTATGGAGAGACAGAGAGGTATTTAGTTAATTGGAAACTATTTTAAAGCAACACACTGCGTAACTTAGAGGTTACGTTTATAAACAGAAAGCATTTGACTTTTGTTACGCTGAATAAGAATAGTAGAATTTTAGTAAAATATACATGAATTTAAGGATTTAACCTCCTCTGGTTCTGGTTTGAGCTTTCAGGTATCAGTGTTGTGTTGATAGCATGGGTTTGGTCACCTTTTATCTTCTAGCTATATCTCAAATTCATTTCTTAAATGAATTCTAAAAGCTGTAAGTCCCTCCATCGTGAAGGTGTGATGTCGCTATACTGCATTGTCCCATTATTAGATAATTTGTTGCGGTTTAATTCAGGTGGTTAAAGTATGGATTAAAGTATGGATCTGAGATACAGATAAGATAAAGATACAAGCGTAAAATTCCATGGAATCACATTCATTGAAGCGAAAAACTTCCGCCGCTGAACTGGTTGTTGATTAGCAACTGAAGTGGAACCCAAAATGAGTTCCATGTTTGTGAAAAAAGTAAAAGTTGGCTAAACTACAAATAAATTATTTTTGAAAAAAATCACTACAAAAATGTTATCCTAAGAGCTGTCACATGATTTTTTTTAACTGAGATTTCTATTACAACACTTACAATTCGATTTATTACAACCAAGCTTTCCTGATATTTAGATGGGTGAAAAATGTTCAAAAACAGGGGAGAAAAAATGTGTTACTTGCAAATATACATTGGGATGAGGCATTAAACAAACCGTAACAAAAACTATTCTATACAAAACAAAAATTCCCAATCTAAAGTGATACTAAGCTTTAATGGACTGTCTCCAGATGAAACATTGGTCTCCACTTGTTAAATACTTTGTATAATACTTTAAATAATTACATAAAAACAGATCAATCGAGTCAAGTTCAAGTTCAATGGCTGCTTACCAAAAAGCACATTTTGATCTATGATTAAACGAACATGTGCTAATTGATTTTTTTTTTCAATTGTGTGTTTCTGTGAACTCTTGTTCAGACAACCTTACCAGCAAGCAAATCTAAAGCACAAAAGGCTGCAAGCCGAACGCACCCTTGGAATGACAGCAGCAATGGGAGTGCCTGATTCCCAGCACTGTCAGACAGTGTGAGAAAGCGCAGCACAGCTGTAAGGGCCTGTTTACCGCGGCAGCCTCTGAGTCTACCAGTGAGTGTGTGTGTGTAAATATTTTGCCAGGACTTACCATGGGTGTGGGTTGCAGTCATTGGTATCTGAAAGAGAAAAAGCGAGAGGTTTATTTCACTTCACACCCTTGTGAGCATAAGAAAGAGCACAACACTGAACAAGTCAGAGCTTGATAGTGTTTGTGTATTGATGTTCGTGTGTCTGAGTTTGTACACTCGTGTGGGCGTCCAGCTTGGCAGAGCTGCTCATTGCTCGCTTATAACTGACTCAACGTCTCCAGGTTTCCTATACGTTCATTAGGCTTCAGGTTTGCTTGTTCACACAGATTGAGATGTTCAAAACAATACATGAGAAAATCACATCGAGAGGGAAGTGAGCTGGTGGGCCTGAGTAATGAGTGGGACATCTGTCTCCACTTTCCCTCGTTTACATTTTTTCCTTCATAGCTGGCAGCAGTTGATGGTGTCCAGTCAGAGTGAGGTGGGTGCAAGGGAAACAATAGAAAATGGCAAGCAAAACAATGAATTTTAGATTTGATTTAACTACGGTTTCTTTAAATATTTACACCGGGTTTTAAGGTGTGTTTTCAGTTAGTAGAGAATGTAAATGACACTCTTGTCCAAAAATGAATGTTCTGCTAGTACGCACACCTCCCTAATGTTTCAATCAGTGCTTTTTTTAGTCAAAGAGAATGCCAGAGAAGTCTGAACTAGTTGACCTGTTGGAAAATCCCCTTTTCATGAGGAGAGATCAGCCAATCATAAAAAAGCTTACATTGGCACATGTTCGATTTGAGAGTGTTCTCATCGGTCTCATCCAATTTGTGGCCACAAAAATGCCAAACCGTTCACATTTGGTGCTTAGAGTTAAAATATAAAGCTACATGTATGCTTTGGAAGTTGTGTTAATGGCCACTCAATTATTCCAAAGTCTAAACTTTGAAAACTGATTTCTAGTTGTTTTTTTCAGCTGGGTTTTTTTACATTTTGGTTTACTACTGGTCATATTTGTACTCTTTTGGTAATAATTTACCAAAAACCCTTTACTTTTTGAATTTATGATTCTGCAAATTAAACCAAATGTAAAGGCAAATTATGAGCTTGTAGTATGTATTTTTTCTACTTTGTAGTTCTCTCAGACACTGATTAATTAGACAAAATAAGAGTTGAAAATACATCATTAATATTTTACTGTACTAAAATAAAAATGAACTGTAGGCTATAGCCATATAATGTTCAAATTAAACATGCACAGAACATTATTTGTTAGCTAGAAAAATAACTTGGTAAAGAGTTTTCTGTGCCAGAATTGGGTGCAAACCGCAGACAGTATCTCACAACTACACACATTTATCTCTTTGTTTATGAGGATCTTCTAAAATTTTGATCAGTGTTTGTGATACCTAACGTGAATGTGCATTTGTTTGTCCTTGGCTAATAAACAGTGCGTTTTTAGCATGTTGTAGCATGGTTTTTTTTTGTTCTTTTTGAAGAGAACTGTACTTTTTTTCTGCAGTGTTGTTACAAGTAAGCTAAAAATGGAGTTTAAATATTCCAGAGCATAGGTATATCTACCTCAGAGAATCTGTGAACCATGAGATTTGCCTCCCACAAATCTTTGGATGATATACATTTATGCATTTGGCAGACACTTTTGTCCAAATCGACTTACATTAGGGGAGAGACAATATGCAATCTGTTACACCGTCAAAGTCTATCTCAGCTTCTCATAATAGAAATTGTTTATTTGTATATATGCAAAGGCACTTATGTATTTATATTTTCTCTGAAGTTTGTCTGGCTTGCTCAATGAAGCACAAGACCATTATTTCAGTTTAAATGTGGTTTACTTACACATATTAAACCATGGAGGATTACTTGTTTTACTGCACTAATTAGTTCCCCACAAAATAATTTTTATGATTTCGGATCATATGTTTAAGCCCTCTTTGGTGAAATCTTCTTCTCCAAATGTGTATCTCATAGCTACCAAGCAGCTGGATTGCTATTGACTCGAGACATTTAAACACTAACACCCTGCATTCTGCCCTTATTGGTTAGCCCTCACAGAAAGTGGTACTTACTCTCAGTGCAGGTGGTGCCTTCCCAGCCTTCCTTGCAGACACAACTGAAGGAGTCTCCGTTGACCACACAGGTGCCTCCATTCTGGCAGGGGTTGGGCAGACAGCTGCTGTTCTTGGCTGCAGAAGAGCCACACAAGAGTTCAGAACACTCTCAACTGAACAGATCAACAGGCCTGAAACCACTACAAGACTGCCACACTTCAAACCTCTGGAAGTTTTTCCAAGAATAATAATTCATATGGGGTGTTCCAACTTAATTTCCCTTTTAAAGATCTGGAGCTGAGATAATATAGAGAAATATAGGATATATTTTCTTCATGACAGGAAATTGTGAAAAAATGGTAATTTGGTTAGTTGAAAGATTGTGTTTTTACGCCATTCATTTTAAATTAGTGCTTTTGACAGGCCTATTAAAAAAATCCAGTAAAGTGATGAAAATCTATTTACATTTTTTTTAATGGTCATAAATTTGTAATGAATGATTTTGAAAATGACATCCACAATATATTATTTTTTTTGCTTTTAATCAAGATTTTTACAGCAGTTTTGAATGCTGTATTTAGTAAAATCTATAAAACAAAGTAGCATAATCATCACCAAAACAGACCTATGTTACATGTGGCTCCCTCCCAGCCAGGTAAACATCTGCATTTGAAGGTGTCTCCTTCATCATGGCATGTTCCTCCATTGTTACATGTAGCTTCATCACATTGGCTATCACCTGAAAGTACAGTCCATTCCATTGCAATTTAACTCTGCACAAAAAACAACTACTGGGTGGGTCAGAAAAGTTGTCTTTCTTACGGGAGTGGCAGGTTTTTCCCTTCCAGCCATTTCTACATTCGCAATAGAAATCGTTCACCAGGTCCTGACATGCTCCCTTGTTCAGGCACGGGTTCAACCTGCAGTCATTTATGTCTAAAAGGTTCAAGAGAAAAAAGAATTTGAGTTTGACAGTGTAATAACACGTGGTCAAGCAAGCAAAATTGGATTGAAGTTAACTTACTGATTTCACAGTGAGCTCCTTCCCAGCCGTCAGCACAAATACATTGATAAGTATTCACCTTATCGATGCAGGTTCCGCCGTTGCGACAAGGGTTGCTCTCACAGTCATTAATGTCTGAAAAATTTTTCAGCTTATTAAAATCATACTACAGGGCTACATTTTTCCTGTCTATTGAAAATAATGTGTAAATGTTAGTATACTCCTTAAATAAAACATCTGAAGAACCACAAATCTAACTTGAAAAAATTGGTTAATGTAGAGAAAAATAATTTTAAATAAAAAATACATTTAATCACAGCTACACCTTAAGCGTAGCTCAGGTTTTCTAACAAATTCGAACAGATATGTAACTGAACAATTTTTAATTGATGGCCAAACGAGTTATTTATGTAGTTCTGTACCTCTTAAATGTTCTCTTTAAATATAATCTTTAAAACTCTAAAACTTGAGTCAATCTAAGAGTTAAACAAATTATTATTTTTTAATTTGCAAAATAATTAGCTTAAGATGGTAAAAAGTTGACTGTATTTTTCTATTAAAAATAATGAAAGATGTTTTCTTGAATATTAATTTGAACAAATCACTTTAATGTTGCTGTCAAACATTTGTTTAACTAGTAATATCTGTAAGTTTCATAAGTAATTATTTAAGTTTACCAAATAATAATGCATAAATGACTGTTGTGATGAAGTCCTGGTGTAAAAACAACTATTATGCTTATTCTCTTTTCAAGTTAAACCAAATAGTACAGTACCCGAAAAAGGTGCCTGAACACGTTAAGCATTAAAACATCCCAGCAATGATATAAATGGTGTTTCATAATGATTCATTTTACATTTGTCAATCAGGAATGTTGCCCACCCCAATCCCTTTCTGATCAAAACTATAATGCTATGATCTAAACTATATGTTTTTTTAACAATATAAGTTCATCTAGCAAAGTGTCTTGTTGCTTACTCTCATGGCAGTAGGTTCCTCTGAAACCTTCTTGACATTCGCATGTAAACTGGCCTCCTGCTTGGCTCCTGCAGCGTCCGTGAGGCCCACAAACGTTTGAAGAGATGTAGCGCACCCCATCCGGCGTGCTGTTGGACGCCACAGCAACAGTGCAGCTGTCGATCACTGAATAACAAAGTACAGCTATTAAAACTCTACTCTCAGCAAGTGTAACTTCTTAGTGAAATTGCTCTCTTGTTGGAAATGTCTATGCTGCATTCTACAGCACAAGTCCTATTTTGTTTACATCAGTTTTTTGTACGGAACGCTTGTCTAAGGAGGCAACTTAATGCACATAAGCCCTGATCCTACTCAAAAGGAAACTTGATGGGCTTATCTAGCTGTGGGGTTTGGCCCTCGACATAACATACACACACACGCACACTCGCATACATTTTAAAACAGCCAAGGCAGAGAATCCCACCAAGTCATTACCACAAAGAACACACACAGAGAGTTGTTAAGAAACTGGCAAACGTTCAGGAAGATTTGGCAACGGAGAAAGTGCTTAAGAAAATGTGTGTGTGTGTGTGTGTGTGTATGTATGTGAGCTGTGTGTCCATAGAGGTTACTGTCAAATAGCTTGCTATGGGCAAAAAACCTTGTGTAACAAAATATGCATTCTTTTTTCTTTCTCCCTGAAGGTGGTGGGAGAGTCCATGGGTCTGTAGTCTAGTTTTACTCAGCAGCTGAACAAAGGCATGCAGCAAGCGGATCCACTTTCTTAGGGCCCGTTTAAAGAGAGATAGATGACTGGGAGATGGAGAAGGAGATGTCTCACCTTGGCATGATGTGGTTCGACAATGGTCTTTCAAGTGCGAGCAGTTTTTCCCTTCATAATCATCAGGACATTTGCAGACATAGTCAGAGGCCAAGTTGAAACATTGTGCGCCGTTCTGACATGGGTTGGGTAGACAGTAATCGATATCCAGCTACACAGGAGAAAGATTTATAAGAGGAGAAAAGAGCTCAATGACGAGGGGAAAAAGATATACAGGCTTTTTTATATACATAGAAAACAGAGCAACCCTCAACACAGCGTCTGCCAGGAAATAGCACACCAAAAGCTCAGGAGAATAAAAACAAGCAGAAGAATATTTTAAAGCACCTGCCAAAACCCTGCCCATTTCAACCCTAGTCTGAGCCTCTTATTAATGCTTTTAAACTGCTGTTTAAAAGTGTCCATCAGATTACAATAAGGATGTTTAGGCTACGTTCAGATTGCAGGACTTAAACCCCAATTCAGATTTTTGAAAAATTTCTTTCTTTTTTTGTGCAGTCGTTCATATTACAATTAACATGCACTTGTTCGTCTTCTGTGAGAACAAAATGCAGCTCCAATGTGACACGCATGAGCAAAAGAGGCAACTACATTCCACAGAATGCCTGCATTAAGCTTCAAATCCATCTTTAGGCTCTTCCTGAAACTTTTTCAGTAACGTCTTCTTCAACGAAACTTATCTTTTTGATAACAGATTTGATAACACAAAACCCAGATAGATGTGACCTCGCTCTTCAGACTGAAGCCGCATGGCAACAAATCGGATTGGTATCAGAATCAGGACCACATATGAAAGTTACCTGGATCGGATTTGAATAAAAATCTTACTGAGCTGTTCAGACTGTCCTGAAAATATTTGATACAAGACGTATATAGGCATTTTTGACAGAGAGACAGAATCTCTTAGTTTTACATATGGAACTGGGGGGACACACTGTTAATTTTTCCAATACAGTTAAAAATCTTGGCGTTATTAAAGATAGTGAACTGACGTTTAACAACCATATCTCTTATGTTACTAAGACTGCCTTCTTTCACCTCAGGAATATTGCTAAAGTGCGTAACATGCTGTCTATCATAGATGCAGAAAAATTAGTGCATGCTTTCATGACCTCCAGAATGGATTATTGTGACGCTCTGTTAGCCGGCTGTTCAGCCGCCAAGCTACAAAAAATACAGTTAGTTCAGAACGCAGCAGCTAGAGTTCTCACAAGAACAAAGAAATATGGTTATGTGCTCTCTTCATTGGCTTCCTGTACAATATCGCATTGACTACAAGATACTGCTCCTTGCCTTTAAGGCGCTGAATGGCTTGACGCCGGCCTACCTGAGCAGTCTCCTATCACGATATATTGCAGCTCGCTCTCTCCGATCACAAGAAGCAGGACTATTGATTATACCGAAGGTTAGTAAATCCACAAGAGGTGGAAGAGCGTTCTCATATAGAGCACCGAAGCTCTGGAATAAACTCCTGGATGTTGTCCGCAGCTCAGCTACGCTCGCAGATTTCAAAACTAAAATAAAAACATATCTGTTTAATCTAGCATTCGAATAATTATCTCTTGTTATTTGTCTAAACAGATCTGGTGTCTAAGCACTATATACATACAAACTGTTTAAAAAAAAAAACAATGTGGTTCAATGTTCCTCTGTAACCTATTCTCATCATTTATCACTCATCCTGCAGCTGATGCTGATCACTTGTTTGTTGCCTGTGTTACAGTTTTCTAACCGTTGTTTCTCCATTTGTTAGTTTCTGTTTTGTCTTTGTTTGTTTTGTTTTCTCAGGTCCTGTCCGGCGAATTGTTCGTCGATGAATATTAAGTTTGTATATTCTTTATGCTGGGGAGGTGATTAGTGCCTGCCTCAGTCAGCGAGAGTCCCCTCACAGAGGGAACTCCTATTTAATATACCTGATCGTCATGAGGACTTTGTGAAGCAGCTTTGAAAGAAATTACTAAAGAAGCGCTATATAAAAACTGAATTATTGATTGGGCTGCAGTGTAAACGTAGCCTTAGTCTTCCCTGTTCTGGGGGTTAGCATTCATCATATCCATGAAACGGATATAAATATAAATATATATATGTATATAGATAAAAAACAAACAAAAAAAAATATTTGTATATATATATAATGTTTGTGTGTGTATTGCTGATGTAAACAACTGCCAAGTATACTTGGATTTATTAATAATGCCCTGTTTAAATGGATTGTTAGGTCAAATAAGGCAACAAAGATGCTTAGTTTTCAGTAATGTGGTAAAAAAAAAAAAAGTTAAACACTTCCACACACATGCAGAGAAAATATTTGAAGAAAAAGTGAAGAAAAAAAGAATACATGTGAACAAAGGCTAAACCAAAAACGTTTACTCACCTGGCACAGCTGACCTGAGAAACCAACAGGACACAAGCAGTGAAATCCGTTTGGCTCATCCTGGCAACGTCCTCCATTCAAACAGGGGCTGCTGGCACACTCATCAACATCTTTCTCACAGTGTTCACCCGAGTATCCAGGAGGACAAAAACAGTGATAACCATTCACCAAATCCTGTGAAAGAAGAGGCTAAAACTGAACTAAAACGTGATGGTCACAATGCCAAATAATCTCTGTCCGACTTTCCTGATAGTAACCAAAAAAACTACATTTAGTTTATGGAGCTTTTTTTTTATTATTATTCATTAAGGTGTCAAAGCTAGTACTATTTATTTATTATTTGTTTTACATTTTTAAAGCTTGTTTAACATAATTTAAGTGAAATATCATTGAGCACACCTGTTTGCTTTTATTTGTAAAAAATATTTTAGTTAAAAGCATTTTTAACAATCACTTTCAAAATGAATCAGCTGTATATATGTATTTTCTTGCATCAGTTTAGTCACACCCAGTACTATTGTTAAAGGGAAATAAAAGAATTACATCTTTAATTTGTAGCACATTACTATTGACCAAGTAATAGGATGTAATCCCTGTCATTCAGTTCAATGAAATAATTTATTGAACTCATGAAGGTTCGTGGTAAGGCGTCAAACAATTACAAAAAATACAAAGTAAAGGATGCCAAACATGATTTCCAATAGACAGTACAGTTATCACCACTAGCACTTGAACAGGGTACATGAACAGTTTATGAGTACACCAAAAGATGATTCATGAAAGTCAAATCAGGACATGCCCTACCTTGCAGGTTCCTCCATTCAAACACTGGCCAAGACAGTCATTTATATCTGAAAATAAAAGAAGAGTCTTTAACCTGTACAGACTCGGTGTGCTAATAAAATATGTAATAGCTGAATGTACTCACTCGAATCACAATTCTGACCCGTCCAGCCAAGGAGACACTCGCAGAAATACCCGCCAATCAGATTGTGGCATGACTTGGCATTCACACATGGCTTGTCCTCACACTCGTTGGCATCTTTGAAAAATATTCTTGTGAATGATTAATACTCAACACAAGTCATTTTTTTTAGGTAAATTGGAGTTGATGAGGTAGTAACTAACCAATTAGACACATTTTGCCAGTCCAATGAGGTGGGCATGTACATTTAAAGCCATTAACCAAATCCTGGCAGGTCCCTCCATGTTTGCATGGATTGGGTGTACAGTCGTCTACATCTATCAAAACAGACGGTATTAGAAACTTCAAGTGTTGGTGTGTTTTTCAGGCAAATTTACAGCAAGAAGAGTTTAGCTTACTGGTTTCACAGGATGAGCCACTCCAGCCGACTGCACAGTGACACTCGAACCCCAGACTGGTCTCCTTGCATGTCCCTCCATTTGCACATGGGTTGGAGAGACAAGCATGTTCAGCTGTAAATGGAAGCAAATGAATGTATATTTTTCAAAACGTCAAAGGTTTTTTGAAATACCATGCTCATTTTGTTCAAACTCAAACTTTTGGATACATATTTGATACTACTTGAAGAGATGGGAGGCCAGTGTGTGCTTTTGTGACCTTTGCACTGTAGTTGCATGACTGACCCTGTGAACTTACGAGTAGTTCAGTTTTTATCTTCAAGTTCTTCAAAACATTGATCGTCCTGTTTTGTTAGATGTTTCCTTAAAGATAACATGATTTTTTTTGTCTTTAATTTCAAATCAAACACACAAATACAAATTTTCTTAATCTATTGCTTTCTACAAATGATTATTAATCCTGATTATGGTCATCTGTGGCTGTCTGTTTCAGACATTGGAATAAATGCAGACGGCCACAAAAGTCAGACCCCCAGTCGATGGCAACAATCACTCTCAGTTCACACGCGATTCAATCCTATGGATTGTTTACTCTGCAGTTCACCTGACATGATTATTTTTGGACTTTGGAAAATAAATGGCGATGAACATGCAAACCCTACTCAAAAATGCTCTAGGGAAGACATGGACCCAAAACCCCCCTGCTTGGAAACCAGAATGAATTTGTTACTTGACAATACTAAATTAGCTTTTTGGATAAAGATTTTCTAGCACAAATGTATTCTTAAACAAATGTTAATTTGTTCTATTCTTTGCATAATTGACCTGATAAACAAGATGAAAATGACAAAAAAGTCTGCCATATGCTGAAGTATATTTTCAGCACCCTGTATTATAGGGATCTAAAGAGAAGGAAAAAGCCATAGTGGTCCATCTGGCAGATTTCATCACTATACCCATTCAACCCCTGACTGTCAAAACAGACGAGATCCACTAGCAGAACGTAACATAACAGAGGATTAGTAGACCTGGGCGCCCTTCCTGACACTGTAGACAGGCCTGAGGTTTGACATCATATGAATCCCATTGGCCCTCTACAGTTTGTTTTACATTTATACTCTAACCTAAAGATCAATGACATTGCTGAAATTATTTTACTTGGTGTCACTAACTAAATGAGATGTGAATGAATGGAACATGCACCAGAAACGGAAAGTTGTTATTTCAGTTTGACATAGGGATGTTTAAAATTTAAGTAATTTAACTCTCTAAGACTTTCTTTACATAATTATCATTCTGTAATAAAAGGAACATTTTCTGGTCCTGAAGCTTCAAGAGAAACTTTTTGTGATTTCTATTCTGGTCAAAACTTTCGGGTAAAATGGTGTTCAGGGGCTTAAAGTCTCTTGGATTTAAGGTTAAAAAAATAGGGCATTAAAAGGGCAAAATCGTTAGTCTTCAAACATGGTGAAATTGCTTCAGTTAATTATGAAAATGTAGAGCATTTTAAAAATATCTCTCTAATTATTTATTTGTTTACTTTTATATTACAAAATAAACTAATTACTTATCAACTATTGTGGTTGCTTCGACAAAATAAAATATATACGAATCAAGCAACTATGATGTGTGCTTTTTCTTAATCAACGATCTACTCTGCACTTTAATTCTTAGACTCATGTCCTATAAAATCTGGTTTTCAATTTGTCATCTCGACTTAAAGTGAGAAAAGCACGTGTTCAGAGATAATTGTGGCAAAAAAGTAATATATAATAAAACGCCTTTTGTGCAAAAAAAGATGGAAACACAGCACTAACTGAGAATACATCAGAAACAAAAGCTTTATTGTTTGGCTATAGAAAAAGTACAGTTTGATAATATTACAGATTATAATAGTAATAGTAATAATATTAATAATGCTGTACATGTTATGTAGTGTTGTACACATGCACAGCATTTAAACACTTTAAAACACAGTGAACATTTTGAGCTATCTTTGCAAAAAATTCAACAATGAACTAAACCAACACTTCTCTAAAGACAAGTCATTTTATGTTCGACAATATTAACTCATTCAGACCTGAATTGTTTCATGCGTCTCAAAAAACACAAAACATGTTTTTGGTGTTCTTACTGCAAGACTTATCATTAATTACATTGTCAAATTGTTTAGTTGTTGTATTTGATATAAATGAATTATCAGAAAATAACAAAGGTGTTGTAAAATAAACTAATAAAACCTAAAAGAGTGTATAACTTTATGTTTAATCTATGTGTGAAATATTTATACATGAAAAACTAGTGAATTATGTTTCAGTTTATGTTTGGAAAATAAATTGCAGCCATTGGTTGAATTTTCTTTTCTGCTCCTGACATTTTACTGCATTTTACTTAGTTTTACTGTGTCCAGTGTGAGGAATTTGTTTAATTTGAGAGAAATCTTCCAAATTCAATAAGCTGTTGAAATGTTGTGTCCACTGGAATGGAAAAGTCTGAGTTAAGATAAATTTCAGTCAAGACAAACTCTGAAGACCTCATATAAGTCAAACAATGGTCCCTTTGCATGTAATTTCATCGCTAATTAGATGCTCTTAAGTAGAATCTGTAAAATGAAGCAGACTTCAAAGAGATATCTGAGAGTGTGACTCGCAAGACAAGAGCGCCAGACTGACCTCGCTCACAGTTGACCCCAGAATAGCCTTCTTCACAAGAGCACTGGTACTTGTCGGGGCCAGTGTTGCTACATGTTCCTCCGTTTAGGCATGGCTGGTGAGTCCCACAGTAATTTAAATCTGTAATGTCAGAGCATTGGCACTATTAATGAGCATTAGAAAGCTAAAAAACGAGAATCAATAATGAACTGAATTTACCTTTGTCACAGAGTTGACCTCCCCAGTTGGTATCACAGAGGCACTTCCATGGTTCGTCGCAGGTTCCATGAACACAGCCAGGATGAGGGATGCATTCATCACAGTACAGACCTTGCCAGCCATACAAACATCTAAAAGAAGCACACCGTGGTAAGCTCACTTAAACAACGTGTGTGCTATCCTATCTACCACATAAGGAAAGTGTATGAATTTAAAAAATAAAAAAAAAAAAAAAAAAAATCTGCTCTGTCTTTTGAGCTTCTCTTTCTTCTCAATTACACAATATACTTTGGTTCTAGAATGATAACAACAATAATAATTCATTAAGAACTCTTATACCGGCTCATCTTCTGAAGAGGTAACAATGATGTTTATTATAATGACAACTCTCAGCACAGTGTGCATCATTTTTAAAAGCAATTATGTAGACTTTGAAAAAAAAAGTAGTTTTTCTGGGTTTTCAAGATGCAGAGGCTACACTTTAGTGAACAGTGGTTTAACAGTTCACTCCAGTCCACTGGGGAATAAGGAACCACAGACAACTTCTCTCATTATTTAATGGCAAGCCGTTTAAGCAACAAAAAAACCGCTTAAGAACACCACTCAGCCTTCCCACGAAAATGAACATTAGCTTGTGGCCCAGCACTCTGAGCTTCTTGGCTAAAAACTGTAGATATTGTCTTTGTGAGAATAGTGATTGTGACTGCAAATTAGACTAATTTACATTTTCACTCCTTAGCCTAGTCATTACACGTTGTGTTGACAGCAGAGGCGATGAAAATTATTATCGCACAAGCTAGGAGCAGATTTTTAAAAACCTGTTTAGTTATTTTTTTGGGGAGCCATTTTAAAATGCTAAAAGTTCAGTTTTTAAGATTTATAAAAAAAAATTTATAGCTTTTTTATTTTTTCCTTTCGAATAATCTTATAGCTCAGAGGGTTCAAAGGCAACTCAAATTCAGTGCAAAAGCAGTTATATCCCTAAAATTTAAAAATGATTGTTAATATTTATTTTGTTTGATCATTTCACGCTTTGACATTGTTATGCTTTTCTAATGGGTTTCTAAAATGTATTTATCGTCATGTTTTCATTTGGGACTTGGTCTTCTGTTTTATTCAAATGCAAGTAAACTGTATATTCTATATTATTCCGTGTTCACAATGGTCTATAAAGCTTGTTTGGCAATATTACAAAAAATATATGGATAAAAGTAGACAATAAATCAGAGCATTCATTTATCAAGATATTTTGGAGTGATCAAATCCAAAATTTGAGTGATAAAATCTGTGAAAACTAACTTGAGCTAGGAGAAACTCAACATTGCTCACAGTCTGGTTTGACAAAGGGGTATCCCAATGCTTTGTTAAAGGAAGGGGATGGGATGAAGTGATATGCTGAACACCCCTTAAGACAAGGTATGGGTCTCCCTACAAATGAAGGGGTATGAAGGATTTCCCAACATTTAAAGTTTACAAGATATCCTCGAATGAAAAAACTATTTTATATATTACACTTTCACGTTTGTTTAGGTTACGTCAAAGATTTTGACCACATTTATTTGGCCACAATCATCATCATTTATAATATATATCTTTGATTCATGCTAAATTAGAAGTTATCAAATTATCAAAACTTGAGACATTGTATCCAAGTGTTTTAGGGGTTTCCCATTATCCTATGTTTAAGGATACCTTTTCATGTGGGAAGGTGAATATTTTTTGAATAAGTGAGAAAAATGGAATTGGATCTTGCTCTCTCTCTCATCCAAATGAGCTCAGTGATGACTTGCCCCAAACTTCAGGCAGTAATTAAACAGCCAAAGTGATAAGCTGGTTCTAAAAGTAAAACTCTGATTGTAAGTCACTTGAGTTTTTAGCCATGGCAAAAAGAGAGTGGCCTCTTGAGAAAGAAAACAATTAGCCTTAGGCGGCAGTTCAGCTGTAAAAATAAACATGGTGCATGAGGAACCTCTCTCTGTGATTAAAGCCAACTATTCTTAAACGCGCCAGAAGATTTCACGATGAGAATCCTTCACAAAACACTCAATTCCAGGCTTTAGAAGCCTCTTTAAAATTATATTACAGTAAAAATGTGACACTAAACTTGTAGGACTGAGAAACAATTTCACCATGTAGACCTCAGCAGTTCCAATTTAGCACAGTAAGAGCTCTTGTTACAACAGTTGCACAATTGCATGGTTGTGTGTTCTGGCAAGCTTTCATTGAGAGATGAATAGGTAATGGGATATAATCATGCCAAATGTAACAAAGAACTGAGGTTTTATTATATGCTGAATTCTAGTCTTGATACCCATAGATTTCTGGTTGGCAAAATCAGGAGAATGAGACAAACAAACAATTGAGCAAGTTTGAGTTTAAATGTGAAAATATTTTCATTGAAGCAATGAAACCGTAGTTGAAACCTGTGAAGGTCTATTTGTAACAAATAGTACATTAGTTAGAAATGTAAACTCAATGCTTTTTAGTAACACATGAAAACTTCTTTTGTAACAAGCACAAATCTACAGACAATGTTTTTCCCCACACATCAAGACTTGCAAGAACAAAGCTGAACTTTGGGAATTAACAGCTATTAAATTATTAAAAACCACACAATTGCTTAACTTGCACTGGAGTTTAAACCCAATAGTTGTAGAATAAAACCAGAGCATTACTTTATTACAGTGCATGCTCCAAGGATCAATGCAAAAAGAAAACAAAAGAACTTGTGTTGAACTTGGGAGCCATAACAACACAGCAACACACATAATAACACCCATAACTTTTTCTTGTCATGTGGCCACAATCATACATCGTTAGTAAAACAAACCATGCGTTTTTAAACCCACGCAATTAAAGGTTTAGCATGGCAGATTCTAGTAAGCACTATAGATAAGGCCCCAACTTCTTGCTGGCCAAAAGCAAGCATTAAATGGCTATAAATAGCTTTGTGCTTAAGTTGTCTCCACAACATGGCTTTATTGACACTGTGCTAAATGGCCATGTTGACATGCTTTTAGGTGGTAGCCAGTGATCTGTGCTGCTGTTGTTTGTGAACCTGAAACAGAGCTTGCGCTTTCAGACTCTGACAGGTCAAAGAGGACACACGGATTCTAACTAGATTTAGCCATGAGCCTCCAGTTGCATTCAAAGCATGTTCTGTTGTCTCTTTAACAAGGCTTGACTTGTTGCTTTCAAATGTTAAGGAGCAAATATGAGGACAAACCCTGTGATACTGTTTTTTTTCCTGAAAAGTATACCGTTCAAGAAGTATGTTGATAATAACTTACTTGCAGCCGCCTGGTTGCTTACAGGACCCATGTTCAGTGCTGCAACCTTGTCTACAGATGGCTGAAAAAAGTGAAAGGGGAAATATTGAGTTCTGGTTCCAGGCAAATGGACATATTGACCCATGAAGGACACATTCTGTAATACAATCCAATGGTGTTCCATTATTTCCATAGCTTAAAAATTAAAATGAATAGTTGTGACTACTATATGGAACATTGAAAATATAATTTATCCTAACAGATGATGTATGAGAATTCATACACATTATTTTTATGCACATGCACATTTTTATTATTAAATACCACAGGTGCTACTACTTTTAATACTACTAATAAGAAGAGCGTCCTATGACCTAACATATTTTTAATGCTGAATCTTTTTAAACACATTAAAATCTAGTTTATATGTCAGGATTATAAAAAATAACTGTTCTCACCTGTATTGCATTCGGGACCAGTCCAGCCTTCCAGACAGGTTTTATTTCCGTTCTGGTCACAATTGTAATGTCCAAAGAACTCGTCTCTTGGCCGGCAAAATTTATTGCACCCAAAGCCATAGTAGTGTTCATCACAGGTCACCCGAATTTGGTAGTCAAACTGGCCGATGGCACCATTATGAGTAAGCCTCTGCCATTGTCGATTTGGGTTAATCATGCCAGAGTGGTAGGCTTTCTCAATGAGTTTTCCACCTGCACAACATTGAGGAATAGTCAGAAAGTGGATGAAGCACTATTCAATGAGCTAAAGGCTAATGTATCAGTGTCTGTCATCTCTAGAACCTAGGATATTGCCAGACTTGTATAACCCCTCACATCTATTGCTGAAGGAGAAACCAGATTCATTATTAAATACAGAATGCAAACAATAAGTAAGCCCAGTGGCAGATAGTACTTATGACATCAGTGAATAAACATTGTCCTGTGCTCTCAGTCTCTCATTACATCATTCACCCCCAGTGCAATGAAACAGTTTGGTGAAGAAACACTTAGCAATTGCTTGTAAAACTCTCAAACAGTTATGAACAAAAAGATCAGGTAACATGATATTAAACGTGCAGTTTTGAAGATATATGATTAAATGATTAACTCATTTTCTACATTTCTTAGGCAGAAAAATTTCTTAGGCAGTTTGTATCACCCTAACAACAATCCTGAAGCAATGGGTTGTGATGACACAGAAACTGCAGCCAACACACATTTGATTTGGTCAGCACACGTTTTACTGAAATCTTTTTTTTTTTTATTAAATTATATTTATTTTAAACTGTGCATTGTTGTAATGTGCTAGATAAATTATTTAATAATTAATTGGTTCTTTGATACTTTAATATTACCTAATATAACTTTATTATTACGTAATACCTTGATTTGCATATGGTTATTGCAGTCATAGGTGTAAATGTAATGGTACTTACAAATCAGTTTTCTCCTTTAGGCTCCTCTTTTTCATTTTTGCTCAAGAATTGATTTTCAGTGCTCATTTATTTAAAATGTATTGCTTCCGAAACAAAGACTCGTTTATGATGATTGAGACAAGGCCTCCATGAGCACCACTAATCCAACTACAGATGCTTTTCATTTACATAGATAGACTGTGATGACAACAAGCTGGATTTAATTCATAAAGAAAAATTGCACCTTCTCATGATTTAAGTACATATTTGCTTGAGATGTATTATACAAATCAAGTTAATTTCAGATATATGATCATAAAAATTATACATACCATACTTTACTTTTGAACTGACAAGAAGCTCAAGAATTTTATATGAAGCTAGAAATATGCCAATACAATCTGAATTTTAATTGTGTTGAGATACTCAAAACTTAAAATAATTTAAAATAATATATTTTTTTGGACACGGGTACATATTTCAAAAAATTAAACCAGCTAACATGGACTTCTAGCAAGTAAAGTACAAACAACTATAAGTTATTGAAGTAAAATAAACATATTTCAAAACATACTTTAAACAAGCTACAATTGTTCAGCTATGATCAATAATGTTTTACTGTAGCAAAAGTGATTTTGCAAAACCCTTTATGGTCTACCTTCATAACCAGAAATAAACTCCTAATTCCTATCTTCACATTCTCCACTGTTTCAGGGGGTTCGATTTTTAAATACTTGTATTAACCCCACATCTTTGAGACATTATGACTGTTATTATGTACAGAAGCAACAGAATGGTTAGAATTATAAAATGGGGGCCAGGTGGGTTGAGAGGATTCTGGAATGCATAGGGAGACTGTGACATTTTGCTTGCACTCTGAGTCCTAGGCCCTGTAGTCAGAGCCAAGTGTCACTTCTTTACTACATGCAGCCTGATTCACTTCACTGTGGGGTGAGGAAGTCACATTAAACTGAGAGAAAAACCCTCTGCGTACTCTGGGTAAAGCCAAAGAGGATCTGCTGGCAGTATTCGCATACAGTATGAGCCAAACTAATTTTCCACTGTGTCTTTGTTAAACACTGAACGCTGTTGTTTGTAAACAAATCCTGTTTTTTAAACCACAGACAAATTAAAAAATTCAAAAGGTCTATGTAAAAAACTAAGTAATTTTTGAGTTTTACAAAAATATTTCAACCATGCAACTGTTGAAAATGTAGACATTTCAGCCAATCGATAAAAAGTGTATCCACACTAAATAACAAGACAATAGTTTTTCACCCTTCAAGACATCTGAACCTCTGAAAATCCCTGTATCAAAGCTAACGGTAACACAACCTAGCAGAACTATTCAAATGATGTCCACAAGACTCAAATTAGTGTCATAATGGGATAGTTTCTGAAGTGCTAAGCCGTGTTGAGATGTAAGGAGAGAGAGGTTATAGCAAACATAACCTTGCTCTTAAGCTATGTGCCGTAACTGAGAGGTCGAGAGACCTTGACTGCCAACACCTGCCATTAGTCATCAGGTATTCGGAAACATTTTCATAAGCACAAGTTCCCCTCACAGCCATTCTCAGAGACACATACACACAGTCATCTGCCTCTTGTGTTCCCTGTTGTAACCCACACACCTGTCTGCACACTTACTTTAAAGCTCTGAAAGCTATGATCCCAAATGATCTAAAAAAAAACCTTCAGATCTAAAAGAAATATTATGTTGAAAAAAAATCTGAACACATGAAACGAAGCTAATTTGCAGAGATTAAAATCTAAAAAAAAAAAAAAAGCAAACTGCACCCCAACAGATAGCGAGTAAAAAATGAATGCAACTCACTTTCACTGGCGGTCTCGTTATTGAAGTCCAAGGCCTCCACTATCAACGTGTAGGACCTCTGAAAGAGAAAAACACACATGAGGTCAGCACCCAAACCAAAACACTGAAACATCAAAGATCATTTTACATCAACAGAGCTTTAGTCAGGGACATCAACGCATAGCCAATAAACCCCAATGACAAAATTTGACCATGGGGATGAGCTGAGAAAAGAAAGAACCCAATGATGGCACAACCTTAGTCTATCAGTGACCCCCTGAAGCTTTAGACAGATACAGTCACATGCACACATTCATGATATTTTATTCAATGTATAACAAGACATTACAGGTGTGTTTATCATCTTGGTATAGATCTGTTGTTTCACTGCCTAACTACTCTTAATCATCATTTGAGAATTTTGTATTAAGCCATTAGGTTTACAGTTCTTTACCTTTATTGACAAATATAGGTATTTGTTACTTTTGTGTTGTACCGATCAATATTTAATTTTCTCGATTTTTAATTTCTATTGCTGAGAATCATACGAAAGCCTTATTCTTGAGATGACTGTCTAAGGGACCTCCAGTAGTTTATTAATTGTCCTTGGTTTAAAAAAATGCATTCACGTAAAAACAGCCTGATATGGCGTTACATATGATGTGTTATATATATTGTGTATAGTATTTTTGCCAAATCTCATTAATCACAACAATAGTCTGATACTTTGTACTTATATGGATAAACATTTATGTCATCATATGATATGTAATGCTTTTTTTTAATTGAGCCAGATTGCTAAAGAGAAACAATTAAAAAAACGTACATGTAGATGCACACAGCATTTCAATGATTTCAGGACTGTAAAGTTTTTGCTACATAAGGTACATTACATGGAAATTTTTCATTACTGTTGATTCACATAGCGAGAACCACAAATCACCCAAAATATTGCAAATCACCTAAGACCCCAAGATAAAACGAATACTGTGCCAATAGAACTTGTGTATCTTACATGAACGTTATGGTTTACTCTAGAACTAGTGAATTAACATAGTTCAGTTGTAACATCACTTTGTAGCATTTAAAAATTTGCATTCAAATTTTGAAGTACTAGGATGGACACTCTATAGCACATAGTGGAAAAAGCAACAATCCCAAGATCCACTTCCACTCTTTCTACTGTCTTTCCATGTTTAAATGTTAAACTGTCAAGTACAATAAACAGAAACCATAAAACATACACATGATGCAATGTTTGGATCTTTCCATATAGTTATTGGTCAAAATACATAATTTACAGGTTATCTGCGAATGGAGATCTTAGAGACACTTTTAAATTCAAAACACAACTTTTGTGACACAAGTTATCTAATGGAAGGTAATAATTAAGAAGTAATTAATTATCGAAATGATTCGTGTTCAGAAAAAGTAATACAATTTGACTACCAATTTTCTGCCTAGTCTATTTGGCATAATCATTTCTGCCAGAGAAATCAACAGAAAAAAAATCAGCAGGTTGAAAGTTCTTTGAAAACCCCACAAAAATCCCCTTTCACTACTCGCTTTCAGGTCTTTTGTGTGCTGCGTTTTGTTCCTCTTTTTCTCCATGGAGAGGAATGTGGAGTGAGGATCTGAGGGAGTTGCAGGGGGTGGGCTGCTTTTAGCATGACTCCAGTGCAGGCCGAGATCTCTGGAGGGGTTGGCTACATTTCAGCACTTCTGAAACGCTTTGTCTGACTTAAGGTCATCATGGCTCTCACCGGTATCAGGTAACAAGAGTCAAGGCGAGAGGACGTAGAGAGATTGCTTTGCCTGAGAGAATAAAACGAGCATCCATATCTAGGCTTTGGTGTTAAAAGGTGAAATCAAGTGGCAGGAGTATATGAGCAAAAACAAGGGATTGTGTGAACACTTGTGTGCCAGAAATGAAGCTTCTTATTTTGGCACCTACTTGTCATATTCACACACTCGTAATTTTGACAAGGCACCATGGAATTTCAAACGTCTCCATAGTTCACAATCCATTTGCAAGAATGACTGAATGGTTTAGGATGAAGTCGTTTGTTCAAACAAAACAAACTTGCAGCATACATATAGTAGTACAAAAATTAGTCTGGTTTTCTATGACATGTCAAAGTTAGAAACTTTTTGGTACTAAAAATTTAATTGTAGTTGGTGTTTTGTTTGGTCATCTGAAATCTCACAAAACAACAAAGATTATAGCTAACAAATGGTTCAACTGAATGGCTATTGATTATGAAAGTTTCAGTGAAGCTGGACTTGAAATCATACAAAACATTACAACCTTAAATGTTGAACCAAATTATTTAAAGCAGATGAAGTAGGTACTATCATTTATTATAACTAAATGTAGGTCAATTTAGAATGATTATAAAAATAATGTAAAAACATGACCATTTCATGTATTTCTTCAATCTTTAATGTATAGGACAGTGCAGCCAGACAGAGACAGTCCAGAGTTGCCTGACAAGCAGCCGTGCCTTGTCCTGCTTGCTTTTACCACCCAATTTTTCTGATGTCATTTTTTTCCTATAATAAAGTTACAAATAAATCATGTTTTTTCAAGTGCATTTTGGTGAGACAAGTTGACATCTTTATAAATACAGATGGCATCCCTGCACAGAGGGTGATTGAGAGAGACTGCCACACAAACTAAGTTAAGAATTTCAATGGAGCTGTGTGCAGAAGCATTATACTAAGTTGATGTATTTTTTGAAAACCTACTGACAACCCAATATGAAAATAGATTGGTCAGGAACTGTTGTTATAACGAGCTGTATAGCTGATATGGTAGATGTTACAGTTAAATTTATTCATTTAATTAATGCTTTTAACCACAGCAAAACCACACCCTTAAGTGCTAGTCACACTATGAAAAAAGTATGTTTACTTGAATGGTATTGTATGTAGCTATTCGAAACCAGATATTCAAGATGGGAACATTGTTATTCTGAATTCCGATTAGCTGAAAAGTTGGGCTGGATTCAACTTTGACCTGCAAAAGTGCATCACTTGATTCACTTACTTCAGTGTTCATGTGAAATGAATCAGAATGAATCCTTTTGCCTTTAGGATGATTTATTATTCCAAGATTTGCATTTTTAAAACACACTGTCTGTTAGCTAGGGTCTTAACATCCACAAAGCCATGCAGAGGCTGTTGAATCTTTCAAAAACCAGTGTGATCTGTACTTTAGTGTCAATAGTGCCATGCTTTATTGACTGAGCGACATGAAATAATGTAAATAGGTTTTAACTTATTTTTTTAACAAGTCAAGTTTGACCTACTGACAAGAATATTTTCTTGTACATTGTACAGTTTAACATTTAAAAAAGAGGATATTTCCACTATTTTTACTATTTACAACATAAATCAGAGATCAAATATTTGTGCAATTCAACAACGCATACATCCTTCATGTCTTACTGTACAAATACCAGCTTATTTGATTCAGTTTGTGTATCGCCAAGATACACCTTTGTCCTTCCTCTTTTCATTCATGCTTGAATGCATTCTGGATACAAACATGGTGTTGAGTCACCGCCCTCATTGTAGTGGCAAATCTTGATAGTTTAAGTACAGTTCTGTGTATTAACCACACAGCTCATTGATTCCAACTGCCAAGCACTTCCAGAAATCACGTTTGAAAGTGCCCGCTGCTGTATATAACTGACATGTCCGGACATGAGCCAACACAATATCCCCTGACTCAAGACAAGAAGGTATGAGAAAGCAACAGCTCTGTAAGAAATGCTGGCAGCCCTAGTAACCCAAATGTTTGGTAAACCTGTAATTAATGATTTGATCCTTAGTTTTTGTTTTACAAAACCTTATATGCAAAACCTTCTAAAGTCAACCACAAAGGGCATTTTGCCTTCTCTCACTGATGTCCTCTCCTAAATATATTGGGCAATCGTGAGGCTTTGAAGGCTACCTGTTAAATCTGTGCGTGGTTCAAATTGTCTCTAGGTTTTTACTGTACTGCATTTTAGTCAGGCGTGTTGTAAAAATATCCTATAGCGCTAAATTTTCTGGTAAATATTCTTTACTGCATTCTTGGTTTTCATGCCGTAAAATCTGAAATAATAATACTGTATGATTCTGATTTGAATTATAAAATAGGTACAGAAATGATACCTGCAAACATTTGTCTCCACTGAAGAGAAAGGCTTTAGTGTATCTCATTCTATAACCCTCAATCCATTATAAGTTTCAAATGCCTTCTGCTCCCAGGCTCATTTTTTCCCATGCTTGTCTCTGACCTCAAAGCCAACATTGAACTTTCATTTGCACCAGCAACAGTCTCCCAAACTTTATACTGCATTTGTCTTATCTCTCTCAGCCTACAAAGACATCTGATAATGGCCTACGCTTCCACAGAGCTTTGATATATTATGGCTTCCTCAAACCACTGTGGTTCTTTGTGTCGTGCCTTTTATGCTTTTATCCAACCATCTTGCTGTGTAAACCTGTCGATTGTTGTCTCAGCTGGTAAAAGTGTGGTCACTAATAAAGAGATGCTGACATGGAAAATGAAATATGGCCTCAACAATGGTAACGGATGTACTTAGATAAATTCCAATCAATCAAAAACAACAAGGATTTTACAATAATTTGGCAGCTTGAAAGTCTCAGTTATGACCAAGAAGTTGGGCACCCTTTATTCTGCTATCATAGAAGGAAGGACTATTTTCCAGTAGATTCCCATCAGGAGTGGTGGATGTAGATAAGGGGGGCTCTTAGGGAATGTTTTCGAGAATCTTTCACTACTCTCTGTGGTGTGGAAAATGAGACAGTCTATACTGATAACTGATCTGTCAGTCAACTGAACACAAGCAAGCGCTCCTGCAAACCAACTTATCTTCTGTAACTCAAGTAATGGCAGGTATGGGTCATGTATAAAGAATCAGATCAAACAGCAGGTTAAGCACTCAAGATACAACAGTATGTTTCCTGGTAACATCATGGCGTGGGAGATGTGTGAAGTGGTTGATTGAAGTTTGCAAAACAGAACATTAGAAGCACCGTACTATACTATTTTGACAATGGTCTAACAATACATCATTCAATGCCTTAACAGGGGCGAGAAAGAGACAAACGTTGCTTTTCCCCGTACTGAGGCTTGGGTAATTTGCACCTAAGTGCCACATCAGAGAGGACCATATAAAGCAAACATGTCATTATCCCCTTAGCTGACCATAGGTTTTACCCTCAGGCTGTCTGTCAGTTCACCTGATTTTCTATTCCCATGAAAAGTCTACAAGTCATGGGTTTTCCCACACTCTAAAAATAATTAAGAAACTGGGAACAAATGCATTAAAATTTACCAATGGTACACATAATAATTAAATCAAGGTTTGGGCACAAGTATCATCTTCATCCTTCATCTTTGAAAACTTGAGAAAATGCATTAACAAAACCAAAAGGAAAGTTTGGGAAATCAATCTAGCTTACTTTGTTGTTAACGTTGTAAATACTTGCTCAGACTCTAGTTTGAATTAAGAGAGAGTAAAAATGGAATTGGAGAAAACTCCTTTTTGAGCAAGCTTTTCAGATCATACTGAGCAGATGGGCCCCAAGTGCATTCAGAGCCATGGGGGCAGAGAGTGTAATTTGCTGAAGCTGCCAATATGAGAAGTAAGGTCAGGGCTGGGGTTTGTCTAGGAGCCGATCTCATCGTTGCTGAGTCGAATGTTGCTTCCTGTTGCTTGCCCTAGGCCGGCATTATTCCTGGACGGGCTCCATTATGCACAATAATCCTCCCTGTAGCCAGTTTGGTCCTGCTATTGTCACCCCCTATTCCATGTTCGCTGAAGCTGGCTCTGTCTGGGTGCATCACCCCCTCCTCTCTCTCTCTCGCCCTCACTGACTAACTACTAAAGCTAAATATACAAAGCATGTAATGGCCAAATCATGCTTAAAAATGGTATACCTAGAAATTACACTTTAAAAGCATTTTGAAGAGTTGTAGCTGTTGTGTCTGGGAATTTGCTGGAAGTGCTTATTGAGGGTTGCAAAGTTAAAAGGTGCCATACCTAGTCTCCAGTCATCCATGACTGACACAAAGCATAAACTTCCACTCTCCACAGCTGCCAACTGAAAAATAATTAGCAACTCTTAGCAGCACAAGTGTCCTGTGTCTTAATCTGTCCTTATCTTAGTCCTTAATATCTTCTGGTTGTCAAAATGTTGATCATTGAAAGCAAGATAGTCAACATGGACTTTCCAACTGGCAGGTGGAAAAAGTTAATTCAGTTCAGGGGGGTGTTTCAATCCATTAGTAGAGCTTATCTTTTGATTTGTTTATTTTTATTCTTATCAGACCCTGCTGAAACTGACATTGATTGAGCAGATGCACAAGTACTCATGCCAAAAGACTTTATGAAAGAATTGTTTGATTTTTTCCCAAAAAAGTTAACACCAATACAAGGATTCTACAAAGTCAATTGCCAGTTTGCATCTCATTGGGATATAGCTTTTGCCAAAACCAGTGCATCAACAGCTCTAAAATATCTCTGACCAAGGTACTGCTTC
Organism: Danionella dracula; assembly: GCA_900490495.1. Classification (NCBI taxonomy): domain Eukaryota; kingdom Metazoa; phylum Chordata; class Actinopteri; order Cypriniformes; family Danionidae; genus Danionella; species Danionella dracula. The sequence continues at coordinate 2,089,755 of UELW01000778.1, forward strand.
AAAAATAAACAGTTTGTTGTTATTCTACACCATGGTTTTTAACCGTCCTGACCCTAGACCAGACTTCGCCAACCCTTTGACCCTCACTATATAACAAGCTAGCTTTTTTCAGTGATACATTCATTATGAAAAATGACATCTCTGCACAATGTAATGCTTACAGCATTAACCATCATCAAAAACTTTAAGTTTGTTGTTCATGTTTGTATGTTTTTATCCAAAGTGACTTACAATTGAAGGAAAAACAACAAGCAATTTCTCAACAAGGGACTTAATCCTAAATAGTCTCACAGAAGACGTTTCAGCTCATTGCAAGACAAACTGTAGATTTCTGGACACAGTCACGTGAAATACATTTGGCAAGGATTTTTTCAGAATATTTTTTCAGACCTAATACCCACTATCAGTAGAGTAACTCAATGGTTTATTTCACCAGGGGTGTAAAGGTGCTTGAAAAGAAGTCCCTCAAAACACTGGAGCACCATTTCAAGAGATCACGGTCAGCTCATAAATTCTTTGGAGCTGCAAGACAAACATTCCTCGATTGAGCTTCAGCTCACGGGCTTCACTCCAAACTTTAGGCAAACATTTATGTCAATGTTAATGCTCTGGCACAAATTATAAAATTATCTGAAAACGTTCGTTTAGCAGGTTGGACAACAGAAAAAAGAACTCTCAATAGCCTAGTCGTCAACAGGATTAATTGTAACGTTCGTCGGTTCACTAAAATATGCTAATTAAGACATTTACAAGTAATGCGCGCCAAAAGCCAACTTTCCTTTAGGGTAAACAGCATCAAAGTGCCTCACTATCTCTAGTGAACTTTGACACAACCTAGAAAAAGCCATTAATTTAAGACAGTAAACGCTAATGTTCACTGAGCACACGAGTAAACTAACGTTAGCATCTACAGCGCCACACGTGGATTGAAATATTGGCGATATATATATATATATATATATATATATATATATATATATATATATATATATATATATATATATATATATATATATATATATATATATATATATATATATATATATATCAAGCGTGACATCACTATTACCTCGTTAGAAATAAGCGATAATACTCACCGGCCAGGCAAAACTGAAGGGCAAAATAATCCTAGACTTTTCACTCCGTGTTCCCTTGGTCGAAAATTTATTCCCACCGAGAACGGGCGTAGATCCAGTTCCGAAGCTGCAAGCCCCGGCCGCGGAAACTCGCGATTGATATTCCTTTAAACAAACTTTAAAATAAGTATCACATTCGTCTCGTGTGCATTTTCGGTCCCCCGGGCTCCTCGCGCCGTCACAGCACGCGCCGTTCTGGAGCTCGCCGTTCGCGTTCTGCATCGATAAGACTTCCAGCTCGAAGTGACCCGATGTCTCAGACACCTGTTGAGCAGAGCAAACTTCAGAAACTCGTAGCAGAGCACCACAAGAGCATTACAGCCGCTGCTTATTGAAGGACACAATGAAGGAAACATTCATCTAAGCTGTCGGTGCCCAGAACTGAACCTCAGCGGAGCTTTTCGAGTAATCAATGCACATTTGAAAGTTCTAGGAATTTATGTAAATAACTCTAAATATCAAAACGAGACTCACCTTCGGGAAGCATAACAAAAAGGCATGAAGGCATAAAGCAGACAGTGCTGAACTCCGGCGCACAATCATGCCTTCTTGTTGGTGTTGCTTTAAGACACAGAAGTTGTAGCCGCCTCACGGCTCTAATATAGTCCTCGAATGAACATGCACGAGTGGACAACGACTTGATTTCTTTTTAGAAGACTGATTTCCAAATTTTAGGAAACTGCCTCCGTCTATCGCAGTGTGTCCGAAGTTCCTATCTTTCTTGCTCTGCGTCCCTCTATCTCTCACTCTTGTTCTAACATTACACTGAAGCCATGAGAGCGTTTGTCCGCAACTGACTGGCTGTCTGCGACTCTGCGCATTCAATACAGCGAGTTCTGGCGATGGGGGTGGTGAACGCGTGCGTAATTTTAATATTCAAAATTAAAGGTGTGGCTTGGAGCAAAGCACCGCCTGCATCCCCGGCCCCTCCAAGGGTTATCGATTGACCCAACTCTTGTTCTAGGCAGCAGAACACATTCGTTTTATAAAGGGGGATTACTCAGGAGAGTGTGGTGTTAACTTTACAAGGTGTTTAAAAACAACAGTTAATGAGATTTTATTTGTACTGTGATGTAAATATTTTGTAAAGCATGCAGAACATCGGAATCAGATTTTTATTAAATTGGCCTGTTTTGTAACTAACAATATGTTTATACTTTCACCAGCCAAACTTAATTTCACCAGTACTGCATGGGATTTAATTAGCTTTAATTTTTATTTCAATCACTTTAGAATTACTTGGTTTAACAGTCTTTAAAGAAACACGGCTTAAATTAGCCTGAATTGTTTTCACTCCAATGAAACAGGATTGTTAGTTAGGTTTGTGTTTAATGAACATTCTGCACATTTTTTTCAAACTTCAAATTGGCTCATTTTTTACTGCAGAGTCTGTCTGACCTTAGGTATTCCTCATCTGATTGGTTATCAAGTATTCCACACCAGGGATGTCAAAAGTTGAGTATCGCATTCAAAATTTCTATTTTAGGATAACAACTCAACAATAAAAAGTCAGAAAACTGATTGAGTGTAGAGCAGGGGTGTTTTGGAGAGTTACAGCTCTGCAGATTAACTTCAACCAACATATAATTGCACTAATTTAATAGAAAATTAAAGTTATAAAATTAATGCAAAGTAACATTGGTCACTCAGTTTATAAATTGTAGTTAAAGTCTTAATTTGAACCAATAAAAAACAATCAGAATATGTAAGTCTGATTAATTTCGAACAATCTTTGTGAGTTAAGTTGTGTAATAACAATATTTTTGGCATTACTAAAAGGTTTATAGTTACTACGTCACCTATTGCTATTATATCAATACAACTTTCGGTAACAATTTTCAATACTCCTTCTTAGTTACTGTATAACTAACAGGGGACTACCACAAAGCTAACAGATGGCTATTTTATTAACTATGTAGTAGCTACCGTTAATAACCAAGTAGTTACCCTGATCTAATTAGTGACTATTGCAATAGTAACTACTATTGCAATTAACTAATTGTAAGTAACTATGATAACTACTGAATTTACTCAAAGCGTCCCAAAACTATAAAAAAACATGAAATATATAACCTTATGCAAGAAGTATTCGTTTGAATATTTTTTTATTAAATAATTAAAAACTGCTAAGTGAATTAGAAGGATTTCCCCTTAAAAGTGGTGAATTGTTTGAATCAGAAGGTTTATCGTATTTTTTTTTCACATTGAATCTTCCAGATTCCTAGTAATTATGTGATAACTATGTGATAACTAAAGTGTGTCCATGAAAAGTATGTAGTATCTATTCAATAACTATTCAGGGTTTTTTATGTGTTTTCTTTTCACAAAACTCTTCCAGATTCTAAGTAATTACCCGATTTAGTAAATTCAAATGCCAATTGTAATTATCATGCTACTAGTAGTTATAATTACTAGTTTATTTAATTGAATAATAATTACCACAGTAGTTCTTATAGCAGTTGTTACTAATTAGTTAGGGGTAACTACTTAGTAACTAACAGTACTACATAATGAATTGTTATATGATAGTTATACATTAGTTTTCTGTTAGTTATACAGTAACTAAGGAAGAGTATTGTAGAGTGTTACCCAACTTTGCAGTTAAATACTTTAATAACATTGATTAATTGTACATATACAGGGTCGCTCATCTCTCTTTTTATTATTTATGCTGGTAACATGTCACACAATATTATTAAAAGCATCTAAAAATATTAAAAAGGACGCTATATTATGATCTCTCAAGTGCATACTTTATAGATGTAAGAATCGGACCTAAACATACACAACTCAATTGTCAGCTTTCTAGTGTGCTCGTGTCTTGTTTAGTAAATTGACTAAACATTTTGCGTAGTGTATCACTCGACAAAGAAGGTGGAGAACTGAACTGGAGACTTCCTGCTCAGGGACAGTCACTTAACTTTTCTTTTTTATTATCCAGAAATGTAATGTTTAAAATAACTTTTATAATGTGTTGGTATCATTCTTTGAACTGCTGTGCAGTTGGCGCCTTATCATTGGGAGTCTATTGGATCATCCTCAACTGGCCAGTTTATGAATTGCAGTTTGTCACTTCCGCATTACCTTTCTGCGGTCCTACATTGTGTTTTGCAGACATCTGGAGTTAATTGCCCCCTGCAAATCAGACTGCCCTCTTGTGGGCATGGGGCAAATCTGTTTTGCCCTTTCAATACCAGGGTTAGTTAAACTTGAGTGTCTGCCTGATATCTTGTACCCTTCCACATAATTCTCTGGCGTTATAGGTGTCACAGGACACACCACAGAGCTTCGTTCAAATAACCTGTGGGTAATGAGCAATCAGTTTGTTTAATCGCCACTTTTGTTTGAAATTCTCAGATAAGCAACCCCAGTAGGAAAAGTGTGTTTTATGTGTCAGTCAAACTGCTTTTTAATCGCGTTTTAGAAGTCATTTAATCTGAGTGTTGAAAGGTGGGGACCCTTCTCTGTTTATCTTTGTTTTGGTTTTCAGTAAAATGTAGGTTGCTGATGGTACAGAGAGAAAGATGACAATTTTGTGCATGGGGAGAAGTCTTTGATTCAGATTCTTGCTCCATTTGGCTAGTTAGATTTTATTGGTGTCAATACCTGGAAGTTTTTCATATTGTTGTGTTAATATACTGCATTTGGATCGAGTATTTTACATGATTGGCCTCTTGGTACAACACTCAAAATTCCAAATGTTGTGTATTTTAGCTGCCTTTGAAAAGAGGAGTGGATGAAAATGAGTTATCCATGCTAAGCATGTCTTTCTGAGATACACCCTAGCAGCATCACCTGAACTATGGAATAGAATGTTTGTATTAGTTAGGTTAGACTGTCCTTTCAGAGCCAAACATATTTTGATTGTCTACTTTATTTGGACTTTTTTCAGATATCTATCATCTTCACTTTATTTTGATGAGAGCCTTGTAAAGTGTGTGTGGCCACATAAAGGAGATCCATAGCAAGCAAAGGGCAAGATGCCAGATTGAAATTTCCTGTCTGTGAGGTTCAAGATTAAAGGTGCGCTGGATCTTTTGTGCTGACCACTGTGCCTTTAAAAGATTCTAACCCCCAGGAGAGGTCTCAGGTTGCACTCTGCATTCACATTGCCACTCCGTGTAATAAGGGTTAATTAGACTATTTAGACCTCAAAATTTGACTGCTTTCACCTCAAAGGGTTTCACCTATTTTGATGTGTGGATTGACGTTTCATAGGGGTTGATGTGGAGCTTTTTTTTTAATGTCTGGAGAAATCTGACCTGCCATATAACTATATTGTTAATGGTCTGGAAACCATTAGTAAGATATGTCATAAAAGAAATGTGTGTTCACTCTGCTTTAGGTCATAAACGTCAATATAATTTCATTCACAACAACATCAAAAATAAGGATAATTAGAGAAAAAAATTATTCATGTATTAATATTTTTTGTAAATAATTAGTAAAGCTTTTATCACATTTTTAGATGTCTAGATAGTTTTTTCTCATTTTTTAAAAATACAGCACAAATTAACGTTTTGATCGTTGACATTTAAAAACTGTTTCAAATTTGTATATTTACATCCTCTCTCCAGTCTAACTGTTTTATGACTTTAGCATATACTGTATCAGCAAAACCACAGGCAAAGACCAGCGTTTGTAAAGCTGCCCCGAGGATAATGTGATTTGAGTAATGACCACACAAGTGAACCGCAAACCTTTGGGGAGCCCAAATTTGACTGGGGACCCGAGATGTGTACGGGTCATCAGATTGAACTAGACTTTTCCGGTCCCACTCTGCCTGCTCGCCTCCTTTTCCATCCTTGAATGGGATCAAACCAGGCAGTTCTGGGCTTCTAAATCACGCCTGAAACCAAGAACAAAGGCTCAGAGGGCTGCTGCAGAGATGACTATCTATTGCTTAACACTCAGTTCTAAAAACCAATCCAATTACTTCAGCTTGTTGCCACCTCTCATATTACAGCAGATGCAAGTATGGGCCGACCAGAATGTGGTGAAAAGATTACTGCTATGTCCTTACTAAGAAAGCTTAGTGCTTTTACTGTATGATCAGTGCGGTCAGATATTGTCAATTCTTTTTTTTTTGCCTTTTTTTTTTGTCTTTTTTTTGCCATAATGACATTAATTTAGACATTTAATGTTGTATTCGGATCAAAAGATCAGATTGGTTTTTCAAATATTCAAAGTTATAAAAATGTTGAGTACCTTTTAGAAAACATTAACTTTTTAAAAACAGACCAATGGTTTTATGGACAAACAAAAATGCATTGCTTTATGTCAAGAAACCTTTCATCAATTACAAAAAGAGGGAACACCTTTTTAGACCTAACGGTCTCTAGATCTTTTTAATGTGGTTAGTGCTCAGATTAAACTATTTTTAAAAGTGCAGAAAGTCTGTTCAACGTCACTGTTTTGAAGTCTTTTGAGACTTCAAACAGACCTCTTTTGAGATAGAAAAGTATATAAATGACTGAAAGTTTCCCATCTTTTCTTAGGATTGTGTGAAGTTTAAAAGCTTTCAGTAAAGGTTTGTTTAGGTTAGATATTGCGTTCTCTTAAGCTGTTGAGGATTTTAGGTTGACTGTAATGCGTGACAATGGAAAGGAGTGACCCTGGCCAGATGACAAAGTAAAAGATGATACAGCAAAGCTAGTGATATCTGAGAGAGTGAGATATTGAGTGTTTTTGAAAATCTTTTAGCTTAGGGCTTCTCACTCACACTTCAGGATTTTTTGCACTTTTTGTTTATGTGAACAGCTTTTGCTTAATGGCAGAAACCATGGGTTGTGAAATAAATATTATTCTCCAGTGAAAAGTGTGACCTCCATTGTTATTTTCAACATTGGATTTGATCCTACCCATGTGGAATGAATAATGGCTTTTTCTTTTTTGATGGACTGGGGCGTAATCAAATTTTATACAAAGTTGACTGGATCTGAAGCTGTTTCTGTTCTTGTTTCTAACAATGCTGTATGGTTCAAAAATAAAAATGTCTAAGAACACTTTTTTATATACTAATAACCTGGAGCAATGCCCTAGCCTTGTAAGATAGTAAAATCTCTCTCTAAACTTTCTCTCGTGGCAGTGGAACTAGCACAATAGTCATGTGGCTTTCATTAGTGGATTATCATTATCGTAGGATGGGGAACGCTGGAGCATTTACGCAGTCTCCATCTTATGATGACATTTCAAGAAGGGTCAGGGTCGTGGCATTTGACCTCTGTTATTCTATCAGTGAAAGCGGAAACTGACCGCTCACAAATTAGAGAGCCTCCCTGTCGTCTTTCAAAAGAAGAAATGTTAGAATTAAGTTAAAGTAATGTCATACATTAACCAGATTTAATGCATCCATTGTTGTGTGACTTATATATTTCCTGTTTCTTCTATTCAAGGTTGTGCAGGAAGTTTACCAGTTACAAATTTGCAGCTGTTTTGGCATAAAAACTGAGCTAACAAATGTTAAAACGCAAATGAAAAGTGGATAAACAAAAAGAAAATGATTCTTAGCCAAATACGGACACAAAAAAGGTTGGATACAAAACAGAATAAAGGTTAAAGTTGCAAACGTGGAAATCAAGAAGATTGCAAATAATCAGCCCACATCTTAATGGGGACCCCAGATGGACACAAATGTCTCAAATGATATATAAAAGATTAGTGAATGAGCGAAACAATACTAGGGTTCTTTTGTTACTCGTCTAAAATCATGTAAATTCTTCTAACATTTTGCATTTAGGACGTCATGGTGGCACAGTGGGTAACACGGTTGTCTCACAGCTTGTTCGAAGCTCGGCTGGGGCAGTTGGTATAGAGTTTTCATGTTCTCCCTGTGATCATGTGGGTTTACTCTGGGTGCTCCGGTTTTCTTCCAAAGACATGCAGTATAAGTGCATTGGGTGAAAACAATTGTTCATGGTGTGAGTGAGAATATGTGGATGTTTCCCAGCGATGGGTTGCAGCTGGAAGGGCATCTGCTGCATAAAACATATGCCAGACAATTGGCGGTTCATTCCACTGTGGTGATCCTGAAAGGAACAAAGCCGACCAGAAGATGGATGGATTGAGAGAGAGGGAGAGAGAGAGAGAGAGAGAGAGAGAGGGAGTGAGAGAGGGAGAGAAAATTATAAAGCAAAGCATGACAGAAAAAATAAAAATTGATGTAACATTGCAATGATGTAATGTTGGAATAACATGTCATGTAATACGTGCATGCAGCCAACTGCAATCTGATTGGACAAAATAAACACTTGCTGCCTTTTAGTTATTGTGTATTTTATGGGGTAGTGGATGTTTTTTTGTTTGTTTTTTTGCATGGACAAAAGAAAACAAAAAAAAAATTAAATTACTGATCAATCCAGGGATCTTTTGAGGCCCTAGCCTGTAGCAACCTGTATGTTAACCCACTTATGACTATAACAATCCAAAATCATTCTCCTTTTATGTGCAGTTTGTGCTACATTCAATAAAAAATTTATAGAAATGACTAAGATAATTGAGGAATGGATAAAACATATACTTAAAGGATGTTGTGCTCCATCCCCATGTTACTGCATTCTTGCCAGAAGTGTACAGTCAGACTCCCATGATGCATTTGGTAATGACGTTGCTAAAACCTTTTTTGTCAGCTGTATTGTACGTCAGTTTTGTAACCTGTAAGGATCCAAAAGGATTAGGGATAAGAGAGTGTGTGCGTTTTTAGTTCAGTGTGTCATGAGACAAGGCTTGATTCCCTCTGTGGGGCAGTCTGCCAATAAGTCTGTCAGTCGAACGTGCTTATTAATCCAGAGTTTTGATCCGGTCATAGGTAAAGGCAGAGATGACTTGTGCTACCTACGCACTTCAGAGAGTCTGAGCTGATCATCCCTCGCTAATGCTAATACCATGTACTGCTGTTCATTTCCCTCCCTGTGATCAGCAGAACCTCTGTCTCATGAAGATGAAAGGAAACCAGGAGGAAATCTTGCTGTATTAATGTTTGGATATTTTGGATATTAACTGGCATATATGGTCACTAACAAATTTTGAGGCTTTAAAGATGTTTTCAAAGCCTCAGTCACCTAGTTTTGCGTTTGGGAGTTTTGTGAAGTTTGCTTATTTTACACTTTCACTACATTAAACCTGACCTATAATCTGGGTCAGAACTGTAATTTTATGCCCATTACATTATATTATTGACTTCTTATATGTTCATGCATTTGAAAGAAGATTATTTATAAAAGATTGCACACAAATGTTTGAACTAATTAATCAATTCAATTTTGGTTAACTTAAAACTTTACAATAAGCACATATTAATTAACAATGTTGAGTAGATATAACTTTTTTGATATTTATGAGTTTGGGAAATTAAATTTTTCAAGTAAGCTGAGCAATGTTTCTGTTTTAAGTGATGCAACATTAAGGTTAGCTAAGTTAATTTGTTTACATGATTACAATGCATTGTGGTGAATCAGCTGTTTATTAAAAACGGTTAACGTGCCATTTATCTTGAATTATCAATATAAGCAGTTCATGCAGTGGTATGTGTTTCTGATGTTTGGGAAGCTGTGAAAAGCAGTTCTGCTTTAAGTGTATATGGCTCATAAGAAAGTTTTTGAAATTGGTTCTGTCACTTCTTTCAGAATCTTTAACCCTGCAAGCTCAGCATTTATGAAAGGGTTAGCACCAGATCGCTTCTCCTCGGCAGCACCTCTCTTGGAGTGGTTTAACGAATTGTTAATTACTTTTAAGTTAGTTGCTATCAATAACAAACAAATCAATAATTTCAAGCACAATACACTTTTTTGTAAAAAAAAAATCTGAATAACCTCAACTTTACAGTATGTACAAAACAAGAGTTCGATAGTTTCCCTTGCAAAGTTACTTTTATTATTTGCATAATGTGTTCCTAATATTATAATATTATGGCGAGCATTCAAAATTTGCAGGGAGTCAAAAAGATCTTTCCTCACTGTAAAAAAGGGGAGAAAGAAAAATGTACAAATATATTTGGATTCTGTCTTAACATCATAGGTTTCAGCACAGTCAGGCAGAAAGCTATAGATTCTTCTATTTATGTCTAGACTGCCCACATAGACTTTAAATTCCAGCTCATGGTTTGTCAGCAGAGAGCAGAGGACTAAAAATGTTAAACTGATTAGAAGACGTTGCCATAGCGAGTTGAACAAGTCAAATGACGCACTGTTTTCTCAGCAACCAGAGGGCCATCTCAAATCCTAGAGAATGTGTTCTTTTTATAAACACAAGTGCCTCCTCTGTACATGCATGAGTTGTGCGTGAAGGGTCACATTAGCATAGTTGTGTGGGAAACCTCTGCCACTTCTAAAACCCAACATCATCTTTGTTTAGGTTTGAGAAGCAGAAAGGACCAGTGAACCAGAAAGAACTGCAAGTATAAAAATGTTCTTATCACTGCTAGAAAAGAAGATGATTGATGTGTTGAGGGAACAGTTTGGAGGAAGTGAGGAGCGCGTTCTTGTATCTCTCTGCATGCCCTGCAAAAACACAAGCTCTCCCAAGCTGGCCCCCGAGACCCGAGTTGTACAGGATTTTGGGAGAGTTCCACTTCACTAGCTTAGGGTGCCCTGTGACAGATTCTCGATGAGCTGGAACTGTGTCCTCCTTGGACAGGAAATGACCTGGTTGTGCTCGTGGGGCTAATTATTCCCATTTCCCATACACAGGAAAAGGGGCTTTGATTGACTTTACCAAACTCTTCTGTTACCATTTCCTTCTTGGAGGTTTGAATCTTTTTATCCACTTTATGAGAACGACACCTTTAATTTCATAGGTTTCGGACAGTGGTAAGCATAATTGATTCTTTGTTGAACCTTATATCTTTTTGAAAGTTAATTTACTTTGATAACTCTTTTATAAGTCTTTACTCTTCACAGTGTAGATTTGTTAATCTGTGTATTTGCCAGTAAATGTCACTTGCATGTAATGCCACAAATGTGCATTTGGTTCCTGCCACTTTGGGATTGGTGTTTGGATGTGCAAAATGACTTCGACACAATTCCTTACAATACCCAATGGTGACATGACACCATACCATAGGAACGGTTTAAGTGAAATCAGTGACAGGATTTCAAATAAAGACACAAAGAAACGTCTCTTCATTTATAGGGAGCAATAATCATTAAATGTCACTGACATTCACATAGATCCCACACAAATTTAACACACGAAGGTAATGAGGATCAAGAGATTGGATTAGTGTTTGAATGTGCAAAATGACCCCCACAAAATCCATAACAATGGTTTAGTTTAAGTAAATAGTGTCCTCTTAAAGTAAAAAAAAAGTCTTTGATGGTTTAAAAATATATTTGCAGATTCAAAAGACTCATTAAAATGCCTGGAATGAAAAAGTATATATTCAGGGGTGTACTTGGCAAAGGAAGATAACCCAACTTTTTATGCCCCCATCTCCAACCACCACTTGAGGTATGAAATTGTGTTAAAACAATTAAATCGCTCAGTATCAAATTTACTTCAGATTACTATTCAGATTTACTTCACATGTTAGCATTTAACCTGGGAATTCACAAAATTTCCTTCAAAACCCTCTATTTTTCAGTCTTTAAATGTGTTTTATTCTCAAATTTGAAGTTCATATTTTAGACATTACCATGCTGCAGATCCAGGATGCATTTTTTTTTTACTTAGCAATGTTTTCAACCTGAACAGTTCCAAAATTTTCTCTGGAAGTTCCAACATGCTGTAAATGAACCTGAAAACAAATAACATTTTTTTTGTAAGGACCACCTGAAAAAAGCTTTAGAAATACATATTTTATCAAACATTAAAAACAATGAATAAATAGGGGCCCTTAATATGAATATTAAGTACTCATTGAACACAGTTTATTTATTCTTTTAAGTTAATATTATATTGGCTTGTTATATTGGCTAAATCCCCCCAAATAGTAAATTGAGCTTCTAAAATTTTACCTTAAAAATGTAAAAGTTGAATTTGCGTTGCATTTAGATAGGAACAAAAGGAGATTATTACAAAGTACACGGTTTTGTTGAAACATTAGCTGTCAAGATATCAACAGAAAGCCTCATAGATATTTTAACTTCAATAGCTTGAGTGTTTTTTGTACTCTATTCAGAAAGAATTTGGTCCTTCTCTGGTTAGTTTTACTTTTTATATTTTACTGTGAACATTTCAAATAATAGATTATTGTGTTATTATTATTCATTTTCACTGGATATTTTATTTTTTTTATAAACTTTATTGAAAGATGTGGGCGTTTGTGTCAGGATAAAAGTATTTGTTTTCTTGGTTTTGATCTGTTTACTGACACCTGACTCTGAGTTTTTTTTGGAGATGATTTAGTCAATGCTGGGATGCAAGGTGCTCGAGTATTGGAGTCATTGCTAGTGAAAGTCGCTCAAAGGATCTCTCTCAAGGGTTCAGAGGTAGCAGTGCCTGTGTAAATGTTGGCTCAGAGACGTTTGTGTTCTTTCCTCAAGTGTGTTTACACAAGCTCTGCTTACAGTGAGAGATGTGTAGCTAATTAACTTGAAAACACATCGTTAAGCTGTCACCAATCAAAGATTCAGTACTCCGCTATTTGCTTTGGAGTTTAAAGGAAATTACAGATTTCTCGGAGGATGTAGCGAGAGTCTTTATTCAAATCTTCACCACCTCAATGCCCCATTAATAGCTGGTGGTGGGAGTCATGAGAACTGCCAAACAACCTTGTCTTCTCTTTCTCTTCACTTGAGTGAAGAAAGGCATACTAGTTCCCTGTAAATGCATAACTGATAAAGAACTCACACAGAGACACTTTCTTTAATCTCTTGTCTGTCTTTGCTACATTTGTCATAAGTATGTTAACAGATTGAAGAGGGATACAGTTCGTGCAACTATTATAGCCTTCTTTCAAATTTATGAAACTGTTATGAGGGTATACTGGAAGTCGATGAAAAAACAAAAACGAGTCAAGTGCACTCGTACCAAGTCGAGTCGTATCATTGCTAAAATCTGGTGAAAAAAGATAGAAGCTCATAAGTTTTAGAAAAGTTTGCAGGTCCACCCCATTTGGCAATCCAGTCCACCTTGACTGTGTGTGTGTGTGTGTGTTTTTTTTTAAAGCTTCTACTGAATTAGATTTGTAATTGATTTCAAAAGTTTTTTTGGACCAACAATGCACCTGTTAAGTCAGCAAAATGTATTACACTGATGTATTACACTTTTAAGATTAGCTTTGGAATAAGCAGAAGATACAATCTAAATAAAGATGCTGGAAAGTGCAACAAAACTCAATTAATGGATCTATGAAATGCACTAACCAAAGCTTCATGAGCACCAGTCCTCATCTGATGTTGATTTTGTATTATTATCAGGGTATTATTGCAAACAAAGTTTGCATCCCTACCTGTAATTTTTACCCAGTACCCATATTATTACATCATGAAGTTCAAGAAGCTAGCTGAGTCAAGCCAAAGTTATTCTCCTTACTTTTGTTGTTGTCCTTCAACTTGCTGGCTTAATTATTCTTTTAAATAAAATAAAATAAAAATGTATCTTTTTGTTTGAGTGTTAAAAATCAAGAGTGTCACGGTGGCGCAGTGGGTAGCACAGTCGTCTCACAGCAAGAAGGTCGCTTGTTCGAGCCTCGGCTGGGTCGGTTGGCATTTCTGTGTGGAGTTTGCATGTTCTCCCTGTGATCGCTTGGGTTTTCTCTGGGTGCTCCGGTTTCCCCACAAGTCCAAAGACATGCAATATAAGTGAATTGAATAAGAACAATTGCCCATAGTGTTAAAGTGTGAATGAGTGTGTGTGAATGTTTCCCAGCAATGGGTTGCGGCTGGAAGGGCATCCGGCACGTAAAACATATGCCAAAGAGTTGGCGATTCATTGTGAATCACTGGAACATATTTGTTTTTGGAGTAACACAATAGTGTGGCATATTACTCTTCATTTTCTATGTTGTGTAACTAGTTACATGCTCAGATAATGCATAAGCTATGATGCAATTTTGCAGTTCATTTTAAAATAATACAATTATTGAGGAAAAAAAAGATGACACAAAAAGCCGCACGAAGCAAAGTTCGCAAGATGGTCTGACTCAAAATGTAGCAACTTTTCAGACCGTCTAGCGACTTTTTTTTATCCTAGCCGCTAGCGACAAATCTGTCGAAATTTTCTGCAGTTTCATTCTGGCTTTTTGTCATTCTGGCTAATGGGCTCTTTGAATGGAGGAATGCAGCAGCAATGCTCCTGACCGGCTCGGCGCAAGGTTCTTCTTCTTCATATTTTGTTTAGAGTCTGTTTGCTAGTCTTCTTTATGGTGCATTACAGTCACTAACTGGAAAGTAGTATGAACTATATATGAAGGAGGGAAAGTTCGACTTTCCTATTATTACTAATTTATATTCTAAAATGATTCTTTGTCTATTTAGGCAATAAAAGGTTTGGCTTATATGTTTTTGTTTTTGTTTTTGTTATTATTTTTAATTTTTTTATATATATTTTTATATATTTTATTATTTTATTTTTTATATTTTATTGTATATTTCATTTTTTATTACTTTTTATATATATGCTTATTATTACTGTTATTATTCCCCTAATCTCTTTCATCATTTATTTTCTTTCCGTTTCATATGTTTTACATTTAAGTATTACATGTTCTATTGTTTCCTCTACTCCACAATTATCACAATTCCGTGTTTTCCTGGCACAAGGTTTTGAGATTTTGGGTCTGTATTACAAAAAAAACAGTACTATAAAAATTTTTCTTTACATTTTTGCATAAGAGTAGAAGCCTATGCCTGTGTGAGGTTTTCCTCCCTCACACAGCATACATTATTGTTACATATAATACAAAGTAACCCAACCTTTTGATACTATAAAAATTCTTTTTTAGATATAAAATTCTTGATACAAACCGTGAAATCAAAATTTATCTAAAGACATGATTAAAGTAAGTTTGTCATGTTTGTATTATTATTAAATTTTTTAGCATTACATGTTGGTTTTATAATGCCATATGTGTTAATGTAAGGACATGAAACACTGTAGCTGCAATATGCTTTTATGTTTGCATTGATTAAAGCCCATTCGGGGGCAAGAAATTTACATTTCGCACGTTTCATGGTATTATGCAAATTAGGTGAGGATGTCATCTAGAGACTTTTGGGCCAGCCTATAGGGACTTTTCTTACTGAGGAGTTGGCAACAGGGGAAAGAAAGTGTTCCTCATCAGTCGGTCACAACGACTTATGTCGGTAACATCCATAGGAGGCTCTGCTAGGGGCGCCCAACTTTCTCTACACTGATTTTCATGTGGCCACACCATCGCTGATAAAGTGGATGTAAGCATGACACTCTACCTGTTTTTTTGCTGGGGCCAATTCTACTCACATTGAGAGGTAACCTGCAAACAGTTGCATTATTCCTTTTGTGGATTATAAGAGGTCTGGTGAGTCTATGGCAACCAGCGTGGTTCTTCAGTTGTTTCCAAGAGCCACTGCACACTATAGATTTCTTATCTTTCACTTCCTTCCATCAACAAGTAAGACTCCTTTTTTTATTAGTAGAACACTTGTTTTGCTGTTGACTGTTCGATGTTTCAAACATGTCATGACCGTGCAAGTCTGTTGGATGTGGTGGATCGATCATATTGACGAATAGCCACAATCATTGCCTCGGTTGTCTTGGGCATAAACATGCTGAGGCAGCGATTGTGGTGTCAGACTGTATTGATTGCACAGTTCTGTCTAGCAACGCACTTAGGACAAGGCTGGTGTACTTTCAGGCCACCACCGGAGATGTTGTAGCTTTCACTCGTGTGTGCCGACGAGTGCGTATTTCCGGCGCTCAGAGGAGTTGAGCTGGGTCGCGTGCACTGGTTCCAGCCTCGCTTGCTTCCCGCTCCCCTGGTGCGTCCGATATCTGCCACAGTGAGTCAATGGATGATGCTCAGCTTGCATCTTCCGATGACTCTTGTGCACCTGATGATACGATCTCCACTCCTGCACTCCTGCAGCAGGAGATGGTACACATGCTGCAGAGGAGATTGAGTTACTATTGGCTTCGTCACTCATGGCCAAAATTTCCAAGCTGGATGTATGGTTTGTGGGATTGCGCTGGGACCCAACATCTTTGGCAGGTGTCTGAGCATTGAGTCCATCTCTTCAGCTGTGCTAAGTGGTAAGACACTGTCTGAACTTTACGAAAGGGCGCCCAGCTTGGTTTGCGCCATACCTTAGTGATTTGTGCGCTTTTTTTGCTCCTGGAAATACCGGAGTGTTTTCTCTCTCCCCAACATGCATAGTAGAGTCAGCAGAGTATTCCTACATACTGTCCACTTGTGTGCTGGTTGAATCTCTTATGACTACGGGCATGGGACGGTCAGTTCCCGGAAAGACCAACTCTGGTAAACAACCTTGCCCCGTCTGGTTCAAGGTGCATTTTCCACTGGTCTCTCAATGAAACCGTACATGTTTTATGTGGAAGTTCAAAGGCAAGATGGGATTTGTCGTGATGGCTATTTAATGCACAAATTTGTTCGTCTTTCTGCCTCTTCAAAAAAAGTTAACATATTCAGTTCAGTTCATTTTATTATAATAGCATTGGAATAGCATGTGCCAAAATGGTTTGCTCTACTGTAGAAAATCATAAAATGAATTTTCGTTCTCATTTGTTTAACTCTATTGACTGTATCAATGACATTGAAACATTAGGCCTGTCATTTTGAAACAGAGTTTTCAATTTGATTCAGTTTACTTGTAGTTGAAATGTTTAATTGCTTATGTTGTTTGACATTTATTTGTCATCTCATTTTTGCTCTGCCTTGTAGCTCAGTCAACCATTATAGAATTATCAGAATACTTTTTTAGTATATACAGATCTTAGTTTCTATAACATGTCATTCAAACGGGAGTTGAAGCAGGGTGAAAATATTGATACTGGCAGAGTGAAGTAGTCTCTAGTAGCCCATGACATTGTGGTTTTTCCATGACACTTCTAATGATTGTTTCCAAATGGTTTCTTCAGCCATAATATATCTAACATTGACATTCCATATACTTTCAAAGTAAACTAATTCTTCTTCAATCCAAATGAACACATATTTCACATACATATAAAACACATACAACTGAACACATACAGTCTTTGAAACAATAACCTCAAAGGCTGAAGTATGATCATGCGGCTTTTATGTTCCAGTTTTTCTTCCTGTTATTTGTCTTGTGCGTTCTCACTTATAAGAAATGCAATTAACACAGTTTCCTTAACTTTGAGTATATGGAAGAATACCTTTGTAAATAAGAGACGCAAGTAATGACAGTAAAGGTAGTTGTAAAATCGAAGCAAAGGCCAAAAAAAGATTAAAATAACAGGTATTTGTTGTATTGTTAATGAAGCAGAATGTTAAGAAGTGATTTTTATAGATTTTGTTTAATGTTAACCAGTTGTAAATGAATGAGCTTGAACATTGTTCAATAAGGAATGACTACAGGGTTTAGGGTTTTTTGGCTTCGGTCCGAGAGTTCGTACGGCTCACAATTTTATGGCGCCATCAGAAATAGTTTATTGAGAACTGATGAGCCTTTACATCCTGCCTTCATGATGGATTGATGAATAATGTTTTTTTTTGTCAGGTAAACGTTGATTTTGCTCTGTGGTTGAGGCGATATCAGCCTCATTTACAATAAATAATATGATATTTTATAGATTACAGTTTATTTGTAACAGCTTTTTTAAATTAAAAGACTCAACAAAATAGAGTTCAAAACATACTATGAACTGGTGTAATGTAAACCTTATCAATCAAAAACAGCTGTTACTGGCACAATAAGTTGCCATGAAAAATCCTTAGTTAATTAATCAATTAACCATTAATTTATAATGAATTAATGATGAGTTAACATTATTCATTAATCATAAACTCAATAAACCTGTACATGAGTCACACATAATTAGTATGTAAGTTACTGCCTTGGTGAAGTATTGATTTCAGATTTTTTAACCCTCTTTAGTAATTTATCAATGAGAAACAATGATGCAAAATCATTGTTCCAAAATTAATGAGTAGATCCTTAATAGTTGGTGGTGACTTTTCTTTAAGGGTCACATACTCGTCAACTCCTCATTATTGAATTATTAATAAAGTTTCTACAAAATAGTGTTTTTGTTTGGTTTACCTCAAAGTGTCAATTAATACCTTAATTCGAAATCAGAAAGGAATAAGTTGGGCAGTCATGGCTGTGGTGCCCGGGGAGCAGTTGGGAAACTGGTGCCTTGCTCAAGGGCAATACAGCAAGTATGTCATCACTCACACAATGTTCAAATCAGTGGATCTGGGCATCGAACCAGCTATCCTCCAGTTCATCTCCTTACCCACCAGATCACAACTGCCCACTAGTAGACCATAACTAGTAGTTAGATGTTGGTTGCAAGTAAAAAAAAAAGACAAATTTGGTCCAAGAACAAGGTCAAGTTGCAAGGGAACGTGCCCTTTTAATTTTAGCCTTGTACTGATCTGCCAACTGATGCACACGTAAACATAGTTAGAAGAACATCTTGTTCAATCCTGTTTGGACTCAAATCTTGTAAAAGCAGCATCCACCAGAAAGAAGCCAGAGGACAAACGTGTTGTGTGAAAACGTGCTCTACATTGAAGAACCTCTGGCAGGTCAGCATGCAGGTGCTGAGACATGAAGAAGCCTGTTTATCAGTTGTTTCATTGGCAGGCAATGAAAGGAATAGAGCCGAAGTAGCGAGTCATTGAGCATTTGAATCAGATGTGAGCCTTGACCCTGATTGTCTGTACTGCAATGACAGACAGAGACAATTCTATGTACTGTGTTGGTGGAACCAGACAGTATTGGCCCCAGGGAATGTGTTGTTCTTATTTGTCATCATTCCCTAGATGATTTTATTTTTGTTGTAATTTTATCAGAGTTTGAGCAGCTGTTGGTGAATGTTATGATTTTGCTCCATATATGCATGCTTTGTTCAATTCAATACAAGATTAAGCAATTACACAAATAAGTCAAAGTAAGCACATTTGTTTTAATAGTGCAATGGTTGGAAAAGTGCCAATTAAAACTATAGAGGTTTGCTGGAGTTGTTAAATAGTTTGATTTGAAACTTTTGCTTTGTGTATAAGCCACTGAAACAAGGCTGAAAGAATGCTTTCAATGTCAGTATTATTTATAGTAAACAATGTCTTTTAATCACCTCAAATGTTTCTGCTCTGCCAAATGAGTCGTGTACCTCATGTTCCTCTCACTGCCACACTTCCACCACACCTTTCTTTGATGAAACATCAGCGTTCAACTTTGCATTCAGTTTATTAATATGCGGTATGATATGAACTCAATTCATTTAACACCCTTATTTTGTGTCCACCGGTTAACAACATAAAGAAAATATAACTACACAAACATATCTCAATATGATTCAGGCATGTTTTTGAAGAGAGAACAATACTAAAAAAATTATATGATACAGCAGCTTTAAAGTTGCAGTATGTGAGAAATGTAACACATAATTATAAATGCGTCTGATCAGTTAATACACATTGAGAAATCATGGTCGGAAGTTATAATGTAAATTAATAAAGGAAAACTCCACCCCGAATTATAGATTCTAAACATATAAAACATTTATACATGGAACTGCAAATAAAAAAAGATCATTACTACAATCATGATTCCTTTTTTTAACTCCAACCCCCCCCCACGTTGTTTTAAATGCCTCCGCTCTCGGCTACATGAAATCTATCCGCTCTTTAACACAACCACTTTTCAGGGAACTCAGAAATTCTCCAAATTAATTCTGGCTCAATTAATTCAGGAGCGGCACTCAATGGACAGCAATCATTACGCTCTGATGATCTTAAGACCATTGTCACTGTGGCACTTGAAGGAACCTTTTGTTAGCAGAAAGAATAGGGAGCAAATCAATGAGGCTTCAGAACAGAGGCACGGAGGTATGTGTGTGTGTGTGCGTGTGTGTGTGTGTGTGTGTGCGTATGCGTGCGTGTGCGTGTGTGTGTTTGTGTGTGAGCGTGTGCGTGCGTGCGCGTGTGTGTATGCATGTGCACCAGTGGATTGTGTTTCGGTGTCCAAGCAACCATGAGTGGTGTTGATTGACATATAGAGTGAAAGAGCTTAAACCCTAGAGCTTTGATGATTGAAATGAGACAACTATCATTTATATGACAAAGCTATTGGCCTCTTTGGCTTGTGGCTTTTGTGTGGAACTCGGCATTGCATTTATCATCCTTTCCTATTCATAATTAGCTTGAATGAAAATTTCAATTATAGTATTACTTTTAATTTAATATTGTCATTTTCTTATGACTACTGTTTGTAGAAGTCATGGTGGTAATATTGTTTGTGAATCGATAATAGATTTCTGAAGGTATTGATGTCACTTTTCAGCTGGGCAACACTCCCTTTGGTGTAGACAGAGTGGCGAAATAAGCAGTGTCTGGGTTTAATGGAAAAAAGTTCTTAACCAAGAGTAAAAGTGGAGTTTACTTAATTCTAAAATAACTGGACTTGCTAGTGATTCGCAAAGCTTGTCAGATGTCCAGCTAACTGTAAATAAAAAGTTTAGCAAAATAAAAAAAGCAAAACTAGCATAAATGCTTGTATACAAAAATTATTTTTTACAAGACATTTGTCAGATTTTTTTTTCATACTTTGACATTTGACATACATTTTTTTGTTTATCTATGTCATCTGTTAAATTGGCGGAAAAAAATGTTTAAGTAGCATTGTTGCTTAATTTCATTATTTTAACTATTTGTCTATACAATTTTAAGAATGCAAATGAACATATTATTATGTAACGTATATATATATATACATATAAAAGATGATTAAAAGTCAGTATTAAATCTGAATGTTAATAAAACATCACTCAAAAAGTATTGTGGATCTCTTTGTTTTTTAATAACAACGATTGAAATTTACAACAGGGTAAAACCTTGAAAAGTAGCTTTTCTCAGATTAGGACAAATTATACTCTAAATAGAGTACAAATAACACTCAAAATTTGTTATGAGGTTATCATCTAAAATACCATTTTTCCACTAAAAACGTGTTCTTTGTAATACGTGTTTGTATTTCACAATAAAAAACTCTTATTTAACCCTAATTTTTGCATAAAATAATAAATACAATTTTAACCTAAAATATTTTTGGATCAAGTTGTGAACTTCGGTTTCAATTCAACTTTTTTTTAGAGTAGTACCAAATAGAATTTACTGTGTAGCATTTAGTTTCTTAAAGATTACACAGATCACAGCATGTTACAAAAGGCAACAATTGGGCACTGTAAATGTACATGAATACCTGTGAAGTATTTTACACGTATGGCATTTTAGATTGTCCCATAATGCAACTAACCAATACATTTCTTCTGATTTTTGCCCTTTGAATCATTTGAGAATATAATGTGCAAAGCTTAACAAAGCTTTTCTTTCCTATGCTCGGTGTTAATAACACTTTAAGCTTATGAAACTCCTGTTCATTTCAACTGCTTCAACAGCTTTGCCACTCACTCAGATATTTCCGGGTACCTTGACGTCATGTACATGCCCTCTATAACTTCAGATGAAACATCTAGC
This sequence comes from Danionella dracula, assembly GCA_900490495.1. NCBI lineage: Eukaryota > Metazoa > Chordata > Actinopteri > Cypriniformes > Danionidae > Danionella > Danionella dracula. The sequence continues at coordinate 2,111,496 of UELW01000778.1, forward strand.
ATGAACTATCAATCATTAGACAGGCAAGATAAGAGTGACATGAACACCCTTATGAATCATGAGCCTTTATAGCCCATGATGCATGTAGACCATGTAGCTGTGACAGCTCGTGTTGACTGACAGCTGGCCTCTGCTGTGTTCTGCATGTGAATGAACTCCCCCGCTGTCTAGCCTACAATGAAGGGCTCCAGAACTCTCTGTCTGCCCTCTCAACCTTTAGCCCTTCGTGGGGCACATGCAGTCTTTCTTTCCCCTGGAGTCCACTGCATGGATCCCATGGGTTCAGTGTGCCATGCCAAGGTTCTGAACACGTGTGTGAGAGGGGAAGAGAGAGGAGAGAGAAAGAGAGAGAGAGAGAGAGAGAGAGAGAGAGATATGAGTGAGGCCCCTGATCTAGGCTTCCCCCGCAGGGGAACTCTATGGAAACAGAGAGTGCAAAGTCTGTAAAAAAAGAGCCCACTCAGACAAATTCCATTTCTTCAAACCTTTCTTTCTTTCTTTCTTTCTTTCTTTCTTTCTTTCTTTCTTTCTTTCTTTCTTTCTTTCTTTCTTTCTTTCTTTCTTTCTTTCTTTCTGTCTGTTTGTCTGTCTGTCTGTCTCTCTCTCCATTTCTCTCTCTCTCTTTTCATTTATTTCTCTCTCTTTCCTTTTCTCTAAAAATATAAAGGATCAGGAAGAATTGTATCAAAATTAACTATGGCAAGTATGTTCTGTTGGTTTTTAAGAATATTGTGAAGTCAAGGATTTAACTGAAGCCTCGAAAAGTGTTCTCTAGAGACATTTTTTGTGGATTGAACAAATGGTAGGGTTTAGTGCTTTTTAAATGACAGATTCTTTGACTCCATGATAAAATGGATTTGGTCTGACCAATTTTGGACTGCAATTTTTGACAAATTATCTCTTTAAGAAAAGGGGGGTTATGTAAAATCAAAACCATGTCAGTTTAACTTGACTCATCACCATGTTCCATGAACAGTCACCATGTACAATCAGCTTGTGTCTAATTCTGACAAACGTTTGGTTGGCCTTACCTTTCATTTAACAAATAGCAGTAAGAGTTTTGAAGCTCCTTCTCCTCCAGATGTGATGTTATCAGCCTGTTTCATTTAGTGCATCACCATGGTTCTGTTTTCATTTGTAACGGATTTGTTTTGAAATAGATGGTCAGTAGACGGCAGAAGTTTTGTCTTGAAAGTGCCATTCAGCTCAGTGGATGAGGATCAAAAATTATATGCAGGTTGTCTTGTGCATAGTTGTGCATAGAAAATTACTATCTTTATCTTGTTGATGACTGTTTTCACACCTTTTCTGGACGGCAAACTCCAGCTTCATTTACAACGGTATGCGCTAGAGGTTTTAGATCCACCTATGTGTTATCTAGGACTGTAGCTGATCGTTGATTGTGCTGCTCTATTCCAGCTGAACATTTATTCCCTGTAGAATTCCTGATTGTAATTATAATGACACAGACATTGAAAAATAGAAGAAAAAATCCTGATTTACAGATTTAAAACCTTGGTTTTAAACTTTGCAGATGTAAGTGAGAACATTTATAGAGAAAGTATGTAAAAACTTTATATTTCGATGATTTTTGTAACCGAAATGAACCCCATGTTGTATTCCCAAGTTTAAATTCTGTAGGATTAAATAAAATTAAATTGATAAAATTCAGTCAACTCAGTTAGAAAATGGTAGCACAGTCAACATCTAGTCAACAAAAACTGAGCAAACTAAAAAAAACATTGACTGAATTACACCTTTAGGAAAAAGTGAGTCATCAAAATTTAATTGGTTTGATTTTTTACAGATTATTCTTTTTTGGTTTATTTGGCATCATGTCATTATATCGAAAGTATTAATTATATAGTTTTAAATTTAATTGGTGTCAACATCTTCCTTTAGAAGTTGACAGTAGAAGTCTTAATTCAATGATTTGTTGCTAAAACAGCACCCTAGCTGAGCGTCTACCACTTGCAGACAGTCATACACATCCAGACAGCGCCTCATCCTTTGGCTTTCTCTTGCTTTTTTCATCGTTTTCTGATTGTTAGGGGAAGTCCCGTTGAGTAATGCAGCATGGGAGTAGGTGGAGTATCTAGCAGCAGGCCTCACAGACCTCGACTGGTACAGACACTGGGCTGGGCTCTCACACTGAGAGAGATTTGCTTCTTGGAAGCCGTCAGCAACTGGAATTTTCCCCAATTCTAGATTTTAGATGAAGAGGAAACAGTCTCTGCAGGATAGCGCAAGGAGTTCATTTCAGCCTATTGTGCTCATTAGGAGAGGCACTGTGCTACATGACACTATATGTGGTGTAGTGGTGTCTATGAGACTTAACTGGAAATAAGAAGCAGCACATTCAAATTGCAAAATAAGTTTTTTTGTAAACGCTCATGACATTTATAGCTACTTGTGTGGGTTTTGAACGAATGAGTTATGGCTGAGTCAAGGTTTTATATAAAAAACCCTCCCAAGAAAACATTCTTCTTCAGAGTGCAATAGCCACAAAGAGAAATCATTAACAAAGCTAATTATTGAAGAGGAAAGGGAGAGAATCCTCTACAATATTATGGATGGGGAACTAAAGGAGGATGAGGATGAGTGATTTGAGGTAATTGGGAGATTATTAATAAATCTGCTGTCAAATGGCTGACTTGGATCAAATGGATCACTTAATGCGCAATATTTTTATTTATTATTATTTTTTACAGAGAAGTTATCATAAGTTATCATCTGAATTTTTCATTTTATTCTATTTCATTGAATTAAACCCCCCCAGTTTTCATGATCTTATGTTTATTTTCATCTTTTAGTTTGCTCTAAATAATCCTCCAATATGTTTTTAATTGTCAAGTCATGAAGAATGAAGAGTAAAAATATATGAAAAAAAAATAAAGGACATATCATTGGGGACATTTTTGCTATGTTGTCACACATAAAATATTTTAAATATTTAACAATAAAAATATCTAAAAAACTTTTAACATAATAAATATGTTGATTTTATCATCGATCTTTAACACAATTCTTTAGTATTATAGTCAACTGAGAGATTAGTTCAGTGGCCCACAGCCTAAATGGAGAAGCTCTTAAAATGCTACTGAATTTCTTAAACCTTAATCCTAATGACAACAGTAACAGTGTAAATCAAAGTTGGAAGTTTGTAAAAATGTATTAGAATGTATAACAATTTATTCCTTCTATTTTCTCATAAAATTTCTAATGCCTATCAAGAGAATATTTTTATTTCAGGATGTAGTCCATCTGTGAAGAGTGACAAATCATAACAGTTAGGGAGGGATTTGACCTCCTGGACCCCTCAATTACACCCGAGGGGTCGGGTTTACACATTAGCACTCTTCAGAAGAGGCCACAACTTTCACGTTGTCCCCCTCTTCTCCCTTCCATTTTTTCTTCCCTTTAACTAATTAGTAAGTGTAATGTATGTGGAAGTAATAGTATTGACTATACAAATGTAAATGAGCATTGACTATAAAAATGTAAAATATAGTGTTCTCTCTCAACTAGATTTGGGTAAATCTCTGTTCTAGCTACAACACTGATAAACATCCTGTTAAGTGAAATGACCTAGCAAGTGTTTGCAAGGATTGTTTTGTCTGTCGATGCACTGATATGCATGGAAAGTCTTCCCCAAGTGCTTGTTTGCAAGTGAATCTAATCTGTTTATAAACAATTCTTTTAGCGAATCGGCAGGTAGCATGCGAAACCAGCGAGGACAGATGAGACGCGTCTCAGGTTTGCCCTGGCCTCTATCAGTAAACAGGAAACCTTGGACCTCTTGACCCATCCAAGATCTTACACACTCTTCCCACGACTCCTAAGCAAGGATTCACAAGAAAAGTATTAGCTTTCTATCAATTGTTAATCTGATGAACTTCAAAGTTTGGGTAATGCAGTAGATGCAAAGATATGTTTCCACCAAGATTTTCATGAACTGCCAGAACGTCTTCTAATAACAGACTGGTTTCGGCTATCAAGTTAAGTCTATTGTCAATTGGAATCAAGCAAAAAGTAATAATGAGACGCATTGTTTCTAATGTCAATATCAAGGAGAAATCCGAGTTGTCTCAAACCAATGATTTGTGCGTACTTCCGCAGTAACCAAAATGTTGGCAGCTGAACAATTGTCCCATTGAGGTGTGTAAGAACCTCCGGGGCCAAGCTGAGGTCAAAAAGTCAGGGCCTCTGTCGTCCGCCTTTCCCAAGACTGCGCTTTATCTGAGCTGGACATCACAACACACCCTGGGAGAATAGAGAACCAGCTTTAGAAGCAGTTTTGCTTTAGAGTCCCCTGTACTGACAATAGACCTCGTTTCATGTGGACTTATATCTGCTTTACCAGTACTTGAGGAATTTATAAAACATATATCATCAATGTTTTTTTTTACAGTGCACGTACAAAAACATAGCTTGATAGGATTTTTATGTTCTCAATAAGGATTTTCAAGTTGTTTTATATAAACACAGTGTCCAAATACATAAACGTCAAAGCTAGAGTATTTTTGTTTCTGGATGTATTTTTTATTTCATTTTAATCTTGTTGTTGAATTTTTATTGTAAATTTGTATATATAAGCCAGAGATCACCAATGATAGTCCTGGAGGTCAGGAGCCTTGAATTTTTGGTTCAGTCATTATGAAACTTGACTGAAGCTTAAGTAGTATGCATACAAAAATAAAAAGTTATATTTTATGTAATATTTTAATAATTGATTTGCTTGTTTTTTTATTTTAATGAACAATATTTTTAATCAAACGAACTTGGCGAAACAAAATGATGTCTCTCCTCTTTTGGAAAGTTCAGAGGGGATTTCCTAACTAAATATTTTAATCAGTGACTGCACTACTGGCATGGCACATTGACCAACACTTTTTATTTAATCCCTAATTCCTCTATATAATGTTTATCATGTTTATCATGTTTACAATTTTTCATTGGTTGCATGCTCATGATTCATTTCCAGTGCTTCTTTGGTTTGCGTGGGAGTGATTCTTGCATCAAAAACTGTTCAGCTTCTAAATCCTTTGTTGTAGCATAGGGTGAATCTCTACAAATCAAACTTACATTCTAATAAGTGTTATTTCTAATTATGTTACTGCAGTAGTACAATTGTAAAAGGAGTTAGGAAACATGACACAGACAGACTAGTGTTTGGCATTATATGGGAAAACTCTTTCAAATGTGAAGTCTTTTCCTGATGACTTTTCAAGTAATGTTCTGTCAGCTCTTCAATATACATTAAAATACTACAACAGATCTTATCTTTCTTTAAATCAACATTTGTCACAAATGGAAAAAGTCCCTCAATTCCACAATTTATATTTTGGCTTTCTACTCATATTTCCATTTGCTCTGAAGTCTGAAGTTGCTAGCGTTTATTTATTTTATTAAAAACAAAAACCGTCCCTCTCCCCATCTGGCACTGAATTGCAGAGGAGGGGCTCAACTGTCTAACACGGAAAGATGGGAACCTTTGAGAGAGCAAACACAAACCAACAATTAACGTCTAGACGCAACATAAAACCAAGCAAATCCTAATAGCAAGCACTTGTGAACTGTCAGATTCCAACCATGAAGAGTGCAAAGGGACACACACGCTCTAAAAAGTCTCTACTAATCACCAACAGAGAAAACCTCACACAAACCAAATTTGGCTTCAGGTCACTTAAGAAGTCGTCTTTGAGTGGTGAAAGTTTACCTCTGACTCAGGAAAGAGAGAAGAGAGAGAAATAGACTGGGAAAAAGAGGTAGAACTTTTTTCTTGTCTTGTTGTAACTGTTGGTGTTCACTTTTATTTGATTTAAGTAGTCTTTATGGCTGTGCTGGCATTGCAAATTGAGTTGGCCGATTGCTCTCCTCCTCATTCTTCTATACGCTAACAACCCTTTTTAATGACCCCTGGGTTCTGGTTTGGTTAGGACTCCTGAAGAGAATCGTTTTCCACATGATTGCCTCTGCGTTGAGGCCAAACTTGAATTTCATTTCCAAGTGGTCCCCCACCCATCCTAAATGTATATCTACATAAATCTGAGCATGAGCAACTTTTTGCACACCATTATGGTGCCAAAATGTCTCTAAAATCTATAAGCAGTGGCTTTGTGGGATTTAACCACTCAATATACATTTTTTCAGATGAATTAAACTTGGAGATATTGCTTATGCATTCGCAATGGTAAGGATATTAAAAGTAATATACTGTAAGATGCATGTTGCCAATTGTGTGTGTACATTATAAGTGAGTATAAACCATTCAAAGTTGTAACTTTTCCTCTCATCATGGTCCAGTCAGGAGATAAGATGGGATGAAGATGCACTTTAATTAACAAAAACGAGATGGATAACAAAAAACATTTGAAGTTTAAGCAAACAAAAAGATCTTGACACATACTGTACAGTAGGAACACTAAACTCAGGAGGCTCTGGAACCCAGTGATGATCTTTACAGCAGAGTAGAGCAAACCTGGACTGAGTGCAGTGTTCAAGCTTATTAAACAATCAAACAAGGGAATAAGGAGATGAAAGATCAGCTGCTGGGGATATACATGTCAGTAATCATGTGTTAACACTGTAAGCATTAATTTCATGTTTGTGCATCTCAAATTGCGGTCATCGGAAACCTTTTTATACAAATAATTTGAGCTATACTATTTCCACAGGTGGAAAGTAGAGAATTACATTTACTTGCACTAATGTAATTGAGTTTTGTGTGTGTGTGTGTGTGTGTGTGTGTGTGTGTGCTACTTTTTGAGTATTTTCTCAAAGGTGTACTTTTACTTGAGCAGATTTTTTTTAATAAAGTACCTCTCTACATTTGAAATCCAACTAATTACTTGAGTAAAAAACATGTATGAATGTAGTTTTATTTTATTCAATAAAATCTTAACAAAAAATTCAGTTCAATGCAGTGAACTAATCTTCCACACAGTTCAGCCTCATGTGCCATATTTCATTAAGAAAAGTCTTTATGTGTACTATTTACATGAAAAACTTTTATAAACATTTTTCTATCCCCATCTGCTCTCCGGCAAATATTGGCTGACTTGGTTTCAAAATATACAATTTTTAAATCAGAATGAATACTATTATTGCAAACAAGCCAATCAGATTAAGACGGAGTAGTACTTTTAATAAGCATCACTGAAACAGCAGTGATGACTCCGAGCTGCAAGGGATAAAAGTAAATCACCACTGCAGTACGAAGTTATTCATGACCTACTTTTTACTTTTTCAAGAGCAGATTTACTTATAGTTGACTAAATTTTTTGTGAAGTGGTGCTACTTTTACTTGAGTACAATACTTGTACACTCTTTCTACCTCTGTCTATTTGACTAACTAAAAGCTGAATGTATTCTACATGTTCAACATCTATTAGATTCTATTAGCACTATACATTCCACCCTCCCTCTCTGTTTGATTCACCTCGCTCTCTTTTGTGTCCAACCCTGAAAAAGTAGGCACAGCTCGGCTAGGTAAAGAGGAATGAATGCAGTTGTTTCTTTGAGGAGTCTGGAGGTCTGGCTCGCTGTTCAGAAGGCACGGTGTTAGTTGGGGAATGTGCAATTATGGAGCTCGGTCCTTTGATCCCACTTTTTCCATCATGCCTAAATTGTCCTCACATTGCGCACCGCCATGTATCCTTGGGCACTCTCTTTGCGCAGGCTTTCTTTCATGTACGCCTCTTTGGAACTCAAAGCATCCCACTCTGAAAACTGAGCTTTCCCCAAGCCATCCATGCTCCTTTGCTAGAGTGAGTAACACTTGTGTGTACATACTCTGAAGTGAGTAGTGGGGAAAATAAATTGATTTTGAGAAACATTTGTGTTTTGGATAGAGTGTTAGAATTTCTGATTTCATTCATATATCTCTATACTGATGTTAACGTAAAGTCCTGAATGTGAAGTTCAGCGTTTACTTTAAATCACAGATAACACATGCTTCTTTGTTTGCGTAAATTTGTGAGCAATGCATTCTTTTCTGATGATTTCTTCCACATGCTCCATAATGTTATCTATTCTTCATATAAAAGCTTCCACCTCTGGGGGATTAAGCCACAAATTTTATAGATTTTCTTTCATTCTTGATGTCTCATGTTTTTGAATCAGTTCCAAATTGCTAATGGCAGGCATAGTGTCTGCTAAGCTCTGTGACCACAGCTGCGTGCCCTTCTTCTGTTCAATTCCAGCTTCTTTTTTTGTGCTAATGACTCTTTCATAGCTAGAGCACCTGGCTGAAAGGGCTATGCTACCTTTCAGGGCACTGTGTACAATGTCACTCCTACTGGCGTTACAAGCCATAGCCAAATGTTTTAACATTGTTAATCAGATAATTTATGCTGATATAATGCAGGCAGAGGCCACATTTTACTAACTAGTTCCTTACTTTTGATAATATAGCTGGTGTGTAATTAAGTTCAACAATTGGTGTTTTTGATGGTTGTATTGATGCTTGTTTTTGGGCACAGAACATGCACTTAAGTTATGCCTATGTCAGCACTCTGCAACCACAAATGGCTTCAAGAAGCAGTGATTTTGCAGCAAATGCCATTGAGGTTTATGGATTCTCACCACTGTCAGTTAAACTCCAGTAGAACGTCATAATCACACATTTGATTTCAAGGCAGAGTCATAATAATCAAAATATTTGTTTGATTCCTTATGTTAAGTCTTATAATATATCTTATAATAAATTGTATAATACATTTTATAGAAACGTGCAAACTGATAATGTAATTTTGCAAAATTCTTATTTGTTAGAATAAAAATGTTTGTTGTAACATGACTCTAGTTAAGTTCATGGGGTGTGAGTAGATGTATTTGAGACCTGTTGCTGAACTTGTTTGATATTTTTTTCTTTTTTTAGAATTATAAAAACAGTGATAACTCTAGATACAAAATTAATCTGTTTCGCGGTGGCCTTCGTATGCTGGATTTTTTGCATGTCGTAGCAAGCTTTACGTGTAAAATACCTAATCTGTTCCAAGCCACACAAAAACAACACTAAAAATAAAAATTAACTTGGAAACCCAGAGAAAAGTAAAGAAGGATTCTTCAATCCTTAAAAGTACACAAATTATAATAATAAAAAAATGAAAACAGAATACAATAAATGAAAACTAATAACTCTTACTTTTCCAAAGAAGAGATGTGGCAAAGTGTCTGAGGAGCTGGTAGGGGAAGAAAACATATGTTAGCGGATAGCCTAGGTCATAAAAATTTGCTTTCCAAAAAAAGCAGCATGAAGATATTCACAAATGTAGGGCACCAACACAAAACCTCAGATTATGGGTATGATCAGACCAACAGGAGAGCAGAATGCTTTGCACAAACACGGGCATCAGGTCTGGAAATGACCAATAGGAGAGCAGAACAGCTGAAGCATTCGTATCTCAAGGTACCACTGTATACATTTATTTTTTGCTATATTTTTTTTACTATTGTTGGTAAGACAGTATGTAGACAGGAAGCAAAGTGGAAGAGATAGGGGCCGGGGCATGGAAAGGACCACATTCTTGGAATGCAAACTCTGCTGACCTGCAAAGAGTTTTAAATATGAATTTAAAAAGAAATGACAGACTAAGGATTCAAATCTCAATATTATTTACTTAAGCATGTGTTTATAATACATAGTACATTATTCTGATTAACTTTTTCCGCCATCTACCTTTCAATCCCCTACTGAATCAGGCTTCAAAGGTGACCTGCCTTCCTCTTTCAGCAACATCTCAGCAATAAGGACCTCCCATGAATAGATTCCAATTGGCTCCCAGTTATTAGGTGTCATGTTTTAACGGGTTCTTAACATGGAGGCTTCTTTGATCTCTGAATAGAGAAACACTTGTGACAAAATATCTATCCACAAGGTGGTTTTATGCTGGAAAATAAGTCCCTAATCGCAATACTTCATTCACACCTTTTTATTAATAATATTACATTTTCAACTTATTACAGAAAATACTACAAGAAATAATTAATTATAATTAATAAATGTAATTAATGTAACGTAATTAATACATTTTGAATTGCAGAGGATGTTACAGATTTTCAAGGTGTTTAGCAGATGCTGTCATACAGTCTGTATTTTTATGCATAGCTTTCTAGGTTATTGTAACAAGTTTTGTACATCAGTCTGCAGTTCAGGTGGTTCCTTGCTTCTGCATGATGAAAAGAATTGAGTCAACAGCCACTGTAAAAACAGAAAAACCAAAGGAATCTGAAGTGAAGAACAATAGACCTCTGAACTAAATTAGAAGGCATCACTGTAAAATTCCAGATCCAATTATCTTCATCCAAAATGTACAAAGTGTGTTCTGGAGAAGTCATAAATCTCATTGAGAGTTTAGTATTTTTTAAGCCCCCTGCATGTACCATTAACCATGATCACTAGCCAGTGATGCTTCTCTAGTTTAACCGTTCCTGATAGATTTTTCTTTGGCGAGGATGTACTACATTCAGATGTGCCCAATCTCAAATGTGTGATGCTGACAGTTCAACTTATGCCAAGTATTTTAAGTATAGTTGGCTCCTGCAAAGCATTTCAAAGAATGCTTCTAGGGATTTTCTCTTTAGATACAGAAGAGCACTTATCGTCTTAACTTTAGTGCTCAACTAACTGAAAGTAACACACACAATCTGGCCTGTCAGGGTAACATGGCAGTTTTAACTCAATCACACACGCTAGTTTTAATGTAAGCCAATGGAATGTGTTAGCAGACAGGAGGAAAATTTATCCTACCCCTTCAGACTAGCTCTGTGGAAGATTGTGAAGTTTTTAAACAAGCGCTGTGGAGGAAAGTTGTATTTGTTCACCCTCTCAGTCTGGGCTATATGCAAACTTCCAACGGTATGTTGGTTATTAATTGGCAATTCTTTCAAGAAAAAGAGAGTCTGCTGATCTTTTTCTCATACTTGGGACAGGAAATCCCGGGAGTATATTAGTAAACAAAGTATTAAAATACTTACTTACACACACACACCCGCACACACACACATATATAAATATATATATGGCCAGTAAAAGACCAATCATACTTTTTTATGGTTTAAACTTTTTTTTAAGGTGAATATGTAGCATCTCTTTTGATCTCTAAACAAAGGAAACACAATAACACATGGTCACATTTGGACACACTGTAGTGGTCCACATTGGAGAATCTGGCCAACAACTGACGCAGTTATCACGACCTATAATTCATACAATTTAAATTGACCAAACACACAGTTTTTCTTTTATTTACTTTTGCAATCCTCAGCCTTTTATACGTTGCTAGTTTTCAATGTTAGATTTTTAAGCTTTATTAAGCTACCTTTTTCAACTTTTCTCAGCTTTCTACAAATTCCAACAATTATCAGCATTAGTTTTTAAACCTCTGCATTCACATACACTTTCCACCGGAAATGCCATTCCTTTCATAAAAAGCATTATACCCCTTAGAACAGTTAGCACTGAATTTTGACATTTGACCCCTTGCTCACTTAATTTTGGCTTTCGGTGTTTGGAAACATTCAGCACCCTTGGTTGCAGTTTTGACACATTTAGAAATATTTGATGAAAAGGCAAAATGTTAAATGCGGGATGAATATACACTGTGTTGTTATATGAATTGCTTAATATGAAAAACTGTACACTCATGCTCTAGTAAGTGCAGTAAAAGCTAGTTCACATACATGTCATTGTTTCTCTTTTATGTGGGATGGTATTATTTTTAACAGTTTGATGCTTAAATAATTTTGAACAACTTTGTTGTGGTATTATCTTTTAATGAGGTTTCTCTATTATCACTATTATCTATAAAACATAACTTTGTGGGTACCCTCTTAAAAGTTTGTCATATGTTTTAAGGTTTCAGAAGTGACCGCTGCAGCAGAAAGCAGAATGGTGGATGTCAGCTGTCGAGGAGCATTAAGCGACTAGCGGAATGTGATTGAAGTGGTAAGCCCGGCGCTGGACTCGTGTTGAAACCACCTTCCTCTGGCCTGCTGCCAACCCCAGCTGCCAGATTCTGCAGGGAGGTACAACCCTGACCCACAAAACCCAAGAATTAAACATCAGTTAGGGTTTCCCACTGAGGTGTAGAGAGCTTGTTCAGAGAATGTTATCTTCCACAGCTTGGCAGACCTCAGACATGTGCATAAAATCGAATTTATCAGTGTTCCAGGGATTCCCTTTTGCATGCATAATGAGGTCCCATCAGCAGTACGTCTGTGATTTACATGTAGAGGCGCTATTGTCTGAACATTGTGTTTGTATTTTATCATGTTTTAACCCTTTGGTGGTGTTAGGGCTTCAGCTGTTTTAAACTTAAATTTTAGGTGTAAGAGACTGATTTTGTCGATATTGTATGAAGAACAGCTTCTCTTAATTCTAACCTCAAAATTCTGGTTTCTTCAAGAGGATAGCGATGAGGGGCATCACGGTGGCACAGTGAGTAGCATGTTTGCTTCACAGCAAGGTTCGAGCTTCGGCTGGGTCAGTTGGCATTTCTGTGAGGAGAATGTTCTCTCAGTGTGGGTTTCCTCTGGGCACTCCTGTAAGACATGCTGTACAGGTGAATCGAGTCGGCTAAATTGTCCGTGGTGTACGAGTGTGAATGTGTGTAGATTTTTCCCAGTGATTGGTTGTCATGTGCTGGATAAGTTGGCAGTTCATTCTTCTGTGGTGACCTCAGATATATAAAGGGACAAAGCCGATTAAAAAAATGAATGAATGATCATGATGAGCTGGTCAACACAACTAAACCTTTAGAATTTACCATTTCAACCCATAATAAAAAAAAAGATGGTATCTTTTTAAACATGAATGTTTAAGCAATTTGAGTGTTTTAACTCAAGACAGGGAAAAAAACCTCTCAAAGCTTTCTTTAACAACAGAATTAGTGGTATATTCTCAGATTCGATAAGATCTAACAGACAATCAAATTAATAAGACACTATTAAAGCTTATTGTGAAGGCTTTAAAAACCAGACTTGGTCTGTAGACAGATTTCTGTGGTTCATTCGCACATTCCATCCTGACAACAATGTTTTAGGGAGGACGAATAGAGGCGTTTGTGAAGAATGAAAGAGAGCCAGGACTTTGCCGGCAAGAGTTTGGCTCCTTGCCCAGGAAAGCCACACAAGTATGTTTTTAATTGCTAGTAAGATCAGAATAATGCGTTTGTAATCTTTATTTCATAATCTTAATCTTTTGTGGCATTAGTTGACAGAGAGTATTGGCTATTTAAGGCAAAATTGTTCCTTGCTTATCAGCAATAAATAGACATGTATAATGCAACATATATTTATATATATAAATAGGAAATAATTAAAATAAATAATTTTGCATAAAGAGAATAATCTGTTCTGTTTAAAACAGTTTATGATTTTTCTAAAACACCCTTCTAAATATACAGGAAAAATAGTTAATTTTAACAGACCTGGGTTTAACAGAACATGGTTTGTACAGAAGTTTTATTGTTTTTACATAGCTTTCAGCTTTCAAAACACTCGATTTATAGTTTTATTCAGTTAAATTGCATTTTCTATTTTCAAATATCTCGCACAATCTTAAGAAATTACCTTTTATTTTAAAAAGACCTCACATGGGCTCACTTGATGTATTATTTCTATATTCCCAGCCTCCCCTTCTGTGACCCCTTATTGGTCAAGGATCTGTGTTGCGCCTCATCAGTTTTAACAAATTAGTAAACGACTAAGAATGTGCTTGTGATTCCAGCTTCTCTCTTAAATGATTGACTCTGAAGAAGTGGCCGCCTGGGGGAGCGTCCCTGGACCCTCCCTTGACCCCCATCAAAAAGATGGCTATGTCTGACAAATCAGCCTCAGGCATACTCCAAGGTGAGAACGAAGAGTGCCACATCGTTATTCATTCACCATAATTTGCTTAAAATGAGTTACAGTCCATGCAACTGAAAGCTTTTCTTCTGCTTCAAATCAAGTGAATGTATTTTTTTACATACATGAATAACATATTGTTATAAGCTGAATGTAAATGTTGAAAGCCTGCTCAGCTATGCTGCTTTAGATACCTTTGTAGCATTAGTAGCTCCAGCCATCTGTTCTGTCCATTAAAGAGGTACACATGCCTTTGGCTTCTTAGTTCAGATGGATATGTTGAGGTTGCTGCCTGCATGATGAGGTTTTTAGCTTATTGAAAGCTCTCCTCTTTGCTGCTGAGGGGCCTTGTTTGTGCACATATGTCGGTTCTGTTGCACTGCTGTGATGAATGACAGTCTCTCAGGTGAGCAGTTACTTTTTCCTCATAGAGGAGGAAGGGTTGGAGTAATCAGGCCCGGGGGAAGATTTTGTTTTGTTTTATTTCTGGAAGAAAATAAAGAGCTGACATTCTAGAAAAATTTGCTCTAGAGGTTTCTTATTCATTGTTTTTCCATGTTAACTCTCAGCTAGTAACTGCTTTTGCATAGAAAGTTAACCCAGCATTGTGGATAAAAAGGAAATTTTCCTTAACGTCAATATGGCATTTGACTTATTTACCTAGAAAAAATGTATGCTTTCCATGTGGACAATTGTAAACCTGGGTCAAGCTTTGGTGGTTTTCTCAAATTTTATTTGTCATTTATGGATGTTTAAGGATTTTAATGACATTTTATAAATTAATCTGTAAAACTTAGACATGCTCCCTGCAACAAATCATTGCTTGCATCTATATTTGGAAGGTGGGACTTTGCACCTCTCCATGAAAAGTATTAAAATGACAATGCAAGCATTTCAGCCATTTCCAAATCCACCTAATTAGTAACTGTGCCACTGCTTCTTCTTAATTTCTTAATAAAGAAAGATGTGTCTTCAGACAAAGTATGTCACAAAGATGTTTAAGAACATATTTTGAAAAGCATGGAAGAAACGTTAGTATAGAAACTAGTTTATCTTGATGTACAATAAGCTATGTTGGTATTAAAATTGTAAAGTTTCAGATAGTGGAGCTTTGCTTGTTTGATATTGCTTCCATTTGTTGTTAATGGTTTAATATTAACAATATTAATTTGAAATTTTTGATTTTCTCTCATTTAGATATGTATTTTTAAAGATATTTTTACCTTCAAAATAACAATAAAAAAATAAAAAGGTAGAATTTATGATGTTTGCTCTTAAAGATATGTATCAATTCTTTGTTGAGTTCAAGACTGAAGAAATAGACACATGGCTCTTCTACAAAGTGATATTGATCACTGTAATTGTTGCAACTTCTGTTATTTTTTGCATCATAATAAAAAACAAAAACGTATCAGTTTTCCTTCAGTAGTTTTTTTTTTAAATTTGGTAATGTACAGTTCAACCTCTTATTAGGAGTGAATGTCAGTTCACACCTTCGCACAGTTCTTTACATCTTCAGAGAGACGAGCTTAACCTGAGTACCATTCAAACGTTAGTTGTTGAGTGTTGTTGTTGATCATCATGTAGGGGTAATGAATCTCAGATGATATATCTGTCAAGAAAAGCCATCTGCCTCATTAGAGCTGCTTCCTAAAACCCCCGTGAGGAATGACCTTTAGAAAGTCAATACAAGCCCAGCTGTCCATGGATACCTAATCAAATACAAGCTCTATAACAGTGATATGCCTTCCCTAGAGTCGTCAATACAAATGATGTTAATTCCCTTTGTCTAATTGACCTTGAGAATAGGCATCATTTCTCACAGGAAGCTCCTTAATTCTTTGACCTGATATTTCTTTTCAGTGCAGGAAAACAAGACTGACTTTTTTGTCAGTCTGGGATCGTTGCTTTCCCTACTTATCCTTTGAACCCAGAATAACAAATATTTACAAACAAATCTAATCCTTTGTGTGATTTCCTGCCATATGTTGCCATAGCATCTAGGACCTGACTAAGAATTACATCTAGCATGTTTTTGTTATTTTCTGCATGAGATACTTAGTACCATTAATATTTAACTTTATTAACATGAATTTGAGAGATGAATGCTTGATTGTGATTCTTGATTTGCCCATTCCCAACTACGTTGATTGAATTGTATAAGTTTGTGTAAGATAATTATCTTATTAAGAATCTGTTTTGCTGTGCAAGAACTCTTTTAGGCTCTTAAGATATTTCAATTACATAGGATACCACTTTTCTGGCTTTCTGAGGACATAAAAAATATTTTATTCCCACTTTATTGTTTTTCTCCCTTTCAGTTGTAGTTGTTTTCAGCGGGTAAAGTGTATGTAATGAGCCCTTTTTGTATATACAAACAAATTGCCCTATGATCAAATGTCTTCAAATTCCAAATTTTACTATCGACTGCAACGTTCTGAAAAAACAAAAACAAACTAAAATCAACTAAGATATAAAAAATAATGGCTGACAAATGACAAATGTCTGTTGTACAAAGTGAAGCATATTTTCATGGCCATGACACAAGTAAGATTGCAGACAATGATCTTCTTTACCTGTAACTAATAAACAATCTTCCCTCAAAGACACAATGTCACTCTAGTAGTTTTTTGAGAAGTCTGTGGCCATCTTGAAAGGCCTTGTCTTGGTTGATTTGAAAGAGGAAACGTGTGTGATTGACAATGCCCGTTTGAGATATTCATTCCCTTACTTTCCCTTTGTCCCAGTGTAATAATGAAATGATATATGGGAGGGATGCATGATTTCCTGTTGCGTCGAGGACCCACAAACCCACATTCACAGTCTTGTACATGAGCTCAGCGGATTCTAAATGTAGCCTGTAATGAATAGGTGATTGATCTGGACAATGATACCCTCATTGAGAGCAATGGCAGGGAAGAGGAATAGAAAGAAAAGCACTGAAAATAAGAGCGAGAGGGAGTCAGTGTGGGTCAGAAAAAGAGTGAGGGAAGGTTGGAGTCTAGAAGCCCAGACAGGCTCGAACAAGAATGTAAAGAAAATATCTAATTGAAATCAAGTGTCCTGACAGAGTGTGTAGGCGACGGGATTCTGCAGAGCGTACTGCTTTTTCTTTGAGCGTAAAGAGTATTAGAAAATCCCCTCTATAACAATTCTTTATTTTTGGCGTGGTGAGTGTTCAACTTGTAGAGACAGAATGCCAGGGGTGCGGCTTGTAGACACAGCTAGAGATTTCCAGAGACACCCTCGTCAGATGACTTCAGCCTTTCAACTGGAGCGTGCACATGATAACTTCCTCAAAGAGCCTTTCTTGTGTTTCCACATGCATCGATTGACCCAAATCTCCCTAAGGTTATATCAGTTTACCTTCATTAAATATGCATTTTTCAGGAATGCTGTACTTTGTGGGTATTAATACTAACGATCATCAGATCTATCTACTATTTTTTTTAAAGATAATGTAAAAGAAAACTGTTTTCCTTTTATATACTTCTATATAAAGCTTTTAGGCGTTTGCCTGTAACTAGCTCCACCACCATCTTCTACTATGACATTTGATATTCTCATTTCATTTTGACTCTTTCAAATTACTTGCAAACATTATATCGATGAGAACAGTACTTGCTTTCACTGTAATTATTCTATACTCTCAAATTCTTATTTCAAATATAGAACATGGTAAATTGCAAAACAGATATGCAAAAGAGTAATTATTTATTACCCCCAAATCAAGGTACAAGAGATTCAGAGCAACTAATGATGTATTTATTTTACGCTTCTCAAACAAACACTGAAATAAAGACTCCTAAAAGCATGTACATTGACGCTTGCGCAAAAGGGTATAGGATAGAAAAAGGTGGAACTTCCTCCATCCGTGAGCTTTATGGTCTGCCTCCAGAGAGAAGATGAATAACAGCGTCACAGTTCCATATCAAGGTATTCAACATGATAACATGAAATCTTCTTCTTCTTTCGGCTGTTCCCAGTTTAGGGGTCGCCACAGCAAATCATCTGTTTCCACCTAACTCTTGCCTCAGTATCCTCTACTCTTGCACCAATTACCTTCATGTCCTCCTTCAGCACACCCATATAACTTGTCTTTGGCCTTCCTCTTGCCCTCTTGCCTGGCAGCTCCATCTCCAACATCCTTCTACCAATATAACTACTATCCCTTCTCTGCACATGTCCAAACCATCTCAATCTGACTTCTCTGACTTTGTCTCCAAAACAACCAACCTGAGCTGTTCCTCTGATGTGCTCGTTCCTAATCTTGTCCATCCTTGTCACTCCTAAACTGAACCTCAACATCCTCATCTCTGTTACTTCCATCTCTGCCTCGTGTCTCTTCCTCACTGCTACAGTCTCTAACCCATACATCATAGCTGGTCTCACTACTGTTCTGTACACCTTTCCTTTGATTCTTGCTGACACTCTTCTGTCACACAACACCCCTGACACTTTTCTCCACCCACTCCAACCTGCCTGCACTCGCCTCTTCACCTCTTTTCCACACTCCCCGTCGCACTGGACTGTTGACCCCAACTACCTAAACTCCTCCACCTTCTTGACCTCAGCCCCCTGTAACCTCACTGTTCTACTTCCCTCCCTCTCGTTCAAACACATGTATTCTGTCTTACTACGACTGACTTTCATTCCTCTTCTTTCTAGAGCAGACCTTCAACTTTCCAGGTGTCCCTCTACCTGCTCTCTACTCTCACTACAGATTACAATGTCATCTGCAAACATCATTGTCCATGGAGATTCCTGTCTGACCTCATCTGTCAACCTGTCCATCACCATAGCAAACAAGAAGGGACTCAAAGCCGATCCTTGATGTAGCCCCACCTATACCTTGAACTCTTCCGTCTGACCTGCAGCACATCTCACTGTTGGCATACTCCTCTCATACATATCCTGAACTACTCTGACGTACTTTTCTGCCACTCCTGACATCCTCATACAGGACCATAGCTCCTCTCTCGGCACCCTGTCATACGCTTTCTCTAAGTCCACAAAGACGCAGTGCAGCTCCTTCTGACCATCTCTGTACTTTTCCATTAGCATTCTCAGAGCAAAAATTGCATCAGTAGTGCCCTTTCTGGGCATGAAGCCATCCTGCTGCTCGCAAATATCGACTTCTCTTCTTAGCCTAGCTTCCACTACTCTTTCCCAGAGTTTCATTGTGTGGCTCATCAACTTTATACCTCTGTAGTTGTTACAACTCTGTACATCACCCTTGTTCTTAAAGACTGGCACTAGGACACTTCTCCTCCATTCCTCAGGCATCTTCTCACTCTCTAGAATCCTGTTGAATAACCTAGATAGGAACTCCACCTAGATAGGAACTCTCCTAGACACTTCCACACCTCCACAGGGATGTCATCTGGACCAACAGCCTTTCCACTCTTCATTCTCCTCATAGCCTTCCTCACCTCATCCTTTCTAATCTTTTCAACTTCCTGCTCTACAATGTTCACCTCTTCCCCCCTTCTTTCCCTCTCATTCTCCTCATTCATCAACTCCTCAAAATACTCCTTCCGTCTTCTCTGCACACTCTCCTCACTTGTTAGAACCCTTCCATCTCTATCTTTAATCACCCTTATCTGTTGCACATCCTTCCCATCTCTGTCTCGCTAATCTGTACAATTCCTTCTCACCTTCCCTCGTGTCTAACCTGGCATACAACTCATCATATGCCTTCTGTTTGGCCTTTACCACCTCCCTCTTCACCCTGCGCTGTGATTCCTTGTAGTCCTGTCTACTTTCTTCAGTCCTTTCGATGTCCCACTTCTTTTTAGCTAGCCTCTTCCTCTGGAGGATGTCCTGTACTTCCTCATTCCACCACCATGTTTCCTTATCTTCTTTCCTTCTTCCTGCTGACACACCTAGCACCTTCCTACCTGTCTCCCTGATCACTTCTGCTGTAGTTTCCCAGTCCTCTGGAAGCTCTTCCTGGCCACCCAAAACCTGTCTCAGCTTCTGTCTGAATTCCTCACAACCGTCTTCCTTTTTCAACTTCCACCACTTGGTCTTCTTTTCCACCCCCCCCCCCTTCTTCCTGACCACCAGAAACATCCTACACATCACCATCCGATGCTGTCTGGCTACACCCTCTCCTACCACTACTTTGCAGTCAGTGATCTCTCTCAGATTGGCTCGTCTACTTAGGATGTAGTCCACCTGTGTACTCCTACCACCACTCTTGTAAGGAACTCTATGTTCCTCCCTCTTCTGGAAATAAGTGTTAACTACAGCCATTTCCATCCTCTTGGCAAAGTCCACCACCATCTGTCCTTCTGGGTTCCTTTCCTTAACACCAAACCTGCCCATCACTTCCTCGTCACCTCTGTTGCCCTCGCCAACATGACCGATGAAGTCTGCTCCCATCACTACTCTCTCCCCTCTGGGAATCCTCTCCATCACCTCATCTAACTCACTCCAGAATCTCTTCTTGTCTTCCAGCTTACAGCCTACTTGTGGAGCATAACCACTCACTACATTCAACATCCCCCCTTCAATCTCTAACTTCAAACTGATCACCCTGTCAGACACTCTTTTCACCTCTAAAACATTTCCTATCCTCACCATAGTAAAACAGTTTGTATCCCCCTCCAATACTACGCACTTTGCTACCCTTCCACCTGGTCTCCTGCACACACAGAATATCTACCTTCCTTCTCTCCATCATGTCCGCCAGCTCTCTACCTTTCCCGGTCATTGTACCAACGTTGAGAGTCCCTATTCTCAGACCTATACTCTTGCCTTTCCTCTTCTCTCTCTGCCTACGAATCCTTCTCCCTCCTCTCCTTCTTTGACCAACAGTAGTCCAATTTCCACCGGCACCCTGTAGGTCAACAGCACCGGTGGCGGTCGTTGTTAACCCGGGCCTCGACCGATCCGGTATGGAAATCGAATTGATGACTTGCATATTTGGTTTTGGCATGTTTTACGCCGGATGCCTTTCCTGACGCAACCCTCTCTATTTATCCGGGCTTGGGACCGGCACAGAAGTCACTGGCTTGAAACCCCTGTGGCTAGATTTCAACATGATAACATGAAATACTAAACAATAATACACACTATTTCTAAGACTAAAAATAACAATTCAAAATTGCTTAATACCAAACATACATTATGATTATTTGCTTTATTCAATTCATTGCATTCAAATTATCATTGAAAATAAATTAAATTAAAAATGTATTCATATATTAAGGTCTAATAGTGTCGTTTATTAAACTAGGAATTGGTATGTTATCCCCATACTAAATTATCTCGCCAAAAAATAACAAAAATATAACAAAATGCTAATCAGGTGGATGAAATACTTTACCTTTGGTTTTATCTGGTGTAACTTTGGAAAGAAGCCGGATCTTGTAAACTGGCTTTTACTTATGTTTTTTGGGGTTTTTTTTGTTGAGAATACTGTGAAAAACACCTGTCAATCCGACAGGGACATTACCGGGTTGTTTTTGGCACCTTGGTTTCCTTGTGGTTAAATGGGACTTGGTTAAAAAGCGTTTTTGCAAGGAAACTGTACTTGAAAATTGAGAGATTTGGATATTGGGCAACATTTGGGAAATGTGATGGTACTTTTTCTATTTTTTTTTTTATAATTGAGAAATACAACCCCATTTTTTCAAGCGTTAGTAGTTAGTTGAGGAGCAGTATTCTATCCTTTAGAAAGGAGTTTAATCAGAGTTTTACCTTTTCTGATATGATTCTTATCATTTTTAGTGTTTCACTTCATCTTGCAGTTCTTGTGTTCAGACAAGTGCACACGCTACATCTGCAGTGCTGTTGGAAACCTCTCTACACATAAAGAGCCCACCCATATGACAGGAACGAGGTGGCGGAGCTTTTTTCTCTAACTCTAAACACTTTAAACCTCTCTTTTTGTGCTTTACACTGCTACTTTTTGTTAGTTCCAAAAACACTCAAGTGATGATCATATTTGACTATTTGAAATAAA
This sequence comes from Danionella dracula, assembly GCA_900490495.1. Classification (NCBI taxonomy): domain Eukaryota; kingdom Metazoa; phylum Chordata; class Actinopteri; order Cypriniformes; family Danionidae; genus Danionella; species Danionella dracula. Next base: position 2,133,319 of record UELW01000778.1, read on the forward strand.
GACTCCAATGATTAATTCCTTTTAACCTAGTCCTCAAATTACCTTAGCAATGCACTTTACAGTATACATGTGTTCAGCTCAGGCATGCTTTTAAAGTGATTGGAGAGAGTGTTTCACCCACAGTCATTTGTTTCAATTAGCATGACGTACTAATGCGGACCACATGCGTTAAGACTGTGAAATAACTTGGTTGTTTGAATGTTTTACTTTTTCATTGTCAGACTTTTTTGATGCCATCGTCTAGGGTTGACAACCACTTTTAAACCTCAGACTTTGCGATGAGGTTGCAAATCGTGCTATAACAGGATTTCATTCTGAAACCAGCGACAGACAGACAGGCTTAGTGTGTGTTGGAAACAGAAAAACACACTTTTTTATTTAACATTGCTTTTCTTATAATTAGTCTCTGGAAACACCCTCACACTTTCAATAAAGTCCAAAAAATGGGATAAAAGCATGAGGTCACAGAATATAAAGTGATGACAATATCTTTCTGAGGACTTGAAGGGTTATTTGCAGACATCGTGGTGTTGTAAAAAAGCACATGGTTTTCACTGAGAGTTCTGAGCATTAAAGCTGGTGTTCTCGAGTGCTTTATGTTTTTGTTTTCCTCTCTGAAGGGACTGTGATATCTGGTGGAGTACAATGTTTGTAGATTGAAGGAAAATATCATGAAGATTAATGATTTAAAATTCAAGAATAAATAAAAAAAACATCTTTTATTATTTTTCTCTTCTAAAAGTTATTTATTCAACAAAAATGGGTAAAAATTATCTAAAGTTGTAATTATTTAAGGCTTTAGTACATAAGTAATTTAAATTTAATAACTTTTAACATTAACATTGTTCAAATGCATCAATATTTTACATATTTACTCAGGAAGAATATATTTGACCTGTCATAAACTGCCGACATTTACTTTCTGCAGTTTTAGACAGCACATTTACACTTCAGGTGTGCTTTGGAAGAGTATCTCCAAGCATTATGCAAACCCTCCAGTTATAGACACTGTTTTACATTTGTATTACATTTTCACAGACGTAAGAAAAAAAAAATTTCGTTCAGTTGTACTTTTTTTGTTTTTCCATCCGTTTGCTCGTTTGCTCACCATTTGTTTGTTCATTTATTCATTCGTTCATCCGTCCATCCATCCTTCCATCCATCCATCATTTGTTTCCTCAATTTGTTTGTTTATTAGTTTGTTTGTCCATTCATTCATGCGATCATTCGTTCTTCCATTCATACATAAAACTGTTTGTTATTTCACCCTTCCAACCATACTTCCCTCTATCCATCCTCCCACAAACCTGTCCATTCACTAATTTCTGTAACAAGCGATACTTTTTTACTGAACATACAATGTGTTTATTGTTTCCATAGTAATTAAACTATGTCTAAGTATTTCAAGACTGAAACACTCTGTAGCCTAAAAAAACTAATTAAGCCGTTTATCAGCAGTCAATCAGCAGTTTCAATCAGGTGAAAATTTGAGAGCTGGCATGCAGTGTCTGCTGCCAAGGCAACAGCAAATAAATATTATTTCCTTTCACTCCTAGTTTACAGTTTGTTGTATTACATCTTTCATGATATTCCACTACTGTTGAGTTAAAGTGGAAGAAAGGCAGCTACACAAATCAAAACATCTACATTTAATAAAAGGCAGAAGAAACGCATTCCAATTCAAACCCAACCATCTGTATATAAAATAGCTGCGAATATCAGAATATTTTGGATCATATTATATTAATGCTTTATTTTAATACAGTCATAAAAATGTAATGATACCCAGAGCATCAACAGATCCAGCGCTCATCCTATACACAATAATTAAATGATCCTCTTAACGCTACAGATCACAACATGCATTAATGCAGTACCCCAAAAACAGGCCCCAGTTACATGAGCTCCAGAAATGTTCAGGCACCTCCTAGAATGGTCATTGTTTGCTCTGGATTGAGTTACACTGTCCCCCAGGCGGCTGTGCATGTTACTCTCGCTCTCTGATCCTAATGGACCATTTCCACTCTTACTGGGGGCAGAACATGCTAACACACACATGCAGAGACTCACACACTTCTTTACATACACAAACACTGGTTCAGCGAGTTGATCTTTGCCACTAAACTCGAACAGATGTGATGTCCAAACAGTGCTTTGGAAAAGTTAAAAATAGGTAGAGTGGACCCTAACGCTTACATAGCTCTACACATTCACTTCTATATAGAATTATATATATGGGGGAGGATTGGTGCTGCTTCACATTTCTTTGGTGAAAATGGTTTATTAAAATTAGTCCAGCCAATCACGATGATGTATTGTGACACTGATAAAGTGAGTTTGGGGACTCACTTTGATGTTTAATTCATTTCATTCTTATAAATATGCCCATAGATGTTGTTTACATTATAAGCAGAATTCTGTTTCTGTGCTTGACTCGGGCATTTTACAATGCACAAATTAAATTATAGGGTGTTTCGGGAATGAAATTGCAGATCATAACATTGAAGACTTGTGGGTTCCCCTAATTTACTGTGCCATTTATTATGGGGCTTTAAAATAATGAAAGAAATAAGTTTGAAAACTGCCCACATTGACATTTGCTGCTTAAATTTCACCATAAAACAGTTAACACAATAAAAAAATAATTGGCTAGATGTAACCAAACTATGGAAAATTAACCTTTAAGTTTTTTCTAACAGCTCTTTTTTATTGCTTAAAACGGGAAGAAAATGAATAAAATATAGCATACAAAATCAATTCATCTATCTATGTCTTAATTTAATGTCTTCTTATGAGGATTTGCAAATTCTGGACATTTTAGTTTTTACAAGCTGTTTTATTCTCTTTAAAAGCTCAGCAGTTTGATGTATTTCAAAACAAACTGTACAGTTTCTTTCAACACTTTTAGCACACTTTCTGGTCATGTCATAAAAAAATTTGTTTTGTTTTCCAGGTGCGCAATGCTGCTGTATGAACTGAGGTGACTACAGGAATATGGCTGTTATTTTGATGTTGAACCATTACACAAACAAAACGAGAAACATTATTGAGGCAGCTGAATTATATTAATGCTTACTTCAAAATTTAACGCAGTGGATGGTTTTTGCCTGTTTTGTCTGGAGGAGGAGCTTCAGTCTCAGATGGTTGGAGGGCAGTTTGTTGGACAACATGTGCAATGACGATTACATTGCATTGATTGCATAGTTTCAACGTTTTTTAAACTAATTTATTTTGTCAGCTTTTACACCTCTATAATCTGTAATAGCTCAAAAGTGTGTGAAGCATATTATATCTGTGGACTATCACACACAAAAAGCTTTAAAAGCAGTTACTTGAGGTTTATTCAAGTGAGCTATTGAAGAGATAAAACAAATCAATACTGTAAATTCAGGACACTTGGGTACAAGTATTTTTATACATATATATAATAAGTTCCCATTAAGTTACTCAACTAATATAGAGTACTAAGTGTTTCTTAATCACTGTGATATTGCCACCAGCTCTTAGATCTTAACTGTTTTTATTCCCAACTGGTTTCTGGGAATGCTTGTGCAGTTTGCATTTGATTGGTCATCAGTATGAGTCACATAATTTTTTACCAAATTAACTCATTCATTCATTTTCATGTCGGCTTTATTCCCTTTCGGGGTCGCCACAGCGGAATGAACCGCCAACTCACTGGCATATGTTTTACGCAGCGGATGCCCTTCCCTGCCGCAACCCATCGCTGGGAAACATTCACACACACATTCACACTTTAACACTATGGGCAATTGTTCTTATTCAATTCACTTATTCCGCATGTCTTTGGACTTGTGGGGAAACCGGAGCACCCGGAGAAAACCCACGCGATCACGGGGAGAACATGCAAACTCCACACAGAAATGCCACCTGCCCCAGCCGAGCCTAGAACCAGCGACCTTCTTGCTGTGAGACGACCGTGCTACCCACTGCGCCACCGTGACGCCCCCAAATTAACTCGTTTTTGCTAACTGTGTTTCTGCTTCGTTTCATGGCTGATGATAAAGCGTGACCATACTAAAAAACAGATTACTAATCACACTTGGCAGATTGCTATACATTAGGTTATTGGCTCAATGAAGTTGGCAGGACAAGCCCCGGTTTGATGACAACAAGTATTTGACGAAGAACAGGCGGTTAAATTACCAGACAATTTAACAAGAAACTATTTCACAACTGTTGAATCAATTACAGGAAATCAATCAGCTATTAGTGCAAGATGAGATTTATGAGATTTTTGGTGAGGTTACTTTGACTGGATCAGATTTTTGGGGGGGCATGACCCAGTAACCCCTGTGGAAATTACGCCCCTGGGAAGGACAGTAAGTGGACATGAAATTAAGTGTGGGAGAGAGGGGATTGAGCCATTAAAGGAATGCAAGCTCTGGATTTGAATTAGCTGCCAATGCCAGCGAGCAGGACTAATGATTGCTTTTAAAACAATTATTTCAAAATATGTGATCCATCGTTTAAACTCCAACCAAACATAGTTTCAAAATGTTAGTAATTTTACGAAGTTACAAGGTTAGAAAAAAAAGTAAAACTTTGTGAAAATTGTTTGAAACAATTTGTTAGGTAAGATTTTTTTCGGCAAATGAAAGTGTTGAATTTCCATTTCACACTGGCTTTGAAAGTAAAACTTAGTTCATTGAACAAACTCCAAACCTCAAGTGTGAATGATGCCCCATAACGGCAAAGATAAACTTTTTGAAATAGCTCTTTTAACTGGAGCCCTTGTAAGTAACCTGCCTCCCAAAAATAACATTGGTGTGCTGCCAAACTTGGCAGAATGAATAATTTCTTACAAAAAGAAACAACTTTGTGAACATGCAAAACATACAACATCACAAAAAAAACAGCTATGAAAGGATGTGATCATGTGTCGCTAGATTTGAGTTCATTAGAAGCAGAATTTGTTGTAAACAGTTGCTTTTCACTGTCAAAGCTCTGTGCCAAGTACATTAGTTTTCGAGGCTGTTACATGACATTTTCATTCAAGGAAAGGCAGAGGAATCATGCCTTTTAAGCTTCTCTTTCTGTTGGAGCAACTTAACTTAAGTGTGGCCTGCGGACACACACTGGGCGCTTATAAAGGTGCAGACATGTTGTTGGGCGTGTGACATTTGCACCATTGGGAGCGTGTCATAGCACATTTGGATGAGCACTTCCTAAATTGTCGAGTCTATGCACAAAGACATCAGTGACTGCAGATGTGGTCTGTGTGTGTGTTGGAGGAACCTCCCAGGGCCTCCACCCACGTTCACTTTTTCCCAAACCACCACCCAAATCCAGACAGGTGTGCTACAGAGTGATATTTCATCTTCAGTCGTTGATCCGGAAGTGTGCAGTGTGGGAAACATCGTTTTCATGTTCCTTTACTCCGTCTTCACCATGTTTTCTTCTTCCTCTTCTATTTCTTGTTGTACCTCTTATTCCTCTTCATCTTTGTATGATCTATTACTCATAGCTCTTTTTCTTTCTTATAATATATTATTTTTCCCTTTTCTTCTAGTGAAAACTGTATATATTTTGGCAGATTTTTCATTGCTTTATTGAATAGGATAGTTCATTGTTGGAGGAAGAAAGTTTGAGAGAGGGAGAGAAGGCTCAATAAAGGTCTGAGACCTGACTTGAACCCTGGTCCCTGGATGCTGATGTCCGAGATCAGAGCACCAAGATATCAGCGCAACCCCTTATTATTCTTTATGCAATTCCTCCTTAAATTTTATATTTCCCCCCTTGATCTTCCAAGAAGGATCCCTCACTCAAAGATCTTTGTATTTGAATTTTTAGACAGTTCAGACATTCCAGATGCACCTCCCCACCTTTTCCTAGAAAGTCTTTTCCCTCTTTTGTTAATCAGACAGCTTGGCAAACAAATAGCTACAGCTTCATTCTTCAGTTGTTTTAAGTAAAAACTTGTTTGAGGTCATCTATGAATGTACAATACACCTTTCTAGACATCGGCTAATTCATGTTCGCAACACAGATCAGCTTCCTGTTGTTTCCTCTCTGTTTCTTCTATGAGTTGAATGTCCTACAAGGCCCTCTCTTTTGCTTCCAAATAAAAAAGGCTCAAATTTGAGAAACACCATGAAAGCACCTTTTCTCCACTTTAAGCCATTACTGGGTTTGATGGAAGTCTTTTCAGTTTCACCTGGAGAGAGGCTGATCCTCTCGCTCTATGATCATGGCACTTAACCGTGGCATCAGACAAACATAGAGCATGCAACGTGGACACAGCACATCCGTCATGGCCGAATAGCGGAAAATAGACCCCTCAAGCCCTATTACTCTTTCCTCTGTCAGGAAGGAGTTAACCCAGCAAAAAAGGAACATTAGGGGCAAATGTTAACAGAGCGTGTAATTAATGTCATGAGTCCTCTTGACCAGTGGGGCGACTCTCACTGTCTATTCTCTGCTAGCCAACAGGGTCGAAGCGTGCAGGAATTTGTTCGGGTTTCTTCATCAATAAATTACTCTTATCAAAGGCAGATGGTTGCCTACCTGTTATTTTAGCGGAAGGAAACCGAAATAACAGCTGTGTAGTGCTAAAATGACTTTTAAATCAAGTTTGAGAAGCTTCACAACACATGCAACTTTAGTAGTCTTGTGAATAGAAAAGAGTCTACAACCACATTCAGAAAGTGTTTATTTTTTCTTAATTTATTAAAGGAAGGAAAGAAATAATAAAAACATACACGATCTGCTAGAAACCATAAAGGCATCGAATCAAAGTTTTAGCTTCTCTAATGTCTTTTTTCCTTATCAAAATAAGAACGTTAATTTGTTAAGTTCATACAATGTCTCCAAGCCCATTCTAAAGTGAATACTGAATTGAATTATGAAATTAATAATTATTTTGAACGAACAAGTACAGAAGACACACAAAACATGATGTGTTTATTAGACAAACGTAATAGTGGAAAGAGATCAGTGTTGCTTAAGGTGCTTGTAAAACTTACAAAAAGATAACTAGTAATGATAAACAGGACCATAAAAAAGACAAAAAAGAATCAGCAATAGGCATAAACAATTGCCTCCTGTGTCCTGTTTGTTCCTTCATATATTCAGATTTGAATGCAAAACATTTACTTCCAGCACCGATATTCAGTAAAGTACTTTACTACAAAAGAACTATTGAAAAATACACTTTATTTAAAGGTACCGAAAAGTCTAATTTAGAAAAATCATGTATTGTGTTTACTTAAATATCTTATATATATTATGAGTATGGTTTTGTTAATTTTGTGTCAGGATGAGTAAGTTGGACCCAGAAGCAAAGGTGATCTTGAAGTACTTGAGTCTTTATTGAAAAGCAACCAAGGTATCAAACAGAAAAAACCGGCACGAGGGCCAAAACAAATCAAACAAAAGAAGCTAGACTAACGAGAACAGAAAGGGCTCCCACCGGGATCCAGCACTCTTGTAGGAGAATCCAGAACTTTAAAATAATCTGAAAAAAAGAGCAGACAAGCTCAAGACTAGGCAGGGCACACTAATATATCTTCCACAGACAGAGTAGACTGGTACAACAGCGTGACAAATAAAATAACTTGCACAGAGAAGAAGCTGACAGTGCTTTAAATAGCAGCAGGAGTAGATGAGGAACAGGTGAGTCCAATCAGACAGGACCAGAGCACAAGAGCATAATTGGGAACACCTGATCTACATGAGCTGAGCTGAGAGAGCGAGAGATTACAGGGAGAGAAAGAAAAAGAACAGAAAACATAACATGGTAAAATGACAATCCTGACATTTTGTCACAGGGCGTCACGGTGGCGCAGTGGGTAGCACGGTCGTCTCACAGCAAGAAGGTCGCTGGTTCTAGGCTCGGCTGGGGCAGGTGGCATTTCTGTGTGGAGTTTACATGTTCTCCCCGTGATCGCGTGGGTTTTCTCCGGGTGCTCCGGTTTCCCCACAAGTCCAAAGACATGCGGAATAAGTGAAATGAATAAGAACGATTGCCCATAGTGTTAAAGTGTGAATGTGTGTGTGAATGTTTCCCAGCGATGGGTTGTGGCAGGGAAGGGCGTAAAACATATGCCAGTGAGTTGGCGGTTCATTCCGCTGTGGCGACCCCGAAAGGGAATAAAGTTGACATGAAGATGAATGAATGAATTTTGCCACAAAGATTTCATGACATGAAGATGAAATACTACAATGCGAGATAAAATTAAGAAAAACTGATTTTTAAATGAAAATGGCAGAAATGAAATGAAATTCTAAACTATACTACAAAGTGTTTATCTTCCAGGACATGTTTTTAACCTTTATTCTTTGAATAATTAAACCATCAACTAGGATTTCCATTTTATTTTTTTATCAAATTTCAACTAGAAATTTCATATTGTTTATATGAACAATTCAGATAACATAATCTATTAATATTGTTACAGTGACAATAGATAAAAAAGAGGGAAAAGAAGGAAATGGGATTTAAACAGATTTGTTCCCACAATGGAAATGGTACAAAGCCTACAGAAAAAAATGCATTCCTCACACTATTGAAATGAAGAAAACCATGTTTTCCAAACATGCAGTTTGAAACATCTACATTTTTCAAAAACTGAAATCAATCAACATATGATTCAATTGGGGGTGTATCATATGGATAAGGAATTTACTGTTCCTCTTTAGTGGGCTGTCTCAGTTATTCACTGCATTGTATTGACATAGTTTGTCTAACCTTTTGCATTTATTTCCCGGAACCTCCTACAAACTTAACCAGCAGTGTTGACTCAGCATTTTCATCTTTCATTCTTCACAATCTCTGTGTAATGCATTTAAACATAGTTTACATGCTGGTCTAAGGTTTACTGATAAAGATATGGAATGCTTAAAATACGTCCACATCTTTTATCTTTAGAGGTGAAGCTGCAGCATACTTTCATTCTTAGTATCTGACGCAAAGCTGAGATTTTATTGATGAATTTACAAAGTTTACTCAGAGTTTATCACTACCAGCAATGCCTCTGGTAATGCTTATAAATCTCACTTTTTACTCTTATTTTCTTCCTCTTTTTGAAGAAGATAACTGTTTTTCCATGTTTTATGAGGAATTAAAACAATTCTGTGAGTCTGTACATTGTCATTGACGTAATATAAGCTGTTATCTGGTTTACAAAAATAAAGAAGGGTTAAATGTTGTGTTTAGGTTTTGTGTTGTTCTACTGACACTAGTCCTATCTCATGCAGTGTAGTTCATACTTTGTTTTTGGGGGTCCCCAGCAACAGTTTGACACACATGTAAGATCAAAAAGCATGTTCATTATAGCTGAAGGTTTCCATTTTTATTTTATTTTTTATCTCTTATTTAAATAATATTTGTCTGTATCTTTGTCTTTAATGTAGAGGAGCGTAAAGCCAGAGAGGAGGAAAACAAGGAGAGGGAGAGAGAATGACGGTGATATGAGGTGGCTGGGAAAGTACCACAAGCTTAGGCATCAAAATTGGGTTGGGTTTAAGTGTCCTGCTCACTAACCACTATGCCTTTGAGCAGGGCTCAAATAAGTCCTTTTTTGTGCAGATTTTCAACACATTTTCAAACATTCGAAGTTTACAGCAGTCATGTCAAATAACTTGATTTGAGATTCAAAGTTTAAGAGTCATATACAAGTTGCATTTTGATTCAGGTATGATTTTATGCTCACAAAATTACTGATTACTACAAAATTTGTGATAGGTTTTGTACTACAGTAGCTTTAAAGGGTCAATATTACTGCAATCTTCTGGCTATCCTGAACATACCAAGCTAAATTTTTGTTTAAAAAAACTATCCAGATTCATTATATTACTGAGTTAAAACTCATTAATGAAATAAAACTCAGAAATTGGAGGTCAACAATCCATGCTGTTTTACTGGCATGTTGCTCAAGATGTAAATTTGCTTTGTAAATTTTGCATCATAATTTTTTTAATTGTAACTATGAGAATAAGCAGGGAGTCAAAACATGAATGAGAGGAGCAGCAATATAACTCAATCATAGATGTACAAACCTCTGCTGCGCATCTGTAGTCAAACTTCAGTGCTGAGATACTCTGTGGTTTGACTCGTGCGAGCAGATAATGGCAGATGCGACATCCTTGTAAATAAGAAACATTTGGTAAGCTAATGTGCGAATGCCAATCAATATGCAGGGGTGGGGAAATTGCATTGTCACACAATACTGTGATTACCTGAAACAACTTGTAATCAACCCAGTTAGCCGTTTAAGTTTTGCAGAAAAGACTCAGTGAAATGAAACCATTTTAATATAAATAGTGCACACATGTATGTCCTAACACTTTTTAAAAGTTGAGTTTCAATAGTATTGGCCCTTTAACGTTTGTCACTCTTCAATGAATAATTTGTACACAATAACTTCTTTGTTTTAAAAGGGGAACAAACCATTACATAATCTAATTATATGTTTAAAATTAATATTTCATTATTACAAGTTGCTTGATTTGTTGTATCGCCTGTAAAGCTGCCTATCTAGTTTTAGAGTTGATGGAAAACAATTGTTGTTTGTCTTCTTGCTGTCCAGACCGAGCCTCCCCATGTCCCTCATATGTCAGAGCAAAGCTTAGATGACGGAAGACTCCTCGCTCTCTTGTCAATGGTGGTTAGTGGCCTTGCCACATGAGAACATTCCTGAACTCTGCAGTCCCACCACAAGCTCATATTTACTGTGTGTGGTAAAAGCTCCACACTGGAACCACAGAAAAAATATGGCCTCACTACATAAACCTTATACACAACACACATTAGCATGAGCACATTGATAATACAATCTTCACTCTAACAGCATGCACCCATCTCACTCTGGTCCTGTTTTATCTTTCGTGTTTGTCTTTTTCTATGTAGACACCCCAAGCCAGATTGTGTCTAAGAAGACTAGAGGTTTCAACTTTCTCTGTGCAAATACAAGCAGATGTGTGGTTTACGGAGTGTGTGAATCCAGAAACAGATACCACATTTGTAATCTTTAACTTGGATAACATGGCTGACAAATCCGCTTTTTACTCATAGCCTCGGCACCATGAGTAAAATGACACGTATGACCTTGTCATGTGAAATTAGAACAAATTCCCATCTTAGGAAATTTAATTAACCCTGTTGTAATAGGGCTTAATCACTTTCACAGATATTTCCTCTTTTTTACGATGGCTGTTGGCCACGTTATGAGATGGTCATCGTTGCACATTGAGCTGTCCTCCATAGAAACGTCCCATTAGCGGCCAGTAATAAGTTCAGTGAGTCGTTGCTTTGATTGTGAAGAGTCTCAGTAGTTTTAGTGGTTCTTGGCTATATTATCATTCTCCCAGGTAACACGCAAAGCCCCTTTTATGTCTTCCCTGATCGGTGGCCAGCTGGATGTGTTTAGGAGGGTTATAATGTAACCGAGGTTCAAAAGACTTCACTACCTTCCATTTACCTCTCCTGCCGTTTGTGTTGTGTTGCTTTAATATGCTTCTATAGGGGTCTGGGTCTTATAAAAGCCATATGGGTGAAGAAGAGTGGAGATGAGAGGGACGGAGGAAACAGTTAGGAATAAGAGCTTTGGTATGGGAGATTATGAAACGGCTTGTGCTATCAGATTCAAAGTTCTTGGGACTTGTCAACAATAATGTAATTATTTTAGGTTTAGGGTAATTATTATAGTGCTATCCCCAACCCTAACTTTATATACAATTTGGAGGTAAAATAGGTATAGGTGGCTTAAGACTTGAGCCACTTTTTACGCCTTGTCTTTTAAGTTTTTGAAATACCTTAAGTTTCTTAAATAATCCAATGAAAAGTCACTATTTAATCAAGCCCTTATCCACATGGTACATTAAGTGTCACTGTAAAAGCAAACACACTTTTGCTGTAGTTCTTCTCCAGATAAAGCATCGGATGACAAAAACTGTTCAAGTTGGTGAGCCACTTTATCAAACAAGGTAACTTAAACTAAAAATGAAAGAAATCAGCAAAAATAAGTGACACTTGGCTTGCGGGCCAACTGATTTCTGAAAAAGAAGTAACTGGTAGAGTAATTTATATATGATATCTTAGTTTGACATGTGAGTAATATGTTTTAATGTAATGAGAATATTTCATAGTCTACCTGATGAGCACTCTGGTTATGTTCTCACAAGCCAGGTTCTTTAACTTTAACCACAAAATTAATGGGTTAGTATAAATTTTACAGGTCTAGTGGTTTGATGTAGGAGTGTCTGCACCCTTCCTACATGGCAAACAAAGCAGACTGCCATAATTAAATATTTTAAACTAAACTCTTTAACAGCTAAAATGTAGCTTGGCAGAAATTGGTAGGGTAGTCTTGACCAAAAGAAAGAAAGAAAGAAAATAAAACAGAGCTTTACCAAAAGCAGCAATATTTACAGGGTTGCCTGTTTCAACCAAAACCCCAATCTCAGGCAGAGAGGTTCTCTGATTATGTCATTGCAACCATCGTTATGATTTTATTTATCTTTTTCCTGGTTTAAAATGACAGGGTAGTGTCATTCTGACAAAGGAGACCTCGCAACAAAACTTAGAGCAGTGATCACCGCTTGTAAATCTGTGGACCCGGGTACAGATTGTTCTACCCTAAATAGTACATTTACACTTTGTAAACTTAAACTTTTGGTTTTTGGAGTCTCCAACAACAGCTTGAGAGGCATACAATGTTAATAAAAACATTTTAGTTATCTATTTAAGCTTATCACAATATTCGGTACCTCCTATATGTTTTGTTATTGACTTGTTTCTATTAAGATTCTTCTTTGCATGACACAACCGGATCCTAACCCAGCTAATTGAGCAGCTCCAAATAAACATTTTCAAAACCCCTTTGGGGCACTATAAAAATTTCACCATGACCTTCCCCATTTGACAATTCAGAATTTGACACATCCCCGGTAGTACCGGGGGTTTAGGAAATTTGGCTTAGAGGATTATAGATTCTACATTTCGTTTTAAATACTGTTGAAAACATTCAAACTGTAAACTGCTTACAAGTTTTCTTCTTTTCACCAGCAGAGATATTGACCAATCCTCATAGGCCCATGTGTGAAACGATATCTTTAGAACACCTTGCAATTTATTTGAACAACTTGTTCAAATTTATTTGAACAACTAATGAAACCAAGTAAGATTTAGTAGAATACCAAGGTACAGTTGGTTGAAACTCACATCGGGACTGGTGCAAATTAACGTGACAAAAAGATAAATATTCTTAGAGTCCTTGTCAAGTGATGACAGTTTGCAGCAACAACAAAGAAAAAAAGAGATGATTTTGGTGACATTTCGTTGAGACATTTGGAGAGAGTTTTCATAGTTTTCTGCAGGAGCTAAAGCTCTGCTATAATCACCTCTTTAACTAACATACTTTCTTTGGGATGGTTTCAGGAGCTGTCGATGATTGATACAGAACACATCTGGCTCTGTGCCAGCTGTTTCATTCAGAAGAATATTGGAGAGGTTTTAAACAACAATGTTCATCACATTCTTCATTTTCACCCTTGTTTTTAATAGAGTAAATTCTGAACTACATTTTGCAGATAATGCTCTCACATGGAATAGTTCAAGAATATAAATGACTACAATACTGTTCGCAGCCACAAAGCAGATCTATTGGTCCAAATCGTTCAATGTTTTGAGTGACATGGCAACAAGTGAAAGTGACCAGTTGGCCAGATATGAAGTGACCCATATACGGAATTTAACCCATCTCAGTGTACACACACAGCAGTGAACAAACACACTATGAACACACACACGGAGCAGTGGACAGCCATATGTACAGGCATGTTATAGATCACACTTCCAAAACTAAATGACTGTCTTTTTTGATGAATTCTACATTTATTTGTCAATACATTGTAAGAGATAAAATAACCTGCACGATTGTCTCAAAAGTCTATACAAGACGGAGATTTGAAATGACTTGAGAGTAAGTCAATATTGACATAATTTCCATTTTTGTGTTTTCGGTCCTTTTAATCCTTTGACTTTGTTTTTAGACAAGGAGGCCCAGACATGTTCTCTGACATATTCAGTGGCTGACATTCTTAAAGAATGGATTGATGAAGAGAGAAACTGAAGTGCTTTTATGCAGTACAGTAAGCTGGAAACTCTGCGCCTCTGGCTTGGAGCTGACATGCTGTTGTCTGGTCTGATAATGTCCTGAAGTGAGATGGATCTTCACAAACTGCCAAGCCCAATAGCCCTGACAGCAAGAATAATGAAGACTTAAGAAACGGCTACCTCTTTGAGCCAAGAGTTGTCCATCTCGACTCTAAGAGAGAATGTGAGGGAGAAAGCATGGTGACTATTTACTCAGGTGTGTTCATGCATAGCACTTGGCAATCATGTTATAACAATATTGAGAACAGGCTGCTGCGCTTTCAAGAACAACCCAAACGTGGAGATGATGTTTCAGGAAAATCTTGTGAGCCACACTTCTCCTTTGTAAATTATTTAATGGATGAAAGATGTTACTTTTGCTACTTTTCCCAAGATACATGATTTTATCCAAAGAAAATAAACAAAGCACGCTCCATAGGCTAACACTATAGATAACTTTGCTGTGACCGGAATAAGCTAATGTTCTCTTCATCAATGAGAAGTCAATCATGACCTGGTTGACCTTTACACACAACAAAAAAAAACTGTCATCATTCACTCACGAACATGTGATTCCATTGGCAATCTATTTCTTTGCTTTCTACTAATAACTTTTATCTTTTTTATGGTTTGCAAAAGGCACCATGAAGGCTATTTTGTTCCATGGAAGAAAGAGATCAGAGCCTTGAAAATTGGTTTATAGGACACTGTAATGCTGGGTAATATGACTGAATCATATTCTGTGTAACAGGAAATAAGTACAGATTTTTATCATCCAACATTTTTGTATAGCTTGGGTTTCTGTTGTGAGGGGATACAAAATAGTTTTTAAAAATGCCACAATTTCTTCACTGACATCATTTTTGGAGGAATCTTCAAAAGTCTGGGGCGTGTGCAGTTTCATGCCTCACACAATATGATAGCAGAGTGCCAAAGAAAATAATTGTTTGTACAGCTTCTCCTCATGAGCTTGGATAGAGTTTCCATGAGCCTTTGGTTCTAAAAGAAAAGGTGCACTTATTTAATATTTAATTTGTGTCAGTGTTTCTGAATGTTTGATATGCAGCGAAGAGTGAATACCTTCTAATACTTTCATTGAATACCTTCTAATGACCTTGGGTCAGACGTACATGAAGGTGTCTCAGATACTCTGAGATTCCAGAGATGGAATGTTGAGATGAGAGGCTCGGTTCTTGTTGATAAATGTTTTTGGGATGCAGACTTTGAGGAAGGTCGTGTCTTCTGTCTGGTCCTTGATGAGCACTTTTTCTGCCATGCAGACCTTGTGTCAATGGTGACTAGAGCCAAATGCAATCATGGCAGCTTTATGTAGCATCGATCTTTATGGTAACCTTTTTATTTTAAAAGAATGTGTAACATTAATTTTTTTTTCCAAACTTGTATTGAATTTACATTCAATAATTTTTTTATTAAATTTATTGTCAAATTATTAAAAATACCATTTTATCAAGTATTGAGCAAAATGACTGAGGAGTGCCTGATAAATGGTGGATCTTGAATAGTTAATTAAGATCAATACATTTTTTTCTGCTTTAAATATTTTATTGTCAGTTAATTGATCCACATATCTGTTACGTTTTATGTTACTGCTTACTATGGTAGCCATGGTGCAAGGTAAAAGTGGTTAATACCTTGTCTCTACACCAACATTAAATTTGTAGAATTCTGTTGGGCATTCAGAAAGCTCATTCATGGTTAAAGCTGTATTTAATTAATATTTCAAATACATTTGTAAAAAGAGCCTTGCACTTAGTGTCAAAAATGTAGTTAAATTAACACCAAATAAAGTCTTACTGAAAATTCATCATTCTTTAATCAACAAATGCAGTTTAAATAGAATTTTGATTAGGTTCTACTCAATTTGTCATTAAATGAGAGTTTTGATGAATGTTTTTTTTTAAAGCATTTACTATAAAAGTTGGACTCTCTAGTCTAGCACTGAACATTTTTAAAACTTTCTAAATACACTATTTATCAAAACAATAGTTTTGAATCAGCTCATATTTTCAGCCACTCCAAAATACACGGTTTACCCTTGTTTCGCTTACCGCTATTCTTTCCCATGCCCTTTGCTGAGCGAACCCCACACGATGGTTAGAACTCCATGAAATATCTGCAAGTATATATATTAATGTCTATACATGTAGGTTTCCCTTATGTGCACGGCTAAGGGTGTGACCCAGATTTAAAGTCCACTTACAGTACTCAAAGACCACAAAGGCTCCTTCAGGGTGTTTCAATTTGGTAATTAAGACGTTGTTAAATGTGGAAATTGTCGCCAATTGTCGATTGAAATGGAAAACATTGATACATTTTATGTACTCTCAAGGATGGAGGCAAAATTTCCCCAAATTTCAGACTGTCTGTGATGCTGGAGAGGACATTCCTCATCTGTTGGAGATAATGGGAGCCATATTACATCAACACTACATCATAGACAGCCTTTGACCAAATCTTATTTGAAGTGATGCTGCTACATGGCACTCCCAAGAAGGAAATCATGCATAAAGCACAATGGTCACCTTAAAGCTATCTGAAGGCTGGCAGTGGCCCTTCCATTCATGAGCTGCAAAGTTGCTGCAAAGTTGAATCAGTTGCAGAGGATTTAATCAGGACACATATATTAAAATACAAGAAAAGTCTTGCCTGAATACTTTGTTAAATGTAAAGCGAGTCTGTCTCTGACCATGCGCTTTTATATGATCTGAGGCAGTAGAGGCTTGTGTCAATGGTCTGTGTAATCTTTCAATTTACTTATGTAAGCCATAACCATGATCTTTTGGATATTCCACATCCTTTTGGATATTTTGGATTTTCATTTGCTTTCTTTCCAGACTGGAAACAGGTGATCTCTTTTATTGTTCTTGAAATGAGGCTTGTTTACAAGGTTTGTTTGAATGATTTAATCAAAGTGCTAGTATACTGACAGACTGTCTGTGGTGAGTTGTGGTTGTCATATCCAGGTTTTGAAAGCTTCTCTAGGATTCTGAAAATAAGCTTTGTAAAGTCAAGACATATGTGAAGGGAAGTTGGAAAACTGGAATTTAGAGTTACTTTTAGCACTTTTACTAGCTTTTTAGTACAATTGAAAATCATAATGAATCATGTAGAATTGTTTCTATGTATTTTATAGATGTGGTTAAAAATGTATTTGCTCGTTGACTACGTCTGTCTCATTTTTAGCTTTTTTTTTTTAGCTAAGTTGACAAGGATAAAGAATAAGATAAGAATGAAACGTGTGCCTCAGAAGAATAAGATAAAGTAGTAACACTTCAGCTGTTTCTATTAAAATGAGTGGAATCAGATTGACTTTATTGTTGGTTACAAGTACTGTTTACCACAAAAATAATTTAAAACTGATAGTAAACGGTGCCTTAAGATGAAACAGATTCAAGATGCATAGATAATAAAGTATTAATAAAATTGTGACCCTAATAATCATAATCAAGTGGCCCTATACATCAACCACTTTTTTAAAACTTGTTTTAGCTATTATTGTAGTTTTAAAATGTTTTGCTTACTTAGTTTGAAAGGCAGGGGTACACTATGGATACTATTCACACTTTACCCACACATTCTGTCCCAAAGATACCAATAACGAATTCACCTGACCATGTTTTTGTATAGCATAATCATGGAGTGCAGCGACTGATAAAGAAACTCTATAACCCAATCACACTATTTGAACTATAAGATTAAGAACTCTTTTTGCAATATATACAAAATTGTTATATATTTATAAGTAAGGGATATACTAAGGCTAAGCGTTGTATATTAATTTTTAAAAGCCCAGCACGGAGGTGAAGTACTTCCCCAACAACGCATAGCTGTTTTATGAATGAAAACAGGTGAAGGCAAATATGAACTATATGGAACTATACAAGATAAGTGTACAGTAAACACAGCGGCTCGAATTCTAACCAAAACTGGAAAGTCAGAACACATTTCTCCAGTTCTTAAGTCTCTACAGTGGCTGCCAGTCTCCTTCAGAATAGATTTTAAAGTTCTGCTGCTCGTATATAAGTACAAGCATAACTTAGCACCTAAATACCTAACAGACATGCTCAGTGAATACACACCAAACAGAGAGCTGAGATCCCTCGGTTCAAATAAATGAGATCTACCCTGGGTTAATTCCAAAAAGGGAAAATACTCCTTTAGTTACCATGCGGCCCACAGATGGAACCAGCTTCTAGAGGATATCAAGGGTGCCAACACTTTAGTCACGTTTAAATCCAGGCTAAAAACGCACCTGTTTAGTTGTGCTTTTGTGGATTGAACACCAACGTCCGAACAACTATTTTACCTCTGCACTTCACATCGTAATGTTTTTAATTTTCAGTTTTTAATCAATTTTATTTTATATGACTTTTTATGCTTGATTTTATTAAATGTATTTTCTTTTTACTCTTTATTTCCAATGTAAAGCACTTTGAATTACCCTGTGTACGAAATGTGCTATACAAATAAACTTGCCTTGTCTTCTGACTGGAAAGGCACCAGCAATCACTGAGCTAATGCAATTTATTTTCTCAACAGAAAAGATACTTTTTTTACTGACCAGATCACCAGATTGGTGAAAAGGTCTTTATAAAGTGTGTGTGTTTGTTAGAGCAGTTTTGATTAAAACAATGGTTAATTCTAAAGACTGTCATGAACCTTTACAGCTGTATTCATTTTACCCCAAAGATGTCAAATTTTTCTCACTTATTGCTAAAACAACTTTAATTCAAAGAAAGAGCACATCTCCTCTGCTGTATTTTCATCTTGGAGGTCTGGGGCAAGTTATTAGCATTTGGTAAGTACACAGAAAGCAAGACCTCAAAGCGTTTTGTTTGTACCCCCCAGACTGGCAAACTTATTAGTCTTGTTAGATGGTGTCTTTAATGGTTTAAGCACAAGGGGCCTCCAAAAAAGGCGCTTTGCTGTTAATTAGAGGGCAGTGATTTAGCCCTGTGGAGAGGCAGGCCACCAATGCTCTCACTTCCCCTCATCTTCACACTCATAGTCTCCACAGCACAAGTCAGACAGGAAGCATGCTCTGCTCTTAGTCCAGACGCATCCTTTGCCAATAATGGGGATTCAAAGAAAACCAATTAAGTAAAGCTTTAGGAGGATTTTGGTTTGATCCTTATTATGTTAGTGTGCATCTTTATAGTCTGCAAATCCAGAACAATCTTTGTGAATATTTGGATGAAACATGGATCTGATTTTACTTTTCTCAAGCCGATGCCAAACCACAACTCAAGTTTAGATTTTTTCATTATTACTTGTATTTTCAGCTGTCAATGGACCCTTCACTGAGGTCCTTATAGTCACTGTGATGTGCGTTGATATTAACTGTAATTTAGTATAATAAAATTGCTCTTTGAATACACCTACATTTGTCAATAAAATATTCTTTACCAAAATTACATAGAGCCTTTTATCTTCATAGAAATATAAAAATAGTTTTTCAAGTCAAACTTATAATGAAGCTTCAAGTCATTTTATTGTGAAATTTTGTGTGAAATTGATATAAATTATATTTGCTTCACAGCCATTCACAGAAAAGCTTCTAGGTAGCAATGCATGGGTGTACATTTCTGATTCATTTTTATTATTATTTTTTTTTTTAGAGTGCCATAGTTGGGAAAGTGTGAGTACTGCAAATATACCTAATCTCTGCATTATAAATGATAATATGTTTATTTGACTCAGCACCATCCCAGAGCTTAAGGCAGCTTTACAAAGATACATCTGCTGAACCCATAAAAGAAAGCATATTGCAAGCAGCTTGCTATACAACAAACAAAATAAAACACAGCAATTCCTGAGTTGTGAAAGGAATCAGATATCTGGAGAGAAAGAGTGAATATTTTTTTCGAAAACACATTGATGTAAAAGTTTAAAACTAAGCATTTTTAAAAACGATTTTACCATTGAAGTTCCGTAGATTAGTACATCTACCAAAGGGGAAGCTCCAGTTGATGTCCAGATCTTAGCTACACCAACAGAGTTAAGAAGTAAATTAAAAACATATCTTTTTAATCTAGTGTTTGAATAATTAACTCCTGGTATGTGTCTAAACCAGTATGCTGTCCGGGTGCTACAAAAATTCTAATTGTTGAAAAACTCCAAATCTCAATGTATTTCAATGTCCCTATGTAACCTATCCCCATCATTTATCTCTCATACAGCAGTTGATGCAAATGAACTGTTTTTGTTTAAATTACACTGCTCTAACCACTGTTTGTTTTATTCTCAGGCGCTGTCCATTGATCTGTTTGTAGATGGATCTTAAGATAAAATAGGCTTTATGCTGGGGAGGTGATTAGCAACATCCGTGGTCAATGAGGCGACCTGTGACCTCACAGAGGGGTTCTTCACAGGGGAGATCTTTTCTCTGTGCATGTGCATGTGGGTTTTTACTCCAGGTTCTCAGTTTTTTTCCTAAACTAATAAAAAAAGAAGTGTCTTGGTTTTTTTCACCACAAAATCGATTTCAACTTGGATACTCTAATAGAGACTCCTGGAGACAGAAACGGACACTCGGCAGACACAATAGCAGTAGAGTATGGAGTTCCACAAGGATCTGTTCTGGGACCCATTCTATTCTCAGTCTACATGCTGCCCCTCATGTCCCTACATGGGGATCGTTTCCATCGCTATGCAGATAACACCTAGCTCTATATCTCAGCAAAAACTAATAACCTTTAAAAGCTAGATAAAATATCCGAATGTGTTGCTTATATCAATGAATACGTCAATGAATATGTCCTTATGCTAAATCCAGATAAAACAGATATTATGTATTGGCTCTAAAAAACAATGACAGATTTTCTCAGTTTTAAATATAGAGCAGAGGGAAACACTGTTACTTATTCCCCTACAGTTAAAAACCGTAGTGTTGTTATAGATAGTGAACTGGTGTTTAAGAACCTTATCTCTTATGTTTCTAAGACCACCTTCTTTCACCTAACGAACATTGCTAAAGTACAGAACATGCTGTCATTTGTAGACACAGAAAAATTAGCTGCTGCTCTAAATAAATTACAGTTAGCCCAGAATGCAGCAGCTAGAGTTCTCACAAGAACAAAGAAATATGATCACATTTCACCGGTTCTGTGCTCTCTTCATTGGCTTCCTGTAAAATATCCCATCGACTATAAGATGCTGCTTTTTGTCTTTGAGGCGCTGAATGACTTGGCTCCGGCCTACCTGAGCAGTCTTCTATCACGATATATTCCAGCTCGCTCTCTCCCATTACAAGAAGGAGGACTACTGATTGTTCCGAAGATTAGTAAATCCACAAGAGGTGGAAGAGCATTTTCATATAAAGCCCCAAAGATCTGGATCAAACCGGAGCTCAGCAACACCCACAGAATACAAAACTAGATTAAAAACTTATCTGCTAGCATTCAAATAACTGGCTCCTGGTATGTGTTCAAACAGATATGGTGTCTGAGCGCTATAAACATACAAATTGTTAAAAACAAAAAAAACCCAATGTGGTTAATTGTACCTATCAAACTTATCCCCATCATTAAACACAACTCCTGCGGCTGATGCTAATCATCTGCTTGTCATCTGTGTTACTTTGTTCTAACCTTTAACTGTGTGTTTCTGTTTAGTTTTTGTTTATTGTTTTTTTCAGGTACCATCTGTCGATCGATCTTAAGTTCAAATCGTTTTTATGCGGTGTATTTGACTACCACTTGCCTCAGTCAGCAAGCCTCCGTGGGACCTCACACAAGGAATTCCTATTTGCCCTACCTGATCTACACTAGTGAAGCTAGTGACTTTGTGAAGCTGCTTTGAAAGGAATTGCTAAAAAAGCGCTACATAAAAACATATTGATTGACTGAAAAATCCAGCCTTTGTAACTCGTAAGAGGTCAGTCAGTTTAAAGCAACCACTTTCACATACTAATGAACTTTATTTTACAATCCCCAAGGTAGCATTGAATGGTAATTCTATTTATACCCCATAGAATTATCCAATAGGAATTCCCCATTTGACTCTAAATCCACATTAGGACTTTGTGAAGCTGCTTTAAAACAACTGCTAAAAAAGCACTATATAAAAAGTACTATATAAAAGCATTTTGACTGACTGAGTTTGATTGTAAATAATTCAATCAGAACATCAGTTTCCTTCATTTATGACAAACACAATGATAAAGAAGGGCCATAAACAGATTTTAAACAAGCACATTATGGTTCTTTCAGTATTCTATTGGGTACCACACAGCTGGTGATTCACTGCTTGTTTGCCTGGATTTTACACATGTGCCGGTTGTTTACAAAAGAGAAAAAGCATCCTCAGATCTGAGTGGTCTGCCTCCGCTCAAATGCTTCCACATTACTGTAGAAGTCACTTTTAAAGGATTTCCTTGAGCCATCAGATGCAGGTGTTCTTCAAAGATCAAAGAGAGCAGAAGTAAGCAAGCTTCAATCCCGATCTCAAATAGCCTGGTTTTATCCCATCATGTAGATTGTAAAACTGTTTTCTGTCTCCAGCTGGGTTCTTGAATGTGAAGATCATGAATTTCCTCCATATGTTGGTCTGGCCCACAGACATGCTCTCTGGAGGAACGACTGTCATTTGACCTTGGTTCATCAAATGGACGTGTGGCTGATTCCAGTTTGCAAAATGGTAAGTAAATTATAAAGACAACTTGCATCTTCAAGCGACTTTTGTGACAAAGTGACACACATTAGATGGTTCCTAGTTTTATTCTCAACAAGAGGCCTTTCTGTGCCAAAAATATACTCTAACAACATTATAATTTCATTTTATTTTTGTTCACCCCTTGGCGAAACATATAACAAATGTTCAAGGCTAGATGTTTTCTAAACAAGTTTTGTGTTGTGTGATTGCTTTGGCTACCAAAAAAAAAAAGCAGCTAGTGAGGATGGGGAAATTTACTACTGACACCCGAACCATCAGCACTGGTGGCTGCCAGGGGTGTGTTCTCTTCTCCCGCTGCACCAATAACTACAACTCCCAAGACTCCTCGGTGAAGCTTCTGAAGTTGGTCAGACGACACCACTGTCCTCTGTCTCATTGAGAATAATGAGAAGTCTGCATACAGGTAGTGGAAAAGCTGGCTCTCGGGTGTGGCAAGAACAACCTGGAGCTTAACATGCTCAAAACAGTGGAGATTGTAGTAGACTTCAGGAGATTTCTATCTATTTCTATAATATTACTATATTCGATTTACTTTTTAACTTAAGCAATTTACTTATATAATCTGTGTTACTGTGCAACTGTGTTACTGTATAACGGGTGTTACAGTACCTGTGTTACTGTGCAACATTTTTGTATCGTTTTTTTTTTTGTACCAATGTAAGAATCTGAATTATGGCTTTAATTGATCTGCTTGAGAAGGCCTGGCCATTTGCTTTGAAGCAGGAACCAACAGAGACGGCCACCCTTTTCAGAATCATATTATGCAGAGGGCACAGATTGAGCTGAGATGCCGCTGACATGATTATGTAAACTAAGTAAACGAGCTGTTCTTTTGTAACAGAACCAAGAGTGATCTCACAGCTTGACTCAAACATTAAAACATACAATACGTGGAGCCACTAGACTGGGTCTGGGAGCCGAGTGATCAGCACCACACTGTGTATTGAATCTACATATGAGTTGATTTAATTAACGAAACCCTCTAGTGTTTTGCTTCACACCACAATGTTTGGTCCCCCATCATCTCAGAGAACCAATCAAACACAAGAGCATTTCTTGAAACAAGGGGTTTTCACAGAAGGACAGCCTTCCAAAGTCAAACAACCAATCAGTGTAATGATCTTGGGCATTTGAAGGGACTTGTCCCTAAACTCGAGGAGTTTCTGCAATCAGAGCTCTAGCACCAGGTCATGTGGTGCACAGCCTCTCTCTCCATGATCAGGTAAATAATAATTAAGTTTCTCCTTGTTATTAGGTCAATCAAAAAACATTTAGTTGAAAAGTAATTCATATGATTGATTTGTACTTTAAACTGTACTGAAATGAATGAATTTGATGATTGCTTTTTAAATGGAGTTGGATTTGTTTATGATTTACCTGGTTAATAAATTTACATGATTGTTTGTTTTGAAGTTTGTCCGGAAATCATTATTTATCATTACTCCTGATGTATTGTTTTTGTTATCTGGAGTGACATCGCACAGATAGTTGTATTGTTAATTGTTTGTATGCGGATGCAGTTACCTGGAGCTAAAAGTTCAAATTAGTGAAGAAGGCTTTTGTTATATTCTGATCAGTAAGAGCGCGTCTGATCAACACATTCTCTGTATGAATTATTCTGCAACTCCTAAGATTTCATAATTCCTATTTGCCCGTTGGGAACTCAACTCCGGAATGAGAAGTCCCAAGAAGCGACTGCACGTTTCTGAATCCCTTGAACGATTATAATATACTTCTGAGACGGCTCTTGTTCGTCGAAGGCTTATGAAAAATTGTTATCCTTAAGATATGAACAAATAGGCACAAAAAAGGCACATTTTAAGAATCATTATGTCCTCCTAAAGTAATATCAATTACTGAAGAATTTAATATAACATAAAATAACATGACCATAAATTATTCGTTTTAATGGAGTCAGATTTAAAGGTTTTATTGGTTTTATCCTAATTTTAAACATCACTACGCAGTTAACGCATTCGTGTGTATTTCTTTGTTCTTGTCCTGTTTATCCAGCAGAGAGCAGCAGCACGCAAAACCACCTTCCTGCCACCTTTGATTCCGTCTTTGGGCAAAGGAATGGCAACACAATACACCAACACTGGAGAGTACCTCTGTACCACAACAAATTCCTTGTGTGCTTGCTGCACACTTGGCAATAAATATCTTTCTGATTCTGAATTGTGTTGTGTGCTTGGAATCCATTGAGCAAAATCTGATACATGAATTTAGAGCATTAGATAAACTGGGCTCAATGGGTTTGTTCGGCCTATTGGCCCAAATACATACTTGTATAATGATTGGGGGTTGTTTATTTGGCTCGTGTTGATGTTATCCATATTCACTTACCCAGCCACTTCCTGCTTAGGGTTATTTCAGGCTGTTGGCATAATATATTCTTTATGTACAAAATGTTCTGACTGAATAAAACATTACAGTAATTGGAAAACTATTTAAAGCTTTACTTGTTCTGTTTTGAAGTTCCTTTTTTATTGAGTTGACTCTTAAAACTGTCAAAAGTGTGATGGGTAGACATTGGACATAAGCTGCAATGGAATTTAAATTTAAATTAGTTCTTTGCTGTAGTTTAGTTTTTAATTAAGTTCTCATCTGTTTTTGGAGGAAAAACATACTATGTACACCAGAATCCGATTTGGAAAGGGTCTTCAATCTTAGTTTATTGTAATGTGCAATTTGATGTAATTCTCCTTCTTTCATCAAGTCCAACGTTGTGAGTCTAAGCAAATTCCATCAACTGAACCCCTGAGTAAACACAAATTACTGTTTAGACTTTCTATTGAAGATGGTTTCCATAGTTTCTCACTGTGTTTCACTGAAGAAGCCTTCTTCAGAGTTCATAAATCTGGATTTAACTGTAGTGTAGAAAATAATTTCACTCCTATGAAATATGAACAGCACTCGTGTCCCACATATCCTGGCATGTTCAGAGGGACCTACTGCCAGCTTTTGCATAGTCACACCCTGCTAACTGACTGTAACCACCATCGTACTGTCCAATGTTGATGTCAATGTTTGGAGACGTTCAAAGCAGTGTTATCCCGGGAGTGCGTGCAATATCTTGGAATCCTGTTTATGATGAGAAGATCCCCCAGAAATCACTCTGCTTTGCAACTTTTAAATGGTCTTAATCTATTTAAGACTAAACTACTTTAATACATTGAGCCAAGAGGGATTCTAATCATGGGAAATCCTTTCTCTGTGTCATGAAAAAATAAAGTGTATATGTTCCACAACTCTTCAACTGTTTGTTTTTTTATTTAAAACAATTTCGAAAGCCATTGTTTTGTGCTATTCAGCTTAAAGTTAAAGCAGAAAGGCAAAAACAAATAGAGATGGAAAGGGGGATGGTGTTGGTGTAAGTTAAGGACCATGAGCCAGTATTCGACCTTAGGTTGTTCTAAGCAGACCAAATTATGGCTTTGCTTTTGCTTTCCATTCAAGTACATTTATTAATTTTGAGTACTGTCATTTCAAGAGCTTAAAGAACCTATTCTGCCATTTATACATGGTTGATATCCATTTTTTGTGTCTCCTGAACATGCATGAGCTGAGTTAAGTTTCACTTCAAAGTAGAGTTTTGATCTTTTATTATCGTTTTATTATTTTGGAAGGCTGAAACTCAAATATAGTCATGTATATATCATGTAGTTGAGGGTTTCCTTAGATTTTTTAAAATGAAGGTCACATTTAAGCCAAAAATTGTTTTTGAGACTACCATAGTAGAAAAAGTGTGACTATTGCCAATCTACTTAATCTATGCATTATAAAATATAATATGTTTATTTTATGTAGCAACTTTTTCAGACCTCAAGGGAGCTTTACAAAGATGCAAATCATATAACAGACAGCTCACCATACAACATACAAAATGCAAATTGGGTTGTGAAAGGAAGCAGATATATGGGGAAAAAGAGTGAATAATATTTTACAAAACATGGTTTGAAACAAAGCACGAGAGGTACTGGTTCTCAGAGAGGACGCCCACTTGGAAATTTGATAAGTTTTGTATTTACATTCACTTGTTTTACAAGGTTGAGATCATCTCTGTTATATTTGTTATAAAATACTAACCCTTGCATGACCAGTCCTTGTATAACTGGACAAAATTACACTTCAGAAATCTTTCTGCAGTTCCAGGAACACAATTCACGTCCAATCTCACATCGAGTTTCATTTTAAACAAGTGAAATTGGAGTAATTGCAGTTAAATTGTTGGTTTTAAAATCTTTACTTAAGACTCGTTTTTACTCCAAGGTGTTGGCTTTTACTGTTGATATAAATGATTCTACACTTTTCTTCATACTGTTTGTTTCTTGATGGTTTTATCAATTATTTATCAATTCTGGGTCAATGTTGTATGTAACAGAGCAGCTCCCGCACTTTTGTGTTGCATGTGAGTTTTTTTAAAATTTTGAACAAGAAAAGAGTTTAGACTTTCCACACCCAGAGAGTTTGAGCCGAGAGGTATTTGGGATTTGAGATATGAACAAAGCTGTCCATCATTACTAGTGATCCAAGGAGTCATACACAGTCCAACTTTCCCTCGAAACATTCCTTAATCTGAGTCTGAGAAGCAAAGTTTTCATGACTGAGTGCTCTCATAATGACTGTTCTCAGATCAGGGAGGGAATAAGATAAACGAGTAGATTTTCTGGTTGGGTTGTCTCTAATGCAACCATCGATCGATCGTCAATTTGCATTTAGTGAAAGTTCAGTTAGAACTGACACTTGAAAGTAAGATATGAGCACCTCTACTAGTGTTTTTTTTTCATGAACTAACAAACACAGAAGAATAAAGAAGTTGTAGAATAGAGCTCAAGGTTTAGACGCCAGGATGCAGACTAGGCTGACAAAGTAGATTAAGAAGGAATAGATAAATACCTTTCCTTGTTCTGACTTGCATTGCCATTGATGGAAAAATAGTTTGAATATGAACAAAACAGTGTACACAGAGACTTTACCCATTAGTGCCTACTGTAAGTGGAACACCAAAGCATGCCCCTTTATTTCATTTCATATTTATTGGTTACATTCTGTCATGTGTACATGTATAAAATATACATAAAATGTGATTTTCTGGTAGTTTTCTCTCTCTAAGCTTTGCTCATCCAGAACCCAAAATGGTTTATTGAAATGTTAATACTGAGGAAAACTTTTGTGGCAAGCTCATAAAATAAGCAGGTGTCAAAAGGGAGCAGCTATACAGGCTTAAAATAACACAAATAAACCTTGTTCCTAAAAGGTTTTAATTCAAATGTATGCTTTTTTGTTTAACTTAAATGAAACTTTAAAAATGTGATTACACTGTATTTTTGATAATTCTTGCTATGGTGATCCTACTGCAATTGACTTGATAGTAGGTGGAGCAGGTAGCTAAACATTCCATTTATTGGTCTGATAATTTCTTGAAATATTATTTTTTAAAGTTATTTGTTGTGCTGTGAAAAGCGTAACTATAAAAAGATATAGGACTGACATGAGTAGGGAAGCAAAACGTTCTGGGATTTTATTTAGAAGGGCCTCCCTCATTGGGCTCTTATCAACTTGCTGTTAGTGGGTAATTGAACGTAAATCATGTTATCTTTTTTGTTGTTTTTAAATAATGAGGATCTGGCATTAAAATGGTTGAACAAACCACACAATTTATGTTGTTTTCTATGTTTGTAACATCATTTTGTCAGACAGCGCCAACACCTGGTTATTTTGGGGTATGTCTTGAAATGTCAAGTGTGCTGTGGTTTATGTTCAGACATTATTGGAGAAAAATACATTAAAAGTTTCTTTTTACATATGTTCTGTTTGGGCTAAAAGGAAGAAAATGTGGGATCTCAGTTGAAGATAAATGCCTCCGACATAAAGGCATGTAAACTCAGGTTGAAGAGGATTTATTGCTGGAATTCCACCCGATTTGGCACAATCAAGAGTCTATCAGGAGCACTAAAATAAATACTTTGATACCCCACAATCAGTAATATTCACTGATCAAAACATTTGGCAAGAAACCTTGAATAAGCTAATGTCCTCATCGATCTTGAATGAGTGGTAAATTTCTTCTTTCTTGCTTGAGTCTCCAGTTGGTCCAGATGGCCCTCCATTTGTCAGAATCTACAGTAGATTTGTACATGGTCGGTTAAGTCTTTGTTCTTTCTATTATTGTCATTCAGTTATTGTCTGGGGTTGTTTTGTCAAATTCCTTCATACCTCTTTCAAACATTCTTCTAGCTTACTTTTGGTTGTTTCTCATTAAAAGTTCAGGGGGAGGTAGACAGAGAGGGAAAAAAGCTTGTTTGGTGCTGGCCTTGGGGCCCCTCGTTTTGTTGTGGGAAACAGCGTGAGTGTTTAATAGAGGGAGGTCTCACTCAGGAGGAGATGACACCCACGTTTACAAAGGAATGAGGTACTGTGATGCACATTTATGTAAGTTTGGATGGGAATCGGAAAGTATGCTAACCTTTGGGTTTGAAAGAGAGTGACTCAGGTGACAGGACAAGAGGAGAAGAGTTTAAATGCTCGGAGAGAGCTCTTTATGGCCCTGGCTGGACGGCTTCCCGGCCTCCCGCGTCTCTTCATGAAACAGAGCAGACCTTCCCCACGTGAATAGATGCAGTAATGGCACCTGGTTGTTATTTGGCCTAATGGACTGGGAGCTTTACTTACCAGCAAGCAATCAACTTGGGGGGGCTATTTGCTTTACCTTTACATCTCTCTCTCTCTTGTTTCCATCTGCTTTCTCTCTCTCTCTCTCTCTCTCTCTCCCATATCAATGTTTTTGTAGGCTTTGAAATAATCTGTTGTATAGCTTTTTATGTTAAAATGTTATTACAATATTTAAACAACTAATTAATAGGAATGCAAGTGATAAATGGGAATCCCTGAAACCAATCAATCATAAAGTAAATGTAGTTTAGAATTGACTGGTTTCAGGGATTCCCATTTATCACTTCATATTAATTAGTAGTTTAAAGACTTACATTTGAGAGAAATTCAATGTCAAATATTTGATATTAATTTCGATATATAGCAAGTACAACATTTAAGCACTGTTGTCTATCAAAAGAGAGGTCTCCTGCCTTAAAAGAACAGGCGTAGAAATAAGGAATCAAAACACTGTCATTGTGTTCTAAAGAGAAC
This sequence comes from Danionella dracula, assembly GCA_900490495.1. NCBI lineage: Eukaryota > Metazoa > Chordata > Actinopteri > Cypriniformes > Danionidae > Danionella > Danionella dracula. The sequence goes on from UELW01000778.1 coordinate 2,163,278, forward strand.
AGTTCACTTTTTTGACATGAGGTATTAGTGTCTCTGAGCTTGACCCTGTTGTTCTTTTTTTATAATAAAATTATATCTTTGATCTTAGGGTATTCAGTGTTATTCTTGTGTATATATATATATATATATATATATATATATATATATATATATATATATATATATATATATATATATATATATATATATATATATATATATATATATATATATATATACACACACAATAAAAAGCACTTTGAATTACCCTGTTTACGAAATGTGCTATGCCAATAGCTTTGCCTTGCCCTCCTTCAGGGGGCGCCAAAGTTCACAATGACGGTGTAGGAGTGCATAAGCGTTGAGGTAGAAATGCCTAAAATGCTCCTCTAATATAAATTTGCTATATAGCTGGATGAATTGACCACAGTGGCAAGAGAGTCTGTGCTTAGCGTGTAGTTACAGTATGTTGATGTAGATGAGTAGAAACAGGACATACTCATGGCTACCAATTTATCCATAACAACTACAGGTCAAGATTACAGCTGTTGATTCTTACCTCACATCCAACAATCTGCCCTATGCAAATCTCGTCGCTTGCTGCGTGGAAGGGACTGTCACTATGACGGGTAGAAATAAGGGAATTAACTGCCATTTGATGGAAAAGAGCCCACACTGTGTAATCTTCCACAGTATGATCCATTACCCAGCACTCGCCAGTAAAAAACTGTCCAGAGACCTTAGTGATACTCTGGCAACAGTTGTAAAGGTCATAAACTTTATTAAAGTTTGTCCTACTAACTAGAGATTATTTGCACAATGGTGTGAAAATGAAGCGCTCACATTTTTGTATTTGTACAATGGGAACCACTAACGTAGAAAGAGTTGGGCACCAAAAATATTGGTCAGTCAAAAAGATATTGGCCTGCCATACTTCATTTTAAATCTCTACATGTTATGGGTCTCTAGGGTCTCTGTGATGAGCAAAGTCTGAGTGGCATGGATCACCTTCTGTGCTCAGCTGCTCAGAGCATGTGCAACACCTCCACCAACACATTTGGTGCATGTTTTTGAGCTCTGTGTCTTCTTTTATCAATGCTCTTCCCTCTGGTGTTTTTGGGTTTTGTGCATGCTGACATGATATGATGTCCTGCCAGTTTATTTTCCTATTCAGAACACCATTACTTAATTCAAAATGTTTTTATTTGGCACTCTGAACATCCATCATCAGATTCCTTGAGGAGAGAGGTTTTTGTGGACATATAGCTCATATGTCTGAAAATGCGACCGGTCCACTGGACTATTCCTTAACCCCATTCTCCCCTCCCATATCCTGGGAGAGACTGTGCCTCTTTCCATTGTAAAGTGGTTTTGATTACACTGGCTCATTGTTGTCTTGACTCTTTCATCCGCCGTAGCTAAAATGACAAACACATTTCTCTTTCAACTTGCAGGACTCTGTTCATTTGTCATATCTCATTCGATCTCATTCTCTCCAGGGCTTTTGTGAAGATATGGCAAATAAAAGGGGGAAAGTTTTTTGCACTGCAGTCCAGCTTCCTAACAAGAAATCTTTGCATCTAATATTCAACATGTGTTTCGAAATTCTTTTACAGACACATTTTTCTTCTCAAACACAAACTTTTTAAAGTCAGAACAGATCAAAACAATGATCTGTCTGTAAAACCCTGTCAACTGCCAGTTTAGGGTTAGCTCTTTTAAAACAATGTACTGCTGGAGAGATGGAGACACTGGACATAACACAATTTCCATGCATATTCTTCATGTGTAATAAATCCAAGTTTTCGAGAACCACTCTTTGTGAGTGGCAATGGCTGATCTCTTATGCCTCTTCCAAAAAAATCTTTCCATTCCGTGTCTTTCATCTCATGTAAGTCAGTCAAAACTTCAATAAAATCAATAAAACATAGTTCCATCATTTTTTCCATTCTTTAATTTTCACCACAAGCTGACATGTTTTAAGAGGTGCAACCTAATATTGCTTGAACCCCAGGACCCACCACAAAGTTCGCTGTGCAATGGTGAGAGGAGGAAGTGAACAGAGAGGAAGACGGGTGTGTGTGGAAAAGCACACTCCGCTTGGCTACAGCACAGCCTTAAGTAACAACATATGGCAGTGGAGGGACTCCTCACTGATGTCCGGTCACTGCGGACACTTGCCCATGTTGCCCTGGATTGATAAGACTCGCCATACTGTACCTAATTCCTTTCCATGTTCTCATCTTGGAGTAGGCCTCACAATGGGTATGATTCATGGGGTAATTCCGACAGCTACTGACTTGGCTCCCGCTCACATTTGAGAAGAATGTGACCTCACAATACGGTTCTTTCAAAGGCCTATCCCTGTCTGTTCTTCTCCCAGACCCAGCCTGAAGCATGCCTCTGTTCCCGGAGAAGGATGTGAAGAGAGTAAAACTGTCTCTGTATGCAGCTTTCAGTATGGAGGATGAAAGGTCATTGCCATTCCAGAGCAAAAGCAAGCAAGAGCTGAGTGTTTATTCTCATTATTTCCTGTGCATGACATATTGACAACCTATGTGTATTTCTTTAAGATCAGCAGAAAAAGAAGTAGCACATGTATTCTTTGAAAGATTATTCAAGCAAAAGCAGCTATTTTGTGGCTTCCTTTTAGTTGAATTCGATTTTCTACTGTATAATTTAGCAGACGGGATTGATTGTGGTAATTTTAGGCATTCTAATAAGAACATTAAGATTCAAATTATACTTGCATGACATGCCTCGTTGAACATGGAAAGAGTGGGGTTTACACTTCATTGAGTTATTTTGCAGTCGTTTTTCACAGTTTCTGATGCTAGTCAATACATTTCAAGTATCAAGTTTCTAGGCCAAAGAATACACACATAGTCACTTTCTGTACAAATATTTGGATTATTTTCTCAGTTTCTTCTGATGTGAGAAAGAAAGTTAGCAGTCCGCTCTGGCTATAGCCAAAGAAGACACAGGACTTGGGCACCAGGGGCTGAACAGGGCAGCAAGAAATTTTATTTTAATTTAATTCATGTTTCACAAAAACATTCTATTTTCTGATTACTTCATAACAATGATCATTCTAGAAATATAAACTCCAAGAATCTCTATTGATGAAGCTTGTTTACGATGAAACTGGTGTGCATTTCTTGTTGGAATAATTCAAAAAAGAGGACAATTTGAATTTGAGTCAATGAGCTTAACAGAAAGTTATCACTCGCAAGTATCCGTTTTAGCATTGATCTCCATAAAACATAAAATGTGTTGTTTTGTATGTGTGGGATTGTGTTGATCAGATGGCAAATTGTTGGTTGTCGACATGATTTAGAACAGTGGTTCTCAAACTTTTTTCACCAAATACCACCTCAGAAAAAACGTGGCACTCCAAGTATCACCATAATGAACAACATTAAAATACACGAGTACTGTATAGCCCCAGCGTATAGGTCTTGTATTCAGGATACAGTTAAGTAAAGTTCAAATAAGCAATATTATCGCTAATAAAATATTTATTCATTTTAGCAGCCAGCAATGTACAGCATGAACATTGAGAATGTAATGATTTTTACTTCTCTCTCTCTTTCTTTCTTTCTCTCTCTGCTTCCCTCTTCTTTCTGTCTTTCTCTCTCTCTCTTTATGTTACAATGTGTGTTTTATCTTTTTGTATTAGCTCTGCTTTCAGTGCTCTTAATATAATCATGAGATGTTTCAAGAGTTTTAACATTGTTATGAGAGATGATGAATGTGAGGCTGTGTTTATATGAACTCTACCTTACATTTACATTTAAGCATTTAACAGATGCTTTTGTACAAAGTGACTTACAGTCGAGGAGAGACAATATGTAATTTGTTACAAAGTCAAAGTCCATCTCATCTTGCTCATAATAGAAGTTGTATCAACTGATCAATCAACCATAGCAGGAAGAAAATAGAGAAGAGGAAAAAAGGATTTGTTTTATAGTAAGTGTTCCTTGAAGAGTTAGACCTTCAGATATTCATCTCATGTGTTTGGTTTCTTCAAATCTGCAAATTAAATTGTGAATTTCTGTGTTAAAACCAGAACATTTTAAGATGAAATTCATCTTGAACCATAACATCTTTCTTCATTCCAGTTGCAGACATTAAATATCAATGAAGTTTTAAGATAACTTTAATTAATGTTAATGAGAACATCATCCTGCTATCATGACAGGCGCACGCATCCACAAAGGGGGAGAATGTGCATGAGAAGCTTCATTTTTAAACAACCTCAAAGTAACGTTATAAGATGTAACTGCACAGGATTATTGCCAACCGACTTGAAAATTGTGTATTTTAACTGCAATTACTCCAATTTCTTCAGAGGGTAAATGGCAGATTTACCATGAATCTGGAGAAAAGGGCCTGTGATTTCATTGAACTAGCCCAGTGTCCATATCAACCAATGGGCCACGATTGTCTCAGACACTCAATGCCAGCAATTTTTTGTGTGACATCCACTCACACTGTAGTGACAGCTGCTGGCTGTGTGTACCACCAAGAGATTTTCAAGCACCACTAGTGGTATATGTACCACAGTTTGAGGGCCACTGATTTAGAAAGCAGCTATGTTTCATCAACTTTCAGATCAAGTTTCATCCGTAAACATTTGCTTCTTTGAGATTTTTTTACTTCACACATGAAAATGATGCTTTGAAATTGTGTTTAAAAATCAAGGCAATAGTTTACCTATTGGATACAAAGTAGACAATTGTGTATGTTAGGATTTATTGATATTAGAATTGTCGCATATGTAAGGAATAAACATATGATATAAACTCAACATTAATTTAATTTGAGTGCGACATTAGTTTTGAATTTTATTAGCTTATTTAACTCATTGTATTGTTATGATGTGGTTGTTAACTGGTTGTCAAAAAAAATATTTAAAACTATATACATCTTTCCATTGACACCAAGATGGCCTGAGGAGCTGGCTCTGTGTAATGCTTACCAATGACATCCAACCTGTTCCTACCAGCCTGACCAGTGCAGACACTTCACATAGACCTAAATAATAGATCTGATCCAAGATGTCAGTTGATTGTGGGATTTTTATAATAAACTTGTAATCATAAACCCATTCATCTTTATGTGAAATGTGTGTGTTGTGTTTCAAAGCTCCTGTCTTTCTTTCTAGGTATCATTTCTGAAATGTATCATACTGCTTAATCAACTTGTTTACGATATGTACATCTATTCCAACTACAGTAGGTTTTGGCCAATTTGAAACACAATATTGATTGAATAGTGGTGCAAGTCATTGGTTTTCCCTCTGCTCTTTGCTACAACACAAAGAATGAGGCATGTTGGGCGGACAATGTATTGGCAGGGGAAGAAAGGTTGAGGGAATAGTTGCAAATTGGCTTCTGGGCAACCTCTCAATTCTTTCATGAGAACACGCCTATTGGCTTTGACTCAGCCTTATCAAGAAGTCACACTTGGTTTTGGTTTGGTGGCCAGTTTTTCCAAGTTCAAAATGAGTTAATATTCTGCAATTATATTTTCTTATATGAGGAGATGGTTTAGTTAAAGTTGCTAGCTCCGCTAGTAATTTATTGTGTAAAATTCATATATAACATGGACATAGTATGCGTGACTTTTTAGTATGATCAGTGAAACAAGCTAAAAATTGGTGTAGCCAACCATTCTCTTCATATAAGTGCATTACTTCCTGGTAACCAAATATGGGTCCAGAGAGGCGGGACATAGGCATACACAGATGTCTGGCTGAATATTTACATTTTATATATCTTAAGCAAACACATTACAAAAATAATTCACCCCCTCAGAGTGTTCATGTGAAGATTGCTCCCTAAAGGACTGTTTTATTACACATTGTTTCCAGTATTAAATAATACAAATAAGTTAAAATAAAGAGTTTTGATTCTGAGTGTTTTTTTTCAGGCCTCAGATCTTGGTTGAGTGCATTGGAACCAGTTCAGAACAGCACTTACTTTGACAAGAGAATGGACTAGACACTATTTGATAAAAATAGTGCTTGGTTTATCTTTCAGTAGAGTAAAAAAAGCTATTTATTCCATCTTGTGACAGGTCCAATGCAGCTAGAGGAGATCCAGCACCTTCCATAGGTCAGATAACGCCAACTGTCTAGTCAGAGCTGTTCTGTGAATAAATCCAATAATAGGTGCCTATGACATCATTTGATACACTCCAATGTTTTTACATGGTTTCTTTCTTTAGAATAGTTTGTCTGAGCTTTTTTAATTGGCTACATTAGTGTGTTTTATAGGATCACTAAAGTAGCCATAATTGCTTGTAATGCAGTGGAGCTGACAAACTTGTATGAATAAAACTGCACCAATAGCCATGGTTTTCTTTATACGTGTAATAAAACTTTGTATGCCCCATGTAGTCCTTTTTTCCATAGATAAATCAGAAGAACTAAAACTGTTTGCACTGAAATTAAATGTTTTACCATTGTTCCAGTGGCTATTTACAAAGCCAAACAAACTCTTTTTAATTTTACATGTGGCGTTTATATTCATTGAAACAGCAAGGAACAAAACAACTTTAGTTTAATGTTTAGATTTAAAACACCCACGGTTGTGGCCTGAGACTATGGCATTAACTAACCTTTTCTTGTTTAATCAGTTTGAATTCTTCATAAAAGTGTTTCTGTCATCATAGCCTCTCAGACGTTTCCTTGAAGATTTCTATCTACAATACAAACAATCCCTGGAAAATGTCTTTCTAATTGCCATAATTCCAGCATGTGCAATACACTCCACTGGGAGTAATGACTTAGGAGTGCAATACACACACACACACACACACAAAAAACAAGCATTGGTTGTTAAACTACAGATAAAAGATGCATAACAAATTTCTCATTACTGTAGATAATAATCTCACTTTTTTATGGATTTTAATAAATGTTTATTTTTCTTTTTTGGGAAACATTTTTTATAACCTAGGTGAAACTGTACAAAATTCTAACATGTCTGGAATGTTTGATTTAATCAGTTTTTAATTTAATTGTTGCAATTTACAGTGCAGGCTTCTCGGAAGCAACACAACTTAAACTTTGTGTGCCAATTCAGTCAAACTCCAACATAAACTCTCAAAAGAACAGGAAGTCAATACACATTTTATACTTCCTTTTAATTGAAAGTACTACAAGGATTATTACAGAGGTAAGAAACAGTTTTTATCAACTTCACATTATGGCCAGACTGAAGCTAATCTTAACTGCCGCTAATCTTGAATGTGTCACTCATGCTTTTATAACATTACGGTTGGATGACTGTACTGCTCTGTAGTCAGGACTCGATTGCTAGACTCCATCCAGCTGCTGCAGAACATGGCTGCGAGACTGCTCACTGAGGTCTAAAAATGTAAGCACATTACCCCAGTGTTGGGCTCCTTTCATTGGTTCCAGTCATGTTCAGGATTCAGTTTATGGTTCTGCTGCTAGTGTATCAAGCAATGACTGGTCAAGCCCCTTGGACTTATACTCTTGTGGATTCACGTTTTTTATGGGTAAATTGATTCTCTTAAAAAAGTTAAGTTTTAAAAATACCCATGTACATGTGATCATGACAATAGAGACTTAACATAGTGTTTGAAAGCTTCTTTACTGGAGGCTCATGCGATTTGATTAATTTGTTTTAAGCGTTTAGTGTTTTTGAATTTTACGTACAGGAAGGCGAGATGTATTACTACTATTACAAGTTTATTTTAAAATGTGCATGGTACCTGAGATGTGGCTGTTTATTAATACCCTGCCTATATTATGACATTAAGCACAATATGATCCATGAATATCTAATTTTAACTTACAATAGCTAACAAACAAATCCTCAAATTTTATCGTATCTATCCTATTTTGATTTAAGGCTGAAAATTCGTTAAAAAGTATCCTTTAGAATGAAATTTATTAAAGATATTGATTGATTAATAAATGGTTGGGACAGTATATGCAAGTAAATAACGTAGACGAAATGGAATTGGTACTTTCCTACATATTCAAAATAAACCATGCAATCTCATGACAATAGAAACAGAACAATATTCTTCATCCAATGATCTTGCAAAGCTGAAATAATCTTGAATAAAAGATGCAACAAATAATAATAAAAAAAACGACTTCCCAAAGCACACAAAACACCTGTTTTTTCTTTTTCTAGTGTCACTGGTTGTTGTCTTCCTTATTTGTTACGTCTTTTGTATATACGCTTAGGAATAAATCCTAAAGTTAATGTGGGGATATATGTTTAACGTTGACCTACTTTATTAATGATGTGCAAGACCAGCATACTGCAATGATTATATGAATAATGTTTTGGTCATTTGTCCACTGTAATCAGCTTTAGGTTAAAGAGCATCCAGCCTTTTCTCAGCTGCTGCTTAGCACTAGTGTGAAGTTGTGACTGTATTTGACCCAAATAATTCAGTCTGGGTTTATTAAAATCATCCTGACCATTCTCAATAAAGCATTTAATCTCTTTGTATCTACAATGGAAGCTGATTGGTTCTCATCAGTGGGTCAGTGTGCTATGATCATGGGATGAAGGATGGCCTCACAGCTGTCTGCTCTTATACTGTGATATCACACACACATTATGCTGCACTATACAGCATACTACAGTTTCAAGCCACACAGAATTGAAGAAACAACAAAATGTAAGTAAACATTTTTGGGCATCTATTTGAATAAATTCTTTAAACAAGAGAAGTTATAACAATAGAGTGTAACAATGGATTGTGGTTGTAGTCACTGTAATCCTGACAGTTAGATTTAGAGACATAAATTCCCAAATCATAGCAAGAATTTGTCAATGCATTTGTTGTGGGTTCACAAATGAGTGCTGAATGAATGTTAATGAGGTTTTATCATGTGTGCCTTTCTAAACGAACTCTTCCGAATTGCATGCCTGTCATTCCTCGTCCAAAACAGTGCAAATCCTGTCTCATTTACCATAACCCCTACCCCAAATTTCCAGCCACTCCAGTAGCTTTTGTGGATTTTGAGATGTACAGCTGAGAGAAACTTAAGTAACAAAATATAAGCTTTTTTCCAGTGTTCATTTAAAGCACTCCTTTGTGAATTATAAATAAATGTTTTTTGCTGATCAAGTATTTTTAGTGGCTCTGTATTTAAAATATGTCTTAGAGCTGATTTGAACAAGAATTGTAGGAAGAAATTATTCAGCCACGATCTGATTAGTCCAGGAGGTCAGTGAGCAGCACACATAGGGTGCAGCTGTGCATCGGGCGACTTGTATTCAAAATCTGTTGTCCTTTATTCACCCTACATAATCACTCACTCACACACCCATCCACTAAAGGTCAATCTATACTTATACAAATTGCACTGTGCTATTTGTTGTTGATGTAATATTACTTATGATGATACTACATATACAGATAATTGTACCTTTTATTCTGTGTGGTGTTGGGCTAGCTTGTAATTAGCATTCGATTCACACTTAAATTGATCAGATTAAAGACTGTGTATTTACAGCAACATCAGATGTATGTACAAGAAAAAGCGCTAACTGTAGATGGCCTTGCTGACAAACGGGAATGGGAATCTCTTAAATTTGAAAAACCCAGCTCTCATACCTCTTGGCTTCAGGGTACCCTCTTGGTTGTTGTGGAACGACGCTAAAGTCTCGTCTGGGATAGGAAGGAGGGTACTCCATGTCCAAAATCTACGTATAATCAAGGTATAACTGTTTCACCTTTTGTTAAAGATGGATTAATTTAAAGCAGTATTTAAATATCATCAAAAACATTTTATTTGAGATCTTCTACTGCTGCTTTGCAAGACTTCCTTAAGGTTGCCCTCCATGTCCAGCTGATTCTGAATAGCTTTCAACATGTTTGGACTGCTGCTAATGATTTTGTTGCTAGACACTGGAGTTAATGAAGTCTGTTCTTGTCTGTTTCGAGCGTGAACACAAGAGGTCTGATTTTTTAAGATCCTCTTCTTCTAATACAACCATATAGGATTGGTGTTTTTGTTGTACAATACTCAATGTCCAAAAACAATTTTCTCATCAAACTTTTCCTGGTTTAAGTCACCAACAGCTATAAAGTTGTTGAGTTTTGATAAGATCTTAGCATCATGATCTTATTCTCCTGAGAGGTTTCCCAGAGAGATCCCAAAGCTCCACAATAAAGAAGGTATTTCGCATGTCACATACCAGACATGTAGATTTTTTGCAACACTGAGCAGTGCCTACTTCTTTTACTGACAGGCCAGGTACTCCCGAGTCAGATAATTCCTTTGAGAGACAGACACAAAGGTTCAAAGGACCTAGCGCTGGCATTTGATCCATTGTCCTGACAGGTCTCTGGAGACCACCACCCACAGAGCATCATCTTACTCGGGTAGAAAGTAAGAGAGTGCTTGGGATTAAAGGCAGGTGAGCAAGTCTGTTGGACTGTGTAGTGGACGACAATCATGCATGCCTTTGTTTTTCTCAGTGAGGCTCTTGATGACTTCTTTGGATGGTATGCACATTATCCCCTTCTGTTTTGTTCGAAGTTATGTCAGGGAAAGGCTAAGGTTTAATATGAATGGCACAGCCTTGTTCAGACTGGCAGTTAAAATCCCATTCTTATTCCTATCTGAAGCTTATTCTTTGTCAGAAGAATTTGGTTATCTGGAAAATCCTGGTAATCTGTGCTAGGTTCATAACTAATGATATAAAGAAAGAGTGTGTGTGAATGTAGATTAAACTGGATTAAATTTTTGATAACATGTAGATATTGTGATAAGTTTCCACTCACAAAGGACCTTTTTTCTCTTCACACAAGAAGAGGCATAGCTGAAATAAAACATTGCAAAATAGATTACAGCTCAGGCAAACATGTCTTTCGTAGTCACACGTAGCCACTGTTTGGGACAATAACAGCAGATTAGCATTACCTAAATGAAACATGTTACATAAAAAATGTTTTCAGTCAGGTTTACAGTTGCAACAATATTTCATTGGAAGTAATACATGATTTTCTCTCTCTCTCTCTCTCTCTCTCTCTCTCTCTCTCTCTCACACACACACACACACACACACGCAAACACGCGCACGCTCACGCACACACATATTGTGATAGATCATGGGTCATCAGCTCCAGACTTTTGAAATACACCCTCCCCTCATGTTTTCTCGCTCAGGGAGATTTAGAAATCTCAGTAGTTGTGAGCAAAGGTGATATGACTACATCCCTCCCAAGAATGATGACAGGAAGGTTGAGAACTTGGCGCCTTTTGTTATAACATCAATGTTTAAAATTCTATCTCAAAAACAAATTCACTTTCAATACTCACTTTGTGCTGTGCAATGTGTCATTTGCAAATTTGAGCTTTTGATAAATAATTGTATTGCACTTTAGATTATAAGAATATGAAAACAATATAAATAATTACTCTAATGGAATGGTTTGCAAGTCATTTATCTGGTGCATAGGTTTGAATTCAGCTACGGCATTTCTTATAGAATTCTTTCATTAAGTTTAAGTTGCAGCATTTCCACTAATTGTTCTCTAATGACCAAATACAAACATCCCCTTAACAAAAGATGATTAAACCTAAAAAAACTGAGTGGACTAAAAGGAAAGACAACGGTAAAATGTCATTTGATGCAAAACTACAGGCTCTAAAAATAATAGAGCCCCATGATCTTGAGTCAAAAATATCCCAAAGAGGAATCCGATAACACATACAAAATGTTTTACATTTTCTAAAATATTCAGAAGTCTCAAAGGTAAAAAGGTAAAAAAAAAAAAAAAAAAAAAAAACTAAGGTAAAAAGAGCAGGCATTTAGATAACACTTTACTGCCAATTTGTTGTTCTTATTTTATTTGTAAATCTTGCAATACTCTTACATGAAATTACAACTACTTATTTGTTACATAAATATTTTCTAAATGATTTGCAAATAATTGAAAGCTTTTCTTTTATCGTTTACTTTAAAAGCACCCAACTCTTCCACACTACAGGTAGTCAGCTATAGATTTTATTCCTTCAGCGAAAAGGCTAAAGATAAACTGCAACAAATAAAAAATCAGTGCTAACACATCAGGCCAAAACATAAAATGAAATCAGACATTATTCAGGACTGCCACTTTTAAAATCCAAAAATTGTAACTGGACTATATATATCGATGCTTAAATTCAGCAAGACTCCTTAATGCAATTTTTAAATTAATTGTGTTAACTTTCAAACACAAACATTCATCTTTATGCAGTTAAATTGATATTTGATTAAAATGTTCAAACTTTGTAAACAATAAATAATTTTGACCCATTTTACTTTTATAAAAATTTTATAACCCTTACAATTGTTAATAAATCAAATGTAGAGTGTAATTAAAAATGATAAAGCCTACTGTAAAAGTCATTCATTATAATTTCACCACTAGGGGCAGTAGGGTACCCTATAAAAGCTTCCTACACACACAGAGTAGGTTGATAGTGACTGCAAATATTTTTTGGCTGCATGTTAAAGCACTGATGGCCTATCGGTAGATTTTATTTTCTGAATGTGGATTTTTTTGAAAAACAAAGTTAATATTTGGTTCCAGTGACTCATTGCAAGTTTTTAAAAGGCTTAAACTTACCAACTAAGGGCAGCTTGATGGTTGGCTGCTACACCAATATAAAACCTTTACTACACAACAAAACAGATTTTTTTGGGTCAGTGTACAGGCTGTCCATTCCTCATGGGTCAGTTTGTGTGTGAGTTGCATGATTTGGGGTTCAGGCAGAGGGCAGGTCTTTATCTGTCGAATGGGACACTTTGGCCATTGAACAGGAAGGATAACAGTTGACTCAGCAAAACAAAAAATCGGAACACTGAGAGAGCAGTTTAAACACACACACAAATATATCCCCACAGAATCCTCCCACCCCTGCCTCCCACAAAACACCTCAGGCTTGAGCGATTGAGTTCATGGGTACATAGAGGTTTAGAGAGGTATGGGTTTGTGCCTAATTGGGCTGACAGCAGAGCGGACAGAGGCCTGATAATGTTTATTTACCTCTTTTGTTGTCCCCTGAGCAGAAACAATGACATTCTCTGGCCTGGACCCATCATGACTTGTGCTGTCAGGGGCCGGATGCCATGAATAAACTTCCTCTTTGCCAAAAGATCTCCCAGGATTTTTCTGCTACGTCAGTCAGAATGATGATACAGGCTGAATATGTAAAGAGGATGAGCTCATGGAAGACAGAAAAGCTCCAAAAATGCCTGGATTTATTTTTTAGCTAGTTGAAACATATGGGTTTTATAACAAAGTTTCTAATGTGTTTTAAAATGTTATTCATTGGTGGAGTTTTGTTGCCATGCAGGTAGAGCTGCTGATGGGCGTCTCAAAATATGTCTCTAGTGTTTTTGTTCCTGCTGTCTGTTGTTTTGTGTGTCAGGATCACACGCCCTTATTAAAACATGACTTCTCGATCTTCGCTGCCCTCTGGCATTGTGAAGTAGTTGTTAGTATGCAGTGGAGGTTTGGGTTGATGAAGAACTGTTCCTGTGATGCAATGGAAGAGTTCTGATGAGAAAAACTTCCCTTTGTTTGCACATTCCTAAGTGTGGCTGCGGGCGATTGGTGAGCTTTAACATGCATTTATCACAAGAGGAAAATATCATCAAGCATGTCTTTTAAAACACTGTCAATCACTGTCCAAAACTATTTTACAGCCCAAGATGTTTTCACACCTTGAGAAGTTGGTTTGCTGTTACATTATTCAATCATTTTATGTGTTCCTGCTGATATAAACTAATATAATGGTTAAAAGGGTGATTGTAACAAACCAGTGTTTGGATAAGGTTTAAATAAGTCCTGACTTTTGTACTACGTTTTATTTAAATGTACTACATAACTGAAAATCGAGAGAAAATATAAGTCAGTGCATCTCACTTTAGATTTAAGATTAAAGCTTTTTGTAAAACTTTGAATCTAGACATACAACTAGCAGTGTTTGCTAACCTAAATCAAAACACTGGATTAAGCATTGATAATGTCACCATCACAAATAGGGTTGCAATAGAGGATTTTGAAGATTTTTGAAGGATTTTTTTTTTGAAGAAAGTTGGGCAACGTAGGATTTTGGTGATGATGAAAATGAAACCTGAAATCACAGATCATCCTCCTCAGTGCTGGGCATTTTTGAGTTTTCATATAACAAAGAATGAGAATGAAAATAAGGAACTACTCTCATAGATGCGAATTAACATTCAACTTTTGATTCCAGGGTTTTAACGGCTTTGGTTAAACCTGGCTTTGGTTAAAATGGCAAACCGTTTATTTCTGACTCTCGTCTCAAGTGGTCAAAAGGCAGGTTAAGTTTCTTCGTATTGTATTCTAAACCAAAGTTAGAAGGTTGCTTTCTTATTGTTTTATCTGAAAAGTTCAAGTAAGAGTACTACTGCCACCTACTGCGTTTGGAGTGTGGAAAAGAAAACTAAATTGATTAAAAGTGAAATGAACGAAACTGAATTAAATTCTAAGCCAAATTTCATTAATGAAACACATGAAAACAAATGGAAAAAAACCCACATTTTGCATGTGATTAGTTCAAATAGAAAAGTATCTTAAAAATATCACCACTCAGACTATATTGCATCAATAGGACTTTTAGCTTTTAGACTTTAGATTTGCATGTCTACTCTCTGAGGTGAAATCCCCAGAGAGTACCTATCTTCTATTTCATGAGATGGTGTGTACAAGTCCTGGTAATCAAAATGTGTGGGTATGGCATGTTGTCTGGAGGAGGGCTTTGAGCAAGAAATTATTGCTTGTATAAAAACCTTTCTCCCCTGTTAGTTGGTTCTGTTTTTTTGATGCAGAAATGACAGAAGGATGTTGAATAGATCTGTCATTGAAGGGGATTGGAAGGTGCTATTTTTTCCTACCTCTTTGTGATTGGCTAGTTACCTACGCTTGTTTCTGCTTCACCTTAATTTTGTTTAAAATAATCATCAAAATGGAGCACAATTTTACAACTTTCTTCTTAAAAAGTAATTCATAACAAAACATTGTACAGAGAGAAAAGCGTGAATTTTAATTTAAATTAATGATTTAAATGACATCTGTTGGCAGTAACATTTTGCAAAAAATAGTGATATCCACTGTGTCAGATTTTGTGCTGTAAAGGATATTCTCTATCGGGTCAGAGACAGATGTTGAATGAAAGAATGCAATGCAGAGACCCGTTAACATACCACCGGCTGTATCGGTGATCCCAAACTAATTCAGACAAGTGCTTGAGTACTCAGTCTAATAGTTTAAATGTAACCCCGGAAGAGCGAGAGAGATGGTTGTTAGAAGCTGACTGTTGCCGTTTATCCGTCTGCTGGCTTTGGATTCCCATAGGCTTAGAGGTCACCACAACCAAACAGCAGGGTGTAAGAATGATCCTAATGTTGCTTCTTGAAGGAGGAATAAAAGATGGCTTCAGGGAGATCGAGTGTCAGCTGGGGTCAAGGCAAGTGGAAGACCTTTGGCAACTTGAGTATGTAGCAGCTTGCTGCTGTATACCGTAGGATATCAGACCCATGAGACGCCAACTGGGCGGAACAGGAAGGAGATCACAAATGGTGCCTCCTTGTGAAATGGTGATTTCAATTTCCTCTAGCTGCTTGACTTTGAGATTTGGTTTGGCCTGATTTAAACAGATCTTATTACAATTCCAGTGTTTGTTTTTTGTTTGTTTTTTACATTTGTAGCATAGTAAAAAAACAAAAACAAAACACAAAGACATATAAAAATAAAATCAAATAAATATATCGATTGAATTAAATAGTAAAAAATAGTAAAAAAAAAAAAACTAAATAAATAAATAAATAAATAAAAAAGGAATTTTTTTTTTTACAATCAACCAAACAACCAAACCAGCCAACCCGACCGACTGACCAATTTCTGTACCATCACAGGACAGCTCTGAGCACTAAACAACATAGTAAAATACACACATTAAAATACAAACATGTTCAAATAAGAACAAAAAACATACTGCCTGTAAAACCATACATACAAAAAAAATGGCTCTTACCCACCAGCT
This sequence comes from Danionella dracula, assembly GCA_900490495.1. Classification (NCBI taxonomy): domain Eukaryota; kingdom Metazoa; phylum Chordata; class Actinopteri; order Cypriniformes; family Danionidae; genus Danionella; species Danionella dracula. The sequence continues at coordinate 2,179,320 of UELW01000778.1, forward strand.
CTCAACCCGTACCCACACCCAACAAGATTTAAAAGTGTCTTCAAAACTGACTTAAAATTGAGAGTTCAACAAACAGATTTAACTAGGATGGAAATACACATATTAATTTTCTTTTAATGTGAAATGTAATTTCTTTGAATGCATTTTTATGTTAACATTTTATGTACAAATACTGTTTTTGTCACCTTGTATAATCTTTAGTGGAATCACAGTTCAAAATTATACATAATGAGTACTACAACTTTGAACATTAATCTTGGATCACAACTGAAACACACAACGCTTAAACACACTTCTAGAGATGCTCAGTAAGAATTTCAGTGCCTTGATAGAACTTAATGTTTAGATAAAACACTTTTCTCTATTGATTGGCAGAGTTGTCATGGTTACAGGACTTGTTTGCTTCGGTTGATGTGGAAATGTTTTATTTCATTCAGGTGTGGACAGTGTCTTATGACTAGTTTAGAGTTCTTTGTGTTGAAAAATATTGTCATGATGCTCATCTTACATCGCAGTTAGCCAGCGGGACACCACGGGTCTCTAACGGTTTTTGGCAGCTGATTGTAGGAGGTTCATTAGTCTCTGTCAACATATTTGTTGTGTGTTGGAGTGTGTGCATGCTTGTTTTCTCTCTTTCAAGCACTGGCTTTGTGCTTTGTTAGAGGCCTGTGACTTTGATGAGTTTTTTTTGTCGTTTGAAATTTACGTTAAAGTCATTGTTTATTTTCTGAAACAACAAATAATAATTTTCAGTTACATTTATATCAGATTAAACCAGATTTACTAACCTGAATGTTGAATGAGACTTCAAAAATCAGACAAAGTTCTGTTGTTCTGAAACAACCAGCGTCAGACCCGCAGTGCCTGTTACCAGCTGCTAATTGACTTCAAGCTTGTTTGCCACTGCTGTGCTCATTATTTCCAGTGATTCAACGAGTGGTAAAAAATATTCAGTGTAACTAGTTAACGATGTGAATACAGAGTGATTAATGAATTATTCAAGTAACGAGGAAGCAGCAGTTTTGAACATTAAGACATATACTGCTGTGAATACAGTGCTGAGCTTTTTGCCGAAGTGTGTGCAAAAGTACAAAAAATATCTGTATAGTCAGAGTGCTTATTTGAAGAATACGTGTTTAGATCAATTTTAGTTTTTAAATTAACTTTAAAATCATATTTGAAGCTTTGAAGCTTTTCTTCTTTACAATGAAGACTACTTATGCCTTGTAGAGCACAGAGGGAACCAGACCACTAACATATTTAGTCTCATTTGTAAATGCTTTATAAGGCATTAAAAGTACATCAGAAGAGTAAATGCTTTATAACTATCTGAATAAATTAACGTGTTAATAACACATTTTTTATCTTAAGTAAGAGTTTTTGTTAATATCAGTACCTGCCTGAATAATAAGATATATGACTGAGGTTTCTAACAGATTAATAATCCTTTATTAAGACGGTCTAAATGAATTGCTTATAATTAATAACTAAATGTTTTTAACTAACAGTGAAACATTTAATTTCTAAATGATTAACTGATCCTCAATAAAGCATGGACTTATTGTTGTTAAATACATTATATAGATGCTTATAAACCAATATTAAAGTACTAAAAGTAGCATTTATAAACTTACAACAATATTTAACATTGAAACAATGCTAATGCTTAATAAATCTTAGTGTATAGTTACTATGAAGTACTACGGAGTTATTTAACTATAAGTTAAAAAATTGTATTGTCGTCTAAATTATTTTACAGAACACACAGGAAAATAATTTCAAAGACAGTATTTACTAGCTTTGAACAACATGAAAGGGTCACATTTTATGGTAAGGGTTCACATGCATTAAGCATTAGTGAATGCACTAATAGCTCATAAGTTGTAAGGAAGTGTTTTGCATGGTATTTTTGTATTCAAAAAGGGTTGCCTTTTAATTGTGGTTGTCTTTTAATTTCTGACCTTATAGCTCAACTTTTATAAGGTTTTTGTCGTGTTTTGGTTTGGGTCAGGGCTAAAGATCAAACTGAGGTTTCTTTGATTTGGATGGAGCAGTCGAGTTTTGGCTCTTCAAGAGCTGTCAGAAAACCCCTCGCTTTCATTCATGAGCTCTTTTCAGGTTTTGTCCTCTTAAGTGAGTGGACGTGTTGATTCGATTCACTTCTCGTCTGTAATATCATCATGAAAAGCACCAAAGCCATCTGCTATTTCCACCTGTCTTTCTTTGAAGAGGAGCTCCTCCTCCATCACTTCCCATTTGAGTGATCAATATAGGACATCCAATCAATTGCCACACTCAATCAAACCTCAATCACAATTCTTTTGATGCAAAATTCTTCTAAAGAAGAGAGAACAGAGACAGAATTCAATTCAAATTATACTCTTTCCACTGGACTGACAGACAATAAGGCTTGTCGGGAAACAATCCTCATATTTTGGAAAATAGGTCACGGTTTATTGAAAAGGACTATCTGTGTCATCTGGAGGGGATAGAAGCGTTGTCAGACCTGCTGTTTGCCACATTTGATGTCCTGTTGTTTTTTTGTCCTCTAATCGAACCATTCTTAAAGTGTTAAAGTTAATTTAGGCTGATGTCTATGGCAGCTCAGGCGCGAGAGCCATTTAAATGCTTAGATGGGGCAAGGACATGTAGGACGTGCTTTTAGGAGCAATGCTTTTTAGGAGTGAATTAGTAATGTATTAATTTATTGGTATTTTTTAGGTAAAATGTATATACATGTATATTTAAAGTAATCAGAAGTTTATGTAATTTGACATTTTGGTGAAATTCATCATTGATTGTGTTTAAAAGCACTAGTTACATAAATAGCTTACATTTATAGATTTACTGCAAGTATCTTAAAATTCTATGGGATTCTGCTATATTTTGAATTAATATGCTACATTATTTCATTCATCTAATCATTCACATATATTCTAATTACGTTAACTTTATCCATCATACTTGTAAATCAGTTTCTAATCTTAATTATAGCCTCACAAGTTTTTTTTGTAAATTCCAGTATGGTAGGCTTTATCAAATTAATTTGAATATTGACTCCAGAACTGGAAAGTAACTATATGCTTTGTTAAGAAATTAAGCGATATTTGCATGGAGTAGTGCCTCATTTGTTTACAGTAAGACATATGTTTTCCTATCTCCAGGCCCTGTTCTCTGTAAAAAAAAAAAAAGAAAAAAGAAGAAGAAACATTTAACATCTGACTGAAGAGAAATCCGTCAGTTTAACCATTGCTAGTAAATACTTGATAACCAACAAAGCATCTTCAGACAGGAATCGGTGATTATAAATCTAATTTCCCACCAGAAAGTTTGACGAAAGCCTCAGTTTGCTTTTACCTTCATGTCCTGTAAATCACTCTTCATGAGCCACGTCTCTCCACTTAAACATACATGAACACACTTTCACTCTTTTTCTCCCTGTCTAAAAGCTGAGGGAAGATAAAAAAGGCATAGGATGAAACACTCTGTTTACCCTTTGAGCCAACTGGTTCGGAAATAGATGAACTTTTCATTTCTAACGACAAAGCCACCCCGAGACTGCTTTAACATATGCATTGTCCAAGCTCTATATTGCTATTCTAATCAGAGATGGAGTAAACAACTCTGAGTTTCTTTGAAGGTTTTTAAACCATTCAACTTTTCTTATTTTTTGCATCAAGCTAGAGCTAAACTAAATTTGAATTGCAGTTAAAGCACAGCAACAGGAGAACAAATTTTCTTCATGCTTACAATGTATTAAAGACTTTATTTAAATTTCTGTGTTCAAGATGTTACACTCAGCTAATTTACAAAGAAGTATTTGGTAGAAAACTTGCCTTAAGCACAGTGGTGGCCAATCTACACACTGAAGCCACTCTCTGGTGGTCTCTAGCCTTCAGAGGATAATTGATTATGGGATTGAAGCCACAGGGCTTTAAAGGGGGAGAGGTGAAAGAGGTTTCCAAGGTCAAAGCCTCCCTCCTTCTTCCCGGCCTCTTTTCTCTCAATTATTTGGACAGAGCCTTCAATGCAATAGTCATTAAGAGTCCGCCACCAGAGGAAACCAAATATTTTTTGCAACAACTATACAATAACGTTGCTGAAAGTCATTAGCATGTTGTTTAGATCTTGAGATTCAAAAGAAATCATGTTTCACCCAAAGCAGCTTTTTTTCAAGATTTTGTTTATAGTTTGGATATCTTAAAATGTTCCCAAATTGCATTCAACACGGTCCCAAATAAAATATTTTTTTAATAATGCAATGTAATTTACAGGAACTGCTTTTGTTTCACATGTTCTTAGAATCTCTTAAAGCACAGCTGCATTCCTCACTTTTGCAAATATCTGTCTGCCATGCCTTCACTACACAAGCTGTAGCTTCATTTCTGTAATTGGCTCCAGACTGGGACCATGAAAGGCGCATGCATCTAATGCCTGAGATTAGCTGAAATTGATTATCAACTGCTTAGAATTATTTTACTGAACAAAAGTGTGTTATTTTCAAGAAATGTCAACGTTTATATTAGCTAAATGTCTAAGCCTTTTTGTCAGTGGAAAAGCATGTTGGGAATTAAAAACCTTTCCATCTCTCAGATGTCATGTTAGGTCCTGCTAGATCAGTATACCAAGCAGCAACATATTTTAAGACTCACATTTCGACTCACACTTCACAAAAATATGGTTTAAGGTTTTATGTTAAAAGTAATTATCTTGGTTTTTCACGGTTCAAAATCTTGTTTGGATAATGTTTGCCTATAACTTGTTGTCAAGACTTGGAATGATGTTGAAACAAACTGTCTGCATATAAAGGACAAGTTAGATTTGGTAAACCAAATATGGGCAAGGTCCTTGGTTAAACACGAGCAACGCAGGAAATGTTCAATATGTTCTGAGAGTGTTAAAAATTGTACCTCAGCTTTTTTTTTTAGCTAAGATCCGTTTCTGACAGGACAGAAAGTCTCAAACTGTTATTATTGGCTGTAGGTTGAAGACTTTTCTTTGTCTTTCCTTCCTTCTTTCTTTCACTTTCTTTCTTTCTATCCCTCTCTCCTCACTATGTGTTTTTGCATGATATATGAAGTTGAATATGATATATGAAGGTGTCAAAAACAAAATTACTCAATCATTTCACAACTTTTCTTTTCAGAGGTTCATGAACCTCTGAAAAGAAAAGTTGTGAAAGTATTGAGAAATTATCTCATTTACTATTGTCCCCAAGAGAGTCTCATTATACAAAAAGTGTAGAAAGTCACAAACATACATTTCTATTTCAGGAATTAGAGAAATGCAGAGAAATAAGTTCATAGAATAATAAAGAGGCCTCTATTATTCCTCATGCCTTAAATTGGTATATTTGCACACTACTGACACTTTGTGGCAACCACAGGGAAACCTCACTTAAAACTTAAAAACCTAGATGAATTATTAAAACCTAGACAAAAGTCTGATTCTTTTTTTCATGCTGTCCACCAAACAGTAAGATGTTTTAGATGATTTTTAAACTAGAAAATGACTGAAAGGTTCAAGTTTGATTTAAGGGTTTTAAAAAGTCTAAAGGACATGCTCATCTGATGAACAGTAGAAATATAACAATCGCAAGTTTTCCTAATATTGATTTAATAAAGTATTTTTCAGAGTTTTATTTCATTTAATATTTGTGTGCTATTTCTTTTTATTTGCAGTTTTGTGTGAAGCATCAGCATTGTTTGAAACAAGTTGGAAGCTACTACAGACCTATTGTTGGCTCAAGAATCAATAATAGTGAGATTTGAAAACGTACAATTAAAGTAAAAATTTTTTAGTAACCAAAATCATTTACATCACACCAATCATCATTATTATCATCCATCCATCCATATTTGTTCTGTACATACTTAAACCTAGATTGGGTCAGATGGTTATAAGGGTTCTGAAAGGTGGGAACATCATGGTCTATCACAAGTCACATTAATGCATGAAGAAATTGCTGTTTTCTTGCCTAGAAAACAGCCATCTCAGGCAAATGAATAGACCAACACATCTCTAAGTCGTTTAGATGTATAACAGTGTTCAAATTGAATGATAATGACCTACTGCACTAGTTTCTGCGAGTAGCTTGAGTAGAAATTTGCTGAGGCATATTAAAATCGTTAATTATGAACAATAGTTTGATAATCAAACAACAGTTTGATACATCTCTGTATTTTGAGCTTGTCGTGAGAACACATAGACCCACATAGATTTTTCATATGTTCTTGAATAAATTCATTTTATCTAGGCTTTTGAGTACTGTAAGTAGCAGTGATGAGTAGAACATATTGAGTAGTAAGTGCGTGATTAGAAGAAGATGAATGCTTTAGTATAACTTAATAAGGCACTAATTTAATATGTCTTATATTTTCAATATAAACATCAGGAAGGTCTGCACAGCTCTTAAAATTATACAAGCACCTCTTTAAGGGAAATCAGTATCCTCTGCGCTTTCCATATAAAAGGCTTGTTTCAGAAACTAGCATTCATCTCAAGTAGACATCAAAACCTAAGAGAGAGCTTCAGCTCATTCTCTTTCAGCTACTGCTAAGCAACGGTCTGTAGAGAGGATTTATTTGTCTGGTGAGAGGGTCTTGAATATTGATGCTACGAGGAGCTCTGTATTCCTCTTTGGGAAGGTTTAGGTGATGGAGGTGAAAAGATTGGTTTTGTCTGCTTGCAACATCCTAGCTTTTCATTGCTTCTGGGACTGAGGTGGTCAAGGATTCAAGACGAATTAGTGATGGACATGGCCTGGCATGAGCAAAATCCCAACCCAAAAAACAGCAGCATTGTTCAAAGGTTTTTGTGCTGCTCATGCTTTCATATAGGTGAAAATGCTTGCTTGGAAGACAACCCGGAGAGGCCTCATACGGAAAATGGAGTTGTGGATGAGGAGAATATTCACATTGTTGTAGAAGACTTGGGAATAGACAATCCAGGTTTTAATTTGGCTGAGATTGATTTTTACGATGCGTCTCAACAGATCATATTGGGTCGTTCTGCAAGTTCTGTGTCCACATGCCAAAGAGCACGACTAAAGAAGAAGCTTGCACCACTTTACTCTTTACCTCTCCAGTCAAGAGCTGTCCAGAACAATGAGGAGGACTCTATTGTTAATTCTCTTTTGTACGAGTCTGGAAGCTCAAACACTGAAGATGGAGGTCTTCTCACACCACCGGCAATTAACCTTATCCCTCCAACTCCTTCTGATGTGATTGATGATGATCAGTTCTTTGACATTAACTCAGAAGAAGAAAGTCAACCGCACACGTCAGGCAGTGAAGGAGTGGACAGTATCTGCAGTGCTCCTATGGATGAGCAGGAACATGAGGAAGGTGTAGAGCAGAAATTAAAGTCTGAAACAAACCACGAAACAAAAGATGAAGAGTTACCGCTTGAAGAGCCTCAGGAAGAAACGACTCAGCAAAACAACGTGGGCAAGTCAACAATCAGCTTCCTGCGTGACCATTTTCAAGTAGCCCCTCTTCCTAAATACCCACAAAACAGTAAGAGGCTTCAGGAATGTGATGAATGTTTCCACTTAATCTGCTGCTTTATACAGTTTCTGAGGTGGATGCTTATTTGTTTGCGTTGTCAGGGAGCCTCAATACTGGAATCAGTTTGCTGCAGTTCACTGAACATAATCTGGGTGAGTCTGTTTGCTTGTTGTGGGCAGCAAAATATTGGGGATAGCAAAAAATAAGTACAGTTGAGATGGGAAAGAAAACAAATGAATGCTTTATTAAAATTGCGGTGTCTGTACAAACACAGAAACTGGAAACCAGCAAAGTTCCTAGAGAGAACACGCTAAAGAATGTTTTGTGAAACATCCGGGAACATCTACAAGCGTTATGTTTGCAGATGCATTTAGGAGCCTGGGAAAGCTACCAGGAATCTAGTAGCAGTGAGGTTTCCTGTAAAGACCTTCGGTTGCAGGTGGTGCCTTTGTAAATTTCTTGTCAATCTATTACATGCCATGTGTCTTCGTTGTTAATAATTAAACAAAAACAATACTTGTAATAAATAATAGCACTTATTTCTTAAAAAGGGATGAACACAAGTTAATTTGTCATAACGAGTTCCACCAAACTAAATTCTCCTTCGTGACTCATTTTTTTTTACCCCAAATTTTACTCATGTCTTCAGTCAGGTGTGGTTTTTCATTAAAAAGAGAACAGTTCAAAGGGTGTGGGTGGACATGGTACTCTGCAGGTTTCTTCATGTACTTAGCAACTCCTCATATCAAAGATATTTATACTCCCACACATCTGATTCCCATGGTCTAATACAAAAGAATTTCCTCATAGCAGGGAAGAGTACATAGGACATTTATACATTGTATCTTATACATGAGACTTCAGTCAATTTCAAATGGACTGCTTAGTTTTTCATTAAATAAAAAGTTCTTACTGTTTAGAGAACTCTAAAAAGGTGTGGCATGTTCCTGAACGGATGCAAGAAATTGTCAGAATGCAAGAAATCGCTCTCTTTTCCTGGTGGCAAACCCATTCCGGATTTCTCTCACGTGACTACTCTAGGAAGTTCCTGAGTGATTGGAACAGCCATGAATATCTGGCTTAGTAACAAAAAAATACTTTCTCGGTGGTGATGCTTTTCTCTGCATGCTACCTCAAACTATTTGCAATGCAGTAATCACAATACCCACAATACTCCGTTTTCTCTGGACGGATTCAAGATAGTATCTATTCATTGACTTCATAAACTCACAAACTACACAACCTGGTGTGAATCCATAATAAGCCTTTTGAAATCAAATCCAGATAAAAAAGGTTCAGGTAAAATGGAGATTAACTTTTTTTTTTAATTAAAAGTGATTTTGAGAGATTTATGTGTGTTGAACATTCATTAAAGATGATTTAGAGTAAGAAATGCATAAATCAAAGGAAACATAAAAAATGCCCATCCAAAAGCTTAATATCGTTCATCTTTTGAGAAATGCTCCATAATTACAACTTTTATCATTTCCAGTTAACAGAATCTGTAGTTTGTTATACTTTGTTTCAAAATGACCCAGAATGAAATAGATACACAAGGAAACAGCTGGCAGGCAATAAGACCTAGATACTTCTCACGATCCCTGAGGCCTCCCTTTCTATGATCCTAGAAATATCTCTAGCTCTGGCTCCTTTGGTCCATGGTTGTCCATTAATCCATGTGCAATTTAGTGGCTGTTTGCAAAGAAGAGAATGTGCTGGAGTGAAGCTCATATGCATGTTATTCAGTAGAAGCAAGCTCTGCTTCTTGGTTCTTTCAGATCTTGACCTGTGTTAAGTCCTTGGCTTTACTGAGTTTTCCCTGCAGCCTCGGACAACATATCCTCTTCCTTTTCACTGTCTACAACGACCAGAGGCTGTCAGAGTGCAGACTGCACAGCACAGACCGTGTGAAGTGGCCCAGTTTCTGAAAGCCTCCTGTACGCATTCTCCTAAAGCATTTTAATTCTGTCTGGAGACTAAACAAACTTACATACTCTCTTGTTTTAGGCCATTTCATAAATTTTTATCTTTTTACTTATATTGTTGACTTTGTAACCATATCCCATGTTGTACATAATTGACCATGGTGATGTGTGTCTACTGCTTAATTATTGTAATCTAAAAACTAGAGAAGAAAAGATCTGAAATTATTATTGTTTATTTATCAAATAAACGTCTCTTTTTTGCTCTTTCTAAACCATCACATATGTTAGAATTGCTACTGGCACAATTTCTTCTCTATAATGGAAAAGTATGCAAAAAACTTGTTGAGCTTTTGGCAAATGGCTTTACCCCTTGTCCTCCTGTTTAGCTTTTAAGGGGTTAAAGAGTTTACTTAATGGATGGGTTGGATGTTATGCACTGTACTCTATGCTGTGTTACTGTGGACCAAGTACTCGTATAGTGTTTGCGGTAAAGATATAGGAGGGAATAAGCCTCCAATAATTCTCTCAGCTGTTTTTACAAGGCGCTGTGGTCTGAATCATTACAATTTCCAAACCATGTTGTTGGGATGCTTACAATTGTTTCTGTGGTGAGATTGGGTGGGGAATTGTTTGTCCTTTTCAGTAACTGGATAAAAGTGAGCTTGTTGAGCTTTCTAGGCTTTAGCAAGGGGTTACTAGCAAGTTCAGTTGAATAAATGTCTCCAGTTTATTTATTCTTCTGCTTTCAGGTCTTTGAGAGAAATTGTTTTCATATTTATGTAAATTCATATAGTATTCATATATGCATTAAGTATGCTTATTTAGCTTTTTACTGATGAGGAATTTTGCTGCATTTTCATCCATGAATTAAAAGTGTATTGTTTGTTTGCAGATTGAGGTTATTAAAAACATTTCCAGTGTTTTTCGAATGTCAGGCAGTGAAGGAGTGGACAGCATCTGCAGTGTGGCATGATGGTGACAGATCTGAGAGCTGATTTGGAAATCCAGTTCTAAAAACATTAGTTGTTATCAAAAAATAATAATTTTTCAAGATCAATGCAGTTACCCAACACATTGACAAATTATTTGAACCAAGGTCATTTTTGCACTTTTCAAACAACTGTCTTTTAAGTTCAATTGTTGATTTAAAATGGTTATTTCCAATTATGCGTAATGTTATCTCTAACCCTTTAATTGGATCTACATTAACACAAGCACAAATGTTCCTTTTACCAGTTAATTTCTTTTCATTTAAATATTCACTAAATTGTTTGGTTACACTCTGAATTTCTGCTTGTGTAAATACTCTGTTAATCACTTGGACTCTCAGTTCAAAAACTTTGTTATACTAGGATAAATAGAAGTCAGCATCAAATCCCTACAACAATCCTAGTTTTCTCAGATCCAGAGAACCAACTTTTGATGTTCTGTTAGGTAAAACAATCACAAAATCAACAAAAGCAAGAGAATTACTTCGATTACTTTCATTTGCAAGCCAACTTTCTGCTGGTTGATCCATAGTTTTAAGTGTTATTCCAAAACAAGCAGGAGTACAATGTACAGTATAATATACACTCTTTGACTTGTATGATTTGTAGTTTGTAGTCCCAAAACTCATTTAATTTGAATTCAGTAAGTTATTTTAACTGCTCCAGGTTAGATTTTCATGACTTACAAAAAAACAATACATAGATGAAGATAAGAAAAAATAGGTTTACATGCCAGAAGTTTTACATTTTTAATATATTCAAAATAAAAGGATAATTTATTCCATTTACTACAATTCTACAATAAAAAGTAGTCAACTATTTTGCGAATCTCTAAAAAGTCTTCTTTAAAAAGGACTACAATTTTGCTAATTGGCCAGTCTATGTGGGTACAGGAAGGTTTTTTATTTAGAGAACAAAAAAAAAAACAGTTGTTAAAGGGTTTAAACTTTATAGCTTAGTAGCTACAGCTTAGAAGTTAGTCATTGTAGCAAAGCTTTGTGGAGCTTGGTAGTCTCACGTCAGGGAGCTTCAGGGAATCTCTTCTGTGTTTGGTAGCTTTCTTTGGTTTAGACCTGATCTATACTTCCACGTCAAGCCGATGAAAAGGTTGTGCACTTACGTAACCTTACACTGACCGTTATGTGATGCTTGACGTGTGCCTCTGAAATTTTCTAACGTCGCGTCAAGGCTTTAGCAGACCAGGACCTCTGTGATTGTGCGAAGTGGAGTACTTTCACTCTCTTTCTTGGCTTGCGCTCTGTGTTAAATACTGGATACTGAAGTAAAACTTTTAGGATAAAATAAATAACCTCACTGTCCTGAGTTTTAGCTAGTTTTGTCATCACGCCACGCTGCTTAGCTTAGAGACAGTGCTTCTACGGCAGCAGCGGCTGTATGTTGATACGATTTATGATCAGGTAAATAAAACCTGTCTTTTTTTAGCATCTGTGTTGTGTTTTAGTTTGCTAGCAGTTGGCATTCTTATCACAGCAATATTGGTCATTGTATATGCAGCATAGGAGGGAGCGCACAACTATGAATGCTTTGTCAACAAATGGGCATGAGAAATCAGACAAATGAGCCTTTTACAATGGGCAATTCGTAGGCTTGACACAGAACTATAAATCTGGCTTTAAACTCTCAAGAAGCCATGTGCCTGACATATCAATCAACTAATCCAATTTCACTTCACATAGCGTCATGTTTCTAGGCATGGAATGTTGCTACAAAATCTGACCGACATGCTACAAGTTATTTGATTCTATGGCTGAACAGTCTTAAAGTTTTTTAGCTGAAGGAAAATAATTATGACAGAAAATGCAGATCAATTCAACCAATCAGAACTGTTCCCACAAAAACGTACCAAACCCATCATACGTATAGACAAACATTCTAAAGCTGTGACATGGAGCTCCATGCGGGTGTTTTCAAACATCCACTTTTATTCCATGTTAGCTTAAAGTGAAGCAGTAATTTTATTCTGACCACATTTTTGTTTGAGAAAGAGAATCCTATGCTGTGCTCTGTCTCAGATGAAACAAGGCGTTTGGCTGTCAGTTCCCCCAAATTCTTCTCCACAAGCCTGTCATCAATAGCAAATACACTGCTCTAAACTGCTCTCAAATATTCTGCAGGACAGGACTCAAGACCTTTTATTTCAGTGCACTAATTCCCGGCACTTGTTTGTTTTTCCTGCTTTTTGTGAAGGAATGGGTGGGGGGCTCTGAAAGCATTGCGGTTATGGGAATGTTAGAAAGTCTGCTGTCTGTGGGAAAATATAGCATGTCATTGGCTACTAAAAAATGCCACTGGCCAGATAGTCCCTTACTTTGTCCCATTCACTGTCAACCAAGTCTTGGAACATCCCACAGTAACCCAACATGGTTTGCTAAGACTGCCGAAGAAGCTGTTGATAAATTATGGATGTCTGATGTTACAAAGGCCATGTAAAAACAGCCAAAGCAAGAAAAAAATGCCTTCCGTTTCCCTGTTACATTAGTAGCTCCAGGATTAGCACTAGCATACAGAGATTAAGTGACTGTTTCCGGCTAACATTATTAATTTGACACAAATTCCATCTAAGCTTTCAAGTCTGCTCCAAAGAGCACTATACACCAAATATGGTGCTCTTTAGTGTCCAGACTCGAGTGTCAGACCAGTTTTCCCATGTTAGCTTAAAATTCTACTTGTTTTGTTTCCCAGAGATGGACCCAACGACCCAGACAGAGTTAGAGCTGTTGTGGATACAAAAGTTCTTTCCCATCCGCTGCCAGAGCATCTGTTAATAGTGCTGACATCTTGTTAATGTGTCGTTTTGCTTATTTAGATGACTGCAGCAACAAGGATGTAAGCAGTGAGCTAAAGGAAGAGTTGAGACTACTACCACTCAGCAGTAAGATGAGCATGCTAATCCACCAAAAGGTATGAAGGTTTGCAAATGGATAACTCCCAGAATTGTTTTAATGTGCCATTCAGATTTAACACAGGAAATAAGTGAATCAAAATTGATTAACATGAATGTCATCACAGAAACCAGCCACTAGATCTGGTAGACTGGGCGAGACAGTGCGGAGAAGTCATACCTTCCACTCCACATATCAAAGAACAGAAATCACTGAAGATGAGGAATCACCACGTCAAAGAAGGACAACTGTTGGTAATGCTGTGTGTAATTCACCTCCTGGGTGTCCAATGACAAATTGCAGGATTTAATTGTTGTAATTGTTAATTTACTGTAAAGGCAGAAATTGGGGATGTTTTATGTTGGATTCTGGATCAAGTTTGAAATGATCTCCCCAAATCATTCTAATTTAGGCATACAAATTGTTTGAATAGTAATTCAAATTCTGCCATTTGGACTACAAGTTAGCAAACAAATAAAGCCTGATCTTTTAGAAAACCAGTTAATCTTTTTTTTTTGCATTCCGTCTTTCCAGCATCCTACATTCCACATTCAAACATGCCCACTGGAGTCACTACTGTGAAGGTGATACTTTAAAACAGTTCTCAAAATGTAGACAATTGTCTCAAAAATAATAGGGACTTTAAGTAGCAATGGCTGAAAGGATGGCTACAGGAGCTCATGTAGGCAATGGACTTTAAAACATTTTTTTTTAATTACAGGGAATTGTGAAGGACCAAACATTTATTTTATCTATTGAACATTTTCCAAATGTATTTGAACAAATCTACCTAAGTTTTAATATCATTCAACTTTAATTAATTATGAATAAGACCATTGAAAATTGTATCAAGTTTATATTTTTTGTTAAATTAATCTGTTTATTCTCCTGCAATAAACTGCTTAAGCTGTTTAATTCACAAATGTGCAATATAACACAACAACACTTAGGTTTGTGTTTTTTTCCTCTCAAATGTTTCTACTTAAAGCCTTCCCTAATGTTATAATGATTATTGTTGTAAAGATGCATTACATTTTGTGCCATATTGAAGCTGCATAATTTCAAATCATCTAAAAAGGTGCCTAGACAAATAGCACCTTTTATCTTTTTGATAATATCTTCTGGCTGTACTGTGAATGTGTTTTGGTAGAATGAGTTGATCCTAATTGTTCGCTAAGTGTTTTAAAAAATTTCTAATTAATCACAACCACACTAATCTTCTGACCTCCCACAGCTGTAGGCACTACACTCGTGCAGAATTGGATTTTTATTTAAAGGCAAAATTAAAAAAATGACACCTTTATATTTTTTATTGTTAAATTCCTAGTGATCATGACAAAGTTTCTGCAAGATTACCTTGAAAGTCACTTGCATTCTATACATGTTGTATTCTATTGTTTAAGGAATCTGATGGATGCAGAGTCAAGCATTTAGCAGAGCTGAATACAGATGAGGTCTGCCACTGGTTTATCAATCTTGGTCTACAGAAATGTGTGCCCTTCATTAGAGGTAACACACAGTTTCTGTCTTTTTGTCATCCCTTACAACTTTAAACTTTAAAGACAATTGCACACAAAGCCACAACCCAGTAATTGGTCAAACTAAGCTCTTTTGTGTGTTTGCATCAGTCTAAGATGTGAATTCCATGAATCAACTAAAAAAGCATTCATAGTTAATACATCACTGTAGTAACATTTACTATTGCTAGCTCATGATTTGACAGATCCATCAGTAATGCATTCAAACTGAAATTAACCTGAATAAGAGACCCATTGGTGTAGTTTATCAAAAACAGATTTTAAGATTTAAAGATTTTAATAATAAAGCTGTGATTTTATGGGGCCATGACCAACAGAGGCAGAATTTACTGGATCTCACATCGCTACCATTGATCTCAAAACCCTGGAATTCCTTCAAGTGTCTGATCTGGAAGAAAAAGAAAAGCTGCTGTCTGCTATCTACCATGAGTTACACCCGCCAAACTCAATCACGCAAAGACTCGACTCTATCCTGGGTACCACAGCACATCTTCAACACAATTTAATATGAATACTTTTATTGTTTTAATGCTAGCCTTACAAATTTTACTTTTCCATTAGAGAGGTTTGGACCAAACAATGTTGACAGATTCACATCGGCTTTGGTCTCCTTGACCAAGTCCAAATCTTCTCCTCAAATTGGCAGTATCAGCATGAAACGATGCTCATTTAATTTCAGGTACCGAACACCGTTTTCCTCTCTGTTTATGTACCAAAAATATCAAATACTAAGTCAAAGTAATTGGATCTGTAAGTTTAATGTTTTTTTTTGCAGACAGGAGCAAAATGGTAGATTTCAAAAGAACTCTCATCTCATTGAGATTACAATAAATGGTAACATTGCAGATATGTGGCCTACTTTGAGGTTTTTTTTTCAAAGCTTGAAAAAAAAATCGGTCTGTTTTATGATTTAGCAACAGATCGAACAGTCCATTTAAGGACTCCAAAAGAGACAAGTGTTGGGAAGGTGATGGAGTCCTGCCTGAGGATGCTGGGAATTGATGAAGACAAAGGTCACTATAATCTGAAGAGCCAAGAAGGTAATTATGATTAAAAAATATGATTTAAATGAAAACACAGTATAAAATGTTTAAAAAATATATGCTAGAAGAAGGCTTATTGACTATACAATACTGCCTTTGACTATCTTATCATCGTAATGTTCTGTTCTATTCATGTGTGTGGGTTTTCATTTCACTTTGGATCCTCTGCTTTTAGTCCCACAGCATAAAAATATCATATATATATATATATATATATATATATATATATATATATATATATATATATATATATATATATATATATATATATATATATATATATATATATATATATACTCTTGTGAATTTTGTATAGCAAATACAAATACTTATTCCAAAGTTTTCAGTGACAAGTCTGCTTGTTTAGATATTTTAACTTAGTTTGAGTATTTTTACTCTATCCAGAGAAGGATAAAATACACTCTAAATTGAGTTAATTTTGCTGTGTGGTTCGATATTTAGTTTTTATATTAAATCTCTTGTTTGGGAAGCTGCTATGAAACATTTTGATTGGTTTTAATTTTGAAATGTGAAATAAATGAAATGTGTCAAGTTTGACTGTTTTAATAAAACATCACTATGTCTTGGGCATTTGCACTGCCCCTTTTAAAATAAGCATGTTGTTTAGCATTTCCTTGGATATAATTAATGGATTGGTTTGAGTGGATTTCATTTTTACACACCATTTTTTATTTTTAAGATGAAATTTCCCCTGAGAAGCAGATCGGAGAATTGCCTGGTTCCGAGACGAGACTAATGGAGCTTCACTTATGTAAGAAGGTATACGATGCAGGTTTAAACAGTTTAGATTAATTAAAACTAAAATAATTTTTTAAACATTGATGTCTGAAATCTTATTTTGACCTCTAACACCTTAAGGAAACAGAGAAAGATGAAACGGACTCCCTTGATACGGTTGTTTGCGCCTCAGATGAGGTTAAGAGCAAGATGGTGCGAAACAACACAGTGAAAATTCGAGCACTAAACCAACAGTTGGCCTCTCTTCAAAACGTTGTATTACAGGTAACATGTTTCCTGCAACCCCTCTTGAAAAAGGAAAAATAGATAAAAATAGGAAATGTTCATAACATTAAGAAGTTGAATGCTTGAGTTGTTTACAAGGTATTTGTAATTGGTTTTGATTAGTAAAACATACATTTTTACTTCAATCTGAGACAATCACAAATTTACATTTTCCCACCTGCAATGAAGTTTTGTTAAAATGTAAGTCAACTGGTACTTAACTATTATTATTTTAAATGAACCATTACATTATTTTAAATCAAACTTGAGAAAAAACTGACTATAACAACAGCTTTGGGGTTTGAGCAGGGGTGGGCAAATTGGAGGGTCTAAGCTCGGGCTAGTTTTTGTTTCAACCCTGTCTCAAGTGACAAACCAGTAGCTTTTAACAAGCTAAGAAGAGCCTAATTAGTGAAATCAGGTGCGTTGCATGAAGGCTGAAGTGAAAATTGGCAGGACTTTCCCACCTCTGGGTTAGAGGATAAGGGGAAATGGCAAAGGCATGCTGTAGAGCTGCAATAACTCAATCTAATCGGTAAAGATTGTTTATTTCTTGTTTTAAAATGTAAACATTGAGAATTGAAACAGAAACAGGACAACAGAAAACCAGGACAAATTTCCATTTCAATCCATACACGACAGATTATGCTTTTCAGCTGCAGTATCAGTCTTTTAGAACATCATCAGATGACGCATGTGTTTCCAATGAACCCTGAATTTCATCTCTGACAAGGAGAGTGGAAATGTTTGAAATTATTTTGTAGCACAAACAAAGAGGAATAGAATGCCCAACAAAACAGACTTTCAAAAATAACCTTCCCTAAGGAAAAACTGCGAGGGATCTCTCTGTGATTAACATTATCTGATCTTTCTCTATGAAACGCAGGTTCAGGAGCTTTACTATGGCCTGGTGGCCTTCTGTTCAGAGCTGAAGAAGATGGATGAGGAGATGGATGTGATGCACACTCCCTACGTGGAAGTGAAGAGCCGTCTCTCTTTGGCCCAGGACACTCTCCAGAGGAAGAGACAGAGTCTTCAAGAACTCAAGGACAGTCTGAACACGGCACCAGTGCAGATGAACAAGTAAGTAGAGTATACTGTAATATAGAGCAGAATACAATGTTCCTGGGCAAAATGTAAAGTGGTTTAGTAATTATATGTGATTATATGAAAGAACTGTTCATTAATGTATTAGTGAATATTGATAATGATACATCGCTTGTTCAAGAGAGGAAAAAATGATGATCCCATCTGGCTTGGAATGATTTTGGTTTAAATTTGAGACTTTTTTGATAATCTATTTACATCCTGTTGGACTTTTCTTTTTTTTCCTGTGGTTCGAGATGAAGGTTGGGTTGAATGGTGGATGAGTTTTCAATTCCCCGAAATACTGAGAATTTCCTGTTCCTTTATTTGATCAGACTGGTTGATTTGGTTTAAATTGCATTTTGATTGGCTATTTTTGATGCATGCATTATGATTTCTTTCACCCTAAATACACACATTTCATATTTGAGGAGGTTTTTTTGGTATGTTTGTCATTTTAGATGTTCCAAAACCATATAAATATTTGAATAGAAAAGACTTTGGTGTTTTATCTGCAGAATAAACAGTTTGACCCTTTTGGTATTTTGAGCTTTTCATTTTTAAAGGAAGGGAAGCATAACGATCTAAGATCAAGGTGATTGTGAAAACAGTTTCCTCTTTAAAATGGGAATTCGTACTTATTTAATTTATGAGGTGTGCAAATAAAGAGAAGCTGTTTTGGGAAAAGCTGTTGTGGGTTTCACCCAGTAGTTTCCTGCTTTTTCTCAGCACTATAGCCTTTGATTTATTCTGACATCTTTTCGAAGTGGATAGATTGAAAGCAGAAATGGATAAAGCTTTGAGAAAGCACCATCATGAATCAACATACCCAAGGCCTCATTAATTACCTGATAAGCTATTTAACTTGAAAGTCATATTGTTTTTTGTTTCATTACGTCCTTCATGAGCTTGGCCATTTCCCAAGTAAAAAAGCAAACAAATTGTGCAAGTTTCGGGGGTTTTGGATAGCATTAATCTCAAATATTTGAGAATGAGAACGTGCTTCACGTGTGATTAAACATGAGCCTCAAAATACCAAAATTCTTTATACAGGTGTTTGATAAAAAGTGATGACAGAATTTGGAAATATGAACTCACCAGTTTTTTGTTACAAGCATCATGATATTAAAAAAATATTGACTTTTTATGTTTTGCATTCTTGTAGTTATTTGTGTCAAACTTTAAATTCACTTGATAAAGTAATGAAGGAAGTTGTACAAAAAAAGTATAACCAAGTTGTTCTTGATCTTTTGCCATCTTATAGCTCTCAGTGCAATAAAAATAATGGATTTTTACATTTATTTTAGCAGCTTTGACACAGATGGTTCTTGGGAAAAAAAACATGGTGTTTGGTAAAAATTATTATTTTTGTTCATGTGATTCAGTTTTCTATCGGCTAAAATTGTTTTAATACTTGCATGATTATCAGAGCTACACACTTCATTAATGCCACAGATTTTTGTGCTATATATCATTGCTTCGTTATAAAAAATGATCAAACTCATCATCGCTACTCCAGAGAGAGTCGAGCAGCAGATTTAAGCAGGGGCTGGAGGAAGCGCTTGTGATTTCACTCCACTAGTTCAGTGTCCTTCAAAAAAATCAGCCAATGGTTCAAGAGTAATATCATGGATACACACGCCCTGTAATTATTGTTTGATGCCTACACACACACTAATAACCGTCACCAATAGGTGTCCCAAGTACCACTAGTGGTACGCGCGCCACAGTTTGAGAACAACTGCATTAAACCAGTCTTCATTATTTTAGTGAGTTATTTTTATGATGTTAAACAGTGTGAATGTGTTCAGACATGTTCCTCTCTGTGTTCTGCTTGCATTTGAGGAGAAATTTTGTGTTTACAATTTTGTTGCTAACATCGAGGATGGAATGCCTGCAATGCACACCTGTATAAAGTCTGTTTGAGCAAATGACTTTGACTGTCATTACGCTATAATATTGTTCAAATAAAGGCTATTCTGAGCATTTTTGGTTGTCTTTGTAAAGACAAGTTCCATTAAACTCATGGGCCATTGTAGTAATTTAAAAATTCCTATTACAGGTTTTTTCCAGAATTTGTTTTTAAAATAGAGCACAGAGCATTCTGGGAGTCGGTTAATGTTATTATAATTCAAAGAAAACTCTAAATAACAAAGTTCAATTTAATGAGAATTGGTGTAAATAGTTATGTTGAGCGGTTCCTTTAAGAAAGGTCATGGAGTAACTTTTGTTTGTTGGGAGTAACTTATGTTTGTTTACTTCTCAGGCCATCGGAGGTTCGACTTCTGGAGAAAATGAAGCTGAACTGCCAAATATTCAAAGATGAGATCACACTGGTCCACCTCAGTCGGCACGTGACTCATCTGACAGAGGTTCTGGAGACAATACAGGAAATGGTGTGAATCAGAATCTTGGATTTTAGTTTCAAAAGTCAGGGTCTATTCATTTAGACTGTATTTTAACAAAACTAAAAGTATGGTGATACAGTGAGCAACACAGTTTCAAACACATACCTTTAAGAAAGGGTAACAAAAGCAGCTTTTTTGTATTTGTCATGCATTAAAAGAATCTAATTTTTGTAACAAAACAAATAAGGATTGAGTTTAACATTTAAAGTAAGCACTTTTAGCACAGATACGACTCATTCAAAAGCAAGGATGTCAATGTTAGCATTAAACTATCCATGCTATGGCTGCACCTGTAATTCTTTCCCACTTCTGTCCTCCGTTAAAGCGTTTCTTTCATCTCATGGGTAGAGATCTAACGAGGTGCCATGAAAGGACACATGCCGGCTGAAGCTTTGGAAGAAAAGAGCGTGTCACGTTGCCGCCCTCAGGCCACAGTCTTTAGGTGCTGAGTTGGTGGGAAAAAAGCAGCGGCGCTAATGTTTCTCATATGACCTAATCAGGGGAAAGGCGCAGGTCAGGACACAGAGCAGTCTGGGAACTAATAGAAACTTGGGTCTTAATAAGGAGCAGGCTCCCATTTATTTACTCTAGATTATCTGACAATAAGGAAATATTTAATCAATGCACCTAATCTAGTGCATCGGAGATGACAGGATGTGGGAGGGATGAGTTGACGAAATTGTAGAGCAAAAATTGATGGTCAGTTCAGTAAAGCCCCTCTGTTCATCAGATGTCGTCCTATATAAATAAAACTATTTTTTCAAGTTCATGTGAAAAAATGTGGTTTAAGTGGATTGAGTAATAAAAAATGATAGCTATATCTTTTTTAAGTTGTCTTGAACTGAGATGTTTTATGTGAAAAGAAAAAGCCATCTCCTTATAATATTTATAGACGATAAAACATTTTTAAATAATATATTTCTTAATCATTTTAAAGCTTTTAAGTATTATTACTTTCCTGTTAAAAAAACTTTTCTGATCAACAGTCAGCTTTTCAGTACAATATCAGCAGCCATAAAATGATATCATCCCCTTGATATAAGCACAGACTCAGAGTTCATTCACCTCTGTGTTAGTTGCCACTGGGAATGAGGTCACACAAAGAGAAAAGGGTAAATATCACCTAGACCCTCCTCATCTGTGACTGCCAGAAACTGGGCTAAAAACACTCTGATTATCTTTCATACCAGAGTATGCTTGCAACTTAGATAACAGATAGTGTAGTACGTCATTGACAGAAACATTTATGTGAATCAGAGCCAAAGCTAGCATAAAACACATTGAAGCACAGTTGAACTTGGGTGCAGACCATTAACATTTATAAGTGCAGCATGCAATCTTTTAGAAACACTGGTTGAACTGGGTCTTTTCAGCACTAAAAAAATAGCCAATCAACAAAAACTAACAAAATTAAGACAAGGTTCTACTGGTCTAAGGGTCTGTTAGGTTTGGCTGTTTGAAATGTTGATGCTGATTCAAACAAATACCATAACTAAATATGCTTTATGTGGAAGAACATGTTTGTAATGAGAAGACTCTGATTTAAGTGGATCCATGGCTCTGTCCCGACCTGACTTCCTGATTTAAGGTGTAGAGTGGAAATATAAGAATGTGCTGGAAATCAGCCCAAAGAATACAATGTTTACAAATGTTGTTGATTCCATAATGCCATAGATGTAGTCGTTAGAGATGGATTTTGCTGTAAAGTTTTTATAGACACTAATATTGTGGCCATACACACAAGGTTTTAGCTCTGTTTGGGATATTGGAGTTCTCATTTTCCAACATCCTGTAAATCCCACGGCCCTGGGAATCTATTATATGTAACTGACAGTGGCTCACTGTTGTAATTGACACCCACCACTATTTTTTTTCTAAAAGTTACTGTATATTCTGCATCATATGTCTCCAATGTCCAGTTGCTGTCCCCTCAGCTCCCCCTATCACAAGGCCTGGATGACATTATGGGGAAATGAAAGGGGACTGAGATGATTAATTCTTAATTACCTGGTCTTTTTAGGCTTCTCTTAACTACTCAAGCTATGCATCCTGCCTCAGGGAATCCAAACAGTGGGGTGAGAAGGGCGCTTGAGCCTTTCTCAGGGGGGTTTCCTGTGCGAGCGAGCCGTCTGGTGCCCGTGTCTGGGCAGAGGCTCAGTAGCCGTGGCCGCAGGGCCTTCACACGCCAGCAGACTCCAGCCCTCACCTCGACTTTCTATTGCCTGACCAGAGAAACCTGATCAGTCTGCATCTATCTTTTCTCTCACTTCCTGCATTTAGTCCCTGTCTCAGGTACCCGGTTTTAGGGAGGCGTGGCTTTTTGCTGAGCAGCGTTACCATAGCAACTCAACAGTAATGATACATTTGACCTTCACTCTTGATCACATTGATATCTTGCTCATGTTGCATATTGTTTATGGCACCAGTAAAAGATATTGTTTCATCAGGCTGTAGTATTAACTGTTTTAAAGTACTCATGTTAAAGAGTTTTATCTTCAAGTATTTAAAAAAAATATTATAATTATGATCATTGTTATTGTTGCTAATGTTTCTCTTTTTGATAGGATGAAGATGGGAAAAAGAAAAAGCTGAGTTTTCGTTTAATAAGTTAACGTCCAAGATTTACAAAAAATTATGATATTCACATGTTTGAAACAAAAATGGAATTACATTTTATATTTAAAATATCAAATAAAGCTATTCAAGATATTTGAATGTTGTAGCATTGTATTGTCAAATATGTTTTCGCATCGTTGCAGAATATCATTGCAATTTGACTTGTTTAGCTCGAAAACTTTGTTACAGATTTTTCCATTTCCATCAATTATTTTATTTCTCTGCATTATTTAGTGAGTCTGTAGGGACACAGGGACACAGTTTCAGGGACAAGTGTTGGAATAAAGTTGTTGTTTCTTTGTTAGTTCTTTCTATAAAACTACTTGTAAAAACAAGAGCCGCCAGCTTTTCACCCCTTTGATGCTTGCTCGACACTTTTTTTTCTTGCAGGAGAACATGGAAAGGAAGAGTGCTCCTTTAAGTCAGCTGGTCTCTCTGCAGTCTCCTGTCATGTTGCTGGCCACCCAGGAGCAAGCAGACCCAGACGGCCATTATTCTTTCTCTGCACGCTGGCTAGAGGGCCAAGGACTGCTGGTGGTGCAAACGAACGATTCTAGTCTCTGCCTGAATGACAGGTACTTTATCTTTTTACATGCATTTTATGAATCTAATAATAGTTTACTTTAGACATCCTGTTGGCTATGTGGTAATGACATTTAGAATATTGTTTCAAGATATTAAATCAGACTCACCTTAATGAGCCATTTTTTGAGGAAAAGGGAAACCGGAACACTTTGAGGGTACTCATCACCTTTGGGTTATTTCCACTTGCTTCATGCATTGGAAAAGTCTTACAACAACACAAAGGTGAAATAATGTCAGATCATATTGCAGGCCATTTTAAAACAGTAGTTATTTTGACAAATTAGCCTTCTACCCAATACTTGGCCTTTTCTTACAACACATCAAGGAACATCCCAAATTTTCCAGCCTTTGAGAGGGAAGGATTGCAGTGGTTCCTACATTGTTTCCCTGTAACTATAAACATTTGTAGGAAGGAGATAAAATAACAGGGGGAAAAAGTGGGGTCAATGAGACAAAGTGGAAACAGACAAAATGACAAGGAAAAAACGCTTTTTTGAAAATGTGGTACAAAATAAGGGTGAACTTCAAATGGCAGCAGAAAACAAGTGTTTTCAAATCATAAAATCATAAAGGGTTTTCAGGGTCATAAAATGTGCTCTGATCTTCATCAAACTCAGAACTTTAAAAAAAACAAAGACTGCTTAAAATATATGTTTTCATGTTTTTATTAAAGATAACATGCAAACAATGAACACGTCATTTAACAAATGTGCTAGCACCAGCATAAATCCATGACCCTAAGCAAAAATAAAGTGATAGAAAAATGAAAGGAAGTAGTTTGAGAGAAATTGTATTTGTTTCTCATGTTTAAAAAAGAAAAGCAGAAAACTCTACCTAAATTCCCCAAATTGATTATAACTGGAAAAATCAAGTGTTTCAGTCTAAAATTAATCAATGCATTTGTGTGTCTGGGCATGTATATGTGTGTGTATCTGTTTCAGGCTGGTGGAAGTGAATGGAGTTTCTGTGTTAGGTAGCAGTGAAGATGAGCTTGAGATGCTGCTAAAGACAAAAACTGCACACATCATCGTTCTGCGCAAACTGACCAGTAAGCCTCTTCAAGAAGAATCCTCTCAAGATAGTCAACAGTGCAAATTTCAGCTCTGAGTTATCAGAAACTTCATTAACCTGTCAAATGACGTTCAGGTAGCAGTGACTTGCAAACAGTCTTTTCCCAGATCACATATTAAATAGCAAGTTGGAAAAATGCTGCAGATGATTTTAAAAAGAGTTGACTTGCAGTGAAGAAACTGAACAGCTTCTAACTCTCCCCAAGACAGGAAGGAATCTAACTCTTTGTCAATGACTATTATTTATAAAAAATGTACTAGTACAAGATATCAGAGACTTACACACACACAAAAAAAGAACACTAGGTGCATACCAGTCGACCGGCAAAAAAATAATATCGATCCATTTAAACTTGCATCTGGATTTTTTGCTTCAGGCTTTTTTTCTAACAGACAAAAAATGGTATGAATAAATTAAATTGTCAACTTTAGACACAGGCAAAATTTTTCGACTAAAACTATGACTTATTCTATCTTATATTTAATTCCAATTAATGAATATTATCTCACATATTACACTTACAAATGCAAAATTTCTCTTTTTCTCTTGCAAAGGAACAATTATTTTAGCTCGAAATAGCCTTATAGTGAAAGTAAGTAAGTTGCCACGCCCCTTTATTATTTTTTTAAATATAGTTAACAGGAGCTTGTTCACAACATGTTCCTTAATGCTTTTGAACTTGAGTGAAAACTAACTTTTTTAAATTTGGAGATGTCTGACAATATTAATATGGTTAAACACTCCTGTTATATTGTATTGAAATCATATGAAAAAACTCCGAGCCCAATTCTTGTTTTTCAAATTAGACAAACATTTCAAAGTGACACAGTTAGATGAAGAAACTATAAGGAAATAATTATAGCTACAGAATTAATTTGATTAATTAGTTTTGAATGCATTTATTAACAACAACAACAACAACAACAACAAAACTGCTTGAGATTTTTCACAAGTTTGGAACTTCAGTATTCTTTAAAGGGTTACAAAACTGTCATGCTTCAGTTCAACTGAAATAGGTGTGGATAGCAGCGTGGGGAAGGGAGGGTAGTGTGTGTAATGAGCAGTCACAGATGAATGAAGTCTCATGAATGTGTCAAACAATTTAAATGTGTATTGACTAAACATCAACCGATACCTTGATATTACAAAGGAAATTGATCGCAATACTTTTGCTCGTTTAAGTTTTTTTCTGATGGAAGTTTCCCATTAGTGGTTAATTCTTTTACCTTTGCTTTTTTTATTCTTGTACCCCTTTTATTCTTTGTAATCCTTTTTCTACTGAAACTTACAGTTTTTGCTGATTTAAACACAGCAGATGCTATCCAGACCCCACAGCAATATAACAGAGAATTGACATTTTCTCATGTTCTTCTTGCACAAGTGTCTCACTAACCTCTGTGAATTAATAAGAATCATCACTCCTGTATTAGACTGTATGAAACATCACCTTTAGTTTGTTTAGTTTTTCAAAGTGAAAAGCTATTTTAATAAAAAAAAAAACTGGTTCAGATTATACATCCTTCCTCAAAATTTTTAAACTGTTTTCAAAGCAATTTTACAAAAAAATCTAACATTTCTTGTCAAAATAAGATATGAAAAAATCCAATCTGAACATCCCTAGAGTTCCACCACTTTTTTAAATATTTGCTCATTTTGCATCTTCCCTTGAGCGTTTTACCATTTTAGAATCTGTTTCTTGCATAACTTAGCATAGATTGTTGATTCCAGGTGACACCAGCAGCATTGTAGTCCCAGAAATAGTATCAGAATGATCAAAGTGCTTAGATTTTTTTTCCAGTTAAAACCATAACTATATTTGCATCATTTAGTAACAGTGGAAAATGAAACCTTTCTGAGCTCATATATGTGTGATATTGTATTCTAGATTGTGTCCCATAACATAAAAGTCATAATGGAGATGTTATTTTATTGTTATTACTATTTATTTATTTTAAAGTTTTTTTGCAATTGGTGTGACAGTTTTTAATACATTTAACAAGTTTCTCTGTCTAAGTTTTACATGAACTGTACATTTTATAAAGCTACTCTGACATGGGCATTATTAAAAAAAAATATTTCTGCAGCATAAAATAATGCAGTTTCTGTAAGTTCAGTTTTTTTTCTCAATGATTGAATGATTGAATAAATGTTGCTGTTGGAAGAGAACATGTGTTAGTATTTTGAAAATGTATTATTGTATTTTGAATTGAGTTTTGTTTGCAATGGGCGATTTTGAGTTTAAGCAAACTTGTTAAATGTAATGAAAAAACTGTCTTGCCAATTGTTAAAAACTGTAATTTAATTCATAGCAAATATTTTCTTGTAAACAACTTGCTTTATGAAATAGAAGGGATATGAAATAGAATATGTTTTATGGGTTTAGGACAGAATGATGTAATAGATCCCGAACACACACATAGAGAGAAGAAAGTGTAGCATATACTTTTTAGGCCCAACCACATCTTGATGTCTCCGTGGACCACATGTATCCTGTCTTGTGGTTGAACCTTGTGAGTTTCATTGTAAGCCTATTAATAAGAGACTGGGCATACTAGCTGGCATGTGAGACCCACAAATGAAGAGAGGTGACCTGACCCATGATCTTTTAACCTTTGTGGTGGAATTATGTGATCATGTGAATTCAACTGTGGGAGTTGAGGAAAGTCTCGAGGAAAGGCCTCTTAACTCTTCCTGTTTCAGTTCAATGAGTGATTCATTAGTCACTGTTTGGAGTACTTCTAATTATCACAGCGCACAAACCCTAATCTGAGGAACAACGAATTAATCAAAGTGTCACATAAGTCATCAACTAAATCTGCCATCTTGTACTGACCCTGAGGAAGTATAAAACAATTACGAGGAAGTGTCCGTCCCAAGCGAATACGCTAAAGATAAAAGATGATTAAGTTGGAGAGGCCAATTCAAACTAGCTTTAAAAACAGTGCTAGCAAAGAGAGAAAGGCATTGTGGGATTCATAGTAGCCTATATGCTCTAACCCACCCTCTACAGTCATGACTTGTCTACCAAAAATACTTTCCGTCTTGTTGATAAGCGAAATAACTGTACATCATCAAAAATGACAATCTTTAAGACAGGTTTGACTTCTGATACCACACGCACAAGCACCCACACACTAAAGCTATTTGATGAAAACTGCAAATAAAATTGCCATAGATGTAGTTGAATGTATTGATCAGCTTATGATTTAATGCTCAGCTGATTAAAGTGTCCTGATTGGGATTTTAAAAGGTTCCTCTTTGGTTTTGGAGGTCTCCAACAACAGGTTGACAGGCATGCAAAGTCAAACAAAGCTTTTGTTTCTTATAATATTCATTTATTTCACATAATTTGGCAGTGACTCCCTAATGACTTCCGTGATACCCTCTACTGATCTGCTCAGTGCTCAATTTGCTCAGCATATAATGTTTTAGAAGAGGTTTAGAGAGTTAAATAACTCGCGAAAGAGTTAAAAGAAAACAAAAGACCATGACAATAACTTGACCATGTTTTATTATGAGAGAAATTACAACCAATAAACAGAGTACAATCAACACATATAAAGTAACATATATCCTATTAAAGTCCAAATCAGATCAAGTAAAGAGCTCACCAGAAAAGCTCAAAGCTTGTGAATGAGTTTGTTCAGAACTCAGAGCACATACGGTGTAGAGAGCTCCTACTCTACAAAGAATAATCCTAGTCTAGAGCAGTCAGACACAGAAAAATTATAAGCTATAAATCTATGTGAAAGGCTTACATAACCCTGCTCACCTCATGTGTCATCACAAGCAAACAGGTGGAAGGGGCATGGTGCAAGTGTACCGGTTAATAGATTCATGATCAAAAAGGACTTGTGTCAGAGAATCAGAGTCAGCTCTTTCATTTGATAAACTTGATACACAAAGCACTTTCAGATATAAATCTAAGTGTTCCTCAAACTGGTGTAGCACACCACATGGGAGGTCTTTTTCAAAAATCCGTAATATCAGCTCTTTGAGTAAAAAACTAGTGATTATATGTGAATATTGGAAAGCTTTATTGTAATAAAGTTTTTGTTAATCTCTTAATCACACAGCTGATCCTCAAATGACTGATACACTTGTCATTGGATGCCAATTTTTTTAAGTTGTAAAATAAATGCTTATGAAATACTTAATGTGATTTATTGCTGTTTGTATCCAAGACATGTTTGGTCATTCTATATTTACAATGTATTTCTGTGTTGATTGATAAAATGATTGTAGGCATGTGTGATGAATTAAAAACCAACATGCTTGTTTGGTGTTGCTTTCATTCTAAATAATTTATTTGTAAGTCTACGAGTCAACAACATAGCATTTTCTTGAATTTCAAACACAATTAAAAGATAAAGCTTGAAGAAGCCAATTTATACTTTGATTCATTGTACCAGCTCCTGTTTTCCTTACGTTGCAGTTCATAAGACTTGATCTAACTTGCCATGGTGTGTGGAAGCTGAGAGGATACAACAAGGTGAATATGCCTGCAGCTGAGCATTAGACATCGCTGCAAAGGTTTATGGAGCAGAAACATATACCTTATCATACATAAAGCACATTTCTGAGGAAACGCCTTCCACCTGGCTAAACGCTTAAATATAGGCATTCTGCGAGGTCAGGGCAAGTCTACCAAATCAAACTAAGCTTTTCAGTGGATTTTGACATATATAAAAAACTATTTTGTTAGAATTGAATAAGCTCAAATTTTGTTTTCTACAGCTAATCTGCATATGGAATTAAGTATATCCGTTTTAAAACTCATACTAGATTGCTGGATCTAATCAAATATCAAGCATCTACTTTGTAACACACATTTCAAGTTCTTATCGATTCTTATTAAGAACAGCATTAAGACATGGTTTTAGAATTGGAATCATTCTGACATGATATTATAATTTAGATCTGTTGAACAACAAAACTTGCTGTGATTTTTTCTCTATTTAGCAGATTGTTTTGGTGTAAGTTGCTGTTTTTTGTCCATAAGTAAACCAACCAGATTTGTCAAGATTACATTTTAGGCTGCCATTCATCTTTTCCTTGAGGAAAATTTAAATATTTTTTTAAATAGTCATCTCCTGTGTTCATTTTAATTTAGAATTTCTGTGTAAAAAATTAGGTTATTATATATTAATAGCTTAATCGGTAGACTTGTGTAGAACACTAGCATTGTCAATTGAGAAAACTGCTGATGGCTGTTGATAGACAATAACCTCAATAGACACACAAAATAAATTATTTTTATTCTATTATTCAGAGAACACGCTCACGTGGTTTTTGGACAATAATGTACAGCTTCCTGTACACCACTAAAGAGAGTTGAGACCAAGGCATGACAGAAACAATGCAGACTGTCCTAGAGCAAGATAAATACCACATAAAATGGGTCTCGAGATCAAGAGAATATACCATTACATCACACCAAAGAATCAGAATAGGCAAATTAGTTGAAAAAGGTGGGTGGACTAACCCGTAGCAGCTTTTAAATTTTTTTTTAAATCCTTAATTTGGCAAAATAGAACCCTATGGAAGAACAGCAGAATGGAGTCTTCAAAATGTCTACAATTCAACTGTTAGCATTCAAACCGTACTTCATTAAAAAAGGTTATAGGATTTCGGTATAGTCAAATTCAGAGGGGTGGCCTCTGAATGTAATTTTTTAAATTAAATGTACAAAAGAGTCCAAATTTGGCCTTTTGCATATGCTTG
This sequence comes from Danionella dracula, assembly GCA_900490495.1. Lineage (NCBI taxonomy): Eukaryota > Metazoa > Chordata > Actinopteri > Cypriniformes > Danionidae > Danionella > Danionella dracula. The sequence goes on from UELW01000778.1 coordinate 2,209,739, forward strand.
TTAAATATAATTCAACTCAAACCTTTCAAATGATTGTCTTAACTGGTTTAATCAATAGCATGGCTGCAAACGTAAACATACAACCTGAAAATTCACCTTTGAGACTCACTTTTTAAAACTCTTAACAGGCTGCTAATGTAAGTCCAAACTCAAAAGGCTCCATAACAGAATATTTGACACGTACATTGAATCTGTTTTAGGACTTAACTGAAATTTTCTGAAAATAAATTGATCTATTATGAACTGTCTTTTTGGCGTCTTTGTAAATGTAAATACAAGACTGCTTACAGTTTTTTACCCCTTTAGTATATATTTAACTTTTTAGCATTATTTTTAATGTTTAGTTTGTGAATTCACTATAGTTGTTTGTTGCAATCGATTTCTACCTTCTAAAAAAATATGTTCATGCGTATAAAGCTTGACAATAGAGCTGATCGGTCCTACATTTTTACATAATAAAAAAAGGCAAACCCACAAAATCAACAGACTAAAACAAACAGGCTAACAGGCATGAGCCTTTAACAGGGCATCCACTTTTTAAAATATTTCTTACAAACCGAAACACCGAAACATCTCAGAACCAGGCTAGATTTTAAGATAGAAATACTTTTCCCTTCAGAAACAGACATACTATCTCCAAACATCTCAAATTATTAAAATGTCTTGGTATTTGTGGCTTTAAAAATATGTTTGGGGGAGATTAACATTTCACTTTTGCTTCTCAGCTAAAACCCAAAACCTAGAAATCCACACTTAAACTCAATTTTCAAAACACCCCCCAGGTACCCATGTTAATTATTTAAACAATTTTATACAAAAATGTTACATATGATTGTTTAAACACTGACTCAGTAAGTTAAGTACTGTGTGTACTTAAATGATTTGAGTGATATCCGCATGTGTTTTCTGACCCTTGAATCCTACCATAACACCGCAGGACATCTGTTCTGTTTTAGGATTGCAGATACAACCAGCTCAAGACCTGCAGATAAGCCTACATCTTTCTCTCTTTCTGCTTTCCTCTGAACTCAGCACTTCCAGGTTCATCTCCTTATCATCTTCCTTTCTCCTGCGATATTTATAGATCTCCTGGCATCTGTTTGAAGTTGGTGTAGACATTAGCCCTGGTTTCCTGCTTCAAATCCTTATGCGGCCCAGCAGCTTAGCTGGTTGAAACATTCACTAAGGTGGATTATTCTTGTAAAATGTAAAACAACAAACTTGCCATTTATTAGCTTTTATTAAGAAATATATGTCGGTCCTTGACTTATAACTCGCTCCTTGACTTCACCTTAAGTTATGTCTGTCTCCATTCATAGACATCCGTGTGATGTGACCAGAGGATGGAAGGTATGTCAAGATATGCTGATTTTAAGTATTATTGTATTCAAAATTGCTGGGAGACAAAAAGAACAATTAATACGATATTGGGTAAAACTTACTAAACCTGTGTGTTTGAACAAATCTGATTGAAGCCAAGTTTTTCTACCAAATATTTTAGAATGAAATAATTGTTAAGAAAAAATTTTATATTTTTATCCTAAAAAACACCTTAAAAGATGTTTTTGCTTATGGTGACCAAAAGTGGCCCAGGGAGAAACCAGTCAGGATTTGTCAGGGTTTTTTTCCGTTATCGTGCGTCTCTGTTCCCTTGTGCCGGTTCCGGGTTTTCCCTTCACCTCGTGGATTGTTGCGTCAATGTTCGTCCCGTGTCTAATTTGTCGTTAGTCCCTTCAGCTGTCTTCCCGTGCGTCGTCACTGATTAGTCTCCCTTTTTATACCCCTGTGTTTGTGTTGATCGTCACGGGTGCATTAATTGTCTTTGTGTGCGTTACCGATGCGTGGCGTTGTAACGGCTGGCAGGTTATTTTTGTAGTTACTTATTTTTCACTCTTGAAAGTGGTTTATGTTATTGTTAATGTTTTGCCCCCTCGTGGGTCTTTCGTTTTAGTCATCTCTTTCTCCTTGTTTTATTCTTTAATAAAAGAGTGTCTCAGGTCAAGCTGTCTCTGCGATTGAGATCTTTCCTTCCACGCACACCCCCGATCGTGACAGAATGCACCCGTCCCTACAGATCTCAGCGAGCAGCTTGACCGAGGAGCCTGAATATGGTCAGCCAGAGACTCACCCAACTCTCCGGTTGATGCGGATCCTCCAAGGGGCTCAACAACGAGGCCGTCCTGTCGCTGAGTTTGCGGTGGACCTTTGGAGATCCCTACAGGGGTTTGGGTTAACGGAGTCAGCCATCTCCACCTTCTTCATGGAAGGATTGGATGTTCCAGTAGACCAAGATGAGCTGTATCACTTGAGGAACTGGAGCTATTGGAGGCTGGTAGACTACATTCGTCAGCAGGAGCAGTGTCAATATCCAGGAGGAGAGGTAGCGCTATATTATGACTTTTTTTCTTCTCGCGCACCCTCTCCCTGGCCTACTTACAGTGAGTCACTGGGGTCGAATGAGACACTGTTTCCTGAACCTGAGCAACCCAACAGACTCACTAGGAGTCAGAAGAAAAGGCAGAAGAGGAAGAAGTCAAGGGAGACCAGTCACACAGCCAGAGGTGGGACCAACGTTAATTCTTTGGTCTTGGATGAAGAACTCGATATGGTCCCTCACTCTGGTGAGTCCGGATGCGGTGAGGCTTATCCCCAGCTTCCTCGGAGCGCCTCACTGTTGGGTTCCCAGACCCAGAGCAGAATGGCGACCGTAGAGAGACCTTCTCCACGCATTCTCCGCCTGAGCCTGCCTGCGCCGCCCCGGCGCCTGAGCCTGCCTGCGCCGCCCCGGCGCCTGTGCCTGCCTGCGCCGCCCCGGCGCCTGTGCCTGCCTGCGCCGCCCCGGCGCCTGAGCCTGCCTGCGCCGCCCCGGCGCCTGAGCCTGCCTGCGCCGCCCCGGCGCCTGTGCCTGCCTGCGCCGCCCCGGCGCCTGTGCCTGCCTGCGCCGCCCCGGCGCCTGTGCCTGCCTGCGCCGCCCCGGCGCCTGTGCCTGCCTGCGCCGCCCCGGCGCCTGTGCCTGCCTGCGCCGCCCCGGCGCCTGTGCCTGCCGTCGCCGCCCCGGCGCTGTGCCTGCCGTCGCCGCCCCGGCGCCTGTTGCACTGCCGGCGCCGCCCCTTCGCCTGTGCCTGCCGGCGCCGCCCCTTCGCCTGTGCCTGCCGGCGCCGCCCCTTCGCCTGTGCCTGCCGGCGCCCCCCGAGCGCCGCGGCCCAGCGCTGCCACTGTTCTGCTCTTCGCCCGTGCCTGCCGGCGCCTCCCGCGCGCCGCTGTCCTGCTCTTCGCCCGTGCCTGCCGGCGCCTCCCGAGCGCCGCTGTCCTGCTCTTTCGCCCGAGCCTGCCGGCGCCTCCCGAGCGCCGCTGTCCTGCTCTTCGCCCGTAGCCTGCCGGCGCATCCCGAGCGCCGCTGTCCTGCTCTTCGCCCGTGCCTGCCGGCGCCTCCCGAGCGCCGCTGTCCCTGCTCTTCGCCCGTGCCTGCCGGCGCCTCCGAGCGCCGCTTGTCCTGCTCTTCGCCCGTGCCTGCCGGCTGCCTCCCGAGCGCCGCTGCCTGCTCTTCGCCCGTGCCTGCCGGCGCCTCCCGAGCGCCGCTGTCCTGCTCTTCGCCCGTGCCTGCCGGCGCCTCCCGAGCGCCGCTGTCCTGCTCTTCGCCCGTGCCTGCCGGCGCCCTCCCGAGCGCCGCTGTCCTGCTCTTCGCCCGTGCCTGCCGGCGCCTCCCGAGCGCCGCTGTACTGCTCTTCGCCCGTGCCTGCCGGCGCCTCCCGAGCGCCGCGTCCTGCTCTTCGCCCGTGCCTGCCGGCGCCTCCCGAGCGCCGCTGTCCTGCTCTTCGCCCGTGCCTGCCGGCGCCTCCCGAGCGCCGCTGTCCTGCTCTTCGCCCGGGCCTGCCGGCGCCTCCCGAGCGCCTCTGCCCAGCTCTGCAGGCGCCTGCTCTTCGCCGTACCTTCCGGCGCCACCCGAGCGCCGCTGCCCCAGCTCTGCCGGCTCTTGCTCTCCGTTGCAGCCCGCCGGGTCCTGTGCTATGCCAAGCCCTTCCGGGGTTCCCAAGTACCGGCAATCCTCGTCTGGTGCTTGGCTGGCAATTTGGGGTCCTGCTCGAATGGCTGGCCTCGTCTGGGTCTCTGCTGGAGGTTCCCTGGCTGCTTCCCCTCCGGCTCCTCCATGGGGGAACCAGTGATTGGTGCTTCCCTGGAGATTTCTTGTCCACCTCTTCAGGGATGACGGGTGTCAGGTCTTGAACTCTAGGCTTTCTTGCCTCCGCGTCGGCCTGGCACCCCGGGACTAAGGTTTAGTTTGGGTTTTTTTTGTCACCTGCTGTTTATATTTTCACGAAGCTCCGGTCAAAGCGTTTTTTCCCATTTTGGGCGATTTTTATTTATTATAGTTAGGAATTATGTTATATGCTCGCTGTTTAATTTTGTTGTTTTTTATTGTGTATGTTCTATCTGTGTTCTTGTGGTGTTTGCGGTTGGAACGCCTGGAGGCGTTCCTTAGAGGGGGGGTACTGTCAGGGTTTTTTTCCGTTATCGTGCGTCTCTGTTCCCTTGTGCCGGTTCCGGGTTTTCCCTTCACCTCGTGGATTGTTTGCGTCAATGTTCGTCCCGTGTCTAATTTGTCGTTAGTCCCTTCAGCTGTCTTCCCGTGCGTCGTCACTGATTAGTCTCTCCCTTTTTATACCCCTGTGTTTGTGTTGATCGTCACGGGTGCATTAATTGTCTTTGTGTGCGTTACCGATGCGTGGCGTTGTAACGGCTGGCAGGTTATTTTTGTAGTTACTTATTTTTTCACTCTTGAAAGTGGTTTATGTTATTGTTAATGTTTTGCCCCCTCGTGGGTCTTTCGTTTTAGTCATCTCTTTTCTCCTTGTTTTATTCTTTAATAAAAGAGTGTCTCAGGTCAAGCTGTCTCTGCGATTGAGATCTTTCCTTCCACGCACACCCCCGATCGTGACAGGATTCTAGATTATTTAGCAACATTAAAAAAGTACCTAAACATTCTTTAAAAAATTCTAAAAGTAAAAAAAAAAAAGTCTAAAAAAAGTCATTTTTTGTTACTTGTCTTATAGGAAACATACTTAAGCTATTAAAAAAAATCATGAGTAGTAAAAATGTTTTTTTGCTTCAAAAAATTATTTCAGACTCTCCATTAGAGCAATTAGAGCCTAGAGCCTGATCCCATCTATCTTTACATACAATGAATAGATAAATAAATCATAATTCTGCCGCTGTTATTAAAATGCAACTAATCTAATACAATTCAATCATATATGCTAAGGGTGCCATTTGTAATGATTTAAACACTAAGTAACCAAATTCACAAACTAATATAACCAGTAAATCTTAAATTGCATTGGGTTCTACTCCAGTACAGAATAAATCATATTAAGCTGTCATATTATGACCTTTAAACCACAATTTAAACTGAAAAGTTCATAAAAGGACACCGTAGTGGTCCTTTAGTCTTAAATTCTTCAAAATGCACTTTTAAAGATGTTTTTGATCACTTTCATCACAGCACCTCAAATGCAGATTGCATGTGTTTAAATAATCAAAGGAAGTAGTTCAGAGTAGTCAGAAAAAGTCCCTTCAGCACTCTTTAAAGGATCTGATTAAATTAATGTCTGACTCCATCAAAGTTGCCTGTCTCTGTGCACACTCCAACATCCTTTTCTAATTACATTCTGCATACCCTGGATTTTTTACTCAGCTTATATGAAAACGAAAAATTGTAAAACCAGTGTAATATTACTCATAGTGTATAATGACATTTTCAACAGTAAACTCTAAGCTTGAGTATTTTTATAAACATTTCACATTTTTATAAAACTTGTTAAACAATGATAGTAGCGTACAGTAATAATGCTAAACATATATACATAACTTTCTATGTTGTGATTTGAAAGTTAGTAAGTAATACTTATAGTCACTGTGTGTGAACAGCATAACAAATCTAAATATAGCATATATATAGCAAAGGGAAAAACCTCTATTAAAATGTATTATTTTAATGTTAGATCATATGGTATTTTTAAAGTATGTGCAACTTTTAACAACGTTTAAACTATAAACAACCTTTTTTGACTGCATAGCTTCAAACAGCAAGAGCCAAAAATAACTGGTTTTCCTTTGACATCTGGGTGGATTGATTTAAACGGCATACTTGCTTAGACAGGGAGTATGTTTATTGTTGAGGGTCAGTGCCAAAGTTTTTTCTGTTAGTGAGGTACATTTTCATCACACATATATATCTGGTCTGGAATCTTCTGGCTGGCAGACAGCTCAAAGGTTTAATCCACAAGAATTGAACATGCTCTTCAGACTCAGAGATGAGTCAATGAGAGAAAAAACTAAACCTAAATGCATTTGTTGCATGTGGCTGGATAACTTGGAGACTATTGAATATATCTTATGTGTAAAAAAATCACTCAACTAGTTTTTACAGGTACGGAAGATGGCTCTGCACCTGTGAAAAGGTGGTGACACCAGACTGGTTTAGGGGTTGTAAACGGTTTTGGGGTCATCCAGCTGTGAAATGATCTTTAGGAATTCTCACCTGATTTTTTTCTCTTTTCGCCAAAGGGATCGGTTCCTCAAATGTAAATTGCTTTGTGTTACATTCAGGTGAATAATATGAATCATTTCTGAAGTTGTGGCTAATTTTGAACCCAAAAGATTTCCAGAGCAAATATTGCATTTGAATAGAGGTATCCCCAATCACAAAATAAAACATAAGTAGATTACATACACACAACCTAAAAAGTTAAACAGCTATGTATTCAACTCTAGTGACTGGCAATCATTAAATATCAAAAATAAAAATAGAAATTTTCAGAGACACATACTTTCAAAGGTTTGGACTACTCTGTTATAATTATTTACAATATTTGATCCAAAAAACAATACACTTGATGGGGTTTTTCTGTTTTGTTAAACTGGCTGGGTGGGCACTAAAACAAACTTGTAGCCAATCAGATGAAACCATCCTAATGCCACCGAGGCCTTACTGGTCTAAGGCACAAGTCGACCTGAAGGGCCGTAGCCCTACACATACTAAGCTACCCAGGTACATTTTGATCTTGGCAGCTTTATACTTGCTGGAGCTGTCTTGCTAATTTGTCAAATTATAAATAAAAGTGAAAACAAGGTGATGAGTCACTCATTCATTCACCCACTGCGCCATCGTGGCGCCTGGTGATGAGTCAAATGAAATATTATTTAATCATTTTATGACAGCTGCAGGGTCGTGTAGTGCATGTTGAAGGAAACGAAAGTACCAGAATGTGATTGGTTTAAACTGACCTTGTTATACGATGAGATGGAGGAAGGTCAGGAATGCATTTGAAATTAAGGCCAAATGTTTCTTGAAAGCCTGGGTGAAATAAGAAGGCCAAATAAAAGGCTTCCAATTTCATTTCCCATGCATTTACAAAAAGGGGCTTCTCCATTCAAACAGGCAGAACTCCAAATAAAGGAGGCCGTAGACACTTGAGAAAGTCCCCCAGGAAGTTTCTCTGACCTCACCTCACAGTAATTAGTGGCTGTCTCAAGACTTCTCTTTAGAATTTCAAACTACATCAGGAGTCCAAGGTAGAGATTACCTAAACATCTACTGCCACCTTCTGATCAAAATGTCTACAAAAGCTTACTTCTAGAGATATTCCACAACAGGGAGATGAAAAGTCAGTTTTGTGATTATGTTAATTTTCTTATAAAATTTTTTAAAATAAGATCAAAGGGGGTTTGAGCCTCTGGTGATCTTTGGCTTCTGGATTTGCTGGTGTTGGGTTTTCTTACATAATAAAATTTTCTTCCCACACTCTAAACAAGCAGTTCATTTATAAACACTGTACAATTACTGGCAGACGCGGCACCCCTGAAACTGGCAGAGAGAGGCAACTTGAGCGAGAGGGAGGAGGGAGACCAAAGAGCAGAAGACTGAGAACTGGGTGAAAACGGCAGGTTAAACTTGAAAGAGGTGCTTTTGGAAGAGCTATAAAGCGGCCTGTAAATCTTAGCCTGGTCAGAGAGCGCAACCCCAGGTTTTTCCACATCATTTAAAGGTCCTAGTTTACAACCTTCTGCAACTTTACCTGTTGTAAAATCTTAGTTTTTTAATGTTGTATCTTGCTTGCAATGCATGATTAGTATGAATGCATGCAAGGTACAATGCAACAATTTACAATGCTGGATGAAATTAAGCGCGGTTGATGTTGAATCATATACAGTTCGTTTGACATGTTGTAGCAGCTTTGTATTTTACTGTGTCTGGGTGCTGATCCACATCATTTAAAGGTCTTAGTTTACAGCCTTTTGCAACTTTACCTGTTGTAAAATCTTAGTTTTTTTATGTTGTATCTTGCTTGCAATGCATGATTAGTATGAAATGCATGAAAAGTACAATACAACAATTTACAATGCTGGATGAAATTAAGCATGGTTGATGTTGAATCATATACAGTTCGTTTGACATGTTGTAGCAGCTTTGTATTTTACTGTGTCTGGGTGCTGATCCACATCATTTAAAGGTCTTAGTTTACAGTCTTTTGCAACTTTACCTGTTGTAAAATCTTAGTTTTTTTTTATGTTGTATCTTGCTTGCAATGCATGATTAGTATGAAATGCATGAAAAGTACAATACAACAATTTACAATGCTAGATGAAATTAAGCACGGTTGATGTTGAATCATATACAGTTCGTTTGACATGTTGTAGCAGCTTTGTATTTTACTGTGTCTGGGTGCTGATCCACATCATTTAAAGGTCTTAGTTTACAGCCTTTTGCAACTTTACCTGTTGTAAAATCTTAGTTTTGTTTATGTTGTATCTTGCTTGCAATGCATGATTAGTATGAAATGCATGAAAAGTACAATACAACAATTTACAATGCTAGATGAAATTAAGCATGGTTGATGTTTAATCATATACAGTGTGTTTGATATGTTGTAGCAGCTTTGTGTTTTGCTTTGCCTGGATGCTAATTCTGAGTTTCTCACCTAATCATGGCAATCTCAGTCCACAGCACACTGTCTCCCTCTTGTGTCCATTTGAACAATACACAATAATATTGTGGCTTGATCTCTAACCAAGACAACAATATCGTGTTACAAAAACCACTAAAATATGACAGAGTACTTTACTGAACATTTACTGAGTTGATTTTGCTGGTCTGTTTTGATTTAACTTTCATCTGCGTCTGTGTTACATGGAGTTAAATTTCAACGTTTTTTAATCATTTTAATGCAAAAGGAGACAAAATCACATGGAACACTACGGTCAAGCAAGCCTTGCCCCGAGAGAACACGATCAAGCCAGTAACAGAATAATGTGTAATAAACAGAGTTTTGTTCCAGTTTCTTTTAACATTATTTTTTTTAAGAAAATACACAGTTTTGGGGTAAATAAATTAAAAGACATTTATATCACTGGATAGGTCTAAGCTTCATAAAATTCAGACGTCTAAATAGAGAAGTATAAGGCACTTCATATTAATAGGAAAATACATTTTAAATTGTATTTTCAAAAAAATTAAATTTAATTGGATACTTGTTGCCCACAAATGAACTTTATACAACAGGGCAGTGCTTTCAAAGCTGACAGCAGGTCTCTTGTTTTTATTGCTTTGAAGATGCTGCAAAATGCTGCGCAATCTCAAATCTGCTCATTACAGTGTTCTCATTACAACCTGAGGTTACAAAGTAAGATTCAGTTGGTTAAGTCATTTATTAGCACCTTTTCAGTATAGACATACCTTTAATATCAGGCCAATTAAGGTTATTTGACTGAACATTGGGTGTATTATTTTGTCATTAAGGTTTGATTAATGTAGATTAATTATTTACTTCAAGTTAACTTCATGTTCATGTTAGCAGCGTATTAATGATAGTGAAGGCTTAATTTTTAGTTCTGTAATGAATATAAAATAAACCGAACAGCTATGCAAGTACTATTACTATTTGCTCAGTACTAAGCATTATGAGTAATAAAATTCATCTGTAATTATGAATGAGTTCACCATTAGTTCAAAATTTATTTAAGCTAAATTAATGTCTAATTGGAAGTCTTATAATACACATTAATGTATTGTGTCTGGAAAATAATTTAAATCTCATTGCGAGTTATTTTAAACAAGAAAATAAAACAGATTGTTTTCTAACAAACAACAGATCGAGTTCCAATACAATTATTTAAAACAAAGACTAATGGAAATATCAGCTTGTCCATAGGTTTAATTACAAAAAATTTGAGGTCTATGAACTGAGGAATTTGGGGGCAAACTAGTTTCTTATTGTCTTGCTCAAATTGTGAAAATTTGTGCTGTTTACTATTTATCTTTGGAAAGTATAATAGGTTTCTAGTACGTCTAATACACTTACAAACAGGCAAATAAAAAAAACATGTATTTGTTAGAAGCAAATAAATGTAATCAGAATTTTAAACCTTAATTTATTTCTTTGTAATCTTACTTTCGGCTCCATATCCAACTGCCTTTATTTGGTTGCACTATTCATGTTCAAAGGATACAAAAAACACTGCATTAGTTAGTTTTACCTGCATTTCTTAGTTCCTAAATGGAATATGTGGCAGGCATTAAATGACTGGCAGCATGCCACGAAGTCTGTGTGTTGTGTGTTTGCATGTGTGCGTGTGCGCGCCCGTGTGTGTGTGTGTGTGTGCGTACGTGCGTGTCTCACCCCAAACCCACCAGAACAGAGCACAACCACCCACTTCTTCAAAACAGAGTCCAAAGTCTCCATATTTATAACCATCTGTTTTTCTCAAACTGATCTACATGATTGTCATGCTCTATACAATTTTTTTTTTTGTTTTCTTTAAACATGGGCTTTGTGTCTGCCAATAAGGCTATATGCTCTAAATCCAAGCTAAAATTGAGAGGGTGATAGAGCATTTACTGAAGATCTTTTTTTGCTTTAAAACCATAAGATACACCTCTGTATACTGGTGTTACAATTGTTTAACTAGTACTTAAGACTCAAAAGAAATTAACATATGTTTTTCTTTGCATGATTAAATCTTACATCTTAAATCTTACATCTTCCAAACCCAAATACTGCCATTTAAAAACCTCTGTAATAAGAGGATTATATACTCTGGTAATTTAAAGTTTATTAAAATAACAATATTCAATTAGCCAGTCAAAAAAAATGTTAATGATAGACATGCTGTTACTCTTCACCAACCACTGCTATATAGCATGTACATCATTCCTCAATGCCATTGGCCTGGAGAGTCAAACATGTGCTGAATATCTGAATATGTGTAGGAGTATTAGAACAAGCACTTAATGTTCGGAGCTTCACTCTGGGAATGAAGACAGAAAACTGTAATGAATATATTTCTGTTTTGAGGAGGATGGATCTCTCCTCCAGCTATAAAAGAGGAAGGATGTCACTCTGATAATGATGCCGGCTCCTTCTGCAAATGACATTTGTGGCATTTAAAATAAATGGCATGGAAGTCAGTGAAACAAAGAACATTTTCAGCCGCAGAAATGTAGCTTATCTATGGGAAAGTTTTAATTTTAATTTGAGACTTGAGGATCATTATAAAAATGTGCCTGGAGTTGTTTTTTCCCCAAAGGGTAATTAAAAAGGTTTCTCTTGATGTATGTTGATTATAAATTGCTCTATTTATTTCAGTTTATATAAACAGAGGGGGCAGATGAAAAGGATTGAAAGGGAAAACTGTTTTTTTGTTGTTGTAAAAGTAGCTCTATTTCTACAGCAATTACTGAGGTGCATTCCCGCCCTTTCAAAAGAATGCAGAAAGCGTTGTGTAAAACTACGAACAGCAGAGTTTTGATTCACAATTGCTAAAATAGATAATATCCATTTTTAAAACTAACCCAATCAATCTTCAAATGCAAGTTTATATAACAGAAAAACTACGTATTGTCACTTACTTTGGAGGAAATAATGAAACACCAAACACATTTTATTCTTCAAGATAAGCATGTAACATAGTTGATAGATTGTAAACAAATTAATCCTAACTAATGGTCAGTATTTTTTACCAGCACTGCATAACCTTCTTCAAGCTAATTCCTAATGATTTAAGAGCATAACAACAAGTGTCCCATACCCTGACCTTTTCAGATTTGATCAGCAGTAACATAATCACACTGAAGCTAATCAAGATAATGAGGTGCTAACATTAAAAGCTCCACACAAGCTGCCCTTTTCTATGTACACAAGCTAAATACAGCTTCACTAAACACACACACACACACACACACGCACGCACACGCACGCACGCATGCGCACACGCATGCACACATGCACACCCACAAATCTGCTTCTGACTCAAAATTCAATTATTTTATAAAAATGAGTTCCCATCTCTGATCCACTTACAAATTAAACATAAAACAAGCTGCTTTGTGTTTTATTTAACCCATTAGGGTTTAGAGTTAATAAACGTTTTCTTTTTAGTTAGACCTAGCTGAACGAAAACTACCTATTGCATTCTGAGATTTTAACCAGAACTATATTTGACTGTTTGAAAGGTGAGACGCCACTACAATAAACAAATGTGCTAAAAGAAACTAAAACACATGATTTACAAATAGCAAGTCTCCATGGAGACGAGAGTGATAATCTAGGGTAAATATAGAGCACACAAAGGATGAAAATCGTCAAGTTTTTCCCCAGGGATGCAAGCACTTCTTGATTTTTTTTGCATAAGAGTCTGTTTGAACACCAGCTTCTTTGCTCAGTTTGATGCCAGTTACATTAGTTGTAAATTAATTGAATGGTTTGTTTATGAACATACCCTGTGGGGCTTGGTTCTGGATTCACATGTATGAAAAAAAAGTCCAGCAGGGGGCAATCACACTGTGATCTGTGTGGGTCCTCTGGGTAAGAATTTATCCGAGGTCCTGATTTTTTGTTGTCACTAAAAATCCAAATTTGTAGTTTGAAAAAGAACAAGGGTAGAAACTACACTGTCTCTTCTACATCAGTGCATGGGGATGCAAACGTCATATAATTATTCAGGTGGATGCTGCCTAAGAAGATCAGATACCCCTCCAGATGTAAAGAGCTTTGCATGTCTAGATAACCTCTATAGATATGTCATCAACTATTATTATTTATTTAAATACACTGTTTTAACCAAAGCATAGATAACAGACACATTACAGCCAAGTATTAATCTAAGTATAGGTAATTTGGTAAATACAGAATAAATGTAAATGGTATCTTTTTTATGCTCTTCTACCTGTACTTCAAACATATCTGCAGGAGGTTTCAGTCTCAAGGCATAGTTTTAACCACCAAGCATCTATTTTGTTTTAGTAAACACTTTCGAATTTGAAGTTTGCAAAATGAATTCTTAAATGTTCAAGTTATTTTATCACTTATGTTTGAATTACACATACAGATTATGTTCTGTTGAAATGGAGAAAGCCAAAAAATTTCTATATCTACATCCCAGAAATGTTAAAATCTCTAAAAAAAAGTCAAATTGTGTAAAAAAAACGCAACAGCACAGACCAGAAAGAGGACCAAAATGATAAACCCCACTTATGATTCTGTAAATGAATGTACAGTCTACTGCATATTGTTATTAGCTTCAAACAAAATATTGGCCACAGTTTTCTTGGGTGGATATCATTGCTATAGTCCATAAACCTAAACGATTGTCAAAGCTCCCAGCAAAAAAAAAAATATTTGTTTTAGTCTTCGACATCAGCAGCTGACTAATTACTATCCGTTCATGTTTGTCACTGTAGCTGATATTTATGCCCTATAGCCTCTTACTGTCCAATAATTGGAGTTTAACTCAAGGTCGAACACAGCCCTCCGGGGCACAGTTGTGATAGATCTCAGTTACTGTTTTTCATGGGTCACCTCCTCACAGGACTGATTAAAGAGAAAAGGAGCCCTAATGAAACACTGTGGCCCAAATCCAACATGGGTATTGCAAATGATATACTAATTCAGCTAAACAGAGAATGTTTGAGTTTCAATAAAGTAAAAAAAATCTAACTGAATCCTTCTAAAATTTATTTTTCTTTCTAACACTTCATATAGAACGAGACACAATTGAATTTTAGCTGAACGTTCTCAACTTTATCAGGAAAAGTGTAGACTTCATTACATTTAGACATGGTGAGTTAGAGTATGATATTGAAAGAATGATGTCTTATGGATTCTCATTGAGTCAGGTAAACCGGAAAAGATGGATTGACAAGTCATTCAGTAGCAAAATTTACCTGAAAAGTACCTCTGTAACACTGAAAATAGACAGGAACTAAACAATACACAATGATGCTTATTATCTATCTATATTTTATTTAGGAACAACAAATTTCAGCAAGTAGAAAGTTTAAGGTAACAGCTCTTGAAAAAACATGTTTTTGAACAAAATTACTCCAACAGCAATATAAACACTGATATAGATTAAACTTCAACTGTAAAAAGTGTAGAGCCCATTCCATCCGTTATATACTGTTATTTCTGTAACAAAGCATTGAAACAATTTGTTTAAAAATGTTTGGTAGCTTTATTTAAGTTCATAAAGTTCTGCTAGTTCTTCTACTATTATTTTATTTTTCAAACTCAACAATAAAAAGCTACAATACCTCCATCAAAACACAGCCTTTCTCCAACAGCTTCACTGGTTACTGTTTCCACATTCAGGGGAAAATTTCAACCTCATCTTCAAAGCACTCCAAGAAATTGCCTTTAATATATTTCTAATCTCAAAAAACTTACGTCTTGTCAAAAATTGAGGTCTTATCAGAGATTCAAGAGCTCATCTTATTCCCAGTGAACTTCAAAATTATGGTGTGCCTTGTTTTGGCAAATTTTTTGTTCAGCCAAATGCAGTACAAGGTATTGTTTTGTATTCTTAGTTGGTTATCTATTTTTTTCATGCTCTCTATTTTATTTCATATTAAATTTACCCTTGAAATATAGGCCTCAAATTTCAAATACTACTTACTACTTTTACGATGTGGCGCATTGTGTTTAAATCTACATAGGTGACCACTGTGTCAAAAAGCTTAATGGTTCATGAAATGTGCTTTATACAGCAGAACAAATGCTATTCTTTTTGAAACTGTAACAATTCGCATCCCTGAAGTCATCCAATTTGCAAACGCTGGTGCCTGTTTGAAATAAAAGCTGCAATCCATAAAAAATGCATAAGCAGTACTTAAAATGTGTGACCTATATTCTCTGTGCAAATAAATAAATAAGCGTGTCTGGGTGGAGGAGACTTTTTTCCAAACTGGGGCACAAGAGAGCCTAATAGCATAATGAGAGAAGGATTTAGATTTTCTCTGTCATAGCATAATGGCTCTTGATCCTGTTTTGCTTTCTGCTTTCAGCGAGATTATGTCTGAGGGCCTCTCTTCCCCATTTGTGCCCTGAGAAATGAGCCCCTGCACAGCCAGGAATCCCCTGCCAGTTTCACTGCTGCACAATTTCAGCTTCACCATTTACACTTCTAGCTGAACATAGTACACTGTGCATAGAGCTTTTATCACAACACTGTTTCTAACATGTATATTTTTGTGGTCTTAAATGTTGAATGAGATCATTTACACATTCGTTGGACCTTTATGGTGTCTTGTTTTATTCTTTAGATTGTTTTTTATCTTTTTGTGAAACGTGTTGAATTATAATTGCTTTAGCAAACATTTTTTTCCATTAGCAGACTCCTTGTTTCCAGTAACTTGCCACCACCTGAATAACAGATTTTAATGTAGAACTCCACAAAGTTAAACGGCAACTAATCCAGTTTTGATGAAATCATTGTGGTAAGTATTATGGTAATACAAACTATTACAAATTCTTTATGATCTATACATTTAAATGATATCTATTAGGTCTAAAAATAAGTGTATAGAGATCCACAAAAATAAGTGAGATTCACAAACGATTACATCTGTGAATTAAAACCATGGCCTTCAGGCATGGCAGTCAACGTTTAAGCTTTCGGCACCAGGGCAGAAGAGTCCTTTGTGTGAAGGACTGGGACCTCTGTGCTCCAACACCACAAGGTCACCCCGACTGCCTGCTCCACTTGGGGATGCTCCCCATAACTCCAGGCTTTACAGCCATCAAGGAGAGCAAAGAGTAGCTGACAGTCCCTCAGTGAGAGTGGAGCATTCCATGACGCCACCAGCTCTTTATGCATCTCCCGGAAAACGGAAATGGGTGGTGGTGGAGGAGCATCATCAACCCTAAATGAGCCCACAAGCCACTAGATCAGTTTTATCAGTTCCAAGGGACATAGCCACCTCTTAGCTAAAATCAACTCATTGAGTCATTCATTCATCTTCATGTCGGCTTTCTTCCCTTTCGGAGTCGCCACAGCAGAATGAACCGCCAACTCCTCTGGCACATGTTTTATGTGGCGGATGCCCTTCCAGCCGCAACCCATCGCTGGGAAACATTCACAAACACTCATTCACACTTTAACACTATGGACAATTGTTCTTACTCAATTCACTTATATCGCATGTCTTTGGACTTGTGAGGAAACCGGAGCACCCGGAGAAAACCCACGCGATCACGGGGAGAACATGCAAACTCCACACAGAAATGCCAACCGACCCAGCCGAGGCTCGAACCAGCGACCTTCTTGCTGTGAGATGACCGTGCTACAAACTGCGAACTCATTGAGTCATTCTCATGAAACCAACTCATTGAACTCCTGAAGGAATGTGAAATAGGGAGTTTATACCTGATATAATTTCCTTTTTAATCTGTCTTTCAATCGAAAACTGAAAATACACCCTAATAAGGAGTGCCGCTAGGAGTTATCAGCATTATTTGTTTTGACCATAAGCCTCTTTGCAACCCTGCCATAAAACATCAAGCAATGACTCACAGCCTCAGCTCACGTCTCAATAGAGTTTCTCCTCACGGGAAGCTTCTTCATGAGTAAGAGTTTAAAACAACCTGACAGAAGATGTCAGCGCCAGATCATGTGGGTAAATGAGTGAGTCAATATTTCATAACTTCAGGCAAGGGAAGTACAAAGAGTCTGGACAGGTCAAGTTCAGAAGAGGGAAATATTCCCGGAGGGCTCCAGGACTCCAGTTTTGCTCTAACCTTAACTGAACAAACCTGATTCCACCAATTACGCCCCACTTGAAGCTGCTTGTTTGTAGAGATGTGAAACAAAAAACAGCAGAGGCTGTAGCACTGAACTAAAGTGACTAAATCAGTGTGACCACTTGAGTCTGGTGTCAGAAGGGAGGAGATTCCCGTTGACGTTCATTTTAAAACTGCCACACTGGAAGAAATAATAGCACATTTACATCCTGAAGCAAACTAGTGGTTTTAAAGTGGTCATTTTATTAACTGAAGACTTAAATCTGGATATAATTCAGTTCAGCTAGTCCTTCAGTGACAGCTATTTGCCATCATAGTGGACAGAGGTCTCAATGTTTCATTGTCTAAGCCAGTGTTTTTCAACCTTTTTTGAGCCAAGGCACATTTCTCTCATTGAAAAGATCCCGCGGCACAGCGCCAGCTGAAAACCACATACCAAGCACAACGGAATCTGTGCCGTTGCATCTCCGGTAAAAGCAAACCCATATGCAAGGTAGCTTTCGTTGTATTGCCTCGTGCCAGAAACTTTGCTGGACGTCACCGTCATTGCTTTCTTTTGACCTCCACTCATACTAGCACCTTAATCTGGGTCCAGTTCAGAATCAGCATTTTTCCTCTTCAAAAATGTATCCATCACTTTCACCGTCGTCCTGCTATCCACAATGTCACCATAAATGTCACCTGCCGCTGCATCCATACGTCACTAATTCGCTTGTCTCCAGTACAAGGCAATTAGTTGCTAATTAGGTGCTGCTGCCACCTACTAGTATGAAATAGTAGGCTATTACATGATTACTCTGCCAGGCGCGAGACCGCACGGGCACAAACATTTTAAATTTCCCACAGCACACCTGATGATATCTCGGCACAGTGATGATAACCACGGCACACTGGTTGAAAAACACTGGTCTAAGCTGTCAATATCAATGCACAATGAATAGCAATGAAAAAGCACATTTTGAGCTTCAAATAAACTCTACTGTACATTAGGGGTGACTTCATTGACCCTACTTCCATATTTTTATTCAGTGTATGTTTACTACTTTTTATGTTTGTACTACATTAAGTAATTTTTTTATGTAAAACTAGGTTTTAGTTTGAAGCCCCGATTATCCATATACAAATCAAACATACATGATCAAATTAGACTTTCTGTAGAGCCAATATAAGTATATTTCAAATTCTGTAGATATAGATTGTTATAATTAAAGCTTAATTTGCTGTTACATTGTCAATTACTTGTAATGGATTATCAAACAACAACACAGAACAAACATATTGTTGCAAGTGGCTGTAACCAGGAAATACCCTTTCTAGGTTCACAAAAAATCCTATTTTTCAAACCAATGCATTTATTTAAAAAACGCATATAGCTGACTAAAATAAAGTAATGTATATTTTTATATAATAACACTAATACGAAGCAACAATCTGCTGTTGTACCCCCAAAAGAAGCAAAAAAACATTTCCAACCTCAAAACACATGCACATTAGAAACATTAAAAATGTATGGGCAATGTATTATCCTCTCTGTTGCTGTCCATGTGGTAATATTTTAGTTTACTAGCTAAGCACTAGCTTCTTTACGTTTAAATAGAGGTCATAAATGACAATGACTGATTAAAGTAAACTGTCTTTGAATCCGAAACTGTAATCATTTCATGTAGAATATTAGTGATGGGAATGGCTGTGCTATGTGAACAGAGTAATCCCCCTCCCCCAATCACCATATCACCTTTCCACTAAGCTGTTACATATTGGCCGCTATCTTCCGAAAGACGTTTATTTCCTCAAATCAGCTTTTGTCAAAACATAGTGTCACACAAGATACGACAGCCACTTTGCAAAGATGACAGTGTTTCATTGAATAAGACTAAAGCGTAAACACAATCGCTACAATGCCCTCACATCATATTATTGAGGAATTTCAATTTGAAAATAGGTTGACAGGAAACTGTCAAAACAAAATGCTTTTTAAAGTGAT
Source organism: Danionella dracula (assembly GCA_900490495.1). NCBI lineage: Eukaryota > Metazoa > Chordata > Actinopteri > Cypriniformes > Danionidae > Danionella > Danionella dracula. Next base: position 2,228,795 of record UELW01000778.1, read on the forward strand.
ACCTACTTTCAACAAACAGACAAAATGTGTCATTTCTCCATTCAGCCATGCATTATCGGTGACAGGGAGGTCTCACTTGATAAATGAGGATGTAAATGAGGAGTCAGTGTGAATGAATGGAATCAACCGAAGCCTTAAACATATAACCATCCATTATGGCTGCATTCTTATCATTGTAACCTTCTATAAACCTAGATCCAACATGTTTACAAAGAGTAATACCAACTAAATTCGACTTTCTAATTCCACAGACTATACATGTTGAAATAAAAATTGGTTTTAATAACACAATTTTACATAAAAAAAACATGTGCATTTTTTTTTATTTTACAAGTCTTCAGGCACCAGCAAAAGGCCAGAATTCCAATTTTATTTTTCCTTCCCAGCTTTCAATCTCGAGTGTAATTCTAACGAGTCTTGTCCTTGAGTGACTTTCATCCATGAATTTCTCCCTCTGTCCAGAGGGTACATATAATTCTGCATGTCAGCATGGTCATCCAAGATGCCTTCGTTAATTGTAAAGACACTTGGCAAATTTCCGCTATCTCTGGATTCAGCCTGGAATTTCCTTTTAATCGTGTCTGGACTGGAACTAACAGCAAAATCCAAACCTTAAACTAAAAATGCTTTGCTGTTTCCTTCCTTCATAAAACGGATTTATTTTTCAATAAAAATACTTGTTGGATAAAATGTATGGTAAATAAAAATAAATTCCCACATATTTTTTATGAACAGCCTCCAGTGTTTCCTTCTCTCCAGTGTAATAAGTCTGGTGACCATGCCCTTAGCGGATCTGGCATAGAGTCACTTAGCATTGGGTCCGGGATGGTCTCCAGAGGCCTGGGATCCACAGGCCTCATTGGAGCTGCAAGCGTTTTCATGCTCCCTGACCGATTAACTTCTATTTACTAGCTTGTCTCTCTGCATCAGCCACTGACAGCTGACTGCCATAAACATTCCCTGGCCATCTTTCTCTTCCTGTCTGCTTCATACAGTCATCATCAAAGTTATCACTGTCCATTAAGAGCTCCTTTTAATAGAAACACATTCACTTTTTAAAATAGAAAACACTATTTAAGATTATTTAAAGTAATTAAAAGGAAGTCCAGGAAAGATGTTGCTTGGTTTGGAATAATCAAAAACAAATTTTTTGAATTCCTTGAAATCGAGATGTTGTCTGGTGTGTTACTATCTAATTTTGTTTTCAATTATTAGTGCTAACATGTCATTACATCAAAAATATTTTTTATTATACTTTTTTAAATGATTATAAAGCCAATAAATGGGCATCTTTTTCAATTAATCCCTGGAATTGGTCCAACCAACTAACCCTCTGTTTTCTACGAGGCCTTCTCACACAAAATTACACACTACACTGCGTCCTATAACACTCATGTGCTCTGCTCTCTACACATTCCTTTCTGATTTCTAAATTATAGTACTCAATCAGATGGCTTCATTAGAAAAAACACCTTCAAGTGTACTACTCCTCTTTCCTTTAAAAAGTTTATGTTGCATCCTATGTCTTAAAGGTGCCCTATTGTGATTTGAAATGTTCCTTATTTAGTTTTGGAAAACAAACTCACAGGTTTATAGTTCTGTGAAAAAAATCAAGAACAGCACTGACAGATTAAATATTTTGCTCCCAGGCATTCCTGTTTATTTGGAGCTTATTGGAAGTGTAATAATAAAAGCTCCCCAAATAAAAGTTATCAAAATGTACACTGTGTCTTTGTCAGGCATGTCAGTAGAAACCCAACAATTAAAGTTTTAAGGTTCCAATGACAATCCATTAAAGTAAATGTTTACCCTTATCAGTTGGTGTAACATAACCTTCAATACATTTTAAACTGGATTAATTGAACCATATGATTTATTGTTCACCAAAAAAAGTAAAAACACTTGCACAAGCTGGCCTCCATCTCCCTCTACGCTCCAGCCCCCACTGCTCTTGAACCCTCTCAGATCACTCTGACCAGCAAGTGTGCTGTTTGGACAGCAGTGTAAACCATGTCCTTGGTCCAGAACCATGGCATCATCCCCTTGGCGCACATGTCAGGTGCTCTTGGCTCTTAAAATGGGGAGGAGGATCAGGGGAGAGGGGGTTGGGGTTACAGAAGCCAGCCTGCCGGATCCAGCTCTTGACTCCTGGTGCCAAGCCCTATGGCTGTCTCCACTTCCTCTGAGCCAAGACTCCCAGCAGGTGTCCCCTTAGAATGGAGATCTGTCCGAGCCATGTGGATGTCCAGCTCATCTTTGCTTTGCTGGCTTGATTGGGAATGACAGAGAGGTCACGCTTTTCAGAAGCATTAAAAAGCACACCAATGTTCATTTATTATTGCTCACATGCATTTATGAACGATGAAAATCATGTTTTCGTGTTTGCATAAAGCAATGTTTTTTTTTAGACTATTCCTAAAAAGGAAAAAAGCCATTTATTGTGATTGCAAAGTGTTAATGAGGCGAGCAAGCCTTTTTGTAAAAAGTGTAACTGTTATTTTCCATATAACTGTCAAGGGACGGATGAATGACACAAACATTTCAGAGAACTGCCTTCTGTATCATTATGTGATAGAACCACGATTGCATCTGTTTTAAAAACTGCGGCAATGCCTTCATTCTGTTTCACCAGATGCCAATTTTAATGTTAACATTTTAGTTTTATTTCGAATAGTCTTTTATGGGGTTGTTGTTGTAGAAAAATTACATATTTCTACCTCAATCTTTAAGTGCCTCGAACTTTTGTTTGTGGAAATTTTGTAATGTGTTTCATTTCATAAATTTATCCTGCAATCTGCTGTTCTGCCCAGTAATAGTTAAAGCTGACATTCACCTCAGCATGCTCAGTTTCACTTTACTGCTGCTAAAACCTATTTACGCCTGGTTTCCATAGCTTATATTATGCAGGCTAACAATTAAAGAGTTGAAAGTTGACATGAGCAATTTACACAACCCGTCATTAAAGACTATTGTTATAAAATGAACGAACAAACAGAAACTTAGAACAAAATTCGAATAATATTTCACATGACAGAGGTTTTGCATCTGAAATCTTATCTACAATAAATACAACAAAAAGACTGCAGGTCTTAATGCTCAATTCAGATTGTTTTGTGTGTTCATACACATTATAAATAAAATGTGCTTGCTGTTGATCTTCTGTGTGAACTGTGCGATTTAGCTCCAATGTGGTGTGCATGCATAGAAGAGGATACATCTCTCCTAACTTACTATGGTTATTGTCCAGATTTAATTCTTCTACAGTCGTTTAGAAGCAGCTAGTCCATGCTGTTTTTGCGTGTTTCTTTTTCTAAAAACTTTTTGGCATACATCTCTGATCAAAGTCAACTTTATTTGGTACTAAATACTATTAAGAAAAGATTGATATGGTAAAGAGCAAATATTATGAAATATTGGCACAAGTGGAGTTGCACATCCTGATATAACAATTGTGATATTAAAGTGACTTTAAATATGTCTTCCAGTAACAATTTCAGTTTAAATACAGTTTTCCAGTGAGAAACTCTGTTTAAGTGGTCTAGATTATGTAAAACCCAGAAAAAAACAGTCAAAGGCAAAATTTCTGTATTAATGACCAAAATGAAAGAAAGAAAAAAAAATGCAAAAAATTGGAAAAAAAATTTTTCTTAATCTGCAGACTGAGCATTGCTTAAACTTAGTCTAAGCAGATACTTGTAAAATGATAACCAATCAGGAGGCTTGACAACATATACAGTAAACATACATAATTTTATCCATTCATTATTGCATATTTCACAAAAACATATACATTAAACTAAATCTAGAAATATACACATATTAACTTTACACAAATACACAAAATACTGCAACAAGAACACCCCCACAGGATATTGGGTAGGGAATGTATTCCAATAGCATGAAAGTTTTTTTGTAATAGATAGTATTTTAATTGAATCTGTATTTGGCAATGTATTAATAATTTATACTAAGTGACAATTTTCAGAACAAACAAAAAAAGACTAAAGCTTTCAAAATCAAATTGTTTATTTTTTCACAATAACATGCTATACCATAAAAGACAAAACATATTAGAAAAAAAATAAAAATTTTCACTCAACATCCTCTGAACAAAGCGTTTCCAGGGCAACATCCCTGATGACCAGCGGTTGAAGAGAAAAATGATTACCGGAGCAAAGATATAAGACAGAAACCAGATTTTCTATTAAACCGACTTTGTTCACCATGTTTGCAAAAGACACACAAAAAGACATCTCATCAGATTTACGAGCTTTCACACAAATTTATTCAGTTCCTTGACTTTCTTTACTGAGTTCTTCACAGAGCTCAACAACAAAACATATATCTAGAGTCCAGGACAAGCTACATGTTTTAAACATGATTCGTCAGGCTGAGCGTGCCTGTGCGAATCAGAAGAGACTTAAAATGAAAATGCTCCTCAAAGGAAGACAGGTTTTGTTCCAAGAGTTGCATTTCATCAGTGACATGAAGAATGGGACTGCAAAGCTTACATGCAAAGCTTACAAAATTGGATGAAAGAATTAATAATTTACACAGATTATTGAAAAGTGTTTATATTCAAATTAGCATTACATTACTGTTTAAAAAAAGAATCGATACAAATAAACCAGGCTTGCGCCATAGTGATAACAAATGGTTCCTTTCAGCAAGAAGATACAGATACAGTAAGCATACAGTAAACTTAAATGGTTCACTGTAAACCTAATGTTGTAACTAATTTAAAAATATTTAAAAAAAAGTTTCACAAAACTGATTTGATTGTGGGTAATCAGCAAGTTCTTACTAAAAAACTGTTTATGTGCTGTTTATTGCAATTATCAATGTAAAAAGTTAATGCAGTGTGATACAATACAATGTGTTTCTGATGTTTGACTATTCATGTATAGTATGTATAGTATATGTATGTATATATATATATATATATATATATATATATATATATATATATATATATATATATATATATATATATATATATATATATATATATATATATATATATATATAAGAAGTGTGTCATTAAACTAAATGAACAGCTGAAAATGAAATGAAATGAACAGATGAAGAATCTCATCTTCAGACAAATTTTTTTACATTATGATTAAGTTAGAAATATTAATCCACCATATTCTTCTTTGGGAGAAGCTGAAGATCAGACAGCTTGAAAGGGAAAAGGGGCTGGCTCTTTAATCAAAGAGGTCTTAGCATATTCTAACAGTAGATACAGCCAATCATGGTGCTGCTGTATTCTGATTGGTTGTGGCTGTGGGGATGTCTGAATTTCATCAGCAGGGGTTACTCTCTCCACAGCATCCTTCCATTCAGCCTCCACAGACAGCAAAGAACAAGTGTGCAAGTGCACGGCAAGCCCGTCTTGCACAGAGCTGTCAGAAGAAAAACCATCCAGAAACAACATGGACTAGCTGCTTCTGAAACACTGTAGGAGCATTAAATCTTGGACAGTCACTGCGGGGGAAAGAAATTCAGAGAGGAATGTTTATTTTGCACTAGCTATGGATACAGATCTCAGCTTTTCACTAGTGGATCAAACTAACAGGAACAGCTGTAATAGTCAGCCATCGTTTTGACTTTAACAAATCAAGAGGAAGGAGATTTTCCCTCTCAATAGTTAATCTCTTTTGAAGGTGAACACTGGGGTTGGATTTCCCCCTTGCCTTTTCTTCTTTATTCTTCCTTCTTCAGTTAATTACACTTTTCCTGAGTGCTTCTCTCCTTCTCCAGAAGTTGCCAGCTCTTTCATTTCCTTCACAAACTCTTCTCTGCATGCATTCCCACTGCTCTGCAGCTGAATACACTCATGGTGGATGCTAAGGGAAGGAACATGAAATGTCTGACATTCTTGTTGATGCTTCCAGAGTCAGTGAAGAGCAAATCAAGTAAAGGCTCCAAAAAAGGGAGCCCAAGCAGCTCGTCCAAGCTGCCCCCTGTGTGCTATGAGATCATCACGTTGAAAAGCAAGAAAAAGAAGAAAATGGCAGCGGATATCTTCCCCACCAAGATGCCGGTGACCTCCGCCACCACGGTGGAGCAGTACCAGCAGCAGAACTTGAACAACAACAACACAATACAGTGCTGTAACTGGCAGGGTTTGTACTCCACCATCAGAGAGAGGTAGGTCTGCTTTTAACACATTCAGGTACAACCCAAGTTTTTTTAACGAAAGCTTTAAAAATTTATATTCGATGACACCTTTGTTATTTGGAGTTTTATTTTGATTACTGTCATGAATTTGGTCATATTAAGTTGAGTTTGTTGCTGTTGAACTGCAACACAGACAAAAAAATAAATATTATGCACATTTGCGAATAAATTATTCTTATTTTTCATTGTATTCCTGAAAACTTCAAAAGAAGGATCAAATGCTATGTATTAAATAATGTCAGTATATTAGTTTAATTCATCTTCAACATCAAGAATAAACTCCAATTTTCAAAATATAATCTCAAATGCTCAGAATACCTTTAAAAATGAGCACATATTTTGGTGAAAAATAACTTGCAAACCCTTATCCTAAAACATTTTCATGTTAATAGTGAGATAAATAATGAATAATGTAATATTAAAAAAATATCAACCTGTGTATTTTATACATAATCCTTTCTAATTTTAAGTTAGATAGCTTATAATTAGATAACTGTCTAATGAATAGCAAATACATTATTTAAATAGCTTAATATATCAACATTTTGCTCATCTTAGTTAATAGTTAATAAAGTTAATAAAATAGTTTCTTTTATTTCTTTTATTCTAGATAATCACTGATGAATTCAAAGCGATGTGCATTGTACTTTTTCCAGAAACATTTCATGTCTTTTTTAAGTGTTCAATTTAATTAGAAAAAGGTTATTTAACAATTAAACATGAATTGAGATACTATAAAATATCAAGTTATGTGAAGAACAAATCATTGTCTCTATTCTGATAGTTTCTGATATTCTCTAGTCCTGTAGTACTCCAAAGAAAGGCAAAGCTTTTAGTTTTTGGGATGCAAGACTTTGCTCTCTGTCACAGGACAATATTTATTTAGAGATCTTGGGAAAGCCCCATGCTGGCCAAAACAAATGTATGCTCTTAGCCGTGGCTTTGTACTCAAACTGGAAAGGACCCTTTGTTTACCCGAAGTCCTCTGTGGCCAGCACCCCAGTAGTACAGGAGGAAGATGCTATTGTGGACTCATGTTTGATCAAGATCAGGGGCTTTCCTAGGAAACAATCACGGTAGCAATTTTAAGAGCCTATAACTGGAGGGAAAATCTTGAATAAATCTATTAAAAGATGAAAGTATTTTAAATTCTTTCATGTCTTTAAAGTTTTTGAGGAAAGCCAAAAGGAAAACATTCCTCTTCCAAAACAGCACATGTTTCTTTTTTCTGAACACAAAATATTAACTAAAACAATCAAAATATTTTTACTTATACAACTTAAAAAAAATCCAATGGCCTGTAACAACTGCAGTTCACGTCTATATAGTTGAGTACTCTAGAGTTATTTTATGCTGTTTAGTTTTCTTGTCCAACCGTTTCTCTTTATCTTCTCTGCCAGAAATTCTGTTATGTTCAATAATGAACTAATGGCTGATGTTCACTTTGTCGTTGGTCAATCTGGTGGAACAGAGAGGCTCCCAGGACACAAGGTAGGACATCCTTACTTGCTCGGAACACCTCCTTTTTTCTGGAATCAGGGTTAGTGGTGTTCTTCCAGCTGAGCTCCTTCTTTGTTTATCTGACCATGTGACTTCCTTAGACACTCCTCAATTATTAACAAAAGGCATGCAGCAACAGTGTAGTCAGATCCTTTTATTTCTCTTCATAAAGAACATATGGTCAGAATGTAAAGAAAAAGTAGATAAAAAATAGAAATGAAATGGTAATATTTGCATTCTCTTAGATTTTATATCTACAATTAAATATAGCATAATCTTTGAAAAATAATTATAAAAAAATGAAAATATATATTTTAACATATATTCCCTTTATTTAAAGGGAAACAAGCTTGGAATGGTGGTAAATGTAAAAATATGACCAAATATATTACTGGACAAGACAATGGTAATCACTAAAGCCTAAGCATTCCTTCTTGAAATGTTCTAAAATAAAGCTTTCAAGGAGATCATTATTGTATATGATCTCATAATTTTAACCTCAGGCCAATGATAACTGCACCAAAAACTCCACTTATCCCAGGTCTTGTTTTGATCTAAGACATTATTAATAAAGACATCTAGTGCCAAAAACTCAGCCATGACTCATCTTTTATCCATTTAAGAGGGCAAAACTAAGAGCAGCATTGGGCTGATGTGATGCTTTATACAGCATACTTAAGCAAGGGCATTGTATTGCTTTGCTGTATGGTCACAGCCAAAATTGCAATGAACCATGAAGAGTTATTGCAGAGCACCTTTTATTATGTCCATTTGGCTGGCATTCAGATGTGCATTATCATTTTTATTTGCAAAGGTTCGTATGCATTCAAGTACTTTTCTAAATGAATCTTGCTCCTTTTTTGTTGCTTGTATCTTGTTTTTTTAATTTTTCACATGAGAGATTTGGATCAAGTCGATGCAGCACTGAAATTGAAATCTACAATAGATGATAAATTGAATTTCAAATCTATTTCTGCTTATGTTATATAATTCGTCTGCAATGCTGTGATGACCTATGATTTCATCATTAGCTATGTGCACACATTAGCATCTCCTTGATAACGTTTCACTTCCACAGCATTGTGAAACATTCTTTGCTGCAGAGGGAACAGCAAATGTCATTCAATGCAATGGCATCCACGTGTCTTGTAAACCCAGGGGGGAATTACAACTGTAATTAAGCATCAGTCTTTGTGGGTGAAATTCTTCATGCTCAAATGACTCCAAGGGAATGAGATCAAACCGAAATTTAAAACAGCCAAGCGTTTCCTGTACAATGAAACCGACTTGTAAGAAAAAAAACCCTGAAGGGTGACTTGTGAGGAATTAAAGATCACTTACTGTGCCTTTCAGGTGCAGGTTTCAAATAAAAGAATGTTGGTGTGAGGACTATGGTATTCTAGAGTTGATTATATGATATGATTTAACTCTGATCTGAAAACAATCACTCTGAAGTTTATTGAAAACAATCTTTTTAAGCCTTCTGTTTTTGGTTAAGCCTGGTCAGTTGTAAAATGAGAGGCTATCAATATCTTAATATCTGTTTTCCAAAGCCTCTACATGCTCAATTCAACTCTCATATAATTGTCCTGCATTATTAATGTTAATAATAGTATTAATAATAATATTAGATTTTGATTCAATAAATATATTTAAATATAGTATAATCTTTGAAAAATAATCAAGAAACAAAACAAATATAAATATATACTTTTGCATATATACCCTTTATTTAAAGGGAAACAAGCTTGGAATGGTGGTAAATGTAAAAATATGACCAAATATATTAATGGACAAGACAATGGTAATCAAACCTGGTCAGTTTTAAAATTAGAGGCTATCAATATCTTAATATCTGTTTTCAATTTTGCTGCCTTGGGAAGTCTGACAGGATGAGGCTGCCATTTCACATTTATGTCCTCGTGCCCACCACCAAACACACTCACAGTCACACACATCCAGAGCCTCAATGATGAAATGGACCTGGCGGGGATTGAACCACCAAACCTCTACTTATAGGATGACCAACTCTACCACTGCGCAAATAGCCACCATTGAAATTGTGTCTTCAGATTTCTGCAGTAAACTCTGCAGATTGTAGAATTCTGCAGATTGTAGAGTATATGTACGCACACTAATATACAAAATTTATGTAGGTGATTCAACCAGAAGAATATGAGTGTTGGTAAGCTTTAAAACTCTCCCTTTCACTATCAGACCTATTTTCAGTTTTTGTTTATAAAAAAAACATTATTTTATTTTGTATTCTCTTACATTTAAACCCTTCCACAGAATTTAATGAAATTCATTGCAAAATTATCACCCCAAAAACACTCTGTCACGATCGGGGGTGTGCGTGGAAGGAAAGATCTCAATCGCAGAGACAGCTTGACCTGAGACACTCTTTTATTAAAGAATAAAACAAGGAGAAAAGAGATGACTAAAACGAAAGACCCACGAGGGGGCAAAACATTAACAATAACATAAACCACTTTCAAGAGTGAAAAATAAGTAACTACAAAAATAACCTGCCAGCCGTTACAACGCCACGCATCGGTAACGCACACAAAGACAATTAATGCACCCGTGACGATCAACACAAACACAGGGGTATAAAAAGGGAGACTAATCAGTGACGACGCACGGGAAGACAGCTGAAGGGACTAACGACAAATTAGACACGGGACGAACATTGACGCAACAATCCACGAGGTGAAGGGAAAACCCGGAACCGGCACAAGGGAACAGAGACGCACGATAACGGAAAAAAAACCCTGACAGTACCCCCCCTCTAAGGAACGCCTCCAGGCGTTCCAACCGAAACACCACAAGAACACAGATAGAACATACACAATAAAAAAAGCAACAAAATTAAACAGCGAGCATATAACATAATTCCTAACTATAATAAATAAAAATCGCCCAAAATGGGAAAAAAACGCTTGACCGGAGCTTCGTGAAAATATAAACAGCAGGTGACAAAAAAAACCCAAACTAAACCTTAGTCCCGGGGTGCCAGGCCGACGCGGAGGCAAGAAAGCCTAGAGTTCAAGACCTGACACCCGTCATCCCTGAAGAGGTGGACAAGAAATCTCCAGGGAAGCACCAATCACTGGTTCCCCCATGGAGGAGCCGGAGGAAGCAGCCAGGGAACCTCCAGCAGAGACCCAGACGAGGCCAGCCATTCGAGCAGGACCCCAAATTGCCAGCCAAGCACCAGACGAGGATTGCCGGTACTTGGGAACCCCGGAAGGGCTTGGCATAGCACAGGACCCGGCGGGCTGCAACGGAGAGCAAGAGCCGGCAGAGCTGGGCAGCGGCGCTCGGGTGGCGCCGGAAGGTACGGCGAAGAGCAGGCGCCTGCAGAGCTGGGCAGAGGCGCTCGGGAGGCGCCGGCAGGCCCGGGCGAAGAGCAGGACAGCGGCGCTCGGGAGGCGCCGGCAGGCACGGGCCGAAAGAGCAGGACAGCGGCGCTCGGGAGGAGCCGGCAGGCACGGGCGAAGAGCAGGACAGCGGCGCTCGGGAGGCGCCGGCAGGCACGGGCGAAGATCAGTACAGCGGCGCTCGGGAGGCGCCGGCAAGGCACGGGCGAAGAGCAGGACAGCGGCGCTCGGGAGGCGCCGGCAGGCACGGGCGAAGAGCAGGACAGCGGCGCTCGGGGAGGCGCCGGCAGGCACGGGCGAAGAGCAGGACAGCGGCGCTCGGGAGGCGCCGGCAGGCACGGGCGAAGAGCAGGACAGCGGCGCTCCGGGAGGCGCCGGCAGGCACGGGCGAAGAGCAGGACAGCGGCGCTCGGGAGGCGCCGGCAGGCACGGGCGAAGAGCAGGACAGCGGCGCTCGGGAGGCGCCGGCAGGCACGGGCGAAGAGCAGGACAGCGGCGCTCGGGAGGCGCCGGCAGGCACGGGCGAAGAGCAGGACAGCGGCGCTCGGGAGGCGCCGGCAGGCTCGGGCGAAGAGCAGGACAGCGGCGCTCGGGAGGCGCCGGCAGGCACGGGCGAAGAGCAGGACAGCGGCGCGCGGGAGGCCGCCGGCAGGCACGGGCGAAGAGCAGAACAGTGGCAGCGCTGGGCCGCGGCGCTCGGGGGGCGCCGGCAGGCACAGGCGAAGGGGCGGCGCCGGCAGGCACAGGCGAAGGGGCGGCGCCGGCAGGCACAGGCGAAGGGGCGGCGCCGGCAGGCACAGGCGCCGGGGCGGCGACGGCAGGCACAGGCGCCGGGGCGGCGACGGCAGGCACAGGCGCCGGGGCGGCGCAGGCAGGCACAGGCGCCGGGGCGGCGCAGGCAGGCACAGGCGCCGGGGCGGCGCAGGCAGGCACAGGCGCCGGGGCGGCGCAGGCAGGCACAGGCGCCGGGGCGGCGCAGGCAGGCACAGGCGCCGGGGCGGCGCAGGCAGGCTCAGGCGCCGGGGCGGCGCAGGCAGGCTCAGGCGCCGGGGCGGCGCAGGCAGGCACAGGCGCCGGGGCGGCGCAGGCAGGCACAGGCGCCGGGGCGGCGCAGGCAGGCTCAGGCGCCGGGGCGGCGCAGGCAGGCTCAGGCGGAGAATGCGTGGAGAAGGTCTCTCTACGGTCGCCATTCTGCTCTGGGTCTGGGAACCCAACAGTGAGGCGCTCCGAGGAAGCTGGGGATAAGCCTCACCGCATCCGGACTCACCAGAGTGAGGGACCATATCGAGTTCTTCATCCAAGACCAAAGAATTAACGTTGGTCCCACCTCTGGCTGTGTGACTGGTCTCCCTTGACTTCTTCCTCTTCTGCCTTTTCTTCTGACTCCTAGTGAGTCTGTTGGGTTGCTCAGGTTCAGGAAACAGTGTCTCATTCGACCCCAGTGACTCACTGTAAGTAGGCCAGGGAGAGGGTGCGCGAGAAGAAAAAAAGTCATAATATAGCGCTACCTCTCCTCCTGGATATTGACACTGCTCCTGCTGACGAATGTAGTCTACCAGCCTCCAATAGCTCCAGTTCCTCAAGTGATACAGCTCATCTTGGTCTACTGGAACATCCAATCCTTCCATGAAGAAGGTGGAGATGGCTGACTCCGTTAACCCAAACCCCTGTAGGGATCTCCAAAGGTCCACCGCAAACTCAGCGACAGGACGGCCTCGTTGTTGAGCCCCTTGGAGGATCCGCATCAACCGGAGAGTTGGGTGAGTCTCTGGCTGACCATATTCAGGCTCCTCGGTCAAGCTGCTCGCTGAGATCTGTAGGGACGGGTGCATTCTGTCACGATCGGGGGTGTGCGTGGAAGGAAAGATCTCAATCGCAGAGACAGCTTGACCTGAGACACTCTTTTATTAAAGAATAAAACAAGGAGAAAAGAGATGACTAAAACGAAAGACCCACGAGGGGGCAAAACATTAACAATAACATAAACCACTTTCAAGAGTGAAAAATAAGTAACTACAAAAATAACCTGCCAGCCGTTACAACGCCACGCATCGGTAACGCACACAAAGACAATTAATGCACCCGTGACGATCAACACAAACACAGGGGTATAAAAAGGGAGACTAATCAGTGACGACGCACGGGAAGACAGCTGAAGGGACTAACGACAAATTAGACACGGGACGAACATTGACGCAACAATCCACGAGGTGAAGGGAAAACCCGGAACCGGCACAAGGGAACAGAGACGCACGATAACGGAAAAAAACCCTGACACACACACACACACACACACACAATAAAACTGAAAAAAAAAAATCCTTCCAATCCTGGTAATTATTTAAGTATAAGTGGTCAACATCTGTCAAGCCAAATGATGACATGTGTAATGTTACTGTCATATGTAGTTATTTCTTTTCTCATCTCTCTCATTAGTATGTCCTTGCTGTGGGAAGCTCTGTTTTCCATGCCATGTTCTATGGAGAGCTGGCAGAGGATAATGAAGAGATCCGGATCCCTGATGTGGACCCTCCCGCTTTTCTGGCTATGTTGAAGTAAGACCACTTCTGTACTTCAATCTCGTTGACAGCTGTCACCTCTTTTCTAATTCGCCTAAACAAGGTGTAGATAATGTTATTATTTTTATTGACTAAGTGAAGCATTGAAGAACACTCTCTTTGATGTAAAAAGAAACTATTGATTTATTCTGAACAAGAGCATAAATCAAGTAATTTTAAATCCATTTTCACAATCCATGCAATTTGGCAACCTAGAATTTTTAGAACACATAGGGAATTTTTTCCTACTTATACATCCAAAACAATTATTCAATAGAGATTAAAATAAAGCTATGTCAGATTAATTATTCTGTAATATTTACATTTACACTACATGGTAGTTCAACTTCCATTTATTTTACTTTATTAAATTGTTAATTTATTAATAGTGTATCTAATCAATCAAGTAAGTAATTATGAAATGAAACAAACACTAATCAGACAGATTGAGAGTTATATTTAATAAGCAACACAATAATCTGCTAGTGGCCTTTTAAGCATGTTTCTACAGTGATCCCTGAGCTGTGGGCTCCAAAAACAACTGCAGCATTCACTTTACGCACATCTACACCATGATTAACCTTGAAAACTAAAGGCACCAGACGCTTAAATGTCAAAAAGTCCTCTTTAACATGGAGAAAATAAATAATAAAGTGGGCTTAGCTTGTCAACCTCTCAGAGGGCTTTGCAACCAAGACTCAAGATCTAAAAGATCTCAGTTCATGCTTAGCAATCTCTCCCGAGACTCCTTCAGTCTTCTCCACTCTCTGGTCTTGCACTCGTTCATCCCTCACTCCCTTCAACTCTTCAGAGGGATTTTTGTTCTCACTCCCACTGGATCTTACATTCCTTCACCCTCACTCTATCAAAGAGGAACAAATGTAAATTTTTGCCCTCTTTGCTTTGTTTCTGTTCATCCCCTGTAGAGTATTGTACATAATACATATATAGGCAATCAATTGTATCCAGAATGCACAGCGAAGCAGAGTGTTACTTTTGCCCCATATTGAAACAATGCATCCTGGAGTGGTCAACTCATCTATTTCCAAGGACACACTCATAAAAAGATATGACCACTGTCGGAAATGCCTTTTGTTATCTAGATCTACTACAAAGTGTACTTCAATTTCAGTCCATTTCATTGTGTGGACCAGAAAAACTATGGTTATAGAGTCTTGGCAAGTAATAGCAGGCTTCAATGTGACCTCCAACAGTTTTAAATGACCGAACTTTGTTCTTTTTCTCAGGTACATTTACTGTGATGAAATCGACTTGAGTGCTGACACCGTACTGGCTACCTTATACGCAGCCAAAAAGTATATAGTACCACACCTGGCTCGTGCTTGTGTCATATTCTTGGAAACAAGTTTAAGTGCCAAGAACGCCTGTATTCTTTTGTCACAGAGCTGTCTTTTTGAAGAACCAGACCTTACACAACGCTGCTGGGAAGTCATCGACGCTCAGGCTGAGCTGGCTCTTAAATCAGATGGCTTTTGTGACATTGATACTCAGACCTTGGAGAGTATACTCAGACGAGAGACTCTGAACGCTAAAGAGATTGTTGTATTTGAAGCAGCATTGGGCTGGGCTGAGGCCGAATGCCATCGGAGGGAGATGAACACAAGTATAGACAATAAACGCAAGGTGTTGGGGCAATCCATCTACCTGATACGAATCCCAACAATGGGACTTGATGATTTCGCAAATAGTGCTGCGCAGTCAGGAGTTTTGACGTTAAATGAGACCAATGACATCTTCTTATGGTACACAGCAGCTAAGAAACCTGAGTTACAGTTTGCAAGTCAACCTCGTAAAGGATTGACACCACAGAAGTGCCACCGATTCCAATCGTGCGCCTACCGCAGTAACCAGTGGCGCTACCGTGGACGCTGCGACAGCATCCAGTTTGCTGTTGACAAGAGGGTTTTCATTGCTGGTTTTGGGCTTTACGGCTCAAGCTGTGGATCTGCTGAGTACACTGCCAAAATTGAGCTCAAACGCCAAGGGCTTGTCCTGGGAACCAACCTCAGCAAGTATTTTTCAGATGGATCCAGCAACACGTTCCCAGTTTGGTTTGAGTATCCAGTTCAAATCGAGCCTGACACTTTCTACACAGCCAGCGTGGTTCTGGATGGAAGTGAGTTGAGTTATTTTGGACAAGAGGGTATGACTGAAGTCCAGTGTGGGAAAGTGACCTTCCAGTTTCAGTGTTCTTCAGACAGTACGAATGGCACTGGAGTGCAGGGAGGTCAAATTCCAGAGCTTATTTTTTATGCATAAGGTTTCTCTGAAAGAAAAACAAACAAAAAAAAAACAAAAAAAACTCAATTGTCAACTCCTTACTTGTGTAAAAATGAATAGATTTTCAACCAACTCTTGATTGAATGGTAACTCTTCTAAGGCTGGAGGCTCAAACAAAATATAACATGCATTAACATGGTTTTCTTTTGTAATAATGACTCTTAGTTGAGTATTTAACTTTTTAGAGTTGGTTTTCCTTCTGATGATGATAGCCTATATTTGTCACTACACTGTTACATACACCGAAATTGGACATATTCTTGTCTTAAAAGGGGAATTTATTTATTTGGTGCTTGACGCATCTGTTTACTAGGGAAAGTATCTTTTTGTTGAAGAAGGAGTGAGCAAGACTCTTGGTCTAAAGTGAATATTTTTGATCTTTTCATTTGAAAAGGCACATTGTAAATTGTACTGTAAGTATTTCAATGTTTGACATCAAATATATGTAAAAAGATACTTTATATTAGTCACTCCATGGTAACTGAACTGGTTACAATTAGTATGCCATGTTAGTGAAGGCTTGCACATGTAAAATGTAGTGATAGAGTTTAAAATATAAAACTAGGTTAACATAAGTATTCCTCCACATCATGTTTCAAGGTATCAAAATATCTAACACCAAAGTTATTGTCATCATAGTATACATGTATTGATAAATAACAAGTGAACATCAACAAAGCATAACTATCTGAAGAGTTTGCACTGTAGCAAAAAACAAAAACAAACGTGTTTTAAATTCATAAACTTTTAATTCTTTAGGGTTTTAGATCGCACATTACATTGAAAAAGACATCATTAGACACTGCTAGTTAATGCAGTCTGTATTGGCCAAACATCTTAAAAAGGTAGGTTGAGCTCAGTGGAATCCTGTGTACAGTCAACTGCTATTTGTTGTAAAGTTTTCGGCAGAACAAACTTCTCAATTATTCATCTTTCCATAAAATGTCTCTGTTCTGATTTAGATTCAATGAAATCTCTCTTGCGTAAGTTTTGTGAAGTGGACTAACTTCACAATTACACACATTTCTTTGTAGTAAAAAACATATGCATCTATTCAGAGGAATCGTCATCACACAACATGACATAATGTGTAATTATTTCTACCTCTAAGTGTTCAGGGCTGATTAGCAGCATAATTAACTGTTCCCAAAACAACACTGTCTAAATGGATAGTAGACAACTAACATTATCTCACATATCAATAAATACGAGATTTTGTACTGATTTGTTTTGCTTGCATTTAAGCATAAGTACCAGCATACTTCTTATTTTTATTACATTAAAGACAGCTACAAAAAACTAATCCACTCCCCATAAAACAATGATAGATAAGTAATTGATTTATTAGAGTTTAATAAAGCCATTTAACACAAACACATGTCTGATACAAAGCACTTTCCTTGTCTTGTATTTGCTGTCTATGTGTATCATGTTATGAATTTGTCTGTGTTATGAAAAGGGAGATAACTTTTCTTATAAACATGCCCTTTTACATTTCACAAGTCTTTGTGTTTATAAAGAGCACTTCTGTAAACGTGTATGAAAACATTTGTTACAGAGAGACTGGTGAATGTGCACGATGGTCAAACATCCAAATAAACTTAAACAAGCTGTTTATCAATGATGATAAGATTAGAGTCTTAATTTTTTGGTTAGTTTCTTTTCATATTACTTTTATGTGGTCACAAGGAAATCATTCTTTTTCTAAATGGGAACATTTTTTTTTCATACAGTAAGTATCCAAATATACAGCGGAGCCCTGTTATGAAACAAATGCATGAACAATGTGTTCACACAAAGGTAAATCGCATAGATGTTACAAAGAAAAAAGTTAAACCTGAGCAGGCTAAAACTAGAGGCATCTAAAATATGGCAAAAAGCTTTGAAACGACATTCAATTGCTGGTATATTTTTCTGCTAACAATGCATGGATGTAATGTTTCATCATCATTAAAGTGAGATGTTACTATACTATACTATCCTATACTACACTATACTATAGTTTTAAAATGACTCTTAAATATATACAGCTCACTGCACCTATACATTGTTTTGTTAAGTCCTTTAAAGTAAGTGTAAATCATCATATCTCCAATACCTATATATATATATATATATATATAAATGCTAAAATATTTAGCCACCTTGAGCTATAATAATGGTAACAGTTCAAACTTAACTGTTAAAATAAATGTATCTCCAAATAGGGAATAAAGATTCCAAACTCGCCAAACTCTTTTCACACATTTTGTAAAATAGAGGCACACATGTGGACAGTGCGTAGGACTTATCTACTACGCCTGTTGGGCAAGAGGAACCAAGAAGCTAGAGAAAGCTGCCACCACCCAGCAAGGCTGAAGCGATGGATTAAATGCTCAGGCTATAGGACCATAGCAAAGGTGTCTGGTGTCCTGCATGGCATGGCATGGCAACCTTTCAGGTGTTCCAAGCCAAAGCCCTGAAAGAGATACCTTGCAGATCTCTGCCAGAGGAGTACCTCTTGCCAACGCCCAGGAGGCCACAATTCCCCTGATAGAGTTGGAATTCAACTGCAAGAGGCAAGGGACATCGGACACTCTGTATGCGGTATAGATGGCCTCCACATCATCTGCTGTCCTAAGCATGCAGAGAGCTGATCAGATTCTGGGTCATTTCTACATAGATCCTCTGGACAATTGGGACCAAGGGTGGGTGCTGCCTCCTCTCCGGGCAGAACTTGAAGGATCCATATGGGCTACACTGCATCAGAAGCCACGCCTTGATTGTGTCTCTGAAACGAGAGCTGCGTTGAAAAAAAATGAGTCAATTAACTTTTATATGCTCAGTTGACATTTTATTTGTTGAGATTTTTAAAGTGTAGTTATTGTACAGTACATTTAATTAAACAACAGGAAAGGCTCTTTACAACATATTCATCAGCAGTTCTGACAATGCAGTATACAGTAGCTAGAGGATGGAGGTTAGAAAATGAATCAGAAAAATATTGAACAGAACATTAAGGCTCCTTAAAGCATGTAATCAATATTACTTTTTTCCTTTCTTGGGTACAATGAATTGCTTAAAATGACTTAACTACAGACAGAGCATAATTTTAGTAAGGCTGCACAATAAATTCTTACATTAAATTCCTTTTCAGCTTGCATTTAACTTTCACAAGTTATAAACCCAGGTCTTCTATGGTTCAATGACTAATACTCTTTATTCTTTTCTTTCACGTTAATGTCAAGTTTTATTAATGCTAACCATCAGGGCTTTTTTTTGTTGTGTAAAACTTAATAGAAAGCCATTTTTCCTCAAGCGAGACATCAACATGAAGAGAGGGGTTCAGACTCTCCATTTCGCACACCTCCACTGATCAATACTCTACGCCCTGATTTTTTTGTAAGAGCTCTTAAAAGGACAGTAACCAGCCTCATGCATAGAGCAGCTATGTTTGTGTCAGGATTGTCATTTTACCATGTTATTGTTTTCTGTTCTTTTTCTTTCTCTCCCTGTAATCTCTCTCTCAGCTCAGCTCTTTTAGATCAGGTGTTCCCAATTATGCTCTTGTGCTCTGGTCCTGTCTGATTGGACTCACCTGTTCCTCATCTCCTCCTGCTGCTATTTAAAGCACTGTCAGCTACTGCTCTGTGCGAGTAATTTTATTTGTCATGCTGTTGTACCAGTCTACTCTGTCTGTGGAAGATATATTAGTGTGCCCTGCCTAGTCTTGAGCTTTTCTGCTCTTTTATTTCAGATTATTTTTGAGTTCTGGATTCTCCTTCAAGAGTGCTGGATCCCGGTGGGAGCCCTTTCTGTTCTCGTTAGTCTAACTTCTTTTGTTTGATTTGTTTTGGCCCTCGTGCCAGTTTTTTCTGTTGGATTCCTTGGTTGCTTTTCAATAAAGACTATCAAGTACTTCAAGATCACTCACCTTTGCTTCTGGGTCCAACTTACTCATCCTGACAGAATAACTCGCCGAAAGAAATATGGACCCAGCGAAGGAATCCCACATCCACTCAGCAGTTGAGCAACAGGGGGCGCTGCTCGGACGTCACTCAGAGGAGCTCCTGGCTTCACGGCTTCAGGTTGAGTCCCTCTCCGCTCAGGTCTCGGATCTGTCCAGGCAGCTGCATAATATCAGTGCTGAACGCTCGGGAAGAGGTATTTCTTTCCATCCTGTGGAACCAAGGGTAAATAACCCTCCCAGCTATGCAGGGGAGCCCACTCAATGCCGAGCCTTCCTCACCCAATGTGAGATAGTTTTCTCTCTCCAGCCTCTAACATATGCCACTGAAAGATCCAGGGTCGCCTTCATAATTTCACTGCTAGCCAGGAGAGCACGGAGCTAAGGAAGGCGGTTTGGGAGGCGGATGCTCCATGCTGCCGCTCATACTCTTCTTTCCGAGAAGAGATGTGCAAGACTTTTGACCGTTCTGTTTTTGGCCGGGAGGATTCAAGGCAACTGGCAGCACTATGTCAAGGTTCTAGCTCTGTGGTTGATTACTCCATAGAGTTCCGCACGCTTGCCGCTACCAGTGGCTGGAATGAGGAGGCACTTTTCTCCCGCTTCCTCGATGGCCTCTCCCTCAATATAAGGGAGGAGCTTCTCTCCTCTGATCTTCCGGTTGGACTCGTGAATTGATAGATCTGTCCATTCGCATCGAGAAGAGACATGCTCTGCGTCACCAAGTGAGAGGGACCCAGCCACCTCGCTCGACAGACTCACACTCCTCAGTGGTGGCAGGCTGTGAAGCTCCAGGATCTGAGCCCATGCAGATGGGAGCGTTCCGCATCTCGGCTGAGGAGCGGACAAGACGCATTTCATCCCACCTTTGTTTGTATTGTGAGGGTCATTTCGCCCAGTACTGTTCTTTAAAAGGAACAGCTCGGCGGCAATAAGGGGACTCCTGTCGAGCTCTATTTCCTTGTCCCCTGGCTCTCCATCTCGCACCACCATTTCTGCTAGTCTCCAACTGGGTACCAGATCTGTCGTTTGTGAGGCCCTCATCGACTCTGGAGCTGAAGCTTGTTTCATTGATGAGAGCTTTGTAGTGGCCAACCACATTCCCCTCTCTTCCTGTGTGGAGGCTCCAAAGGTTGTTGCTCTGGATGGCCGACCTCTGGCTCGAATCAGCAAGCAGACATTACCGGTGAGCCTCACTACTTCCGGGAATCACGCTGAAACTTTATCTTTCCTTGTGTTCAAGTCACTTTCTGTACCTGTTGTTTTGGGTCATCCCTGGCTAACAGAACACCAGCCACAAATAGATTGGGCTAGCAACATGATTACTTCTTGGAGGATTGATTGTTACAAATCTGGTCTAGTTTCTGCGGGTTCTGGTGGTTCTTCTGCTTCTGTGTTTCAGGATGATTCTGTTGACTTGGTGAGCGTCCCGGTGGAGTACCATGATCTGGGGGCGGTATTCAGCAAATCACGAGCCATATCTCTACCCCCTCATCGGCCATATGATTGCTCCATTGAACTCCTACCTGGGACCTCCTCTCCGCGGGGCCGCCTCTACTCTCTGACCGCACCTGAAAGAGAAGCACTTAAGACTTACCTGTCGGAGTCCCTGGCTGCCGGCACCATTGTTCCATCCACCTCTCCGGCAGGTGCAGGGTTTTTCTTTGTTGAAAAGAAGGATGGCTCGCTCCGTCCATGCATAGATTATCGTGGACTTAACGCAGTGACTGTAAAGAACCGTTACCCTCTACCCCTTTTGTCCTCCGCATTTGAAATTCTTCAGGGTGCCAAGGTATTCACTAAACTTGACTTACGCAACGCATATCATCTTGTGCGTATCCGGGAGGGACACGAGTGGTTAACTGCCTTTAACACTTCCCAAGGGGCACTTTGAATATAGGGTTTTACCATTCGGCCTTGCCAACGCCCCTGCAATTTTTCAAGCTTTAATTAATGACGTCCTGCGAGACATGTTAAATGAGTTTGTTTTTGTTTACTTAGATGATATTCTTATTTTTTCACCAGATGAAGAGTCCCATATTCGCCATGTTCGTAGGGTTCTCCAGCGCCTCCTTGAAAATAAGTTGTTTGTCAAGGCTGAGAAGTGTCAGTTCCATGTCCCATCTGTTAGTTTTCTTGGGTACATTGTTTCTTCAGAAGGAGTCTCCATGGACCAGTCGAAGGTCCAGGCTGTCCTGAACTGGCCTATACCAGAGTCACGCACAGCCTTGCTGCGCTTTTTGGGGTTCGCTAATTTTTATCGCCGATTCATTCGGGGTTTCGGTCAAGTTGCTGGTCCCCTGAATGCTCTTACATCGAACAAGCAGAACTTTATCTGGACTGACTCTGCACAAGAGGCTTTCGATTCCTTGAAGGAACGTTTCACTACAGCTCCCATTTTGGTCACTCCCGATCCCAGCAGACAATTTATTGTTGAAGTTGATGCGTCTGAGACGGGAGTTGGTGCTGTCCTGTCCCAACGTTCCCCTCTGGATGATAAGATCCATCCGTGGGCTTTTTTTTCTCATCGGTTGTCACCGGCGGAACTTAATTATGATGTTGGTAATCGGGAACTCTTGGCAATCCGTCTGGCTCTGAAGGAGTGGCGTCATTGGCTAGAAGGGGCGAGCCATACATTCCTAGTTTGGACAGATCACCGCAATCTAGAGTATATTCGTTCCGCCAAGCGGCTTAACTCTCGCCAGGCCCGGTGGCTGCTGTTTTTCGAGCGTTTTAATTTCACCATCTCTTACCGACCCGGTTCACGCAACATGAAACCGGACACATTGTCTCGAATATTTGCCCCTAAGGGTGAAGACACCCTTCCCATTCCTATTTTGCCCAAAGAGAAGGTGGTGGGGGCCTTGAATTGGGGTGTCGAGCATACAGTAGTGCAGGCCCTTGGTAACACCACACCTCCCACTCTGTGTCCCAGTAATCGATTATTTGTCGTTCCGTCTGTTCGTGAGTCTGTAGTTCGCTGGGGGCATGAAGCTAAGTTCTATGCTCACCCTGGGGTCCGTCGCACCCTGGCAGTACTGCGTCAACGGTTTTGGTGGCCTGAAATGGCAGCAGACGTTAAGCGATATGTTAAATCTTGTGCAGTCTGTGACAGTTGCAAAGCCAGTAATGAGCCACCGGTCGGCCTTCTTAAACCACTGGCCATCCCGGCACGTCCATGGTCACATATTGCTATGGATTTTATTATTGGTCTCCCTGAGTCCAAAGGTAATACGGCTATTTTAACTGTGGTTGACCGCTTCTCCAAAGCTGCACATTTTATTCCGCTCAAGAAACTACCATCTGCATCCGAAACTGCCCAGACTGTGGTCGAACATGTTTTTAAATTGCATGGCTTGCCTAGTGATATTGTGACTGATCGAGGTTCCCAGTTCACTTCACAATTTTGGCAAGAGTTTTGTAAATTAATAGGTTCCACAGCCAGTTTGTCATCTGGTTATCATCCCGAAACCAATGGCCAGGCAGAGAGAGCGAATCAGGACCTTGGGCGCCTACTCCGCTGTCTTGCCCACCAGAACCCATCTACATGGTGTGAGCGTCTGCCCTGGGCCGAATATGCTCATAACTCGTTGACATCCTCATCTACTGGCTTTTCTCCTTTCGAAGACTGCTTAGGGTATCAGCCCCCATTATTTCCACGTCAAGAGATGGAGGTCATGGTCCCTTCCGTTAGTTCTTTCATCCGTCGTGCCAAACAAACTTGGAGACAGGTCAAAACTACTCTGTTGAGGACCAGAGAAAATATGTGCAGGACAGCCAATCGGCGTCGTAGGCCAGCCCCAAAGTATATCTGTGGTCAAAAGGTATGGTTGTCAACCGATAACCTGCCACTCAAGTTTCCCGCTCGCAAGCTGGCCCCTCGTTTTATTGGTCCCTACCCTATCAGTAAGATCATTAGCCCGGTGGCAGTCCGGTCAAGGCTGCCTAGTCACCTTGCACGCATCCACCCAGTATTCCACGTTTCTCACATCAAGCCCGCCACCTATTCTGTTCTAGCTCCCTCTAGCCCCCCTCCTCCCATTGTAGAGGGCTCACCTATTTATAGGGTCAGGCGTCTTCTTGATGTGCGTAAAAGAGGTAGGGGGCATCAATATCTAGTTGATTGGGAGGGTTACGGTCCTGAGGAGAGATGCTGGATACCCTCTCGTGATGTGCTGGACCCCTCCTTGATTGAGGACTTCTACCGCTCAGGTCATGGTTCTCACCGTGTAGCGCCTGGGGGCGCTCATTAAGGGGGGGGGGGCAATGTCAGGATTGTCATTTTACCATGTTATTGTTTTCTGTTCTTTTTCTTTCTCTCCCTGTAATCTCTCTCTCAGCTCAGCTCTTTTAGATCAGGTGTTCCCAATTATGCTCTTGTGCTCTGGTCCTGTCTGATTGGACTCACCTGTTCCTCATCTCCTCCTGCTGCTATTTAAAGCACTGTCAGCTACTGCTCTGTGCGAGTTATTTTATTTGTCATGCTGTTGTACCAGTCTACTCTGTCTGTGGAAGATATATTAGTGTGCCCTGTCTAGTCTTGAGCTTTTCTGCTCTTTTATTTCAGATTATTTTTGAGTTCTGGATTCTCCTTCAAGAGTGCTGGATCCCGGTGGGAGCCCTTTCTGTTCTTGTTAGTCTAACTTCTTTTGTTTGATTTGTTTTGGCCCTCGTGCCAGTTTTTTCTGTTGGATTCCTTGGTTGCTTTTCAATAAAGACTATCAAGTACTTCAAGATCACTCACCTTTGCTTCTGGGTCCAACTTACTCATCCTGACAGTTTGTTTGTTGGGTCTACACAACTTTTTTATTAGGTCTCAATAGATTCTAAGATTAGTTCAAAGGCTTGTTAAATAGCCTTTTGTAAACAGATCAATATCCTGCCAAGACAAACAGGAGGCTTTCATTTAGAATTAGTTTCAGGATAACTTTTGAGCTTGTCTAAGTCTTACTTTTTTTTCTACCCAAACAAAAAGATTCCATTTCATCCAAAGGCTGCTCTTTCCATGAAAATCTAAATCTGGACCAAAAGAATTAAAAAAAATTAGTATTTTGAATGCTGTACAGTAGAGCCATAAATTAAGATTGAAGAGAAATCTTGGTATTCAGTACAACTATATTTTTAAAGAGGTACAACATTTGTGATATAACAGTTTTAATCATTATAATTAATCTCAGAAATAGAGTTATTGGTGTCTATCATTTAAAGAGTGATAGAAAAAATCTAGTGAATTGGCTTAGACAGCTTGTTTACATGAGAGAGTGAGCGAACAAAAGAGAGAGAGAGATGGAACCCACGGAAATGACGTAGTTGGCCCGGCCTACTACTTGAGAACGTGTTTGGGTCTTTTTACTTTCCCCTAATGCACATGCAAACACATCGATTGCATGCTTCTCTTAGCATTCTGTAATGTGTATTTAATTCATGTTTGGGTATCTCTAATAAATGTTGCTAATTGCTATCTGAAAAGATTAAATCTGCCACCGCACATTTACAAAAATTTCCCCAAATAAAGTAAAAGTTATTAAAGTCCTCTACATACTGCAGAGTTACAATTTCAAAACAAGCTTGTTGTCTTAAAATATGTACAAATCAATTACATCTAATAATTTACCAAGAGAAGTTAATTTACACTAATTTACACTATTTATGTATTGACTTGAAACATTACAATAAGAGTATATTAACTATCATGGTTTTTAAATATAAGTTTGTTAAATATTATTGTTAATTGTTACATTTTTCAAGTAAGTTGAGCAATGTTTCTTCTTGAAGTTATGCAACATAGTTTAAAGTTAGCTAAATATAAATATTTTCAGCTCTTCGATTTTGTAGGTGATGTCATCCATGTCCCCGTCCTCCCACGTGTTAGGGTGTTAACTTCGTACATATGTGATTTTGCAGTGATTGATTACCTCTAGCGGAGATTTGAAGCAAACTTATTCATTGGAAGTTTCACAAGACTGCAGTGCATTATGGGTAATTAGCAAGTTATAGTTAAAAAGCTTTGTATGTGCTGTTATCATGACTTCTCAGTGTAAATAGTTAATGCAGTGTGATATTCTGATGTGTGAATATTAATTATGGTGCTTTTTATTTGGTGTGATGTAGTGAGGTGTGGGAAAATGGCTCTCAGGGGAAATGTGAATAGGATGAGCTCGTAGTGGTCAATGATCTTGTTGTTTCAGAAGGCCTGCTTCAAGTTTATGTGGCAGGTAAGAAAGTCAGTGATTTTGGTTCTCTCACTTTCTCTCGGAGTCTCTTTAGATGTGCAGTGTATGGGAAATAGAACTCTGCAAATTAAATCTTTACTATCTATATTATTTAACAGGTTGGTGCCAGATCATTTCTGCCCATCGGCACCTCACTCTAAGCTTAGATTACTATAGTCGTATAGGCGACAGTCATACCAATTTATAAAAGGGGTGACTCAATCATTCAAGTTGTGAACAATAAAACAATTTAAGTTAGTCGCAATCAAAATAAAAATTCAGGTTAGTATATATTTACAGCTAGGACAAATCAACTATTTTAAACATAAATAAAAAATAAACAGAAAAAAACAATATTTCAGCGTCCTTAAAATTAAAACCACCATTACAAAAAACAAATTGTATGTACCTATTAATGTCAAACTGTTTGAGTGAGTTCAACTTAGCCAGATTTACAGTGTACTTGATGTATTTACTTTTAGTGAAAAATTATAGTGTTAGAATATTATAGAAAATCTAGAGAAAATATTTTAATAAGTTTTACAAAGCTCAGAAACACTTATCCATGGATTGCACTTGATCATACAAATTAATGATATATTGAATTGTTAAAAGGTTTGAACTAAATGCTGCAGGACAGTACTAAACTGCTGTCTTTTCAAGCATATTTGGATCATATATATATATATATATATATATATATATATATATATATATATATATATATATATATATATATATATATATATATATATATATATATATATCCATCACGTTGGTTTACTCCGGGTGCTCCAGTTTCTCCCACAAGTCCAAAGACATGCGATAATCAGTGAATTGGGTAAAAATGATTGTCCACAGGGTTTGAGTGTGTATGAGTGTGTGTGAATGTTTCCTAGTGATGGGTTGCGGCTGGAAGGGCATTCGCCGCATAAAACATATGCCAGAAGAGTTGACGGTTCATTCCACTGTGGCGACCCCGAAAGGGAAGGAAGTTGACAAGAAAATGTATGGATGGATGGAATTCATATGCTGTTTTAATGAAGTTATAAGTGATTAGTGTTAAGTCTTCTCCATTTAGGCTGTACAGTAATATACCCATACTTTGCTCAAATATAAAAGCACTTGATGAGTCTCTAAAAGACTCCCTCATCTCATGGAGTGAAGGTTTTTCCAGAGCAACAGTGGTAAGTTATAGCTGCAGTGAATGCTCTGCACTGGGTCAATTTAGCTGATTTTTGAAGCCATGCATTTCATAAAGCATCATTAAAGATTCATTTCACCACCTCTGCAAACAACAGATTAATGTTTGATTTGATCTAATCTGACAAAGCTTTATGAAGTGTATAACATCACACAGTACATTAACTCTTTTACACTCGAGATTACATTCTAAAAGAAGCTAAGCATATTGGACTAGACTAGAAAAGAGGCTTTTATCCCCTCAGCACATTTCTACAGTATACACACTTGTGTTGTTATTTGACACAAAATGTCTACTAGCCAAGCCAGAAGATTTGCTGTGGATTGACCTTTTCAGAAAATAATGTAGAAAAAAGTAAAAACTGCTGGACAGTCTGCTTCCTGCTTTGCTAGTCATCTTACAATACACAAACCAGGTGAGAAGGATTTCCAAAGAAAAAATGTTTCAGGTGACTAGAGAAATCAAAAGCTTTTCATTTGAATTTAATCCCAGAAAGATTCACTCTCATGAACATAAAGCATTTACAATTTACATGTGGCTGACAACACGCACACAGACATATTTTTGGTCTCACTCCACTGGTCTTGTAAACAACAGCTCCTCATTGTTTTGGAAATATGAGCTATAGTGGTAACATTCTGCATTCTCAGGAATGTATGTAAGTGCAGAAAACCGTTTTATTGTTCTGGTTGCATAAACAAGAGGGTCATTTTTTTGCACCTGTCTTGTTAGTTTCAGCACGAGACATCTCTAAAGGGCAAAATTGTTGAAACACTGCAGGTGCTAACAAGATAAATGCTTCCTGTCCTCAATTAAAAGAAGACACAATTGTTTGTGGTTTAAGAAAAACATAAATTATGTTTTTGTTCAAGTAGAGATGTCATTTTAAATTATTTTGTTTTTCTTTTTTGTAAGGTAATGCTTTGAGACTATAACTAATTAATTGGACAGAAATCTGCCTGTCAAGGTCACTTTTATTTCAGCCGGTGCTGTTATTGCAGATCACAGATTGACTCGTCATCATTTTTTGTCTGCATTTTTCCATTCCGAAACAACACATTCATGCTGCACACCCTCCCAGGAGTTTAGGTCATTTGAATATAAAGCAGATATCATTCTGTTTCATAAATCTCTCCATTTGAAAATGAAACTCAAGTAAGACACAGTACTGTGGGAATGTTTTCACAGGAAAAAATTCTAGAATTACAGCTAACACACATTCAATTTGATTATTTAAAAGGATAAATCACTTTAGGCAAAACATTTCTGAAAATGTGTTCAACGTTCACTTTCAATTAACCAGAACAAGTACGTTATATTAAGCTGTAACCCCACCATAAGAGTAAGAACATGCTATTCTTTTTCCAACAATGAAATATGTGTTGCTTGGCTCAAGCATTCGTTTTTGCAAAGAGAGAGAAATTCAGTCAATGCAGTATTTTGTATGATTCGTACCATTACACAACACACCTTACAGTCCATTATCTTTAGAAAACTACTCAGATTTCAAAAAAATATTGATTTATCTTGTTTGAAGATATGTTTTCCACTTTTCATATTTATGCTTTCACACCTGTCTTGTCTAGGTTTTGTGTGCCTTTTAGTGTGGTTTGTTTGAGGTCAGAATCCATCAACCAGACACAAGTGCATACCAAAGTTGACAGAGTATAGCACATTTCGTACACAGGGTAATTCAAAGTGCTTCACATGGGAAACAAAAAAGAAAATACATTTAATAAAACCAAGCATAAAAAAGTAATATAAAAGCATAATGATTAAAAACTGAAAAGTGAGGCATAGATTAAGATGGTGCAGAGATAAAATATTTGTTAGAACGTTGGTGTTCAGTTGACAAAAGCACAACTAAACAGGTGCATCTTTAACCTAGTTTTAAACATGACTAAAGTGTTAGCCTCCTTGATCTCCCGTGGAAGCTCGTTCCGTCCGTGGCCCGCATATAACTAAAGGAGTAGATATCATTTATTTGATCTGAGAAATCTCAGCTCTCTGTTTGGTGTGTATTCACTGATAATATAATGTCTGTTAGGTATTTAGGTGCCAAGTTATGTTTGGACTTATATACGAGCAGCAGAACTTTAAAATCTATTCTGAAGGAGACCGGCAGGCAGTGTAGTGACTTTTTGACTTTCTAGTTTTGGTTAGAATTCGAGCTGCTTTATTCTGAATGAGCTGTAGCTATTTAATTGTATTTTTGGGACCATTGAAACTGAGATCAGAGTCCAGAATCAAACCAAGGTTCCTGACCTGATTTGTAGTAATTAGGCCCTTGGCATTG
Organism: Danionella dracula; assembly: GCA_900490495.1. Taxonomy (NCBI): domain Eukaryota; kingdom Metazoa; phylum Chordata; class Actinopteri; order Cypriniformes; family Danionidae; genus Danionella; species Danionella dracula. Next base: position 2,258,378 of record UELW01000778.1, read on the forward strand.
AGATCACTGTTAACCTTAGCAACCTCGCTTTTGCTTCCGAATGTAATGACTTGAGTTTTGTCCTTGTTTAATTGAAGAAAGTTGTTTTGCATAAAAAATTTTTAACAGGGTTCGACTTGCATGCACTCCGTATGGCACCTGGGAGCGGATCAAGCACAGCCGGCTCTCGAGGGATCTTTAAGGAGTCGGCTGTGAGCATTGTGAATACATTGTGAGCATTGTGAAAGCATGAAATGCGCACTCTCCGCTTGCGGAAAGCACTTTTCGAGAAAAGTGCTCTCTTCTGCGCCCAGATGGCCTGGCTGCCGCTCCTGCCGAGGCAGAGCACCAGCTTTGGTCACGGGGTTCGACTCGCACGTAATCTATTGGCGCTTGGAAGCGGATCGTGCCAGTCGGCTCTCGAGGGAGTCGGCTGTGAGCGCACGCCGATGCGCACACACCGCTCACGGAGAGCATTTTTGAGAAAAATACTCTCCCTGGCATCTCTGGTGTCCGGGCCGCCGTTTTGCTGAGGCGGAGCGGCCACTTCGGTCTTGGGGCTTGCTAGTGGAGCTAGTGGAGGGCGTGGGGACGGGCCTAGCCTTATCGCCGGCCTCAGCCGCTAGCGCCAGTCCATTGTCGTCGGGTACTGAAGTGCGCCTTTTAGTCATTCCCCCCCCCCCCCCCCCCCCATCCACCTACCCACCCCCCCCCTCCCCTCCCGCCAGACATCGGGGGCCATCACGTGCTTCTACTCACAGATGCAGTGCTCTGCTCCCTTAGAGCATCTTACATTCCGGGCCGGTTGAACTTCGAGGCAGATGCAGTGTCGCACCTGGGACCAACATCTGGGGGGAAGCGCCAGCCAAGGGAATGACAGGTCTGAGGACCATCATTTCAATGAACAGGCAACGGTTAAGTGCTCCTCACAGTCAGGGGGTCTCCGGCTTCATTGAGCGACGCACTTCATGGAAGGCTGTCGTCTCTCGGTGACCCCTCGCCTCTATTCCGCTAACCCTGCCACCCTCAGTGCTTCAGGGAGCGTCTACTTGCCCCTTCGTCCACCCAGGCTCTAGGTGGCTGGGGCTTCGGGTCTTCTTGAATCCCGTGCTTTATCAGGAGCTGTCACCCCAGTAGCACTGCTTCCAGGAGTCCTGGAGGGGGGTGGTTCATCCCCGTTCAGAGTTGCGGAGACTGTATCTATGGCCCCTGTGGGGGTGCAGCTCCTAGCTTTTGGCCTCCGGCCGAGGTCATTGTGACCATTCTCCACTCCAGGGCTCCCTCTACGAGGAGGTCTTACGCAACAAGATAGCGACTGTTACAGTGCCTGGTGTGTTCCCACACCTTGGATTTAGCTCTCTGCCCGGTCAAGATCGTTGCTGTAGTTTCTGTAGGCTCAGTTCGCCAGGGGGTTTCGCCGTCCACCATTAAGGTGTATGTATCGGCTGTTTCGGCCTGCCACGCCCAAACTGATGGGCTCCTTGGGCAGCCCCCCCCCCCCCTTACATCTCATTGTCTTTGCGATACCAGACGGCTGAGGCCCCTGATCTGTCCAAGAGTGCCCATATTGGACCTGGCCATCATCTTGGGGGACCTAAGAGGCCACTGTGAGCCCCTGGGCGACGTGTACTTGCGCTTCCTGTCAATTAAGACAGCATTTACTTGCCATGCTTCCCTTAAACGGGTTGGGGATTACACGCAAAGACTTTCTGAAGCCCTCGTGTTATGAGTTTCCACGGGGATGGCTAGCGAAGGAAAATTTTCCTGCACCCTAAGCCGAGCTATGTCTCGCAGGTGCCTCATGTCGCCCCGTGTCCCATTAGGTTCCAGGCATTCTTTCTCCTCCAGGTGAGTCCCTGTATAGGTCCTCCATAGTATCTGCCCGGTGCGGGCCCTGGGCTGTTATGTCTGTCGCACTGCTCAGTTGGAGCTCAGACCAGCTTGTATGCTATGGGCCACACAGGACAGGCTCTCCTGCTAACACGCAGTCAGTGAGCAGATGGACTGTGGCTGTTATCACCTCTGCTTGAGAGGTTTGGCGGCTATGGCCTTGTCATCTGGTATTCTATCCAGGACTGGTAACGCTGTGGGATGGTCCACGCCCTTTGATGATGCTCCGGTCCTACAGTTGGATCTGGATGATTCTCCGGACTGAAGATACTGTAAGTCCGGGGCGAATTGGCATGTTTTGACACTGTTTGGACGCAGCTCAAGTTCCTGAAGGGGAACATCTCAGGTTACGTAGGCTATCAAGGTTCCCTGACGGCGCTTACTGTGCTCAAAGCTGGTTGCCGTCACCATCGGTGACTCCTTTATGCTGCGCATTGCGGGTGCGATGTCACGCTCGGATGACGTCACACCTGTCGATTGGACGAGATTTGACATATAATTCAGAGCCGGAAACGCAGCAAGCGTTCCCCCATAGCGTTTGGACGCAGCGTCTTGTTCCCTCAGGGACCCTGGGTTACCTACGTAACCTGAGACGTTTTCTACTCAAAATCAATTGCTTATCTTAAGTGGTGCATTCAAATGATATAGTTTACCCATATACATAAAAAAACAATCATTTGTGGCTTATCATAAAGTCATTTTTTTTTCACTTTTTGACCTAATCCAGCCACTGCACTCAGCTTCCTGTTGCAGTATGGGATGACAAAATGTGTCCATGACCAATGCTTATCAACAAAGCCTAACTGTAACACACATACAGCCGTTACACAAACTTTGTGTAAAATATATTGCTTGTGTTAAGTTATTCATACAAATATAGTTTATTGTAAAAAAGGCTAGTAACAAGGTATCCACCACCTTTTTTGTTCTCCATGTTAACTTGGTAAAAAAACGATAAGAAAAACAAGTTAACTCTGGTCCTCTGAAAGGGAACCAGAACACAAGTCAAATCCTACAATGTATCAGTTATTCCTCTTAATCTGAATGAAATGAACCAAGATGAAATTAGAGAGCACCCTTACGATCTTGTAAAACATCTTAGGATTTTTAGCAACAGAGAATTCTAGCAGCTGCAATTAACAAAACTATTTATAGACTCCAAAAAAAATGTGATTAGTTGTTAACTTTTCAACAATTTGACTGCTCTCAAAAAACAAACAAAAAAAAACTAGACTGTAGACACAATATTCTCCAAAAGCAAATCAGAATGTTAAGCTCTTCCAACAACAGCAAAATTCCTATGCAAAATATCTATTAACAGATCTGTGGATTGTGAGCTATAACATTCATAATGGTTAAAACATTTTATTTGGTATTTCTTTCTTTAATTATTTATTTATTTATGGTTTCTTTCTTGACTTCATTAATACAATTACTTTTTTCTGTTTGTTTTTTTTACAAAAATCTTGGCAGTTAATGTCTTGCACTGGATTTAACATACAAAAATCACTGCTATGTTCAATAGTTGCAATGGTTATTTTTTAGAACAAGATTTTGATCCATTTGATCATCATGATCAATGTATATTAGTTATAGCTATTATGTTATAACACCCAGTTAAAATAGTGCTCACTTGCTATTAAGTGATTTTCACTCAGACTCATCAGGATTGTGTGTGTATGTGTGTGTATGTGTGTGTATGTGTGTGTATGCGTGTGTGCGTGCGCCTGAGGTGAATGTAAGGGTGAAATTGCTTTATCCACTGTTGAAGATGGAGTGGAGGTTTTACTCACAGTTTGTGCTACCTCCGAGACATGGTTCTAATGACTAATTTAAAGAGTTTGTGCTTCTGAAATGGGGGTTGGAAATGTTAATTTGGTCATATTGATCAGCGGTAAAGAGAAAAACAGAGCGAGAAAGAAACCAAAGCTGTAAGACATGCTAGTGGTATCTTGCTGTCTGTGCCATTTCCCTTAATAGTTCAGAAATGTCAGATTTAGTCAGACATGATACTAAGTATCCTTTTTTAGCTGAATAAAGATATTATCCCTAATAGAAAAAGACAAAGTGGAAAAGAGACAACGGCTGTCTTCAGCAATAAGATTAGACAAGTTAAATACCCCATGAAATTGCTTTCAAAAGCCTTCTTCGCTCATTCTGTACATTTCAAGCTGATATAAGAGCTTCAGTGTCAGAAATATGTCTCTTTATATTGGCCATAGAAAACAAATCTATTGTTGGATTGATACATTTACATGTATGTATTTAGCAGACACGCTTGTAAAAATGTCCTTTAAGACAGTGTAACTTATTAAATATGTAATTTATATAAAGCCACATTTATTTGTGTCTTTGCTCACATTAGAAAATGTATCAGCTGATCAATCAACCATAGAAGGAAGGGAAAAAGAAAAAAGGAAGGATTTAAGAACTCACAGGAGAGAAGAGTTTTTAGTTGCTTTTTGAAAGTTGTTAGTACTCCTACTTTCCTGACTGCATCAGGGGGTTTATTTTACCAAGTAGGACCACTGGGACAGAAAGTTCTGGAGAGAGATTTTCTGCATATCTGATATGGAACCACAAGATGCTGTTACTTTTCTGAGTGCAGACTTCTGGGGGACATGTAGGTTTGTACAAGATTGATCAAATCATATATGGAAGCAAATAACAATGAAACATTATGATATACAAAATATAAATATACAAAAATTAAATCAAACAAACACTCAATATAACTGTTAAGAATAAACTGAAATATTTTTTCCCTTTTGCACTTCTTTCAAATTCAAATTTAAGGAATTTGTGAAAAACAAAATGCCGATCTGACAAACTTTTTTTTTCTCCATAAATATATAGCTTGATGACTTTTGAAGAAACATTTTTTGGTTGGGAGTTGCTTTGCCCACTGAGCTATTTAATTGTTGCATATGATAAACTAAGTCTTCTTTAAAAAATTCAGTTTCAGATGTTTTCATATTTTGTTTTCATTTTGCATTTTTGTTGGATCTATTTTGATATAAATGTTTGTAAAAAGTTTGTAATTACATGTTTTTTGCATGAGTAAGAAGAGATTTCAAATACCTGGTGATGCATCTGTTCTGACTCAAATAACTGAATTATACTATGCAAACCTTTCTATTATCATTTTTCTCGGCTTAGCGTTCTTTCTAGCTAAATAAAGCAAAACGGATCACTTCAATCTGTTTTAAAGGAACAGCTTTCAAGGTCAACTTTCATTTTTTTAGCTCACAATGTTCTCATTTGAGTTTTGATCCAACTATACTCAATCGTAAAATATTCCATTTGGGAGAAATCGCCCAGAAACAACAGGGTTAAGATGTTTAAGATATGTTCAGCAACAACACACGTAGCGAGCACTCACATCCACACTGACACAGACTGCTTGCAGAACACATGGCAGGAAAAAAACAGACCAATGTTGACAACTTAGTGACTTTGTCACTAGATTTAGTTTTTTTCAGTGTCTAGCAACTTTTCTTTAATCCTAGTGACTAGTGACAAATCTAGCGACTTTTCCTGGTGTTTGTGACTAACGGGGTCTTCAGACGGAGGAACTACTGCAATGTGTGTGCTATGCCTGTCTGTCTCTGTCTTGGCTTCCCCACCCCTGTCCCCGGGCCTGTTCCCCTGTCAGTGCTCCTGGGACCCGGCGCAAGGTTCTTCTTTTTTGTATGCTGTTTAATGGCAGTTTGCAAGAATTTTTAATGGTGCATTCCCACCACCAACTTGAAACTATATATGAATTCTAACCAAAACTATATATGAAATTCATATTTTCTATTCTTTACTACTACGTGTTACAATTATTACAATTATTACTATTATTTACATTCTAAAATTATTCTTAGACTTTTTAAGAAATAAAAGGATTGCCTTATATGTATTTGTTTCCTTTAGTTTATTAGTCTTATACATTTGTATTTATTGTTATAGGCCCTGTTATTATTTCCATTATTATTTCCCTAAAATCTTGCATCATTTATTTTCTTTCCATTTCATATGTTTTACATTTAAATATTACATGTTCTATTGTTGCCTCTACTCCACAATTATCACAATTCATGGTGCAAGGTTTCAAGATTGTGAGCATTTATTACAAAAACTGAGTACTATAAAATATTTTGTTTATATATTTGTACAAGAATAGTAGCCTATGCCTGTGTGAGGTTTTCCTCCGTCACACAACATCCAACATCATCATATATAATAAAAAGTAACCTAACCTTTTGACACTATAAAAATACTTTTTATATAATAATTTCTTTTACTATCAAAAAACACAAATCATGAAATCAAAATTGTTCTAAAGACGTGATTCATGTTATTTCCTTCATTCCGTTCTCAATGTTTTCATTATTATCTAATTTTATTTAGCATTACATGTTTGTTTTATAATGTCATATGTGTTAATTTAATGACATGAAACACGTGTACCTGCAATACTTTTATGTTGGCATTGATAAAAACCCATCGGGGGTTGAGAAATGTATGTCAAGCGCATGAAGTGAAATTTATGTAAATTAGACGACTACATCTAGCGACGTTTAGCAACTTTTGGGTCAGCCAATAGTGACCTTTCTTATTGAGGAGTTGGCAACAGTAAAACAACAGTCTTAGAACAGCCAGGACGATTCATTATGAACCATATTAGACTTTTACATTTACGTTCAATCGCCGTCGGTAAATATAACATGCCAAGTTCAGCACTCTACAGTTCAGACACAAGAGGGGCCAGTCAGAACCCCTTTCAGGGCCGTCATTTGGGGACCACTGCTTAAAAACATAATAGACTGCACAAATCCATGTAGTGATAATAGGTTGAGGTTTTTGCTATTGGAAGAATAAATTGTGGGCTCAAAAAAAGTATAGTGAAAACTAGAATTTGATCATCATACAGAATGCTGGTAGTGTGCACATACTAATAAGCCACATTTCTGTTCCACTCAGTTGTAAACGTATCTGTGCTGCTGCAAGTCAAATAAAACTTCTTACTTGTGGAATTTGTGGAATCAAGAGCCAAATGTAGACGTGAGTCAACTGTGTCAGTTCATCAAAAGCATAAATAATCAATTACAGCTCACATATAATATGTCAAAACTCAAATGATAAAATCTCTTTCATATGCAAGAAAATCTGGGTCTGCTTTCAAAACATACCCGTTCCACTTCATTTCTGCAACTGACTTCAACAGTTTTATTTCTACATTTCAGCAGAATTACACTCTGGGTCCCTCTATTATTAAGCAACCATCAGCTTTTGATGCTGGTTAACCAACAATTAAAGTCACTCCAAGGTTTTAAGCAGAAACCCTTTGGATTAAATCTTGAACACCCCACTGCAATACAGTTAATGTCACATAAATCTCACAGACACATTACTTTACATGAAATATTCAACAGTTTCCTTTTCAAGCGTATCACCTCTACTACACAATTAAGAGCAACACGAATAAAACCCAGAGATTCCAAGTTATTTCGCTGTTTATTTATTCATTGTGAGCGGGCGGTGGTAAATCGTCTCAAGAGGGAGTGGGTGGACATGCAACCTGGCTTTGTGTAAGATTATGCTAGCTATTACCAAGCACAACAGTTTCTAATGGATCAATATGACATGGATTATCCAAGACCAAAACATCTCAGGCTGACAAAATATTCCAATTTCAATTTGAATGTTTCCAGCAACATAGTTCCTGTGACCCTTAGTGTCACAGTCGATTATCTCTAACAGTTATGCATAGGTCTGGCAAAAAGAAGATCTAATTTCCTGTGTGTCTCTGTATTTTCAATTACAATAACAGTCATCTTTACCAAGTTAATATATTCATTATATTCACTCATTGCATTCCAAGGAGAAACACTATTTATTCTCCATGCTTAGAGTTGAAATAGACAACACACTATGTTAATCTATAGCTCTCTTAAAGAATGCCTCCAATACCTGTCATATTTTCCAATAACGGCATGATGGGATCAAAACTTAGACACCGGCAACAAGACGTGCACAGAAAGGGCTGAGCGGAGCTTTTTTGTTCCAAGTCAAGACTGTTTAAATCAGCTGTTCAAGCCTTCAAGGCAGCCCAGAGCCATGAAAGCAGTGAATCAGAGGTGACTTCTCCCTGGGGTCCCGTATAAAGATGCGAAACTAACTAAATAGAATCTAACAGCCAGTAAAAACAAGAAAGAGGAAAAGAGTACAAATGGCAGACTTTACAGATGCAATCCCAGCTACTGTATGTTCAGATCATTATCTTCAGAAGTACGTAAGCATTTAAAACTTTGGACACACATTCTTATCAAAGAAAAAAAGCAAGGATATAGTAAGCAAATATGACTAATTAGTTTGCTGAAAAAAACCTAGTTTACCACAATGTGTATGATTCTCAAGACGATAATGAAACTATCGAGAATCATTTTCCTTTTAATGGTTGTGCTTAATAGCCTCATAACCTTCTCTTTTACCATGTTATTGTAGACTAATTCTATACTGACCACTGGTATGTAAAAGTAAATTGGGGGAAAATAATAATAATTAAAAAATATATACATATAAACATATATTAAATGTCAATATTTATACTGTTTTGCAGTACATTAATAAGAGTTTAAATAGACACTTTTTCCCATTGACTTACCAACAATTGCTGTTACATTTCTATTGCTTTTCATAATTGTGAAGAAGTAAAATTAAAATTATAATGATGATTTTACAAGGTAAAATATACCATACATCAATTTTTCATTACTAATCAGAAGCCAGATCATAGTGCCTCTCTGCTATTCCCTCTCCCAAGTTCTTCCATACCATCAAAAATGACACAGTTATGATAATGCCTTCATTTTATAAAGTGCTTTTAAGACGCTAAAAAAAATATTTTTTATATATATAATATTTCTATATTATCAGACCATTATTCATTCACTCCACCTTGGTAGACCTCAGCTGCCCTGGGTTCAGTCTGAAAAAATGTGGCAGCCATTTAACGCCTATGGCCTCCTGCCCACCACCAAACAAACTCCACCAGTCACACACATCCATACAGGGTAATGGGATGAAGTGGCTTGCCCAAGACCACAACAGCAGAACCACCAACCCTATAGAGGTATAGAATAACTAACTCCACCACCAAGCCACTCTGCAACACCAAACAGATTTTTTAAGAAATTCTAGATAAAGACAGTTATCTGAGCCAGATTTTGGACTGTGAAAATTGTGTGCTGGCACAACAAAATGCATTCTTGATGGCTGCATCAGCCACTATAGGGAGAGGGGATACAGCACTCCCCCATAAAAGCAAATATATGAAGCACTTCTCTGATGATATTTGGAGTGAATTACTGACCTCTATTAACCCAGAGTCTATAGTCACTGTAAAGCCAACCGCAGGCAGAAGTAAAGTCGAAAACACTTCTATTGAAGCTTAACATGGCATCTGGAAAATACCATGAGCTAATCAGAGTTAATATAAAAAAACACATTTTTTTGTTGTGCTGATGGAGATAAATGGTGGCGCACAGACTGAGATTATTCAAACTGATTGCGTTTCAATTCTGTTTTGAACAGGTTATTGAAAACAGATACTGACAGGGGAACACATTCAAATTTTACAACGTTTATCGGTCATATTCATCTTATTGTTTTACACAAGGCTGCTTTGTCTCTGAAAAAAATTATCTCTCTAAAAAGCCATTCTTTTGTGTCAGGAAGAGATGGAAGAATTGAACAGCATTAAAATAGGAGTCAGCAGAATTGCACAACAGCAGCATAATGTGTTTTTTGGCCCCGCCACCTACACACAACGTGCAGAGAATTCAGAGCAGCTCAGTCCATGTGTCCTCAAGTTACTTGAACTGACCACGACTGCATTATCTACAAGCATCCATTGCTAAATATAAACATACATGTAATTTTTCAGATTCTTTAGTTCCTATAGATTCATAAGTACCATTTCAAACAGTTGTTCAACAGTGGAACCCTTCTACTAAATATGCAGGTATGGTGCATATACAAGATGTTTAGAATATTTTCATAATTTTGTAACTAGAAAATAAAAAAATGTAATTCTTTTAAATACATATAGATTATCTTACAATGAATTATATGTTATAATGGTAATTTATAAAGGTAGATTTTTCTCAGAGCTAATCTGCATAAAGTGTATGTATTGTGTATTGATAGGTCTATTTAGATTGCTTGAGTATTTGTGATGGAAGTTTCAAATTGGTTCAATCAATCAAATTGGTACAATTACACACAAGAAGATTCAATCAAATCTTCTTGTGTGTTTTTAACTGATAATTACATGCTCTGAAATACACACAAAAAAATAAATATCATATTTATTTCTATTCAGCCTCAAATCATAGGTTTACACACAATTTTATATAAATCAGTCGATTGCCATTTGTAGTCTAAGCTAAACAGAACATAGAATAAAATGAGATGATGCAGGAAGCTTACCATCCTGGCTTTTAAATGCTGAACAGAAATAGCATAGTAATTTGGTTGGCGTATTAGAACAGTCTTCACTTAATGGTGCCATAGGGGAAAAGGGAGTTTGCTTTGATCTGTCTCTACTGTACAGTACAGTGCCTTGGTACAGTGAGAGCAAGAGCAGCTCAGTTAGTGACGGCATCGTCAATAACTGTCAGGAACAGCAGCCTCAGCCGTCATCCATCAATACATCAGGATGACAGGACAGACAGCTAAAAGAGCCATGGAACAAAGATGGTCAAAGCCAGGGAGAAGCACTTACCTGGTATTGGCTCTGCATGCTGCATGCACTTCCCTAAGTGGATGAGAGAAGAGAAAAAACTGAGAGCTTTGGTTATATCAGAATAATCAAATGCATGCTACTCAGGACGATAGGATCCTATGCTTACCATCAGTATAACAAGAATATTCTTCTGGGAAGAACAAATAGTAATGATCCTCTTTTAGATAAACCATTGATCTGAACTTTATGTAAACTTGATCCAAATTGTGACTATGACTTGGAAGATTTAAAACATCTTCTTCACTTTTTTTCTTTTTTAGTTTAAAGAGGTCAAATATTAAAACAGTAAACACCATCAAAACAGGTTTAGCTAAGAGGTGTGATGGTGGGTAGACAAATAACAGGAATACATGTAATGAAACAGGTGAAAAAAGATTTAAGTGTCAAATGTGGTGGAAGTGCGGGTTGGACAGATGGCTGGTATCAGCATGCTGATACAGTCTGTCTCATAGCGGGGTACAAGCCAGTGCTTGTTCTGTCTGCTGTGCCTCTACACTTAACAGACCAGGTTTTAATGATAATGATAAGATTGATAAGAAAAAAAGATTATTATATGCATTTCATGTAGACAAATCTCCATGAGTACCTAATACATCATTCAAAGCATATGTGAGGATGTGACTGAATTGAGTAGCTATTATGCAGCTGGGTGTTGTCAATTCAAGTTATGGTGTGGGCTGACAGCCACAATTACATCAAAAAGGTTACATGGGGACTCACGACTTTAAAAGAATTTATATCCAATTTATATTTTTCATTTTTTATTTTCTAATTTATATTCAAGCCATCACTGGATCACAATACTATTGTAATACTAATTTGTACACGTTCTCACTTTATCTATGCGCTTTATCTGAAATTCACATTGTGAATAGTTAAAGCTCATGAGCAGATTTTAGGAAGTCTGTATAATTTTATACATTATGTTGATGATCGGTGTACATCAGCTGATTCAGTTATCAATGCTAATCATTAGAAATGTAGACTTGTATTACCTTGTATTAAATAATTTGTTAACAAACATTTTTGGTTTGAGGTTTCCCCCACATTACAGCAAATACTGTTAAGTAATTCAATTTCAAAACCTGTTAAAGTTAGGGCATTTTCATTGTAAAAATATGTAGGAAAGTTATATTTCAGTAGTTGTTGCCAACTGTGTCTCTGTCATCTATTTTTATCCACCTCCAGTTCCTATCGGTGATTTCATTGTTTGCTTGCCAAGTTGATTAAACATTTGTAATTTGTTCATGTGAAAAAATTTGAACAAGAAAAAAAAAAGCTGGAAAATCTTTTCCAATGTACATTTTTGAAATTAGTTCCTGCTTACGTACACGTGTGTGCACTAAATATTTAACATTTTATGGGCCATGGGCAAATGTAATTTTTACAAGCATGCAGATTACAAGTAGTATGCATCAGTGACGTTTGTGACAAGTGGTAGTAAAGAATGGGACATTTTTTAGTATTTTACCTTTGAGTACAAATATACATTACTTATTAAACATGCAGTATGCAATTATTGGGAGCCAATGTTGATACTTGGGTAACACTTTAGATTACAGCCCCCAAAATCAATAAGGTAATATTAAAAGTGCTTACAGTATCATTATTATTAACAATAATGAACTTCTTGTAATTATAAATACTTATTTTATAATTGCTTTTAAATTTGTTTGGTTTATCATTAGTTATACAGTAATTTCATTAACTACACTGGATGAGGACTGTAATATAAACTGGAGCTTGTTCTCTGTACACAATAATTACCCTGTAACTACACAAGAGAGCTGTAATCTAAAGTGAAGCTTGTGTTGAGGCATTCTCTCATCATAATAGCGACTTTGAAGTCCAGGTAGAGAACACAGTGAACAGCAGCATTTTTTGTAAAAAAACACAAATGAGTTAAACACACAATAGAGCATTCTAGGAAAGCTAATCTCTGCACTTGCGTGCGGATGTTAATAGACAGACAAAGGAGAAAGAGAAGGAAACACGTCATTCATGGAAGCTTTTTTGTCCCATGAAGTAGACTGGGCCTACTACTAATTTCCTTGGCTGTTGGTCGTCTCTCTCTTTTGCTTGCCCACTCCAACTCACATGTAATAGCCTATATACATTGACACAATCTTGAAATGATAAACATTAATCCCTCTGTTACTTATATTAACTATAATGATTAAAAAATTCCTATTACAGTTGTTACACAGTAATTACCCTGTAACAACCCGGATTGAGGGCTTCAATATAAAGTGGAGCATGTTCTCAGTAGTTACACTGTAATTACCCTGAACTACACTGGATGGGGGCTGTAATCTAAAGTGGAGCTTGTTCTCTGTAGTTATCCTGTAATTACCCTGTAACTACACTGAATGAGGGCTGAAATATAAAGTGAAGCTTGTTTTCCATCGTTACCCCATAATTACCCCTTAACTACATTGGAAGAGGGTCGTAACCTAAAGTGAAGTTTGGTCTCTGTAGTTACACAGTAATTAGTCTGTAAAAACCCGGAATGACGGGTTTAATATAACGTGGAGCATGTTCTCTGTAGTTACACTGCAATTAGCCTGTAACTACATTGGATGAGGGTTGTAATCTAAATTGGAGCTTGTTCTCTGTAGTTACACAGTATTTACCATGTAACACATGGAATGAGGGCTTTAATATAAGTGGAACTTGATTTATTTTATTATTTAGCTTTTTATTACCCCATTATTATCATCTAAAAGATTACTTATTATAACCATATTACCATAAGTATTGAAAATTACGCTGTTACTATGATTACCCATTAGGTACGCCATAATTATCCTGTAAATAACAGGTTATTAACATGTAATTAAGGTGAAGTCACTTGTTATTAAAAACTGGTTCATAGGTCAATAATACAGTGCCATAATGTGTTTTATACTCTCTCAATTTCTCAAATTAAAAGACCCCTTACTGCTGGTTCACCACCAGCAGACTTTTGAATTCCATAGTTGTAGCAGCAAAAGATTACTGAAGATCCTGTTGTCATTGTAACAAACATCACAACCATTTAAATGAGTCATTCAGTCAGAAAACAGCACATCACAAGCACACTCTGTTTATGTTGACCTAATCTGAGATTCACTTACAGTGAATGCCCTTCCAGTCTTGTTTGGACGTGTGGCAGGCTTCTCCATTATTTAAAACTTGCTCAAGGCCCTTCTCCCTCTCTGCAGGAGGCAAAGCCAGGTACCGGAAAGAGGATCTGGGACTCTGGTTTCAATCAGACCACAAACCATGACTCTGCCAATGAAAGAGAGCACACTTAGCAGGAGACTGGTGTGAAATTAAAACCAATCTGCACTAAAGCATCAATGATTAAACAAGAGCTCTGAAACTTATTAGCATGTTTCTTTTTGATTCTCAAAAGAGGGTTGACTTCTTTAATATTTTAGTTTCCCTGACGACACAGAGGAATCAAAGCAAGCTGCTCTGATTGAAACTGGAATGATCATCATCTGAACTACACTAACCAAGAGATCCTTGAGGGGAAAACACATGTGTCTCATTGAAAACAAGCCCATGCAAAGCTTTTTATGTCTTGTGCTACAGCATGGATCTTCACTAGTGTTCTCAAGAAAGTTTGAGCTGACCTATTTAATTCAGACGCAAGTCAAAGTCCCCAGTTCTTTTAGATATCAAACCAATAGATTGGCAACTTCTATTGTGAAAAGCTCAGTTGTCAAGATCTGAGGAATATTCTCATTATCAGTACACAGTAGTACCAGTGGCGATCCAGTCAAGGTATTGAATCAAGAAACCTTAAATGTTTTTAAAGTATTTATTCTGAAGTCTTTATTTTTTATCAGACAAATAAAAACATACTTTTATTAGTATGTAAAGTTATTTTATTACTTTATTTTTATACTCTTTATTTTACACTTAAACATTATTACATTTTGTATAATTTGTACTATATTTACCATAATGTACACTGAAAAGTGGTTTAGGAAAGTACTGGCATTATTAGTAAGGAATAGTGATATTCTCCCATGTCATTCATTCATCTTCATGTCGGCTTTATTCCCTTTCGGGGTCGCCACAGCGGAATGAACCGCCAACTCTCTGGCATATGTTTTACGCAGCGGATGCCCTTCCCTGCCGCAACCCATCGCTGGGAAACATTCACACACACATTCACTCTTTAATACTATGGGCAATCGTTCTTATTCAATTCACTTATTCCGCATGTCTTTGGACTTGTGGGGAAACCGGAGCACCCGGAGAAAACCCACGCGATCACGGGGAGAACATGCAAACTCCACACAGAAATGCCACCTGCCCCAGCCGAGCCTAGAACCAGCAACCTTCTTGCTGTGAGACGACCGTGCTACCCACTGTGCCACCGTGACGCCATTCTCCCATGTATCAAAGATTAAACCAGTCTGCTCAATGAGCAATTGAAGAGAGCAACAATCTACAACTTTGAAGTCACCTGAAGAAGATCTCGGTATTATTGAGTAATCATTCGCTTTCTAATCAGTACTACTTTTCCCAGAATCCATTTTAAAGGAAGCATTTTGACTTAAGATCTAGTTCTCAAGGACTCTCCACAATCATCATTTTCTACTTGTATGTACTACAAGTTAAGCAAATGCGTTTCAATTTTTAGGTTAGAGATGAAGAGAAGAACCTCTTTCATTGATGCTAAATGGAAGACAGGTTTGATGTTTTCGTCATTCTTTTTTTGGGATTTCATTCATTTCTAAATGCTGATTCAAAACGTGTTTGAATACTAGTGAAAAAAAAATACCTTTAATTAAAACATTACGTTGTTGACATTCATTGGAGATCCTGCCAGACAAAAGCATCTTGAGCAAATTTTGTGAATACAGATAGATAGCTTCCACAATCATGAAGTGTATCCTGGAAAGATTCTCAACACACACACGGGCATGTACCACATTACACAAATTACACTTAAACAGCATGTCAGCTTCTTCAGATATTCAATAGGCCACTTCCAGCAGCAACACAAGATTTACAGGATTAGAAACAGTAAGCTGGCTGTGAAATCAATACGTTGATTTCTCACGTCTTCCCACCCCTGTTAAGCAGATGCTTTTAATTTCCCAATAACTAGCAAATCAGGGGTTACATGATGTTTTTGAGCATCTGGCTAAGACGAAACAGTTGTTTACATCCATTGAGGGGCACAACAGGAACGATGATGGATGATAGGTCAATATCTGCAGGGCACTGGCATCTCTCTGAAGGTTTGTGTGTTAAGTTAACACTACCATCATCCTCCATTAAATTCCCACCAGGGCAAAGGACATCACGAAAAGCACCAGAAATCTGACCTTCTGGATTTCAACCTCCCATGCAGTTCCTCAGTAATTGAACCAGGTCTCCCATTAAATCTGACCAGGGATGAGTTCATAAACACGCCTATTCTTACTAAATGAATTATAATTGCACATTTTAGACTTTCTGACATTCCAGGTTCTTCAAGCTAGTTAAATTTAGCATAACAGCAAGTAAAAATAACTGTAAATAAACTCTAAAATATATTTAAATCTGAAGTTAGAAGTAATATGTTCAAAGGACTTGGCTTCGAAATAGTTTATTTGATTTTAGCAAAAGCAGGGAAATATCCTTGTGAGACACAGTTGGTAAAAGTGCATTGTGTTTTTTCAGTAATATAAAATATTTAAGCACTAGAATAACAGGTGACTAATAATGTCAGTATGACTCTGCCTTTTTGAGCAGTGGAAGCAGGGTTATGTATCTAATGGCATAATGTGAAGGTACAGTATAATGATGCTGTGGGTGCCGGGGAGAGTACTATTAAAACAAGCTGGAGGTTATGTAGGAGTAAAAGCACAGCACAGCACATAACCCATGTAACCCAAGAATGCACCAGCCATGAGCTTTCATTATCCACACCATGCTACCCAAATACACCAACAACACCCAGGAAAATGTTTTAAACAGGGCACTGGAGACTGAAAAAGAAAGTCACAGAGCTTGAGGTCAAAACATTGTAAAAAAATCTATTATTTGTTTTGATGATATATGAAAATAAGTTAAAGATGATAAATGCGTTTTTGAACACGTCTGGGTTTGGATACTATGGAAAATTATTATGAAGATGTGATCAAACCCAAAGTGATGAGCCTGAGATGGAGATTCTAAAGAGACATATTTTGCAACAAACAAAGTCTTGATTTTGTTTTAATCATATTTAAGTAATTGCATTGGCTCATTTTTAGTAAAGTATAACTTAAATATTAATTTCATGTCTTCCAAATCTTTCAGAAAAACCTTTATGAATATTAATACAAATAACCCTTGGTTACTGGATTTTAACATGTATTCATACAACACGTTAATAGATTTTTTGTAGTTGTCCCTCTGATCAATGTAATGTTGGTAAGATTCATTAGTTAAAAATACAAACAAATATACTGACTGAAACATTGCATTCACGTACTAGCATTATGAGATACTCAATAGTTTTTCTTTGGTTTAAACTAAGTGTGGCTTTTTTCAACAATAAAACAACTCAAAATATGCTCAAAAATATTTAATATTAAAATAAAACTAGTTTTCTTACAGGCAGCGATGGACAAAGGGCTTAATGAGGTCAGTGGTCGTCAGTAGACACTCCCCTGAGTAAGTCATGCCAGCCCTGCTCTGGTTGGTGAATTAGCAAACTTTAGCAAGTCTGCTGTGCACTCAAGAGATGAGGACTAACTCGAAGTGTACAGAACAAAACAATGTCAATCTCTGGAAGTCATGTTTCAATTCAGGAATTGAAAAGCTTAAGTTGTAAAGTGCTATTCAGACCCAATACAGTTAAACTCAGTAGGCAGGAACACCGAGCTAACTTTAAACTTAAAAACTTAACAGGAGTGAGCCTTTGTATAGTTGAGCTGAACACTTACAAATACAATTCAAATTGTTCAAACTGTCCATGAGATGTTCAAGATGTCAAGTCAAAGAGTCTCTAAAGACATCCCATGAGTAGACTCTTGGGAGCACATTGTAAACAGCATCCGAAACACTTAACACAGTTCCAGTTATGTTCAAAATATGGCTCTGTGCCCTAAATCGACAGCCTATTTTGGAAAATTCAATCGCAGCGACAAAAACTTTAGTCTGTGCGGGTTTGTCATGTTACAATGAAAATAATCCCTGAAGATCGATTCGTCTTCCAGTTAGCTCCTGGGTTAGTTTTGGTTTATTATAGCGCATAATTTTGCTAGCTCCGCATTCATGATAACATCAACGTTGTGTTCTTTTCAAAACACAGCTGCAGTATAATCCAAAGGAGTTGAAGTCAGAATCTATCTCTGTCCTGGACCCACTTTTGATGCTCAGTCATCAAGACTTCGTTGGACTGTTTTTTAAGTTGTTTGACTTCTAGATCGTGCTCAGGTGGTGTCACGTTGCAACATTGAGGGGTTACTATTTACTAATAAGAACAATGCATTATTAAACTTTCCCATATTGACTGAGCTGGGATAATTATACTTCCTGGTTCCAGAAAAAACTTTACAATCCCTGAGGTAGCAGTATCTGGTATTTCTGTTTCTATCCCAAATTATCAAATAAGAATTACTATGTAACTGTTAATCCACATAAGGCCTCTGTAAAGCTGCTTTAAAGCAACTGCAAAATGCGCTGTATCATTTTTTTTTATTGATTGATTGATTGATTGATTGATTGATTGAGTTACAAAAAAACTGAATGACAAAACAATATCCTCCCCCATATGGAGGAGTACAGTAATGTGCTCCATATATTTTATTTGATTTTACATTGATTTTAGAGGTAGAAATTTAACAGGTAGTTCATTCACATAATTGCATTGAAAGTGAAAGTGACCAGTTGACTAGATATGGAGTGACCCATAACCAAAATCTGTGCTCTGCAGGGGTGTACACATACCTGGAGCAATGGGCAGTCATGGTTCTGGCGCCTGCGGAGCAGTTGAGGGCACTACAGCTGTGGTGGTTGAAGATGGGAGAGCCAGTTTCAATCATGCCACATTCTACTTGGTGGATCTGGGGATCAAACCAGCAACCTTCTGATCACAACCCGATCTCCTTATCCACCAGATCACAACTACACCTCTCATTTACAGTAACAAAATAAATATGTCTACCCCCTCCCTTTAAAACAATATGTCACAAACCAAAGAAAGCACTTTATAGTCTACTTATCCCTGAAAGTTACTTATAGCAGCAACAGAACAACTTTCATTTGGCACAAAACAGTTTATTTTTATCTTTGGCACAAAACAACTCTTTATCAAACTCAACAACAACAACAAAAAATGACATTTATCTAATAAAACTCCAAGAAGGCAGTTGTTATGGAATTGATGGAGGAATTCACCTTCGTGAAGGTTAATGTCCATCAGGAACACACCTTTCACCTGTGGAGCTGGCCAGTCTGGGTCTGAGCCAAGTCAATGCAAAATGATGAAATTGTAGACTGTACTGTTTGATGAATACAGGCGTGTACCCTCTGGCTCATCTTGCCCTTCACAGAGAGAAATTCACTGCTAAGAGAGAAGGATTCCCGACAAATAAGGGGTGCATACTAGTCATGCACATCAAGGGAAGGATTGGGTGTTATGGCTTTGAGACTAAAGTTATTTCTAAACATGCAGAACTGTGGTGGTTGTCACAAAGTACAACATTTTCCATATATGTTGTTACAATAAGGAATTGTCAGCAAATACACAAACATAGTTTGCTTTTGATTTATAATTAATTACGTAAAACCTCTCCTTAGAATGCACAAATCTCAAAAACAATTATATGTAACTGCTGACATGCATGTTCAGATCTGCGGTCTCTGACCAAAACAATCGTTTTTCATACTTTATAACACGAATGTAATTGTAAAATACACTCTCACAGAAAAATCTTACAGATTTTGTTCTTTCTTTATTTCTATGTTTAGAAAGGGTAATTCAAATCCAATAGTTTCTATCACAATAGAGCACGTCTCACTTCTGTAGAGCAGGTGACACTATTTAAAAAAGAAATATTTTTTTTGATTGCACACATAATTAGTATCTCAATAAATGCCTGTTTATAATTATGATCAAAGGAATGAACAATTTGTTTTGTAAATTAAATCTACTGTAAAGTCAGTACATTTTCAGATAAAGCAGCAACTCTGACCTAGAATTGTCTTAAGTTGTCAAATAAATGACAAAGAAAATATAAAGTTCTTAAGTAGGCCTATGATTTATTATGTCTAGCAACGCAGCGGTGTGAGAACATGTTAAAGGCTCTTTAAAAATATTAAAGGATAAAAGGTTTTTAGAATGATTGTAGCCTGTGCCACAGTAAGGATAGATGTCTAGCAAAGCCCTGCAGTCGAAATAGAGAAAATTTTATTATGAGTTTTTTGATTGATTGATTGATTGATTACGAGAAAAGCTAGGATCAAAATTATTTAAGCAATAATTGAAATCACTATTATTTTTAATTATTACTTTTACCTTTGGAAATATACTGAATTGCCATTCATTTATATGTAACTTTAGAGATATTCCAGAAGTTTTTCTAATGTGGCATGATTAGATAAGTTGGTCTGAGTATGCCACCCTGGTGGGATACCAAGGAAATTCTCCCAAAAACACACATAGATACATTCTGTTACAGAGAACATATAACAAGGATGTGTGGAGCCCCATCAAAGAATATATTTATTTTTCAATAAAAAAAAAAAACATTTTACAGTTTTGAACAAACATCGGGTTTCCCAGGAACACAGAGTGGGAACATAGCAGGCCAGCCAATTCTCTTCTTGATGTCTTCTCCGTGTCTTTGTGAACCTTCTCAGTGGCTTGAGGGAGAACATAATACCCTACTAGATGTCCTCCATCCCACTCTAAACAGGCCACGGTCAATCTACAGTACCTGGAAGGCACCTAAAGTTCAAAAGTATGTCCTCCACAATGTTTTCTCCCATCAACAACAAATCCATTCCAGGTCACAGCACCAACATACACTATGGTTATTTCAGCCCTGCTTAGAGCCAAATGCACAGTTGTTCCTGGAGGAGATACATTGCTAACAAGCACATGCTAACAAGCACAGCACAGCCAACAGCCTCTAGCACCAGTCACTAGTTGGCCTCTTGAGAACATGGGAGAGAGGTTTACTCTCATAGCTCTTACTTGAATGGAGCTGGACTCTATTGCAGTCATTCCTTAATATTAAGTCCCTTCTGTGTCTTGCCACAACTGTAACCCCACCATTTGTACTCACTCTACTTCAAAAGGGATTTGAACCAACATCTCTAGATTATGAAGACAGCCTCTAACAAGGACACTATAAAAAGACTCTTGTCTCTAGTGTCGTTGGCGCACCACCTAATGACAGGTGAACTCAAAGCGCCTTCACTGGATTGCCTCTGTTACAGAGAAACAGAAGATGAAGCATTTAAAAGAACATTTCTTTAAATGTTAAGTAACTGAAGAAAGAAGCAGAAACGAAAGGCTTTGAGATGTTCGGATTCAACTTGATTTACAAGGTTTTTATATGGTTCAATTATTCACTTGATTTGATTTTACCCCAGATAAATCTAAGAATGTATGCTTATTTAGATTTTCGATTAACTAAAAGCTGCAAACTTTTAGCACTTTGTGCTTCTGTACCTTTTGCTTTAAAAGTTTTGTTCTTATTGAGAGTTCATCTTATGTTAATATTTTATTAAAAACTCAAAAATCTAACTAGGTGATACATTTAAGATCTTAATAAGCATAATGATAACATGTTGATAAATGATTAATGATTACAACATACAAATTAATGTGAAAAATTCAACAAAAAAATAATTGACGAAGTTTTTTTTTGTAGATGGGCAACACACTTGTCTTGTATTTTCAAAAACAATCACAAAAAAAGTGGAAAAAAAAAACGTCAGCTGGTGTGAGAAAAATCGCAGTGTATTTTCATCCTTTTGAGAGGCTTGCAGCCCCCTAAACAGATGAGTAGTGTAAGGTATAGGAAGATCACTGAAATACATTAAGAAATGTCACATTTTAAAGCTGCAACCAAACGTTTGCATGTTATGGAAAATTCAAACATTCCATAAACACACATATGATAATGATTTGTAGAAATTAGCTCTCTGTTCTAAATATTTCAGTGTTTGACTTTTGGAATATGACTCAGTTCATTTTAAACTATGCCCTGTTCACGCCAAAGAAGTGAACCAACAGAGCCGAGAAACAGTTTTTATTAGGAAATTAAGTTAAAATGAACAGTAAATGTTTTCAATTAAGGCCTTACTACCTTTAGTGACTATATAATAGCACGATGAAAGTCAAATTTGAACAATATATCAATGCTGTGATCTAAAACGTTCAGGAGAAACACTGCAATGGAAGAGATTAAGCAGGTTTTCAATTATTCATCTAGTTTAAAATAATTCCTTTTTTCTCATTTCTTTTACATCCTCTTCCCTTCCCTCTGGTAGTGGCCAGAGGTTTTGCAGTGGTAATTGAAGTGCTTCAGAAACATGCAGATGAAAAGAAGGAAGTGCATGAGGAGAAAGTAAAGGGGGGATGGACACATAATTAACTGCTCACCTCACTGACTCTCTGCAGACATTTCCCAGGAGAACACCAACTCTAAACCTTTCTCTCTACATGGTGCTGCACCATTATATTCACTTTAGCATGAGCTGGATCACCAAAACTGCCACTGCTAGGCAACCTGCAGAAGATTTAGAGCCTTGGCTGAACATTACTTTATTTGAGCTTTTGTCCTTTTAGACAGATGTTTGAGCATAAAAACAACCAATTTAAGACATTCATGTCATTAAGTCTCTAAAATATCTTAGTTAAAAGGCTAGTTTAGCATGTCTGCAACAACTGACAATTTGATTAATTTCCACACAAGTAACCAAATATTGACCATCTATATGGCCGAGTTATAAAGGTTATTATGAGTATAGCAGGAATATAATATAAATGACCACAAAGGACTGAGCTGCAGTTGGGAAAAGTTTTATACAACAATAGAAAAGGGAGAATCAATTCTAGCTGGATGAAATTTATTTCCCTTGAGATGCCAGAGTACATAAAAATATTGTTTTTAAATTCAACATACTGCACAGCTAAAGGTCATCAGGTTTTTTCATATCCTATATATTTTTGTAGCTGTGCTGATCGTCTCGTATGATGCTACACTACTGAACAGTCTTTTGAAGTAATTATCTGGTTTCTTATTTATTTTCCGCTGAGCAACTTGTAAAAGTGTTAAATTTAATGGATCCTTGTTACATTACCACATATACAGCTCACCTCATTGCTATTTAAGGGTACAAAATTCTCAGCCCATCCATTTAATCAAAAGAAAAAAATGCCACAAAATAAAGACAAAGAGGACAATTTGTCTTCTTTCTTTCTGTCAGCAAACCGTGGTGTTAAGCATTCGAATCATAAGATGAGTTTTTAGTTAAGTTTGCAAATAGCAGGGGGCTCAAGCCAAGAAGCGTGGAAGCCCTTGCTCTACAGTCTACACCATGTCGACCCATCTCAGAGCTTGATGTTTGCATAGCTTTGACGAGTAGACGGAAGTAGGCGTACATCAGGATTTGCAAGGGTTATGTAATTAGCCTTTGTAAGGGTTTGATAGGTCTTAACTCACTGATCAACAAAAGTTTTGAATGAACCAAGAAAGAGGAGTAAAGAGGCTGATCATGTACAAAGAACACTTTAGCCAGTATGTTGTGTTCAATTTCTTTTTAAAAATTCTCGTTAGAATAACATTGGAGAGTAAATGAAAGTACCTGCACAATCTCAACTACCAACTGGGAATCAGACCAAATTGTGAAAATAATGTTATTGGCAAGGGTACACATTATCACAAAAGATTCCGTAGTTCAATGATTCATCAAATTGAATAATCAAACTAGAATACATACTTTGTCAAAAATGCATTTATTAACGTTTATCAAAATTACACTCAATAACTGGCCTTTTTTATGGTAAGGTTTTGTTTGAGCACATGGTTTTGTTCTGGTTTCTGGTGCCATTTTTCATGAACCCATACCTTTTGTTATCTGGTTATTAGTTATTCACTCTCATTTTCCTGTCCTTGCTATCACCTAATTTGATTTACTCTAACATATTTCTATGTGCTTTGTCTTGAGCTGGTTATTTTGAGATTATTAAAAACAAAATTTCTCTATATAGTAACTATTTTGTGAGGTCTTGACCTCAGTTATTGTTGCATATTAAGAAACTTATAGCTGTAACTGAAAAGAAATGTACAAAATCAAGCGTTTATCATGGTTCAAGATGATTTGGGAGTATTCTGCAAAATGTAGGTCACTAAATTGCACTTTTTACTGAGTAGCTTCCCTACATTTTCTTCCTGGTAAATACAGAAGGGCTTCTAGTATAAACATTTAACCTTCACACTCTGCTCTTATTGGTAGAACATAAAATCTAACAATTAAACTTGTTCACCCCTCTCAGCACCACATTTTTTATGATACGGCAAGCAAAAGTGATGAAATTTCACACCTTATTTCATCTCCTGAAAACACTCCTCACAACCCAAAAGACCCAATTTCCCTGAAATGATGGCTGGAATATCTCTCCAGTATGGGGGACCTGAGTTAAACCAAAGCCAATGGAGGCTCTCCTTCTCCAGACTGTTCTTTGTGAGTGAGCCAGTCCTCCTTATCACCAGGCTGGTGGTAATAGGATTGCCTTTCACACCAAAGGTCTCCAGCAAAGAAACGGGAGAGGAAGGAAACTGGGGCTGAGCACACACACACACATACACGCACACGCACACACACACACA
Organism: Danionella dracula; assembly: GCA_900490495.1. Taxonomy (NCBI): domain Eukaryota; kingdom Metazoa; phylum Chordata; class Actinopteri; order Cypriniformes; family Danionidae; genus Danionella; species Danionella dracula. The sequence continues at coordinate 2,282,861 of UELW01000778.1, forward strand.
CACAGACACCGTCACATATGGATGCGGCAAAGCAGTGTATCTTTGAAAGCTCTTCTCAAATCCAGAGAATGTTGGGTCATCTCTGCAGAAGCTTAAATGGAATTTCTGAAGGACAGAAATACCAATATGAAAACTTTTTAAATCTCTTCTCAGGAGGACAAATATAAGACAGGGTCAGCAGCAATACAAGCTCATTGAGAGCTTGCTTTTAGGGATTTATTATAAGCATACTGTGAATGGCAATGATCGTTTGTGCTGCTTATGTCATGCAACAGAACAGTTAGTATTTGAAAGAATTGGGAGTTTGCTAAGAGAAAATCCGTCTTCACCAGGATACCTCCCTTTATTCTCAAATTAAATATTGATTTTCCAGCCTTTAAAAAATAGATCTGCAATCAATTTGGGATTGATTAGAGGTGTCAGCTTTGAAGGTGCTGGAATGAAAATATGGTTTGATGTTAACCTCAACTAGGCTAATTATCATAAATGCAATCTGTTTTACTGACACAATTCTTCATCCTGCATCAAGCGGTCACCTTGAGGAACGATACATGAGAAGAGAGGTGGATTAATTGATGATACTGACAAGGGTTGGCTTTTAAAGGGGTAGTTAATCTAAACACGCTTTCAAGTTTTGCATGTGTGGTTTAAAAAAATCACACCTGAATAAAAAAACATGGATCAAGAACACAAAAACTGTCTGTCTGTCTACTTTCAAAGTTTATGATAGAAAGACAGTATTTGTTTCCAATTAATAACACAAAATAATGCTAAAGCACCAAGTTTTTCTGCTATTATTTTTTACAATTGAAAAAATTGTAGGTCTCAGAAACTCTATAGAAACTCTGTCTTTAGTGGGTTTTCATATAACAATGCCTTTTTCCTAAAAATGGTCACAGGTCTGGAGCCAATTTCTATTTAACATTTTTTCCTAAAGCATAGTCAAGGTGAATTAAATTATGAATTAGGCCTCACTGATCATTGTCTCACACTTTCAAAGTCACTGGGTGGATAAAAGCTGCAGGTAAACAGATGTTTGTGATATCAGATCCTTATCACCTCCCATCACTTTTTTTCCAAGGTTGATAACTTCATGAGGAAACCTTGAGGCAAAGTAAGTGGATAAAAACTGCCCTGATAAATCTTCAATAAAAACATTATGAGGTACATAGATTTAAACTTAAAGATCTAAAGCAAAGAAGGACACTCAAGTAAGCGAACATGATAAAAATTAGTGTTTCTTTAACTGAACTTCATGTGTTTTTGTGTACAAAAACTAGGGCCATTTAACATATATGTAAAATAGAAAACACATATCTTTAACAGTCATTAAAGTGTGTTTCGGTTTTCTTTTTATTTAAACCTTTTATTAATACTTTTTCTTATTTAAAACATTTAAACACAAACATGTTTTTCATTCTAATAATTTTGCATCATTTAAAATGCAACATAATTCAATTCAATGTCTTTTACAAGTAAATGTTAATTTAATTTGCGGACCAAACAGATTATTTATATTAAATATGTACAAGGTCATTTATAATTGGACTAAATTAACAAAAAATGAGTTTATACCCCGATTCTGGTTTCTATCTGTTCTCTTCAAACCTCCCTTTACAGCTCTAGATTATTTTCTAAAAGACAGATAAGAGCAAGACAAGAGGGTAATGGAGAAATGTCAAAGTGCCAACATTCACTCTCACTTCATCCTTAACCTCTCCGGTTGTATCAGACTCTCTGATCTCAGGAGTCTCTTGAACCATTGTTCAGCACAAGCCCCCTTCATGGACTCTTTTTCAAAAGCTGACCCATTACAAACATCACCGGTGCCCTAGTTGTCTCTCACACTTGTTCTCAAAGAAAAGAGAAAAAAACAATTACCCAATCTGCCCAATAGTCCTTGTGGCAGATGGAGAACACCTTTTACTCAAATAAATGAAACATCACTAATATACACCTGCATGCCCATCATTTCTGGACTATTTCATAACTACATCATTTTGTTATTTGACTTTGTGTAGTTGTTTCAGTTTAGGAAGAATGATCTAGGGTTTAGAGTTTTGAACATACTTGCTGGAATTCTTTATTAAGATTTTGAATTAAACAAAACCATTGTCATGGACACCAGTCAACGCGGAGGTAGTGAATATACATATACTTATTTACGAACACAAAACAAACAACTTCCCTGTTTTGTGACAGTAGATGATAATGATGATGATGGTGATGATGATGACGATGATGAGGATGATGATAATGTAACACACAGAAAACAACGACAAATTAAAAATAGAGTTAAAAGTTAAACAGGAGGAAACATATCCAGGTAACTTAATTATTGGTGGACTAAGAGTGAAGGGAATTGTAGTCCATATAAGTGAATCCAATATGGTCGCTGTTAAATAATCACCTGATTAGATCGCTAGTATTCTGGTGATGCAGATCTGGAGCGATTGAGTTCAGGTGAAAATGGATTAGCGAACTCATCGGTTGATGCTAGTAGATCTCTGAAACATCAAAACTTATTATACTACAGTATATAAGATTTTTTAATAACTACTGATGTCTTTTGACTAATTAAAGGAGTAATGGGTGAAGATAACTGGCTTGGGCGATTCACCAACTTAAGCTCATCCTTCCCTTTAAAGCTGTCTGCCTACACTTCCCATCAGACATTCAACTAACAAATCCTACCACTTCCAAACATCCACTGCTTTTTAATGAGGGGGTTGTTTGTGCACCTATTATCCCCAAGGACACAGACCTTCTATCGAACAGCTTGCCAAGTGTGCTTTTAATCCACCAGCTATGCTTGCATAACTATGGCTAATTTCTTAAAAATGCACACAAGAAATTATATATTATAGCTACCATCGATCTTTGTTGTTACATAGCTTTCTTGATTGTCGTTGAAAATATATAACAAATTGTTAAGATAAAAAAAAACTATTAAAGGTTGTTTTAAACAAATTTACATCAAGATTGGTGTTCCTAAACATTAAGGGATGGGGAAAGTCGTAGTCAGATTTGTTGCGTCACATTTTTAAAACACATAAGGGAATCAGCAATCTAAGCCTCTGTGGCGGAATGGTAACGGGGTTTTGTCTAAACGTTAGGCACTATATCTGATTTCTTGATAGGTTGGCCCAATACTTACATAGAAAGATTGATAACCGACTACGCCACCCCAGGAATTTCACCTGGGGAACTTGTAAGCACTAGGCACGCAGATAAGACACTCTTAGTACGTGTAAAAGGCAAAACCCAATGACTCGTTCTTTGGTTACACTTTATTTGATCATTTCGGAGGCATACGTTATAAACAACCATTCAATATAGCAGGATAATTTTGGTCAAGTTACCACCAGGGGCCGTGGGCAGAAGGCACTTGCCCAGGAGTTGAGGACACCTGCATGGGGGAGGGGAGATACCTTCCACAGCAAACGCACACAGTGAGACTCAACCACCCACGTCAAGCAAGAGGATGCAAGCCAAATAATTCGTGTCAACACCTGGGCCAGGTGCACCCGGGTATCCCCAGCCACCAGCAGGGCCACTTCTCCTGGAGGGTACCAGCACCCAGATGCAAAGACCACGCCCCTGCCAGAACAGACCTTCACAATTATTCCCGCCACACACAGATCAGATAAAAAGAATTTCCCCCGTACATGTATATATATGCTAAAAATGACACAGTGTTACTCATTCACAGGCCCCACGTTCACAAAGGCATATTCCAACCATTCACACCAAAAGCTAAAAGTGTTCATATTACTGGCGAAATACCAGGCGTCATATGCACTTATCTTTCAAAATCCTCCCTCCAAGCAGCAGGTCCTTCGGGTGGTGTAACGCTTCGGCAGGAGAGCGAGAACGAATCCTGTGAGAGACTTTTCAGCTGCTTGTTGCCGAGTGACTCGTCCGTGCACCGTACGAGGCGGCGAGATAATGAAGTAGCCCTCCGAGGCAACAGTCCAAGGGGAAACAATTTAACAAAACCGAAAAGAAAACTAAAGTGGGACGGTGATGTAAGAAAATAAAAGGAAACAGGACGGAATGAAAATGAAAGAAAAGGAAAGGAAAGGAAAAGGAAAAGGAAAGGGCAGATCCTGCAAACAACCATGAGACAGTTATTTAATTAGTTTAGCCCAGGTGACTCAATCTTTATACGCACTCACCCGGGAATCTTCGCTGCAGTTTTTAACGGCCCTCCATGGCAACGGAAGCGTAGCGAACATACGCCCAACACACTGACTCTAGACGGAGACACGCCAACACAGCGCGTCACACAACATTGCACAGCGACCAGCCGCACGCTCGCTACGGGGGTGTTAACAGCCTTACTCACCCGATCGAGCCGTCTGTCGGCACCAATCCCCCAACCGGTGGTGCCACCAGCACAGTAAATGCTGCTCCGATTGCAATTTTACTACAAACAATACCGATGGGGTCACTGACTGCCAGTGCACAGAGCAAAACATTTGCCAAAGGCTAGCGCCTACCTTTCCCGAAGGGTGAGTGAGGTTGCCCGTATGACGGGAAGTCAGCTGGAGAATGACGTATCCGTGTGACTCCCGCTATCGCACTTAAATACGGCAGCGCCACCCTGTGATTGGCCACCGCTACTGCCACTCTCCCCTCGTTATACTACAATCCACCCCAGGGCCCTGCAACGTCGCCCCGACGGTGAACTAGCCAGCTGATCACTGAGTTTAATCCCACGGTCGAAACCAGGCCACCCTATTGGTGCCAACCACCGAAGACACCATACCCATTCCAGCTGACCGCGGGAGGTGGTGCAAATTTGAATGTTGTCCAGCATTGCCCCCGACTCGTTCTCCGAACTGGGTTATCAACCCTAGCACCATCACCTCTGAGACCTGGTGGCGCTTCTCCCATCTCTTGGGTTTCTTCTAGCTGGTCAACCCCGCAAGCCCCTAAGGTAGGAGGCCCGGATAGCCCCGCCTCCTGCTGTGGACCCCTATTTTCTTGAGGAGTTTCAGGTACCAATACGAGGAAGTCCCCCTCCTCCATTGTCGAGTCTTCCTGACCTGGAGTCGAGTTCTCAACCTCTTTTACCAAATCTCTAAGTGGGGATCCTATAGGGAGCCTTGCCTTCAGAGCAGACCTGTGCACATGCTTTAGGCGGGTGAGATCGGTGACAGGGGCGATGGTGTACACTACCCCTCCAGGTTCTGGTGCCTTCACCACAGAATATACCACTGCGCTCCACAGGTCCTGGATCTTATGTCTACCCCGGACACTATGGTCACGGAGGTATACCAGTTGACCCTCCTTCAGTGGTGCCTCCTGCACCTGCCTGTCATGCCGCTCCTTCCGTTGCGCTGCCATTGCAGCCAACCGCTCCCGAGCACCCTCAAAAGCAGCCTGCAACCGGTTCTGGTGCTCCAGCACCCACCTATGGATGCTGCCTACCTCAGGTTCCTGAACTCTTCCTAACAGGAAATCAACAGGCAGCCTTGGTTCTTGCCCGAACATTAAGAAGTAAGGTGACTCACCGGTTGACTGATGCGGAGTGGTGTTATACGAGAACAGGACCTGGGGGAGGCAGGAAGGCCAATCCCCCTTGCTAGTTGCAGGCAAGGTTCGCAAGAGATTATGCAAGGTTCGGTTAAACCTCTCACACTGACCATTTCCGGCCGGATGGTAGGGGGTAGTCCGTGTTTTCACCACCCCATACAACCTGCATAACTGGCCTATCAGTACAGACTCAAAGTTGCGGCCTTGGTCAGAATGGATGCGAGAGGGAACCCCGAACTTGCAAAACCACTCCCCCACTAATATCTGGGCCACGGTCTCTGCTCGTTGGTCCCTCGCAGGTATGGCCAACGTGTACTTACTGAAAATGTCGGTCATTACCAAGACATTCTCAAGACCGGAGTTAGAGGGTTCTAGGACGGTGAAGTCCATAGCCAGCACCTCGTTAGGTCGTGCTGCCAGCAGGTGTCCCATAAAACCACCGGGGGCAGAGCGAGCCTCCTTGGCTTGTTGGCACCTCTCACACTCCTGACACCAGCGGGAAATGTCTATAGACATCCCCGGCCAAAAACAACGTTGGCGAACCAACTGGGAGGTGCGCTCCACTCCTTGATGTCCATGCTGTTGATGGAGTTGAGATAATACCTCACTCCTCAACGCAGCAGGCAAGATGACTTGGAGCGATTCCTCTCCCCCATCTGGGCGAAACACCCGTCGATGCAGAGCCCCATCCCTCTCTACTAAGCGGTCCCACTGCTTCAGGAGGGCCATAAGGGGTCTGGGGAGACCTTGTCTCGCTCCCCCAAGTGGGGGTGCCTTCTGCCTCCACCACCTCCACAGCTTCCCAATGACCGGATCATCCTCTTGCAAGGCGCCAACATTCACTGCACCAGCCCATGGGAATGATGAAATTTGATTAACCTGTCCCTGCACCCCTGAACCAGCTTTCTGTAGATCCTCTGGGACACTTAACCCAGGAACCAGAGCCTGGACCACCTCCACCTCAGGTAGAGGACGACGTGACAGGGCATCCGCATTTATATTAGACTTTCCCGACCTATATTTAATGGTAAAGTCAAAGGACGCTACTTGAGCGGCCCAGCGCTGTTCCATGGCACCAAGCTTGGCGGTGGCCAGGTAGCTAAGAGGGTTGTTATCTGTATAAATGACACACCGGTGGCCCAGGAGATACTCTCTGAATTTCTCCGTCATGGCCCACTTGAGCGCCAAAAACTCCAACTTCATTGAGCTGTAATTGGAGGTGTTGCGCTCAGTGGGTCGTAGGCCACGGCTAGCATATGCTATTGGTCGAATTTTTCCCTCCTGCTCCTGAGAAAGGACTGCCCCCAGCCCACCGTGGCTGGCATCCACCTCCAAAATAAATGGCAACGAAAAGTCAGCATATGCCAGCACGGGAGCCGTTGTGAGCCTACTCTTAAGACCCTCAAAACTCTCCTGACACTGTCCCGACCAAGCTTGGGCAAACTCCTGCCCAGTTTGCTTAGGGCGTTTCTGGGATGCCAGCCCTGCTACCAACTTGTGTAGAGGAGCCGCCAATTTGGCAAACCCACCCACGAACCGTCGATAGTAGCTGGCAAAACCCAGGAATGAGCGGAGCTCTGTTAGGCTGGTGGGACGTGGCCACTCTGCGACCGCCTGAATCTTGCCCGGGTCTGTAGAGACCCCTTCTGCCGAGATGATATGGCCCAGATACTGCACTTCCCTCTTGAAGAAGGTGCACTTTGAGAGTTTCGCCTTCAACCCTTCCTTCTGGAGGCGACCTAAGACCAACTCCATGCGTTCCAGATGTTGATGGACTGAGGAGGAAAAGACCACAATGTCATCCAAGTACAATAAAAGAGACTGACATTGTTGGTCCCCAAATAACCGCTCCATTAGGCGTTGGAAAGTGCTTGGGGCATTACAGAGGCCGAAGGCCATCCTATTCCACTCAAACAGGCCAAAAGGGGTACAAAAGGCTGTTTTTTGGTTTATCCGCCTCAGTCACCGGAACTTGATTGTAACCACTGGCCAGGTCCATAGTGGAGAACCAACGAGCCCCCGCCAGTGAGTCCAACGTCTCCTCTATTCGTGGAAGGGGGAATGCATCCTTCCTTGTCCTGGCATTTAGATGGCGATAGTCCACACATAGGCGCAGGCTACCATCTTTCTTCTTCACCAAGACAATCGGAGAAGCAAAGGGGCTACAGCTCTCTCTAATTATCTGGTCCTCCAGCAGTTGATTGATGTGGGCTTTCACCACCTCGTACTCGGAGGGTGGAATCCTCCGGTACCGCTGCCTGACTGGTGTGTCATCCAACAGGGGAATATCGTGCGAGATCAGGTTGGTACACCCCAAATCTCCATCATGTCTTGAAAATATGCTGGAATACTTTTCCAGCAATGCCCTAACCTGCGCCTGTTCATCAGTGGACAGCGCTGCCAGATCTGTCCCCGCAATCTGATCCTCCACTGACGGAGAAGCATGTCCTGCATGTGATTTCACCGTCACAACCGTGGAGGGGACTTCCATGACACCAGGTGGCAGGCTAATGACATCGACACTGGTTAAAGTGCCGATAACCGAGTTGGGGTACAGGAGGACTTCCTGAGTACCCACATTTACAACTGGCACATGCGCTGTACCCCGGTCTAACAGCACCAAAGACGTTGAGGCGAGTAGACCCGCAGGCAGACCTTCCTCCGGGGGCTCAAACAACATGGTAGTGCCAGGGACCTGGGTGGCACATGTGGTGGGCACCCATCTAAGGGTTCCACCAGGAATACGCCAAGTTCGACCACGTCTAACTTTCACTCGCCCTCCCAAAGTAAAATTGCACCGATGTTTGGTATGGTGACAGAACTGCAATGCTTTCAACACGGAATTGGGTGCCTGGGATATAGCTGGCAACTCAAAGAGGTGGGCGCCATGCCGGCCAAAGAGTTCCTGGTAGCAGCGGCTCAGGACATTCATGCCCAAAACCCCTGGGACCTCAGCACACATGCCACCAGGCGGGTCTCTGACCACCAATACCCCACACCCCATAACTATCTGCCCACACAACTCCACATCCAGCTCCAGATAACCCCTGTAAGGGATGCTGAGCCCATTCGCAGCTCTAAGTTGCAACCAATTACATGACCGCAGACGTTCTTGGCCCCAGTGGTTAAAATTAGCCAGAAAACAGCTTTCTGTAATGGTAGACACCATAGACCCGGTATCTATTAAGCTAGGGACCTCAACACCACCCATTATTGCAGTAAGCTGAGGGCACAATGCCATTAACTGTGGTGCAACTCCGAAATTAGTTGGGCCATTCTGTTCCCCAACCAAACCTTGACCCTCGGGCTTGGTGGGGACTAGTTTCCCGATGGCGGGTTGCCTGCAGGCTGCCTATTTCTAGATGGTGGCAAGGCATTGGGGGGTACTGATGCCGATTGCAACCTATGTTCCCCCTCACAATCTTGAGCATAATGACCTGGCTGGCGGCACCGCCGACAAATTACTTGCCTGGACTGAACAGGACGGGTATTGCGCTGGAGATTTTGTATCCGTGACATACCCTCTGCAAGTTGGTTTAGCTGGCGCTGTTGTTGTACCAACATCCCCCGTAGCTCACTTAGCTCTGCTGTGTCAGACCTAGCAATGGCCGTGTCGCACTGCTGTCCACGAACGCCATATTGTAGGCCATAAGTCAATGGAACCGACTGACTACGGGCCCGTACCCCTCCCGGCATCCCCTCCCGCTCCCAGCGCATTCCTTCACTACGCGCCTGCAACAATGTAGTGGCTGGTTCACGACGGGCTAATTGCTTAAGTTCCCTTCTAAGCGCCCCGTCCCTTACATGTTCAATGAACTGGTCACGCAGCAGGGTCTCCGCATTGGGAACGCCATGGGGGCTTTGACTCTGTACACGTTCTAACAGACTCCTTAGCGCCAATGAGAACTCCAAAAGAGTTTCTCCTTCGAGCTGCCGGCGTGAAAAAAATGCTTCTTGCAGCGCCACGTAAGATTCCGTACAGCCATAAAGTTCCTTTAACGCCTGTATAATTTTGTTTGGATCTGCCCTTTCCTCACTTGAACGGTATCGAATTTCCTCCTTAGCCTCCCCCTCCAGGTGATCAAATAAAAAGAACGCCTGATCCCCGGGCGAGAGATGGCGAAGCCGCATACAGGCTTGCGCCTCCTCTACCCACTCACCAACACTGATGCCTGACCGACCGCTAAACTTTCGACAGGTTCGATCCCGAGGGACAAATACAAACCTTTCTGCGGCCGGGGGCACCAGGTTGGCATGCGGGCGAGCCATACCTTCCCTATTTACGGACTCGGGCTGTACTACAGGGCCAGGCACTGGGACGACCTCCTGGCGCAGCCGATCATTATCTGCCCGCAGCTGCTCGACTAGTTGTCGCAACTCTCGTATCTCATCCTCCATTTTTTGTTTTTATAAAAAATTTTTTTTTTTTTTTTTTTTTTTTTGCTCACTAGGAGAGAATAACACTCAAAACAGAATCGCTAACCCCCTCACGGACTATAGCAATGCCGTACTTGGATGGAGACTGAAACGTAGTGCTTTCCAAGAGAGAGGAAAAAAAAGATACATATAGAAAAATATATAACCCCCTACAAAATATTATACAAATGAACTGATCAAGGGTTTGCCTTTTACACAGAGTGACCCTGCCGACTACGCCAGAATGTGGCGGAATGGTAACGGGGTTTTGTCTAAACGTTAGGCACTATATCTGATTTCTTGATAGGTTGGCCCAATATTTACATAGAAAGATTGATAACCGACTACGCCACCCCAGGAATTTCACCTGGGGAACTTGTAAGCACTAGGCACGCAGATAAGACACTCTTAGTACGTGTAAAAGGCAAAACCCAATGACTCGTTCTTTGGTTACACTTTATTTGATCATTTCGGAGGCATACGTTATAAACAACCATTCAATATAGCAGGATAATTTTGGTCAAGTTACCACCAGGGGCCGTGGGCAGAAGGCACTTGCCCAGGAGTTGAGGACACCTGCATGGGGGAGGGGAGATACCTTCCACAGCAAACGCACACAGTGAGACTCAACCACCCACGTCAAGCAAGAGGATGCAAGCCAAATAATTCGTGTCAACACCTGGGCCAGGTGCACCCGGGTATCCCCAGCCACCAGCAGGGCCACTTCTCCTGGAGGGTACCAGCACCCAGATGCAAAGACCACGCCCCTGCCAGAACAGACCTTCACAATTATTCCCGCCACACACAGATCAGATAAAAAGAATTTCCCCCGTACATGTATATATATGCTAAAAATGACACAGTGTTACTCATTCACAGGCCCCACGTTCACAAAGGCATATTCCAACCATTCACACCAAAAGCTAAAAGTGTTCATATTACTGGCGAAATACCAGGCGTCATATGCACTTATCTTTCAAAATCCTCCCTCCAAGCAGCAGGTCCTTCGGGTGGTGTAACGCTTCGGCAGGAGAGCGAGAACGAATCCTGCGAGAGACTTTTCAGCTGCTTGTTGCCGAGTGACTCGTCCGTGCACCGTACGAGGCGGCGAGATAATGAAGTAGCCCTCCGAGGCAACAGTCCAAGGGGAAACAATTTAACAAAACCGAAAAGAAAACTAAAGTGGGACGGTGATGTAAAGAAAATAAAAGGAAACAGGACGGAATGAAAATGAAAGAAAAGGAAAGGAAAGGAAAAGGAAAAGGAAAGGGCAGATCCTGCAAACAACCATGAGACAGTTATTTAATTAGTTTAGCCCAGGTGACTCAATCTTTATACGCACTCACCCGGGAATCTTCGCTGCAGTTTTTAACGGCCCTCCATGGCAACGGAAGCGTAGCGAACATACGCCCAACACACTGACTCTAGACGGAGACACGCCAACACAGCGCGTCACACAACATTGCACAGCGACCAGCCGCACGCTCGCTACGGGGGTGTTAACAGCCTTACTCACCCGATCGAGCCGTCTGTCGGCACCAATCCCCCAACCGGTGGTGCCACCAGCACAGTAAATGCTGCTCCGATTGCAATTTTACTACAAACAATACCGATGGGGTCACTGACTGCCAGTGCACAGAGCAAAACATTTGCCAAAGGCTAGCGCCTACCTTTCCCGAAGGGTGAGTGAGGTTGCCCGTATGACGGGAAGTCAGCTGGAGAATGACGTATCCGTGTGACTCCCGCTATCGCACTTAAATACGGCAGCGCCACCCTGTGATTGGCCACCGCTACTGCCACTCTCCCCTCGTTATACTACACCTCGTTATGATCCCTTCATGTAACTTTAACCCCTTTCCAATGCTTAAAACAAATAAAAAATTAACCATTTATTCATCCACCATTAGTTACCTGTCATTAATGACTTATCCATTATGAAAAGGCTTAACCTCAGTTTTTCCAATTATTATCTCCCAAGCTTGTTGGAATGAATTATAAGTAAAACACTTAAAACTACATTTAAAAATAAGGATGTTACCAGAGAGTATCAGCCCACAACATCCAATTAAATTCCCATCATTGGAACATTCCCTCTGCATTCACATAACTCCTCTGACTTGAGTTCAGGTTCATATTAAGCACACCGGGATGTATTCCCATTACTTTAGCAAGTGTTATTATGGCATTTCACTTCTAAACTGGAAATCTCAGCCTTCTTTTGCCCTCTCTAGTCCCTGTAATGAATTAAGACAGCCATTCTTAGATCCTTCAACAACTATCCACACCACTGCGCTGTTTTTGAACTGCTAAGTTGCTTCGACGCCTTTGATTAACATGTATGGTGAAGGCAATCTGAAACCCCATGAGAAACATGCTCGATTGGGCGGCTTAGCATGGGGGACCTCATGCACACTTAGAAAAATGCGAGACCTAATGCATGAAAAAATAATTCTTGGACATAATGTTCACATATGGCAGGACAGAGACTCTTTCGCTTCAGAGAACACAATACACATCATGCTGACAGTCTGTGTCTTCTCTTTAAAAACAGAACACTCCAGATCAAGCATATGTGAATACATTCTAATCAGATTCCATTTAATCATTTGGTGGAAGGTACACAACATTTTTAGCATTATTTTCTAGAAGTATAATTACATGCTCACATTCACTGTGCCCATTATTAGGCAAAACTGTTCTTTTTACAGCACATGAATGCATTTAGGAATCTAGACGATGTTGGTTTGCTTTATTTATGTTGATTAAAGTCTAAAATTTTTCAAGAGCGAACTTAAGAAAGTCATAGAAACATAGTAGCCACTGAAGTTAAAAAAGTGCAATCAAAAGAATACAAAATAATTTTCAGAACCAGGCAAAGGTTACAACAAAGATACTGCGTAACCAAATCATTGTTTTGCAAAAAAATGAAGACCTCCCTCTGACAAAAAAGCTGCCTTAAACATTTTCAATATACGATATGATAAACATTTGTATAGCTCTCTGATGGTGCTGCAATTACTACAGTTGAAGTAGCAATCTAGAATAAGCCACACCCCCGTGCCCCTCAACATGAGGTTTTGATACCCGGGGTTGTAAACACTAGATTAAGCTGATTTGTATAATATAATACAATTATATAATACTACAGGGATGTTACTAACAGTACTTCTATTGTCATTGTACACAAGTACACCTATAACAAAATAAATAATTCATAAAACTGTACGTTGACAATTATACAATGTAAGGAAAGCCCATCTGATTTACCTGTAAACACGCCGCTGATGAGCATTTTTCCTCCTGTTTCTGTCAGTCAGTAGGGGCATCCCGAAAGCTTGTCTGTGGGAGGGACCGGTGTAAACAGCGCGTTTTGCCTGGCCAAAAATATGAGATCATTCAAAGGCACCACTGTCATCTGTCTCATCCAGGATAGTGAGGAGTCTGCATACAGACAGGAACTGGAAGTGGCTCTCTGGTGTGGCAAGAACAACCTGGAGCTTAACACGCTCAAAACAGTGGAGATGGTAGTGGACAACAGAGGAAGCCCCCTGCTCACCCCCCTCTCATCATCATGAACAGCACTGTGGCACCAGTGGAGTCATTCAGGTTCCTGGGAACCACTATCTTAAAGAACCTTAAGTGGAGCGGCCATGTTGACTCCATTGTAAAGAAGACCCACAAAGGCTGTACTTCCTGCACCGGCTGAAGAAATTCAACCTTCCACAGATGCTGCTGACCCAGTTCTACTCAGCGGTCATCGAGTCTGTTCTGTACACCTCCATCACTGTTTGGTTCTGCTCAGCACCCAAATCAGACATCCGGAGACTCCAGAGGACAGTTCAGACTGCTGAAAAGATCAGTGGAGCTCCCCTACCCTCCCTTTAAGAACACCTCCAGCATGAGAAAGAGGGCTCTTAAACTTACTCTGGATGCTGCCAAGCTCTTACCCTCCAGCAAGTGCTTCAGAGCCCCAAACACCTATGCCATTCAGCTCCTGAACCCATAATTTATTCCACCAACACTTGGCAATAAAGATATTTCTGATTCTGATTCGGTCACTTTGTGTTTTTATTCCTACCTCCTATGTCTTCCCGTTGTGCGTTGTTGAATGCCACACGCAGAAGATAGCTTGTTCAGTGATTGGTGTACATGATCGGTTTTCAACGAAGAAGAAAGGGTTTTGTGATTGGTGGTTGTTGCATGCCTGAATATTCACTGAGGCTGTGTTTAAACGAGCATGATCGGGGGCCTGTACCATGAAAGAGGCATAACAAACTCAGTATTACTGAATAGGTTTTGAGTTTTCAAACCTAATTTGGACAAACAGTTTCATGCAGACTTATTCGGTACCATGAAGCAGGTCATCAACTTTCTTTATCGAGTCAGACTTGATCCTGAAGCTCTGATTAATTCATGGATGAGTGCACGTAAAAGACTGACGTTGGCACTAAATAACCAATCACGATGGACATGGATAGAGCCAAATCGGGGTTTTTTTTCACTGCAGAGGAGGAGTGAGAGATAGAAAACACGATGAGTATTTTATATTTTACATATATTTTTGTGTTTTAGTAATACTATGGCTGCTGCCAAAACCAGATGAAACGGTTGACAACAAATGGCTGATTTCATGAAAAAAATGTCAAAGAAGAACATTCTGTTTAATGTAAAATTGTGCGTGATATGCATTTGATAATGAAAGCATTTTTTTGCCATGTAATTCCAAAATGTTTTAATTTTTATGTCATGTTAATGTGTTTATGGTTGTATTACAATATAAATTAAATGCTTATTTCTCTACAAATGTATGTTTAAATTTAAAAGGCCTTTATAATTGTTTTTGTTTTGTGAGATCCTTTTATCACCCAAAATCCAGGATTGGTGCAAACTAATTCTAAACTTGCTACCATGGTACTACATCGTTTTCTGATAACCAAAAATGGGTCCAGAAAGACAGGCATGGGCATTGCGAAGACATCTGATTTGTTGAATGCTTAAATGTAATACATCTTAAACAAAGTAATAAAAAATTCTGAGTGTTTATGAAGGCCAAAACTAACGATCTGAATAATAAAAAAACATTACAGCACCAGGGGTGGAAACATGTTTTTTTTTCAGCTCTAAGTTTTTAACAATAGAGTGAATGACAACCTGCTCACATGGAGAGCAGGGGTTGCCCCTTGAGAAAAACTTGTTTTTCAAAGGAAAAATACACACATTATTTTATCGAAGTGAAGATTAAGGGAAAAAAAAACATCTCAGTAAGATAAAAGCTCTGTCTATCTGCTCAAAGCTACTGTTGACAGCAACAAACAACCATTGTATTTTTTCTATTATTCCTATCACAATATATTCCAGCTCGCTCTCTTCGATCACAAGAAGCAGGACTACTTTACGAGATTAGTAAATCCAATCGAGGGGGAAGAGCATTCTCACATAGAGCTCCGAAGCTCTGGAAGGACTCCCGAATGTTGTCCGGAGCTCAACTACGCTCACAGAGTTCAAAACTAAGTTAAAAACATCTGTTTAATCTAGCCTTTGATTAATTGTGTCCTGGGATTTGTCCAAATGGAAATGGTATCTGAGTGCTATAAACAATCAAACTTGAAACTTTGTTTTTCAACTTTGTTGAAAAAATAATGTGCTTATCTAACCCATCTCCATCACTTATTACTGACCCTGCAGCTGATGCTGATCACCTGTTGTCTGTTACATTTTTCTAATCATTGTTTTCGTTTTTTAGTTTCAGTCTTGTCTTGTCTTATTTGTTTTTTTGTTTTGTTTTTGTTTTGTTTGTTTTTCAGGTTTTTGTTATTTGGTATATTTTGGTTTTGTGTATATTGACAACAATGCAAATGCAATGCAAAAATAATGCAAAAAAGTCAGAATCCAAGAAAATAAACATTGTTAAACTAATCACCAGAGTGGTATTTTCCAAGCAGCACTGATATTAAAATAAAAGGGCATTATTGGTAGCATAATTTTATTAAGTAACTAATTAGTTACTTCTTAAAGTAAGTCCTTGCTTTTCTACACATGTAACAAGTAAAGTAACTGTTACTTTTTTTAGTCAAGTAACTTGTAACTGTAACTAGTTACTATTTTTAACAACTAGCACAACACTGTACAGTACATATGGAGCTTTAACTAAATAGTTTCATGTCTCAATCAAGGACAGTACAAACAATATTTCCACCAGCACATTCATTATTCCAAACCTAATATTGGAATTGATGTGTAGTCTAGCTTCACCAAGGTAAAAAATGTGCTGCCGAATGTGTGGTCTGGCCTGGCTCATCCATCACGGATAAATGGCAGATGGCTGCAACAGGACGTGCACTAACATCATCACTGCGGAAATGCAGCAGGAGCTTTACCTGCTGCTAATCCACTTAGTCAAAGACAAAGCTGTTTTAATCCTTCTCTTTCGTTCACTCTCTCGCTCAGCACTGTGATGGACAGAGTAAAGCTTCCCAGCAGGACAAGGAGAAAAGGAAAAAGAACTTACTCTGCATATTTTAAGTATTGACAAAGGCTTAAACACAAGCCTCTCAGTCTTTTACAATGATTTTAATGAGCAACAGAAGAATATATCGATTTCAAAGGATTATAAAATCAGGTTCATCTGTGTCTGCACAATGAAGAAAAAAACAATAACCTTGCAAAAAAAAATACCTTTCAAACTAGGGTTAAAAATTATAAAGCACCAGAACTTATTTGGGTAAAAATTATGTAAAAATGTCTTTGAAATGAAAACAGGCTAATCCAATGTTCACATAATAAGAATTATAAATATTGATGTTTAATCTGATAAAATTTGGTTTATATGAAACTCGTCGATCTAGCTGTGAAGTACAAAGGCTAATTCTATGAAGTGTGAGCTGGAAAATTATCTCACGTGTCTGTCAAAGCATGCACTTACCCTGTAGTAAATAATCACAATAGCTATAATAACACATCTTTAAGTTGCTAGTAAAAAAAAAAGAATAATCATTCCAATTTTAATTAAAATAAAGTGTGAAAAACACTGCAGCCTTTCCAATGCTGAATTGCTCATTCGTAATAATTGCTAAAACTCTGTTCTAGAGTATGCTTTTCAGAAAAAGACTTATTCATATAAAAACACTTTCACAATTATTAGGTTAGCAAAAAATCAGTACAGCTTTTAAAAGTCAACTGGCTGTCTTGGTAGACTCTTGGAAGAAGCCTGTCAGGGTAGAATCCTTTCCTCCTCCTTGGTGCTCTGGTCACATTTGACAAACACAGATATGCAAAACTATGGGAAACTCTTCCAAACGAATTAATTTCATGCTAATCTCTTTCAGTCCTCAAGATGGAAAAAACGATAAACAGTAGAATTTGACTTTTCACATTCTTTTGGGGCTTAACGTTCATAAAATCCACATTCTTTCCATAACCTCCCACCTTAAAATAAGCATATTATGATTATTATTTTCAGGTAAACCTTCTTTTCTTCATTTAAACAAAGTAATGTCAAAACACACGATTAACACACAGTACTAAAGGCCTTTTTAGTCAACTGAAAAGTCAACTAATAATCATATTATGATTATTATTTTCAGGTAAACCTTCTTTTTTTCATTCAAATAAAGCATTAGCAAAGCATCCACACGAATCTTTAGCTTATGCTCAAGTCTACATGTTTACATACAATGTGTGTCTAACAGTGATAAGATTGTATATTGTTATTTCGTCCAAAAAAACTGAAAAACATCCGGAAACAACAAAAAGCATGAAATGTGCTATTCAAATATGCCTGATTTTGCTTACTTTTCCCTGTCTTTAAAGACCATTACAGGAATAACGATTAATTCGTACTCAAGCATTTGGCTCTTGGTTTCTTCTTGAGTGTTGTGTTGCTAGGCAGTCTTCAGAGAATTGATCCTGAATCATGGGGAAGTAAGAGACTGATCAATATATTAGAGATCTCTGCCTTGATAAGGGGCCCTGACTTAATGAGCAGCTGATGGAGTTTCTCCATTTTCAAACATTAAGATTGGGTGCACTCACTGATTAAAGGCTAGCACGCTTTGATCCCAAATCGACTTGAGAGGAGAGAGTAAACAGTCTTGCTATATTGGCAGAGCAAAACCCATCATAAATGAAGTAAAATAGGAATGCAGTTTAACAATTTTATGGATTTTGTGATGCAACAGTTAAAACAAAAACCTTCACACTTTAATTTCATTATGAAACATTGTTCCAGATCTGATCTGATCTTTTTATTTTATAGTTTGAGAGAACATATCGCCATGGTTTGTGACAGGATAATTGTAAGATGGCCAAACTCTTTCGTTACTTGTGTACTTCTTAATTGTACGTCAATTTTTGTCTCCTAGAGGAAAATCAATAGAGGAAATCAATTCCAACCATATTTTATATAATGTAAATTGGTATTAATCATCATTTTAAAAAATCATAAATGTTTTTTTAAAACCATTGTAAGTTAGTTTTTTAATAACTGGAGCTTGACATTCTGTCCTTGTGAGCTCTGAAGAGAAGCAGGTGTGATCAGCTCACTCTCACAAAGCTCCTGACAGCGGAGGAGAGAGGGGAAGAGATCATTTAGCTTTAGGTACGCAGCCTGAATACTGAGTTGCATCAGAAGAATCCACTATTCTGCTTGTGGATGCTGAGGTGCCCTTTCGAGTCGAGGGGACCTGCCAAGTGAAATAAACTGCCAATGTTTCAGAACAGCCATTGAATAGTGGGACAGGAAATCAGCTCTTAAAGCAGCATCTCCCTTTTAAACGACCTTTGCAATTGTACGTCCTTCTTGGTTCAGCATCCAAGTGTCAAAAGATTTTAATTGTATTACATTTACAACTTTATGTGGAACTGTTATGATAACACCAGGTAGTACACCTGACATTAAGAACATAGTAATGAATTTAGTAACGCGTCTTACTTTAAGCTTAACCTTCAAACAAACCTAAAACCCAGTCTGTGTCTGATGTCAAATAGGAGCATTTAATTGCAGTCAATTGTCGAACCCCACAAAGGTGGTGCTTTTCAACATGTAAAGTAGGGTATTGCTTTTTGCCTGGTCCAGAGTTTTGACAGTATATAAAATCGACATATTATCTGTGACATCAATCTGTGACAGTTAAAAGGCAGGACATGCCCGTAGAGAAGAATAGTAGTTTAATTGGCAGAAGGTTTAAAATGTAATATATATTAAACAAACAAATGTAAAAGTAATTCATCCCTCTCAGAGTTCATGAACGTCAAAACGAGCATTCTGAATCAACAAAAAAAAAAGACCAATGGCATAAACATGTTTTTTTTTTAGCTCTAAAGTTGGTCAGTTTTAACATTGGAGTAAATGAGAAGCTGCCCACTTCTGGAGTCAGCCTCAAGCGACTGCTCGAGAACCTACAGATCAGTCACTTCCTGTTACCCATCAGAAGGGAAAGGTTTGCTCCTTGGTCCAGAAGTGGTCCACAAGGAAGGGTCAACTTTGAATACATGTGACCCCAACTCGTTTGTAATAACACCGACATGAATACTCCCAAATAGGGCTCCACCGGTGGTCAGGCGGTGGAAGGAATACTTTGAGGGTCTCCTCAATCCCACTGTCACGTCCTCTGTTGAGGAGGCAGAGGCTGGGATACTTGGGGCGGACTCGTCTATCACCCAAGCCGAAGTTACTGAGGTGGTTGGTAAGCTCCTCAGTGGCAAGGCACCGGGGGTGGATGAGATCCGCCCTGAATACCTCAGGTGCCTAGATGCTGTGGGACTGTCCTGGCTGACATGTCTCTGCAGCATCGCGTGGCGGTCAGGGACAGTACCTCTGGAATGGCAGACCGGAGCGGTGGTCCCTCTTTTCAAGAAAGGGGACCGGAGGATGTGTTCCAACTACCGGGGGATCACACTCCTCAGCCTCCCGGGGAAAGTCTATGCCAGGGTACTGGAGAGGAGAGTTCGGCCAGTAGTCGAACCTCGGATGCAGGAGGAACAATGCGGGTTTCGACCTGGTCGTGGAACACTGGACCAGCTCTATACCCTCTGCAGGGTCCTCGAGGGGTCATGGGAGTTCGCCCAACCGGTCCACATGTGTTTTGTGGATTTGGAGAAGGCGTTCGACCGTGTCCCTCGTGGGGTCCTGTGGGAGGTGCTCTGGGAGTATGGGGTCCGGGGCTCCCTGCTAAGGGCTGTCCGGTCCCTGTACAACCAGAGCAGGAGCTTGGTACGCATTGCCGGCACAAAGTCAGACCTGTTCCCAGTGCGCGTTGGCCTCCGGCAGGGCTGCCCTTTATCACCGGTTCTGTTCGTAGTTTTATGGACAGAATCTCCAGGCGCAGCCGGGGGCCTGAGGGGGTCCGGTTCGGGGACCTCAGGATTTCATCTCTGCTGTTTGCGGATGATGTTGTCCTGTTGGCTTCTTTGGGGCCTGGACCTCCAGCATGCGTTGGGGCGGTTTGCAGCCGAGTGTGAAGCGGCTGGGATGAGGATCAGCACCTCCAAGTCTGAGGCCATGGTTCTCGACCGGAAAAAGGTGGCCTGCCCTCTCCAGGTCAGTGGAGTGCTCCTGCCTCAGGTGGAGGAGTTCAAGTATCTCGGGGTCCTGTTCACGAGTGAGGGGAGGATGGAGCACGAGATCGACAGGCGGATCGGTGCAGCATCTGCAGTGATGCGGTCGCTGTATCGATCTGTTGTGGTGAAAAGGGAGCTGAGCCGAGAGGTGAAGCTCTCGATTTACCGGTCGATCTACGTCCCTTCTCTCACCTATGGTCATGAGCTCTGGGTCATGACCGAAAGGACAAGATCCCGGATACAAGCGGCCGTAATGAGCTTCCTCCGCCGGGTGGCTGGGCGCTCCCTTAGAGATAGGGTGAGAAACTCCGTCACCCGGGGGGAGCTCAGAGTAGAGCCTCTGCTCCTCCACATCGAGAGGAGTCAGCTGAGGTGGCTTGGGCATCTATTCTAGATGCCTCCTAGACGCCTCCCAGGGGAGGTGTTCCGGGCATGTCCCACTGGGAGGAGGCCCCGGGGAAGACCCAGGACGCGCTGGAGGGGACTATGTCACCCAGCTGGCCTGGGAACGCCTCGGGATCCCTCCCGGGGAGCTGGAAGAAGTGTCTGTGGAGAGGGACGTCTGGGCATCCCTGCTTAGACTGCTGCCCCCGCGACCCGGCCCCGGATAAGCGGAAGAAGATGGATGGATGGATAGTTATTTTGGTGTACTGTATAAAGGGTGGCGCATGGTGGTTGAAGGCCCCCCTGTGATTTTTTTCCCCCAAAAAAACTGGCTATGAAACATTAGGTTAATCACTAAATTTATATAATTTCGGGAGGAGCTTTGCCAATAATTGACCATCTAACCATAAGGTACCACCTATAATATTCCGATATATAAGACACAGCGTAAGGAACAACATCAACCTTGTGCAAGCTATCCCTCCTTCCATCCCTTCGCCACTTCTCCAAGCCCAGGTCACTTCCTGGTCCCAGACTCCTCGCTCGGACAGTTCGTCTAGTACGCTTCTCTATTGCTCACCCCACACTTGTGAAATGGCTACTTATAGACCTACTTTGTTTATAACTTTACGTTTGGCAAAAGAATATGAAACAATTTAAACAAAATATGCATAATGTTAACCCTAACCTTAAACAGACCTTAAAATGAACCAGCAGTGGGTTTAACTCAAACTTAAACATTCACTGTTCTCATTTCTTTTACAGTTCAATCCACAGGTATCATGGCACACAACGAGTAGCATCAATCCTGTCGCTGCATCTTTTACTTTTAAAAAGCAGGTGCATTTTCTTCTTTTGTCTTTTCCAGACGTCATTCTCTCAACCCCCTCACCCTCTTTTCTCAACTAGGTCTTTGTATTGTTGCATGATGTGAAATGTCAAGCTATTCATTTCATGTCTCTTCCACCGAGGAGTGATGTGTCTCAGCTTTACACGTCAGCATGCTGCAGAGTGGGAAGAAAAACTCGACACAAGGCTTGACAGGCTATGATCTAATATTCCCATCACTTTAATGAGATAGTGATAACAAGAAAGCATATCCAGTCTGTCTACCGCATTCCTGTAATTGAGCACTGTGGATCCCTGTCCTATTCTCACAAGACTCTAATATAGCCGTACTGAAATAATGACCTCGGGGCAAAGCAGATTTAATAGCATTTGAGAACATGGTGCAATCTAGTTAAGGAAGGCTGAGGAATGTGTAAAATTTTACTATCTGAAGTCTACTTTCGAATTGTACAATTTGAAAAAAAAATGACAATATAGGGGCTGAAGCAAGCCTATGAAGACCACCTATAGTTATGAAACAAAAATGATTCCTCTCAGAGGACAGTCCTAGAGCTTAGATCCTTGGATATATCTGTCTGGTTTGTTTTGTATTCAATATATAAAAAGCAAGCAAATGCACAGTTAAATTCAGAAACGCGTGTTTTTGCTTTACCTCAGGCAATTTTTTCTTTACTCTCCATTCTAGAAATGAAAAAAGTCACTCTCAACTACCATTGACATACATTTCCAACATGAGAAATCCTGCCAGTGTTTGCTTGCAATGGTGGATCAAATGCTCAACTTGGAACAGAGCTCCTCAGAGGCTTATAAGATTGTTTGAATCAGGTCCAATATGATCAATAACAATCTTTTTCATCTGGCTTTCTGAAACAGTACCCATCATCTGGGCTCCATATGGGTTTAGATGGAAAAAATAGCATACAATTAATACTTTACTTAAAAGTTTGACTAGTTGCATTTGGACACTTTCAAGACACGTTTCTCCCAAAAGTCTGCACCTTGGAGAATCAAAAACTGTAGACTGTCTCCAGCTGAGATTAACAACATAACATCAGATAAATTAAAGATAAACAGGGATGCTTAGAATTACATCTGGTTGTGTGAAAATGTGATCTTGTGAGAAAAAAATTGAGGGATTAAAAAAACGCAATACGAGAAGATTTTCAGGAACACAAGGTCCATGAAAACACCAATAAATCTATGCATATATTCCAATACAGATTTATTAAATATTTCAATTGAACACTTTTCATTGGAAAGGCAAGATAAACATTTTGTATTAGCACCATTTTAAAAAAGCCCACGTTTACAAATAATTTACATAAATTTTTTTTGTACTATTTACATAGCAGTGGATTAACAACAATGGCAACGCTTTAACTACATTCAGTATGCTGAAAGACCAGGCTTGATTTGACGATTGTTTGGATTGTGAATTGTCAACAAATGTAAAAAAAAAAACCTGACAATGCCAGAAAACTATGTGTAAAAACGAGGTAAAATTTATTTCGGTTTATTCAAATTGAGTAAACTTCAGTACAAAGCAGTCCTTTTTCTTTAGTTTCTGGCCTTCAAAAATTCTTAACTAGTTTTAGTTTCCTCTACTTATCCTTTTACAGCAGACATTGCTTATTTTAAGAAGCATTTAGTTAGAAATGATGCTGTTAATTATCTCAATATCTTTTTTCTAGACAGTTTAGTAATTGTTAAAGCGTTGAAACTTTAACAAAAATATTGTCCTGACCTTATTTTGAGGGGTATAGTTACATTTTTCTCTTCCTTCACATTTTGGGTATAATTTATACAACAAAAAAGTTTAAACCATTTACTTATTTTTTTATTATTATTATTATTATTAATAATAATAATAATAAATCCTTCCTTGTATATAAACTAGTTGCCAGATTTAATAAAAGCTAAAAGAGTTTTTGAGATGTGTCATATAGACTGGCAAAGAGTTTGCTCTGCTAAAGTCACTCAGAACGGATTTCGTATTCAGCAAAGGCATTTTTCTCACACAGGCTTTTATGAAGAGAGAGTCAAGTGCTGTTTGTTTCTCAGTGCTTATTTACTTCCCTCAGAGTACATTTCCACAGATCATTGACTGGCCAGAACAAAAACACTGAGGAAAATTGGACTTGCTCACAAAGTGTAGAAAAGTGATTCAGAATTTTTTGTGTATACAGCAGCCCGCCATAACCTTCAAAACAAATCTTAAACACCAAATTAGGAATTGCACATGCACATTAAACCGCCAACTCTCTGGCATTTGTTTTACGCGGCGGATGTCCTTCCAGCCGCAACACATATTATCATGTAAATAAATTATATTTTGAATTCCCCATTTCTAATTTACTGTTAGAAAGTAATTTTTGATGTATGTATTTTACATTTTTTGTTACATGTAAGGTTGTGGCTAAAACTGGTACTGCAACCATATATTTAGGGATTTTGGGGTGAAATTAAACTAAAAACTATTAATTTGTTTTATGGCCATTGCAACCATTATGAGCAGCCTGTTACATGAGAGTTAAATGAACATTCATTCCAAGACTCCAAACCTCATAGCTTGTTATAATGAAGTAAAATGAACATTCATTCCAAGACTCCAAACCTCAAGGATCCTTCTGCACTCTGACTGCACAGAGTGTAATTACATTAGAGTATCGTGCCAGGTAAAAACCCAGACTTTCCTCTCTCATGGCTGTAGATGTCTGCCAGAATCTCTAACAAATAAATGACAGGTTTAAGGCAAAACGAGGTATATGCAAACCTGCTTATAGGCCAACAATATAAAATTATCCCTATGATTACAACATTTTATAAAGCCTGAACACAAGTAATAGTCATTATATTCTATTTAGTCGTAATAAAAAATAAAGCAGAATAAAGACCAAAAAAATCAATGCAACCATCGTTCATCATAAACCTAAACTTTTTCTTATTCACACAGGTCTCATAATATTTGAAGGTTGACATAATAGGGCCACTTTGCAGATTCAGAAAAACTAAAGTGAACCATGATCGTATGGTTAAAACCGGAAAGTGTCTTAACAGCCTCCATTAACCTTACACTGTCACAGAGGACGGATGCAAAGAGATAACAAAAGCAAGATAAAGAGAGCGATGACTTGCTCTGAGAGGTCTCTTTATGGATCTCAAGCGAGTGTTCTATCTTAGATCAAAGCTGACTGAGAGCTCGTCGTAAGCAAGATCTGAACTCACGCTGAGGAGTCTCTCTCTCTCTCTCCTCTTTCTCTCTCTCTCTCTCTCTCTCTCTCTCTCTCCTCTCTCTCTCTCTCTCTCTCTCTCTCTCTCTCTCTCTCTCTCTCTCTCTCTCTCTCTCTCTCTCTCTCTCTCTCTCTCTCTCTCTCTCTCTGGAGTCCAGACATGACTACCTCTCTGAACAAGACAAGAAGAAGCCACAGGGCTGAGATGAAAAAGAGACCAAAACAACAAGAAAACAAAAAAGCTTTCTGATTCCAAACATGCACTCTGGTCGCTGATAGATGAGACTTTCACCACAGGATCAATTCCCCCTGCAAATCTCATTAAACATGCAGTGTTTCTGTGTTTCTGCTGATGTGGTTTGCTAGAAAAGTAATCTGCATATCTGCATGTCTAATGCCAAATTATTAAAGATGGTTTTAAGCACTTTGCAGGCAAATATTTCTTCTGGAGGCTGTAAAAGAGAGGGTCCAGGAGACTTAAGTCTTTGATCTTTTCCAGCTTTTAAAATGGAAGGCAACAAAAGGTTTTCGTTATCCTCTTTTAAATGCACAGCTGCATTCATTTGACCCATTAAAGTAAGCGTTGATCTTTCCTTTCTTTTCCATCTCACAGAATACAAACTGTCTTCTAAAAAAGCCTGATGATGCTCTCATGGGACCAAGCATATGCGCGTAAAAGAGACAAAACCAAGTGGGCCAGAAAAAGTCTTGTGTAGTCCTAGATTCTCAAGGTTACGTGTACAGATAGCTTCAGTTTGCTGGAGCTGTGTTGTTGGATGTGGGTTAGTCTTGGGCCAAGCAGGCCCTGCCATTAGAGACAAGCTCAAAGTAGCTGAACAGATGGGAGCATTGTTAATTTAAACCCAGGGGAGTCATGTGTATAGTCATCCTTTTTAGTCTGTGTGGACTCTGATCAAAAAGTGTGTGTGTGTGTGTGTGTGCGTTTGTTTATACTGGTGAGTCAACTAACATATTAGCATTTTACTACGATGGAATTTAGAATGTAGTTCATTACAGCCATTTCAATGTGTGTTAGCACATACATTTTTGAATGTGTGCTATGCATTTCTAAAATATCAAGCAGTTTTTCTGGTATTTAAAATAGATGTTAAGAGTTTACACAGTACATCCACATTCATGTAATTTGATAATTTTGCCATTTATAATACAATAATGGAACTAGGACAACTCAGTGATGGTAATTAAAGCATCCTGGCATTTTGAGCTAAATTTGACTATGGCATTGTTAAAAAAAGCATGTAACAGAAAAAAATCTATTGAGCTATTTCAAGCTGTAAAAGCCATATCAAAGTACCCATGGGTCTACTGTCTTGTTCTCTCTCTGAAGAAAGTGAGAAACATAGGCGGTCTTTTGCAGATATCTGGTGCAGCTCAGTTTAACCAAAGATCAAATCCTGTGGGTGTAAATGTGGCTCTTTTATCAAACACAAATCTCTCAGCATTAGGCAAGAGATGAAGTAAATGTGTCTATAACTCTGATATAGAACAAGAGATTATATTTATACAAGCATGATTATTGTAATGGATTTAAGACAATAAACGTGCACCTAAACCTTTAATAAACAGATAAGAACGGCATGATTAGTGAGTTCTTTTACTTGCACAGTTCTGATTGGTCAGGGATTCTGGTGATACAAACATAATTAAAGACAACCAATCCGTCACATGCAATGAAAAATGATTTGCTAAATTGACAGTTAGGGAGCGAGTAGACAGTGCCCACGAATTCTAAACCCTTTTTTAAATCCTTGGAGGTACATTTTTGTACTGAACCGTTTCCATACTGTTTGTGTAATTCGACCATCTGGCTTCTGGCCTCATCTCTTCCATTCAAAATTTATCTCTAGTGTTTGCATTAGTGAAAAACTATAGATTGCCATGATTTCATAGCACAGATCTTAATCCTAGTTTTACTAAACATCTTCTGAAAATACAGAGGTATGATGTGTATGTGTGTGTAGGCGTGCGTGCGTGTGTGTGTGTGTGTTTGTGTGTGCATGTGACATGTATGTTTTTGAAAATGAAAATGTTGCCTAAAGTTTTCCTCTTTACTGTGCATTTTCTCTCGTCAGGCTGTTTTTGTACATGACCTCTATAAATGACATCCTTGGTCCGACTCAAAAACAGTGTGTGGTTTAAGATGTTCTGCTGATGAGATACTCACCAGCAGCAGACTCAGATACTCACCAGAAGCAGAAGAAATTCTGTGAAATACTTTCCTACTGCTTTTCACATACTTGATATTTCAATGTACTTCCAAAATAGCTTCAGTGTTATTTTGCATAAAGAATGTCAATGTGTGGTTTAAAATCCAGTTCATGATAGGGATAGTGCCAGATCAGCCCTTACCATCCATTGTATGAATTATGAACACAAAGGTTTCTGCAGACAGCATTCTAGCTGGTGTGAAAAAACATTTCTTGGCAATACCTTACTGTGAGTGAACAAGACCAAAAAGGCAAATTTGACAAAGTAATTTCACAATAAATTCCCCTGATAACCAGCATACAGTAGGCAAACGCAAAAAATATATATCTTTAGCTATGAGTGTTTCATCCAAAAGTGGCTTACCAGCTCGGAACAAATGAATGGGAAATGACATTCTGTAACAAAAATTCAACAGAAATAAAGACAAAATTCTAAACGTTAGTACATATGTTTACATATACTTTAGAATATATTCTGCTACGATTATAAGTTTAAAGTCTTTCCATGCCCAAAATGCTAGTCTTATGTACACGTGGGGCGTGGCATTGCCAAAATACACATGTTTCAAACATAAATGGATGTATTGTACCTTAGAAATATTTCATATTATAATCATACTTCCATAAAGTAGTAGACGTAGTGAGGTTGTAATTCAGTTTTCTTTATATTTTCATGTATTATTTTGAAAGAATACACCATTTCTACAATGCATTTAAAAACTGTACTCATATTTATCCATCTGAAATAATGATATACATTTATTATATGCCTCCAGTAACATTTATGGCATATCACTATCAGCTCAAAAGAAAAAATACATTGACCTATTTTAGCTGCATGCTCTATATTCTTACACACCTGGGATGAGAATACAACCTAGTGTAGTGTTTGTTTTATTCGTCGTTCGCTTTCTGTATTGTCTTTTTCTGTTAATATTTACCTGATATGACTAGCAGTTACGTCCTCTTTGTTTGAGCAGTATTTCTATGCTATACAATCATTAAAACGAAAGACAGTTGTACAGATGTGGCCCTGAAAGCACACAAAAGAAATGAACTGGGCTTAATTGAGCTGGGTAATTGGCCATTATTTACCCCAGAGATGGCTTTGACACATCTGTAGAGCTCATTAGTGTGAGGAACTCTCTCAGTCGAGGCTGAAAAACGTGACAGGCTGCTTTGTTTAAGCTCTTATGTAACTACAGGGTACTCTTGTGCTCGTTATTGACCTGGATGAAACACGATTCAATCACAATATACCTTCACTTTGCAGTTAAAAGTAGATGTGTGCAGATTTGTAGGCAAAGTACGAGCACGCTGCACTGTGTAGAAATAAGATGAAGCTGAGAGTTAGATTTTCAAGAATTTGTTGCAGATGTACATGACCCGTTTTCTGCCTAAAGCTTGTGAATGTAGATAACAGATACAAAATTTCTTCCATAACCAGTGAGCTTGGTATTAGAATTCATTCCCTAGCCTCTGATGGGAGTAAATGTCTTTTCCCCAGCTGCACCTGACAGCAAGTCTTGCTTCAGTTTATGTCCTTTAGCTGTCATTATGGCCTTGCTCACACTGCCATAAAAACAATTCTTTGCTTTTGCTAGTGGGATTCAGACCTCCATCAAAACAATTGGCTATCATGTGGAACAACAGTTGGCAATGTTGCCTTTGATAAGGCAATCAATCCACTGATCCGGTTGCAGATTACCAGATCCTAATGACTCTCAACAGCTCAATACAGAATAAAGAACTGATCAACCAATAGATAACACAATTTCCTTTTTTGTACCATTAAATTGCACATTTATATTTTTACATTAACCAAAAATAAGAAACCAGTAGACTAAGACCATATCCAGACTGCAGCAAAAAAGACATCCAGAAAAGCCTTTTTTTTTTTCAAATCCGACCCAGATCGTTTTCATATGTAGTCCTCAAAACAACCAGGTACTTTTACATCGTATGGGGACAGATGTCTCATTTTTGGGCATGGAAAGAAGTTTCACATCAATAATGGCTGAGAATGGAGCTAAAAGCAGTCAGTGGAAGTAAATTGAAGTAATAGAGAGTAATAAAAATTTCTTCTTTATCTTCTTAATATGATTTGGTTGAAATAATTGCTGCTCCAATTGGCCAAACAATCACATTATTTTGTATCATGTTCACTTTCCTCTTGATCTAAGCCATTTTCTGCACAAGCTCACCTCACAGCAAACAGGAATCATAAAACAATATAACAGGCAAAGGTCAAAATCTAACAAACAAACATTAATATCAATTTTAATTTGATTCCGTTTCAATACAAAATGTAAAACTACATAGTTTTACTCACTATTTCAATTAATTCAATGATCAACATCATTAAATGGGAAAGAAACCAATGTAGAGCACTAGAAGTGGCTGATGAGATAGGGATATCAGTTGACATCAGTTAGAGGATTATTTTGCTATTGTTTTTTAAATGCACAATGTTATTAAAGAAAAATAGTTTCACTTATTAAGAGTTTCAAGTCTATACTCCTGCCAAGTAACTGACAATAGTGAGAGGGAATTGTTTGATGCTGACGTTGCTCAATTGTTTTATCCAGACAACGATAAAGGATTTACGAGTTCACTCTGCTCATAACTGCCTAGTATTGCAAGCGTGGTTGGCAAGAAATGGAGAAGCTTCCATGAATTATTATTTTGATAAAGTTTCAATAACCGTTTATCTGTTTTGTTGCGGTTAATGCTTTATCTTTAGCACATTAGTACTTACGTTACTGCAGAGCTTTTTGGGCCATCTTTAACTTTTCAAAATGATCCCACACTTTAAATTTTCTTTTCAACAGGAGGACAAGTTTGTTTTCCCTCGTCCGCTGAGTTCACCACTGCATAATTTCCAGATTTTTTTTCAGCTATGAAAACATCAGTCGGATAAGCCTGTTCTAGTCTATTATCGACTAATCAACCCAAAAGAGGGCAGCCCTAGATATAACACAGTTGGTGAGAGTGATTGATATACAGAGGGCGTGTTGCATAGGGCATGTTGAAAACAATTCCAGTGATTTTTAAAACGGATAAAGCACTGACACCACTCAGCCTTTGTTTTAATATTCTATAGCTTAGCCCCATAAATGATGATACAGGAAACAAAACATAATGAGACAATTGCCTGTCTCCAAATTATATTGTAATGCTTAATTGTAATGTCCATATCATCCAGCTCTAGTTGAGACTATATATATACCTTTATAGTCTCATACACACGTATACCTTTTTAGTCTCAACTAGAGCTGGATGATATGGACAAAAAAAGATATCCTAATTATACAAAAAAATACAGATTCATATTTTAGAGGACACTTAAAGGATTCAGCAGCCAACAACACAGCATAAGCAACTGTTTTTGAAAAAAATGGGGAGTGGAACATCAGCAAAGAGATGTAGAAAACAGAAGATTACACAGACTACAACAATTTCTTGTCAGTTTTGATCATCCATTTTCTTTCAAAGCTGCTTTTATCAATAGAAGCATCCACCAGTTTAGATTCGCAATTATTTGGGCTTCTATTAGAACAAAAACCCCCTCCTGAATTTCTATGAGAATAGGGAACCAAAAAGGAAAGAGCGAAAATGAGCAAATGCAAGGAGAGCACTTTACCATAAAAATGAAAAAGAGAAAGAAAGAATCCATTGAAACATGGCCATTCAGAATTCAAAGCTTCTTTCATAGAAGAGTAACTCCACACATGCGTTGCTTCAATAGATCAAATAATAGAATTACATGCATGTCAGGCTCTGTGTTAATTACAACTTTCAAAACACATTAATCGACCTATCAAACAGGACAGCCCTCTGCAAAAAAAAAAAGACACCAAAAGAGGGAAGTGAACGCAAACCTCTTTATCATTCTCATTAGAGGCACTTGGATATCATTCTTCAAGTGATCAACAATAATTACATTTAAGGTGATTACATGTGTAAAAGACTGAACTTCATCACCAGCTGTGCAACAAACAGCTTGCTTGCAGCAGAAAACCTGTGAGGATAAATTGTGCAGCACTCAATAAAGAAAAATGATTGCTTGGACAGAGGCAGATTGTTTTATGACTGTACAAGTGTATCCTAGCAACCCTGCCTCTTGTGTTTGCTCTGAATTTGTGACCTGTTCCTCTGAGAGAGGTTTGTCATAGAATTTTGTATTAGATCTGTACGGCTTAAAATTCTTTATTCTCTTTACATGCAGTCTTAGGCTTTTCAGCTTTAGTCTGGGATAAACAGTTTTTGAAGTGCTTGCCAGCTGAAAGTGTTTGTCCTTGTGTGCAAGTTGATTAGATACATTACTCTATAACGCTTACATAGCATTAGGCCAGAAATGCAAAGTAAGTTTGTTGACATTGGGATAAAAATACTCTGCACACTGTCCATGAAAGGGTCTTAGGGCCAAGAGGTGATTCGGACCCGAAAGCCCACCAGACTTGGGGAATCCCTTTCAGGAAAATAGGGGAGGGGGCATTTTTTCATTTAAACATCGAATTGGAGGTAGAGTAGTTACTGTTTTATATTTTAAGGTTTGGCCACATTTGAGCAAATTATAATCGCTGGGGTATTTGCATTCCTGAACCACGAGGGTCATAGTATCCCCAGGGTGCAACAAAGGGTCTCCAAACACATTGTGGAGCCCTAGGCCTTCCAACGCTCACGGTTTACCACAGAATCTAGATAAATAGTGAAATATTTACACTGGTGACATTTTGTCAGATAATGCACTTAATGTGAGATGATTTTTATTATACACATTGATACCTTAAAGCCTTTCCATCCACGTCTGGGTTACGTGTTGCATTTTAATAGTAGTAAACAAATATTGTTTTATTTATCTTGTCAAACAGCCAAACAAAGACTAAATCAATTGTATTTATTGGATCAAAGAAAACATTTTATTGACACAGAATGCGAAAAAAACATGTAATAGAATAGTCACAATAAATTGAAATTCTATGTAAAAGCTGTACAAATTATATATATTTATATAACTTAAAATACATTTATATTAACAGTGTCAATGTAGAAGAAAAGCAGGAAAATAACTAGAGCAACGAGTAAAATGTTTAATGAAAATTATCTTCCTTTCTGGGTTGTTTCCTCTGTTCCTGACTCTTCTTCTACGCTATGCATCTAGGAAGCTCATCGAGAGAGTAAGTAAAGAGCACCCTCAAGTCGTGCATTTATGTAACATCAGCACTTTCTTGCATGTCAACAAATTATCCATTTTTATTAGTAAAGCGTGGAGCTTTGCATGATGCCAGATCAGTGACATATGACAAAGATAAACTTTTTTCCTGTATCGCTTTTGATCTGTTCTGTCTCATCCATGGATATTATTTGAAAATTAAAAGCAAATTGCAAAGATTCACATCGAAGTTCATCTCAATGTGGCCTTACCTTTAGGGAACAGACGGATTGGAATCACCTGTTTATGTTTGCTAATTACACCATAAGCATTTCATTTGTACTTTATACATATTCCAAAAAAATCACTAGCTTACAGCATCAGTCCACTCTGAAGTGCAAAACAATAGCATGCTAACTGACAAACTGACCTCCTGGGAGATTTAGTCCCTTTTAAGGTCTAGTAGAAAAACAAATTTGAGAAGTCCACTTTTGAGAACAAGATTAATTTAATTGCTTTCATTACAAAGATGTTCATTTGATTGCGGGAAAGGGGTCAAGAAAACAAATCAATAAACATGATATTTGATATATTTGATCGATATGTGTGTTGTTTAGACACATGTTAGACATATTAAAATATTAGTTCTTCAAGTATAAAAAAAGAATAATAACAAAAAGGTGTACTGAAATAAATAACATTTCCTTCTTTTCCTCACTGTTTTCTGACCTTTGGGTGAAAACCAAATATGCAGCCAGGGATTATCACTTTCCAAAATACTGTCATTGATGCATAGATACTTTATTGTATTTTTGTATCCTATTAAAAAACAATGTTGCTGTGACCGCTTACCGCGCTTACTCCCTACAATCCCAGGATGTGGTCCACATCCATATTTGATATGTTTTTTAAAAAGAATCTTGGCTTGAACTGAAAAGGGAGGTGAGTTTTACTCTCTTTTTGAATGTATTCGACAGTGGCCCCCATGTTATTTTTGCCTATATCTTATCATTATTTGATGTTTGAAAGACAGTTAAAACAGTTTTCTATGTGAACTTAAATCAGATGTGTATCACAATTTTGAGCAGAAAGCTGGTCACAAACAAATTCAAAGGTTATCTTTTTTCATTTTTATATTATGAACAAGTTTAAAGTTTCATTAAAGAGAAGTGAAGACGTCACACTACTATTACTGTTTTGCCAATTGATCAATCTTCTCAGGTTTACTTGGCTTTATCAATGTTGACAAAGCAACACAAGCCCCTAAACAGCCCTTGTTTTCATCCATAAACAGAAGATTGTAACTTGTCCTCTGTTCATTTGTGCGCACGTTTTCACATTTGGTTAATTCATTACACCTATAGCAGTCGCATTCTGTTTGAATTGTAACTGAGCACATCAAATTATTTGGATTTCCCCGAAACCTCTTTCTTGGCCAATGAGGCTTAATAATAATAACTTCAATCAGTGCCTTTCCAGACACTGAACGACACTGTGGCTGCAATACCATGCCTACGGTCTCCTGCCCACCACCAAACACGCCACACCTGTCACACATATCCATACACTTGCAGCATGGGTTTTTATTGTGTATCTACACTACTTTCAAAAGTGACTTTTTGTGAGAAAAGATAATAGCATTTTATTTAAAATAATATTATATTTCTGTTAAAATAAATAAAAAATGAATTATATTTTTCCACATTTAGTATCAATCAAATGCTTAGTCATACTACGTCTAAAACTATTGTTGGAACTTCAGAACTTCAACTGTTCAGAACTTCAACTGCTTTGAACCTTGAATCTTGCTGGAGGGCTCTCTCCTGACCAAAGCAGTGGTGGAGATTTAGCAAACAGAGACTCGTGGTGGAGCCTTTGGCTAGTGTAAGAACTGTTCAGCAGCACTCACCTCTTCAAGAACCCTCCAAACAGCATAAAAACTGAGTTAAGAGAGGAGATCTCATTTCAATCAGCTCCCTTCTTGCTAGCATGAGGCATTCGATGAAAAGTTTCTGCTTACTAGTTCGCTTTTTAAAATAAGAATTCGTTAAACATAATTGGACTGCTTTGCAAAAACTTGAAGATCATGACTATCATCCTCTGTCTGGAAATATTTGCAGAGGCAACGATCTCATGTTTAAAAGATCAGGCTTTTGTTGTTGATATTCCCCCTTCAGCTATAATTAAATTCTTAATTATGAAGATGCAGTCACACAGAACACAGAGGCAGGGAATTAAATTTGGAAACCTCTTTATCATCTTGAGAGTCAGGATAGGATTGTATGGAAGCAACTGGAGTTAAAGATTAGGAGAGAAAGAAGAAAACATAGGGGGCGAAGGGGTTTCTTTAGATGGATATAATGTGCCGCACTGCTTTAGTCCCTGCTGTTGTGAACTCACTTGATTTACTGACAACTTAATCATTTGTTTCTCTGGAGGAATTGTTGTGGATTACAGAGATGTTCTTTCTATTAACAGCAAGCAACAGCGGCAACACAACACAATTACCTTTAATGCTTACTTCTATTTGTCCTTTTTTGAGGTTCACATGACGCACCTCAGGTTTGATGCAATGCTTTAAGCAAAAATAAGTATTGTGAAAGTACAGCTGTTTGTTATTGCAAAATCTTCTTAATAGTGTGTGCCAACACTACTATATTACTATAATCACATATCTGACAATGAATTTATAATTTTATCACAGCTTTTGGACTGAAAATTTTTGGAATTGAAATTTAAGTGATTTACAAGTGTATCTTAAATCGGATGTTAGAGTAATTATCTGTTTATGCATTCATTTTAAACATATTATTATTAATGCAATAATCCCACGACACTTTCTTAATTAAGTTGAAATAAATGAAACCAAATAAAACAATTTGCTTAACCAAATAAAACATTGCTTAAAACTAAATTTTGGTCTAAATGAATTTGACCAAACATTGACAAATGTGTAAAATATTTTAATCATTATACTGACCAGCTTTGAAACTTAACTCTAACATGAATTACTTTACAATACATGTGTAGCTCAAATTAATTCTCTCTTTCAACTCTTTTAGAGTAAATGCGCTGGATGAATATGTAAAGCATGAACTTGCACACTGCCGTCTAAAATGCAGGCTCTGCTCTGATCATCAGGAGAGCTAAGGACACTTTTCCCCTTACACACAAGAAAGCTTGATGATTGGACTGTTTGGGCGCATTTGGGACTCCAAGGACTGAGACTGACACTAATGCAGACTGAAGGTGGCACAGAGGTGCACTACAAATGTTCTTGAACCCTTTCAAGTGTCAGCACTGCTACAGAACTGCATCTTTATCCTCTACATATTAAAATGTACTGTGTGCCTCGGGGAACATGGGTAAGGGATTGCCCCAAGCTAATTCTACTTGCCAGTACATTTCATCTTTGTCAGCAAATGTGGAAGAGCCCAAACAAAAAATGAATGAAGATGTCTTAGAGTTTTTTCCCATTGATCTCTTTTCATCTGGACCTTGAGTTCAAGATCTATCCTGCAGGCATTGCTTCTAGGTTAGCTCTATGATGTCATTCCTCCTCCTAGCAGTACATACAAGAGTTTATGTCCAAATGTGATCTGTGGGAAACAATGTAATCAGGCAAAGAGAACTAAGAAAAAACAGAAGACTTCTCACTTTTTATTCTGGGAATCTGTACCACTAATGTCACAAAAAATGATTAAATGACTAAGGTCACTCTAATGAGTAGACAAGTTTTTTTTGGAAAGAAAATACAAGTAGAAACTTTTTGGGCTCTTTAGTAACTAATTTGCAAAAACAAAAATAACCATGCACATGACATGTCACCATTTTCCACTTCACATTTTTCCATGGAAAATGATGATGACGGGGTGAGATGAAGTATGATATGCGGCTCATTTAATGAGATTTACTGCCTCAAAAACTATCAGCTGCTCATCCTGCTTTGAATCTGGCTCATGGTTACAGCTGAAGCTGTATACTTGTACATTTATAATTTAAGGATGCAATTTAGGTAATGCTCACAAAAATCATTATCAGCTACAGCTACATTTGAGAACTTGAATAGTTTTTTTATTGCCCCAAATTACTTGGTTCAACTCAGTCAGATCATTTTATTAGTGACCAAAGATCCTATCCTACCTACAATTTTACCTTAAATTAAAAATGAAAATACCAAATTATTTGCTCATGCATTTAATTAAAATTCCAAATAAACAGATTTTTATTTATGCAATAATCCCAAGAAACTTGATTAACTATATTAAAATACAGGAAATGCAAGAATGCAATTTGATTTGTATGGCCTATAATAACAAAGATTTTTGAGACAGAGATACTTCTCAACAACAGTTTATTATTTAATTGATTCACTTCATTGCTGTGGTTTACAGTATGTACTATTGTCTTTCAGGACACACAAGGACACTCATGTGTCTCATTGAGCTCATTGTGCTTTTACATCTTCCTGCAACATTTAAAAAGACATGACTGGAATATTATAGCAGCTCTATCTGGCTTTGCTTTGACACCTCCCCGGTTTGTGCCTCCCTCAGGGAAAGAACAATTGAGATCAAGCGGAAACACCTCAAGAAAATGAACTCAGTTATGGACTATAAAAATAACCAATACCTAATCTCACTTATAATAAACAACTGGGCGTGAAATGGTTTGAATAGCTGTCAGACAAAAACTGTTCTCACGGCAGTTTCTGTTTCAAGTTACCAGGGTGTGTTTTATGTTTTAGAGTGATTTTTAGAGATTGTGTGTTTTAGAGATTACCCCAAGTCTAGTTTATATTCAATCAGTTTAGTTTTGTTTCCTGACATTCTGTTGTTTTAATATAGCATTTTTATAATATATTCTCTCGGTCTAAAATTTTTGGATAAAATTATTATTTTATAGCATTTTCTGTTAATTTATTTCCTTGTTTATTTATCACTCTTTATATTGACTTCTTCGCAGATAATTTCCTTGTAAACTTTTTTCAACCTCCACCCCCTTTTCATTGTCTTGATTGAGCTCACCTGTTTAGTTTGTGAAGTTCAGATCAGTTTAATTTAGTTCCAGTTTTCGTCAATTTTCTATCAATGTGTGTTGACCTTGTATTCTTCACTATTATCGATGCTTTGCAGGCTCCCTTGTTTAGTGTCATGAATTCCTGGTTGTGTCTCTATGTGCTATTTATGCACTTAAGTCTTGATTTGTTTGGTTTTAAAGACAAACCAATTTATTTCACCTTCAAGACCAAGTCTGGAGATTGAACAAATGTCAAATTAAAATTCTTTGTTATCTTTACAATGAAGTTATTAATGCAATGAATTGAGCTCCAATTAGGCTTTCAACTCAGGGGTTTCAGAGAGGTACTAATCAAATTCTTTCAGAAAGAGGCTTTTCAATCTTGTCTGATCTAATGTCAGTGATTGTACATTGTGTGAACCTGCTGAAAGCCTGTCACTATATAAAAAAAGAAAATCAAAGAAACTGATTAGAGAAGTCTGCAAAAATTTATGCAAGGTCCAATTGCCACATTCATCCAAACTCAAATTCGGACACAATTTCTTTCATGCTCATTCAGCTAAATTAAAGTATAAAATATCTCTGTTAATTTGTATTGATACAATAAATTATAAATAAAAAAAATAGACACATGACTATATTAATTTTAAGTCTAGCTGTATTTCTTTGAAACAATCTTTCCCACATTCTAACAACCTCTTGTTTTATGCAAACCATCTGCCAAACTTGGGACAGTCTGAAGACAGGGTCACTTTTTTGAATTGTCCCTTGTCACTGAGCAATGAAAAGTTTAATAATACAATGTTATCACTTAGGCTACAAAACATCTTTTAGATTTATGACATCTCCTTTGCCTAAGTTTATCCTGTTTCACTCTGATATGAGGTTTGAACTCAATGTTGAAGCCTACTAATGATTCTTTCACTTTAAACGCTGAACTTAATCAAATATGACCTCCATAAACAGAAATAAATTAAGTCTGTAATCGTTTTGGTCAACAAAGCATAACCATGAATCAATACCTGCAAGGTAACAAATGACCTTGCTGTTACTCCAAAAACTCTTTGTCATCCCTAAATATAATCATTTAAATATAATTAATAAAAGAATAATGTTAACAAATCTAGATTACCGCATGTTGTCTTACAACATGGATTTGAAATGAAGTTATTGATAAAATTATCATTAACTTAAAAATATTGCTGACAAAATGTTGATTAAAACATATGTTCAAAGAGAAAGTTCTGTATTATATCTATTATTTCTGGAACATGGCGCAGTGCTAGTGAAAGTTCATCAGTC
Source organism: Danionella dracula (assembly GCA_900490495.1). Classification (NCBI taxonomy): domain Eukaryota; kingdom Metazoa; phylum Chordata; class Actinopteri; order Cypriniformes; family Danionidae; genus Danionella; species Danionella dracula. The sequence continues at coordinate 2,321,542 of UELW01000778.1, forward strand.
TCTGTGCTTATGGAAAGTTGCTAAACTATTCCCATTGATGCTTTTGCTGCATCTGCGTGCTGCCTTTCATTTCCTCCAGCGTTGGAAGAGCATACATCACACAGGGCAGAGTGGCGATTGAGCCATTTGCTTCTCCTCCAGCGAATTCTACCCCACAAAACACAGAGGAGCTGGAATCCTGAAGAAAATTTGCATTTCAAACATTGCATAGTTAGCACTCTGGGGAGGACATCAAATCTTCCAGAGCTCCTTCTCATTTTCAGGGGCGGTTCTAGACCCTTTGTTTTGCGCTTCAGCTCCCCTAAACTAATCAGCTGTTTAAAAAGATAAAGATAAAGACACAGGGACCATCTTTTAAAGATTTGGTTCCTGCATATACAACATGGGTGCTGTGAAAACTCACAAAAATTATTTAAATTGGGATAAAATTTAATAAAACATTTGTGTCATTGTTTTTACACTATATACAATACTTACACTATATTTATTATAATGATCAAAGTGTTGTCATGTAATGATATGATTTAGATGACTGACTCCTATAAGTGGTTCGACAGAAAAAAATTGCGAATTACAAAAGCATTTCATTTGCTGAATCCCCAACCTCACAGATTCTTCTCAGGAATAAAACTTAAATATTGTACTGTTTTCTGACTTTATAACTCTATTCAGGACACAATGAAATAAGACAGGCGGCACATGCACACCCTCTCTTCTGTGTGTTTTCCCAAAGCTTTAACCTTGCTAATGTAGTCTTTTTAGAGAGGCACAAGAACAACCTTCAGACCTGATCCATTTTGTACTTCTTAATTCACCAAAAACATAAACTCATCATGTGTGACAAGGCTCTTTCTGCTTCAACCCAACCTTGCTGGCCTTCATAAATAATTAAAGATCTAATCTGTGATTTTTTCAAAGGTCAGCAGCACAACAAAGCCGCATAAATGCCCACTCCCTTTTTCCATGTCTTCTTTTACTTTATTTACTTGATTTTTCCTAAAGCCTTTAAGAATAACACAAAAGTCTTTAGAGAGTATCAGGATTGACCAACAGTTGTAAACCAAAAAGGATCAAGAAGCCTAAAAATCCCTGAAAAAAAATTGTTGAGAATTTCTGGAGGCTTTCTATATATTTTCTATATTAGGGTCAGTTGGCATTTCTGTGTGTAGTTTGCATGTTCTCCCTGTAATCATGTGGGTTTGATCCGGGTGCTTCGGTTTCCCTCACAAGTCCAAAGACATGCGGTACAGGTGACTTGGGTAAACACAATTGTCCATAGTGTATGTGTGAATGAGTGAGTGTGGATGTTTGCCGGTGGGTTGCGGCTGGAAGAGCATCCGCTACATAAAACATATGCCAGATGAGTTGTTGGTTCATACCGCTGTGGCGACCCCAAAAGGGACACAGCCGCCAAAAAGATAGATGGATGGATTGATGGATATATATAAAGTTCCTCAAAATATAAAGAGAATAAATTGTATTGTAACACTGTCAGTGCTGCATTTCAGCCAGAAATGCTCTAATGGATTTGATATCTGGATATTTACAGCCTTGAGGAAAAAAAACTCAAAACAAGTCTTTGCTAAAAATAATGGAAGATCTTCAAATTCTTCCAAACGTAACTGAAGACCAAGATTTTTCAAAAGGACAGCATTGATCCATCTCAAATACTCCTGAGATTCCTTAGAGAATCCAAGAAGAACCAGAGAAAATTTTTCACTTTTATGTTATCCTGGTGGCTTAGTTTCCCATTCAGGAACTCGAGCTGCGTCCAACGCTATGGGGAACGAGTGTCAAAACACGCCAATTCGCCCCGGACTTACAGTGTCTTCAGCCCGGAGAATCATCCAGATCCAATTGCAGGACCGGAGCAACATCAAAGAGCGTGGACCATCCCGCAGCGCTACCAATCCTGGAAGAATACCAGATGATAAGGCCCTAGTTGCCATACCTCTTGGAATGTGCCCTGTCCCCAAGGGGGCCAGAAAGCCAGAGGCTTACACCTAAGTATAGGTGATAACATTTTCCCACAGTCCATCTGCTCACTGACTGCGTCTTAGCAGGAGAGTCCGCCTGTGTGGACCATAGCACACAAGCTGGTCTGAGCTCCACTGAGCCATGCGACAGACATAACAGCCCAATGCCCACACTGGGCAGGTACTAATACGGGCCTAGACAGGGGACTGTCCCCTGGACTGGCCGTCAGGAGCACTTACCGAAGAACTTCATGTGAGAAGGACAAATAGGGACTTGAAAATATGCGTCTCGAGGTCGATGTAACGAACTGCTTTAAGGTAAACAACTTGAATGGCAACCTCATGATGCGACTGTTCAAGCGCCTCTGATCGAGAATGGGGCGCGGTCCCCGTCCTTCTTCGGAACCCGGAAGCATTCTGAAACCCTGATTCTGTCCTGCACAGGCACCACCTCAATGGCCCCTTGTGCAGCAGGGTGCAAACTTCCTGGTCCATGACCAGAACTTGTGAGAGAACAACAGTAGGCAAAACCCCGATAATACGGGGCCCTTATGTTTCATGACCCGCAAGACCCACTGGGAGTGGCCTGGAAGGCTGAACAAGCCCCCATGACGCGACTCAGGGGAACCTACCTCTTGAGGTTGGCTTCTGGTCACTGGTGGGTAACGACTCCTGATACAGGCACGGGATTCCATGGAAGACCCAAAGCCCTGGTCACCGAGAGCACAAAGGGTGGCAGGGTTAGCAGAATACATGTTGAGGGGTCACCGAGAGACAACTGCTTTCCATGAAGCGCATCTCGAAGTTGTAGACCCCCCCGCCCGTCAGGAGCGCTTAGCCGCCGCCCGTTATTGAAATTATGGTCCTCAGACCATATTTCCCTGGGCTGGGGCTTGTGTCGCCACCCCTCAGGAGGCAGCGACACTCCGCTTCTGGGCCTCCTCTGTACCCAGAAGCAGCAGCCTTAGGAGTCTGCTCCCACCCAGCAGAATTCCAGGTAAGCCCTCCCCACCAAGGCCGAGGTGGCTCAGAACGGCTTTGTGGGGAGAGCCGGGACCTTCAGGGAGGACGTTCATAACAAGGGAGAGATAGCTCACAAGCATCTGTCCACCTTGAATCGTCCCATACCACGCCCCTGCAACCCCTAGCTGTTCGATGTTGAACATCGGGAAAAAGGCAGGCTGTTAGGCTGATCCCCGGAAATGGAAGGCCCCGGCGTGGAGTTTGCGACAGCGGGCACCTATAGCGTTCATCAAGCTAGCTCTCTAAATAAGGGGCCTGTGCCGCTGGCGGTCAGAAGATACCTTCTGACTGGCTCCTCGTGCCTGTGCCAGTTTTAGCACAGCGGCTACCAGTGGAGGGACATCACGAGTCAAACCCCGTGACCGAAGCGGGCGCTCTGCCTCAGCAGCAGCGGCCTAGCCACCTGGCCACTTCTCTCGAAAAATGCTCTCCGCTAGCGGAATGTGCGCAACTCATGCGTTCACAATGCTCACAGCCGACTCCCTCAAGAGCCGGCTGGGCAAAATCCGCCCGCAAGCGCTGCATGTAGCGCGTGCGAGGCAAGCCAGGTGGCCAAATCGAGCGCTCCACTTCAGCAGGAGCGGCAGCCTGGCCATCTGGGCACAGAGGAGAGAACTTTCCTCGAAAAATGCTCTCCGGGAGTGGAGTGTGCGTTCACAATGCTCACAGCTGACTCCCTCGAGAGCCAGCTGGCATAATCCGCCCAAAAGCACCACATAGAGCATGTGCGACTCGAACCCGGTGACCAATGCAGCAGCCTGGCCACCGGGAGCGGAGAGAGTGTGCAATGCATGCGTTCTCTAAGCTCACTGGGCTTGATCCGCTCCCAGGCGCCATAAGGAGCGCGTGCGAGTCGAAGCCAAACGGGCGCTCTGCCTCGGCAAGACCGGCTATTCTCCACTCCCAAGCACGCCAAATAGAGCTCGTAAGCTTCAATAGCAACAAGTACAAGATATAGTCGTCCACACTTTTGGAACAAGAAGACATATAAAGAGCGCTTACTGAATGCAGAAAAGCTGGTGGCCGTCTCCATCGCAGGCTCCTTTATACTGCGCACTGGGGGTGCGACGTCGCGCTCGGATGACGTCACACCTGTCCATTGGACGAGATTTTACTTATAATTCAGAGCCGGAAACGCAGCAAGCGTTCCCCATAGCGTTGGACGCAGCGTCTCGTTCCCTCAGGGAACCTTGGTTACCTACGTAACCTTAGACGGTCTCCTCCAAGAACCTGATGAACTTGTAACGCTCAACAGATTTTCACCATCAGAGGATCCACTTGCTATGTTTCAGAGCTCCAATTTTCATCTTGAGGAAACAGTTTCTCCCTCTTATAGCCTGCTGAACCCCTCTGCTCCACTTACCAATGTGAGAAGGTTCCAGGTGTTGAGTTTCAGCATGAAGAGAGCATAACAACAATTCAAGCTGGCAGCTTCCTGAGATAAGAAAGACTTTGATGCAAACAATGCTTGGATAGAGAAGACCATATATGTGGAGACAATGGCACATGTGGAGAAAGTGTTGGGAAAAAACAAGGACGACGAGGATGGCCCCACAAATGAATAATGTTCCAAACATTTCCCTAGATTAAAAAATGTTATTTTATAAAAGTTAAATGTGTATGATTATGTATGGGATAGTAAAAACAAACCCTTAATACTAAGTTCAGCTAAATATCAAGGAGAAAGGGTCACTAAAGCCTTCATAAATATCTTAATACCTAAATGTTTTATTTAAATACATCTGAATATAGATAGGAGTTGGCACAAGACTTGATTGGCTTTCTGTATGCATTAATTTATAAGAATCCTCAAATCTCAGAAACAAGAGAACCATGCTATTTTTGGATGTGCTTAGGAAGTTACTTTTAAATCTTTCAGATTTGAAGCTGTCAGCAAAGATCTTCCTAATCCATGAGAAATTAGCTTTACGTTACTATTATTCACATCACGGATTCAGTCACATGAAACTTTCAGGGTTATTAAAAGTTAATCCTTGTGTAAAATTTTAACACACGATTTTGTTCAATGGTGTCAGTCTTGGCTGTAATTAGTGCATTCATCATGTCAGTGTCCGTGCAAAAAGATATGTAAATTGGTCTCCCTGAATAATGTGTTTTAAGCAATGAGACATATATTCTCATGTAAACGTTTTTTTATGCTTCAGACTTTTTTCTTATTCGTCAGACAATTTTTTATAATAAAAAATTGTGTTATTATGAAAAAAAATATTGTGTAAAATTGTTTTATAATTTTCCCAGCGATGGGTTGCGGCTGGAAGGGCATCCGCTGCGTAAAACATATGCCAGAGAGTTGGCGGTTCATTCCGCTGTGGCGACCCCGAAAGGGAAGAAAGCCAACATGAAGATGAATGAATGAATAAATGAATTGTCTTATAACTGTGCTCTAGTTTTATAATGTTTTGCACAAAAACAGTACACAAAATGTCATGGATTCAATCTACCAACAATGAGCACTGCTATAGGAGATTATTAACACAATCAAGTCATCATCTATACACGTTGCATTATTATATTTAACTACACAATATTTAATCACAGTTGAAACTTAAAAATCAGATTTCAAAACCTTTCATTGACAAAGAAAACTAAAAGAGACAAATCAAGGGAATATCAAGATATAATTTCTGTTTTACCCCACTGCAGCTGGGAGGCAACTGAGATCAAGAAATTGAAAGAACTACATTCAGAATCTTTGTTGTTGCTTAATCTGAGAAAAGACACTGTGCGTTTTAATAGGTGCACTATCCACACTTGTAAAATGATAATTAGCGAATCCCAAAATTTGGCATAACATAAAAAAGTATATGAGCAGTGACAGAATGTTTACTTTTCCCAGTTAGATCGTGAAGTGCAGACCGGTGATGACATGATCCGTCTTAAAATTTGCAGTCCTTGGTTGACAGGTCATTGACAATCCCTTACCTCTCTGATTTTCCTTGTTTCATTTTTATTACTGTTTGTTTATTCTGTTTCCCTTTTCCTTCGCCACCTCCAGCCACATGGTTTAGATTATGCAACTGATGGTGGCCGTCTTTGATTTGTTTTGTCTATGTTTGGAGCTCATGGTTTTTAGTTGTTTTACTTTTTTACTTTTTCCCCACCTTTTTCAGTTAGCACACTTCAGTTTCCCCTCTATTTGCTTGATTGATTTCCTTTTATAATCTTCCCTTAGTTTTCTGGTTCTTGCGGGCACATTACTAACTTTGTTTGTGAAGTCTATGGTGAAGGTGCTATTATGCAGTGAGGATTTCTTTTCTGGTATGGTCCAGTTCTTTAGTTTTACTTTTCTGGTTTTTGTTTTCTCCTCGGGGGTTTTGCTTTGTTTGCCCTACTTTTTCTAGTCAGTTATTTGTTCCTTCAATAAATTATCATTTTTGAGGTTCGGTTTCCCCTCTTGGCTTCCCTGACCTGACAAATGGACGCTCACTGTGCACACTCTCATATCACACTTTAAAAAGTGTTTACATTTAATTTTTTCTACTTTAAGGGTGAAGTATAAATATTCAGATTGGCAATATGTCTTTCTTAATATAATAACTTCACCATATAAGGTTTCTTTCATACGAACAGTTATAATATTCAATCCCGGTAAACTTAAAGTGAACCAGTTGAAAGTGATCTTAGTCCTTTGGTGTTCACGGTATAGCAAACTTAAGAGACTTTTTTTGTCCTTTTACTATAGTTTACATAACTATGTGTTATGAAATTACAAAAGTAAATTAAATGTGTGATGGGATCTTTTCACTTTCATATACTATAAAGCTAGTGACAATTGGAAAATCTGTAGATTAAAAAAAAATCTATTGCACTTTTATTTCATTTTTGTGTTATTGTTCTTTAGTGAAATACATTTCAACTTAATAAACGACTAGTGACTATAGAATGGAATAATGGTTTTCAAAATCATAAAAAAAAGATTCCTATTCAAAATAGTACCCATAATCTTGGATCTCCTCTGTGAAGTGCTCAGTACATTGTCTAAGGACAAACGGGGAGGATGTTGTTCACGAGAAGAAAGTTCAAAGCCAAAATGTGTTTCCTTAGAAGTAAAAAATGTTCATCTTGAATGCTACAATCTCTCTAGGTTGTCCTTTATCGCTGATGACAACAATCAGTTGCAGTGTAGGTAAACCCTACAGGGTCTATGTTGGTGAGTAAATATGCAAAAGCATTAGAGTGTGCCGCTGCTCATGTGTGACGTCCTCACACTGCCCTCTCCATGTGTTCTGCTGGCAGGGTTGATTATCCTGCCTGTCCTTTTAACCCTGTGGTTTTGAATAAGTGTCATCCCGGGTCTCTCATTAGCCTCTTTTTTGCATTAAACATTCATGATCTGCTTTTCCAAGTCAACTGTGGAGAAAGGTCACTGGAGGATGGTAACACCAGACAGTTATGACTTTTGAATTCCACATAAACTGCACCCCCTGCATACTTTATTTCTTAAATAAAACCTTCCAGGCGCTATGACTGCATGGCTCTGAGTTTTTATAAAGGAGGTAAAATCATTGGACGACCATGCAGTAACTGGGCTCAGACTGTCAGAGTTGAACCAAATGCAATTGCTATAGGTATAATGAAAACTGGATGGTTTCTTAGATCTCCAGTGTGTCAAGGAACCAATTTTAATATATTTTCCATCTCCCTAGAATGATTGTTTGCTTTTTGTGACTGCTCACATTTTCTCCTATCTTGCATGGATACAATTATCAATTACTCATTGTCACTGATGTCCTCTTTGTCGTTATTACATCTCAGTTTGCTGTTCATACATTCTATTATTTTCATTTGATACGAGGGAAAACTAAGGCAGGTGTGATGGTTGTCACAAAGGTTTTTATGTCTCACACTGCAAATGGTGGATAATTGGAGTGATGCATTGCAGTTCTGATCGAATGCAATATATGAAATATACAGCAAATATTTGTTCAAGTTCAAGACTATCTTGTCATAAGCAAGCTGAAACTAAACTGAATCATTTTGTCATCTAACATGGACAAAGATTCCAATAGATAAAGAACAATTCAGTATCTGTTAAACCTATTAAATATGCTCCAGATAATTTCTATGTTATGTCAACGGAAAGAAACATTGGGATAGATTTGACTGTTTAAACATTTAAATGTTTCACATAAAGCTATATTTTCTTCCTGAATATTCTGTGAATGTCTCCTATATAGACGTAATAATGAATAATAAGTAATAAATATAGATCCATGCTTTAGATTTAACTTTACATTAATGCGATATTAGGAGTAAAAAAAATATTTAAGGGATGTTTGCTAAAAATGTTTGAGCGAAAGATATAATAAAAAACATAGGGTGTTGTTGAACAATTTGAATACACTTTTTTTAAAGGACATAGTTGTTCATTCATCTTAATGTTGGATCAACTTGTAGCTTCATTTGGCAGATGTTTTTCCAAGGCGACTTCCAGTGGGGGGGGAAGACAATATGCAATTTGTTACACAGTCAAAGTTTAACTCAGGTTTTTCATACTAGAAGTTATAGTATCAGCTGTTCAACCATAGCAGGAAGGAAATAAAAGGAAAATGAGGAAAATGTTTTTTTTAATCACTGTATGTATACCTTGAAGAGAGTTTTCAGTTGCCCTTTAGAACCCTGAAACACACAATACTTTTCACAACACTGAGCAAGATTGCAGGTCATTGTTTTCTATCACAACACCACTTTTGTCCTTCTTGACTGGTCATCAAGATTCCAGAAGGCTAAAGATCCAATTAGCCTAAGCAGCAGTGCAGACACTGCTCTTACACCAACATCTTTGTGCTACCAAATCACATGCAACCCAGCTACACATCTAGAAAATACAGACAAGGTTTTGTGCTAAAGAGGCTAAACTTCTATGGGTGCTATGGAAATTAGAATCCCTCAAAACTCTTGAACTGAACAATCTCTATATGAGTATAACATAATATAATGATTCCAGGGAATTCAATAGGTATGCTAAAATAATCCAAACCAGTGTAGAGCTGAGTTTAACTGTTTTAAATCCATTAAAACATATTAAATTACCCAACAAACCAACAAACAAAATGCTGTGCAAATGTGCTAGCATTCCTGCTCCATCCTTCTTGGCCAAAGACCTTGAAAGGACAGTTGTTATTTGCAACATTTTCGTGCCAGGAATATCTATTAAAGAGTATTTATGAAGAGCAATATTATGGTTTGAAGTTACAATCTTTTGTCCTACATGTTTTTCAACTCACAAATTACCATTTTCCTAAAGAAATAAGTATGACTTTTAAGTTGCATAGTGTATTCAGCACTGCACTTCTCTGTGTTCATTTTCTCTGAGTTATTTCCCACAGGAGGACAGCAAGAGGTTTCAATGCACTTCAGCAAACAGAGGTCAAAGGATACAACATTGAAACTACCGTGAAATCTTATCCAATATGACTCATGTCATGCCTCATGTTATCACTGCTCTTGTGGTCCATCGGTTGTGGTCCATTTTTAATTTAGAAACAAACATGCCCCTGGACCAATAATGCCTCATACCTGTGACACTATGAACAAGTCAAAGACTATCACTCGCTAGTGAATTGTTACAAGTTTGCGTTGGTGGTCTGACCAAATTTGTATATACTTTTTTGTAGGCCAACCAATTGAAAATGTAAATAAATAAGTGGTGCCACTGATCCCTGATGTGGTTTTAGCACCACTGCTCATTGGTAAGGTTTCTTTAAATGAGATTCCAAATAAAATTTTGGAGAATGCAATTTTTTTTAATCTGCTTCAGTAGGAGCGTCACAAAATGTGCAGTTGGGGCAAATTAAGCAAAAGCCCACCACCTTCACCTTTTAGCTCCCAGGGTCAAGGCCTTTTCCTCGGACTGCTCGCCAAACACGACACATCAACTTTTGTTTCTGGAAATGCAACACGAAAAAACTCGTCTTTAGAACACGCTTGTTGCTCACTCGACAGTTACTCGAAGACACTTACCGAATTTGTAAATTTGTCTGTGCAGAAACTAATCAAAAGAAAAAGAAAAAACTTCTACGAACAAGGAAATGGCTGAGAAGACTGAGAGTGTTTTGCAAGAGCTTGTTGTGTGTTAGGGGGTTCACACTCATGTCACTCAAACAACTAACTCCAGGGTTCGAGAGTGTCACCTCTGATGATCTGTCCTAACTGTTCCTGGTTCTGTCCCCTGTGTCTATGCTGTCTTGTTATCCGTCACAAGCTAGAGTTACTCAGAAGCTCACACAAAGTGCAATGCAACATGAACAGGCTTTTGCACTTCTGCTTTTAGCACTTTGTTTGTGGAATGGCTTGACCTTGCTGAAGTATTGTTTAAACTTTCAGGAGAGTTCAAAAGTAAATGCATCACTGACCACACATTACACAACTATGCATGATAAATATTTAAAAATCAGTTTTTATGAAGATATTGAGTAATAAATATTTCACTAATGGTGCTGAACTTTTCGTTAATTAAGACTTTTTTTTAAACAATGTTAAGAACTTTTTAAAAGATGTTTTTAAACGTAAAATATTACATTTATAATGTTTATAACAACTAAAGGAGCCAATCTGAAAGAATTTTGAATGTCTTGATGACTATTATTCCTCACATTGGATCAAAAAAACTAAATGTTCATTATTTTGGACATCTGTAAAAACCCTATGTTCTCTTCATTAGGAAACATAGAAAAATATATAAACAAAGGCTTATTTTCATCTGAAAATTCTACCAAATAATGTCAAATCAATATAGGTTTTCATATGCTGTAACATTTCTGCACTTTTTTTTACTTTAATTAATTAACATATGAAGGTAAACAAACATTGAAAGAACTTAACATATTAATGTTTAACAGCTTAACCTAAGTTTGTGTCATTATGAGTGTCCAATGTGGTGGAAAGCCTTAACTACTCATTTGTACTTAAATCGATCGTATCTGAGCAAGAACAAGACAAGGTCATTAACTTCCCTCAGCTCTGAAAGCTTTTCTTGCATTGATTCTTGTGTGTGGCTCTCAGTAGGACTGACCTCACATAAAACAACGCTCTGAAGGAGACTCTACTTGTCCAGATGCATATGAAGACAAAGATAAACCATGCTCCACAGGGTAACTTGATTTGGCAGAGAGCTATTGCTCACATATAAAGCTTGAATAAATATGATCCGTTTCCATTTATCAGGTAATTCGTGATAAAATACAATTTTATCTTGTCAAGGAACTTTTCAACAAATAGTTAAAAGACTTGACCAGACCATAATCTTAGATAATCTATTTTAATGTCATATATTAAAAAGGGCATTTATGTCTACACCAGACTGTCCCAAATAAATGAAAATGGTTTGTATTATAAATATATTTCTTTGTGTGTATTCATTCATATATGTATAGGACAATTGATTAAATGGCTACTGCATAACCTAGATGGGTGTGTCACCATCTAAAGACTGGTGCTATATATGTGCAACAGATTTACATCTCATAATGAGAGGGCAGAATTTACATAATAAATCATTTTTAAACCATTGTATTACAAATTATTCTCTTTTCAAATAATAATGCAAGCAAACACTTTGGAAGTATCACACGTATACAACTAGATTCAGCTATTGAAATAAAGGTCTAACATCTAGCATCTTTAAGGCTTCATTTTGTTTCACTTACTTGACACTGACAAATCATTTACTGTTTCAAGCTAAAACCAATGATTTTCCTCTAAAAAGAAAAAAATAATCTACACAAGCACCACATCCTTTCAATGTCAAAAGAAAGTTTTGTGAGTCAGATGAGTAGTGGAAGCAATTTTCCCAAAGAACCGACTCCCTACTTTTTTTCAGGATGCACTGAAGTCTTCATTGTCTTCCAGTAGATGAGCAGCAGAGCTGCATTAATGGTTGATAAACCGTTCTACTCCTCTCACTCGTGTTTCGACTCCACGCTATTTCTCATCAGCTCACCAACAGTGAAGGCAGCAACAGATGACCTGACATCAATGCGAATTTACATCTTTAGCAGCACACCTCTAAAACAGCATGAATCGTTGATGCCCCAAAACATAAACACGAAACACATAACTAATCTGGAATGTTTTCTTTTTTACAAAAATTTACATTGGCTTGTTCAAGAGAGCCAATAATATATTATATTCCAATAATATTATCCCTTTAATTACCTTTGTATTAAAAAAATGTGACCAAAAAATTGTAGTGTTCTCTAATGACTCTTTAAGCAGTAATCTAATCTTAGTCAGAAATGTCTTTGAGTGGTTCTGTCTATCCACCCATATTCTGGTAAAAATTATTTTCTTGAGGTTGCACACTTCCAGAATATTTATAGCAGAAACCACATTTTTCAAAGAAAACAGAAACTGAAGCTTGGGTGCAAATGATCAGTTTGAAGCGAGGGAAATGTAGCTGGATTGGAGACAGATATGCTTCTACATCAAGGACAGGTCTCACAGGCAAAGTCTAATCCAAATATTTTTTGATCTATGTTTTCCAACTGGCTCTCAAACATAGCAGTTAAACTAGTGCACAAAACAGCTTGAAGTAACACTGCAATGTGAGAAAGCCATAGAGACACTGATATCTTACATTCCTATTCAACATTACACAATAGGCTTTGTTTCTTTTGTTAGTTTTAGACTAATTGTCAATATTGCATTTTTGCAAAAGACTCGTGATGTTCTTGAAATTTGTTTCTTTTTTAAGACGATAAATCATCTTCTTGAATTTAGAATTATTAGGATCTAGTTTTTATTTTGGGGAAAATTTAATTATTCAAATATTCAGATTCTTTGACATCTTATTTACATTTTATGATGTGTTTGTGAAGGTGTTTACATGTTTGGACTTTTGTTTAAAAAAAAGATCCAATCTGAATTTCAAGCTTAAACTTGTAGTAATAAGGGTATATTTGATGAGCCGCCTATGGAGCTGCTTTTCTTTTCCGTTTTCCCGACAGCTTGAAGAAAATTTGACGTTTCCCAAACGGTGCACAGTAAAGTATTTAAGAAACTTCAAAATCAACTCTTTCATTCATGGTTGTGAAAGTTTTAAAGCTTTCTAGTTATTAGATGCCCTAAACTAAAGACAACGAAATGGAAAGACGGGCAAATGATAAACAACCTGGTATCTTTCATATATGTATAGAGTGTATACTAAGAATGTCAGCTCCAAAGCATTTTGTAAATAAACTAAAATCTTTGAATATGACATTATGTGAATAACTATAATACCAGCTTGTTTAAAAAAATTGCAATTACTTTTGATAAAACATATTTTTGTTATTAATCCTCTTTATAATATTCCCAAGAGACTCCCATCACACTTCTAACCTTGCAGCTAAAACTTTATTTACACAATGTCTATTTACAATACTATTCCAGAAAACTGAACTTCTGGTTCACTGGTTTTTGCAAACATCCATTTATCTCTCAAAAGCCGTGTGCACAGTCTGCCTGCCGATGGTCATACATTACTAGCGGACACTGAGGTGAGTTTCCTGAAGTCTATGCATCAATACCCCAATGACAGGCCCAATCACATAACCGTTGATCTGCACAAGAGCAGTCTTCCAATCCCAATAGTTTATTGAGGGCCACAGTCATGGATGAACTGCAGGAAGGAGCTTTCAGAGCTCAACATCCCTCAGTGGAGTCCTTGCAGCAGTGGGTGTTGTACGATATGGGCCATCTAGCTTGCAAACACTCAAGAGAAATCATTTGTGGTTTAGTGTGTTGAACTGAGAGAGATAGAAAGGCAGAAATAAAAAATCCATAATACACTGATTGAAAGCATAATTATGTGGGTAAAATCTTTTCGGAGATGATAAAGGATGAACTATGAAAAAAGACATTGTAAAAAAAACATTTTAGAAATGTGTACATTTTCTCTTTGACTCTGAATGTTGCTTGTTTTAGGGTGGGGACAGCAGTCTCTTTTTCACCACTATTTACACCTACAGGAAGGAGGATTACAAATAAAGTGAGACAAATGTATAATGATAATAAAGAACTATTTCATTAAATAAAATACATTTTCTGAACCGTTAAAGAAACTCCATTCCAGCTTCTTCAATGTTTATAAGGGAATGGAAAATTGGCTTTGATTGATTATTGGCAGCATCACGGTGGCGCAGTGGGTAGCACGGTTGTCTCACAGCAAGAAGGTCGCTGGTTCGAGCCTCAGCTGCGTCGGTTTTGCATTTCTGTGTAGAGTTTGCATGTTCTCCCCGTGATCACGTGGGTTTTCTCTGGGTCCTCCGGTTTCCCCACAAGTCCAAAGACATGCAGTATAAGTGAATTGAGTAAGAACGATTGTCCATAGTGTTAAAGTGTGAATGAGTGTGTGTGTGTGAATGTTTCCCAGCGATGGGTTGTGGAAGGGCATCCGCCACGTTAAATATATGCCAGAGAGTTGGTGGTTCATTCCGCTGTGGCGACCCCGAAACGGAAGAAAGCTGACATGAAGATGAATGAATGAATGATTATTGGCTTCTTTCATGTAATTTCAAATAAACTGCAAATTAGACACCTCAAGGATCCAAAAATTTCAAGTTTAGGATAGTGTGTATGTTGATCTCCATTGATCATAAAAAAAATACACGTGAATCACTTCTGGAAATCCCAACAAAGTCAACCATGATTACGTACATCTTTGCAGACTTCCGCATTTTGGCAGTGGCCTGAAAACTTCTAACTATTTTTATCTATACAGTGACAGGCGCCACATCAAAGCATGCCTTCCAGAACACAGACGTTGTTCAGCGTTTAGCTAAACTGAGATTGACTTGCTGCAGACGCAGGTTGGAACAGATTAAAAAGAAATGGAAAAGGAAAGGGAGGAGGAGAAGATGCTCCCTGACTGACAGCAAAAAGAGCAAAAATATATGAGAGGAAAACCAAATGAAAGCAGCAAGAGAAAAAACGAGAGAAAGTTCCTCAGCATATTGCTTGAGCTTTCATTAGAGAAGAAATTGACATTTCATCTCAAATGCTACATGTCTGCTTCATATTATTTAAGTTATATGCATAAAAAGAACAGATTTGAAGAAAACATTGATTCAAGTCTTGTCTGACCAACGTCGGTCCTGGAGAGCCGGACCCCTGCACATTTTTGGTTCAACCATCATGAAACACACCTGTGGCACTAATTATGGTCCTCTGATTGGCTGAAGTAGAGTAGTATGCATACTACAGCAGGGTTGCAACTAAAATGTGCAGTCCTGATGTAGAGAGCTGTAGGGATCTGGTTGTTTTTAGTCTTATGTTTTGTTTGTGTTGTACATGGTAACTTACTCTTCTCAATTAAAAATGTTTCTGGTATGTCTGCTTGCTGGTATAGCAGTCAGTGAGAATGACATGTAAAGGTAGTTGTGCATCAGGTGACCCAAGTAGAAATGCGGTGCTTGTGTATCTCTTTCTCCAGCTTTACTAGACTGTTCTCGTCTGCAGTCATAAATTAACTACAAACATAATATGATAAACCGACAAATGAATGTAAATTATTAAAATAATATCAACATTATTGAGTTGCTTAAATCTTTCTTTTTCTTATATATCTACAAAAAAATAAAAACATTTTAAAATTGGGTCAAGGCCCAATCACTGGCTCAGGGCCCAATCACTGGCTTCTAGCACCTCTCTGTTTCACATTTTTTTCTTACACACTGTTGTTTTCTCTTTCTGACAAACAGAATGTGCTTTCTTTACCAGCAGTGACAGCTCTGAGGAATGTTACATGGCTCCCGCCGCCCCCTGGAGCTCACCTGTCCGCTTCAAGGTTGGATAAACAGCCGGGACCCAACAACAGTCATCGGAACTCCTCAGAGATGCTCCTTCACTTAAAAATCTAATTTCACCAAGTTTTAATTATCTGTTGAAGAGGGTTTTTATAGATCCGTGCATCAGTAAGGATAAAGGCTCACTGGCTGTTGTAACTTTAATAGCTGAGGTAAAAACTGAAACAGAAAAGGACAAAGCATTAAATGTTATTACTCTGTCTATTACTCTCTCCTTTTAGTGTATTCAGTTGATAAAATTAGTTTGAATAATACATGGTTTTTTATGTTTTTATTGTTAATTGTCAGAAAAAATTTAATATAATTCCACTCATTCTGTTTCTTTTTAGCCCCTTTATCTGGGGTCGCCACAGCATATAAATTAAGTTTTCCAGCATGTGTTTTACGCAGCGGATGCCCTTTCAGATGCAACCAATCACTAGGAAACATCCACACACACTTGTGTCTTTGGAATTGTGGAAGAAATCGGAGCACCTGGAGAAAACCCATGCAAACATGGGGAGAAGATGCTAACTCTACACAGAAATGCCAATTGACCTATGCCAAGGCTAGAAGCAGCAACCTTCTTGCTGTGATACAATGTGCTATCCACTGCACCACCATCACCCTAAAATCAAATTTTCTCATAGTATTGCTACCTCACACTTGTTATGCAGCGGACAAAGTGTGATTTCTAGAGTTTTTAAGTTGAATAACATGCTCTTAAAACAAAATACTTAACAATACTTAACAACTGGAAGACAATATTTTTTCTGGATGCGGTTCTTTTTAACTATACTCAAATAGTTGAACGTAAACCCCAAATTTAGTATAAAATGATATATTATGTATCTTGTCTACTGGAAAACAGACTCACTAAGAAAATGATAATTGTTCACATGGCGACACAATGAAATGAGAGCTTCTCTTCAAGCTAAAATATTGAGTTGCAAAAATAAAAACTTTAAGTTGATCTTTTATTCAATTGCAGCAATGTGTTTACTACATGTCCATCTACAGATTAATATATAAATATACTTCTAATTATTCTCGAACAGGACAAAAAAAGAAAAGAAAAATTAAGTCTACTATTACACCAACATATCTACATTTCTGTTCCATTTAAATTTTTTCCCTTCTTTGCTTGCGGAACCCTTCTAAAAAATCAGGTCAGGCCCAACTGATGAAGAAATTATGTGATTTAATGGCCCCCGAGGGTCAACACAAATATAGCACTGCATTAACTCTGTCCTCTTCTAAAATAGAACAGCAAGGACATCAGCCATAAACATTAAGAGCAAGACACTACACCAATAAAGGATTACATACAGCACCACTGAATAAAGCATATGGCAAAACATGAACCAAACTGTTTCAGTGCATTTCTTTGAGCCCACAGTAAACAATATAATGCCATAAAGCAGTATTTCATTCAAAGGTAGATGTTTTCTGTAGGAATTGTATAGAATACACTGTATCTCTTCCATATCATTTGTCTTTTGTTAACTCAAGATTGCGAATGGTTAAATAAAAACCTCTCTCGTTTGACCACTAGATGGAGAAGAAACACTTGACAGCAGGTGTTTTTGGCTACTTCGGATAATCACATTTCTCCTTTTTACGAAGAATGAAAGAAAGTCTGAAAGAAGTAGAAGACTGAAAGAAAAAAAAATGAAAGGACTCATAAAAGATAGAAAGGGTTGGATTACTATACATCATCTTTCATTCAATTATAACCACTGTTAAAATGAATAAATAGTTAATGTTGAAGTAAACATCTCTAACCCATTTTCTCATTTTAAATAGCAGGTGGAAATATATTCACCAGCCTGCAAGTACATTGTATTTAGCTTTGTAGAATAAATTCTAAACACAATGACTTCCCTGAGCAAAAATGCCAAATAAAAGATTTCTTATAAGTCCTTTAAATCTGGTTACTCTGGTAAATTTGCTAGACATAATTCCAGCACATAAATGTCATAAAATATATGAACTTTTATTATATTTATTAATATTTTCTAGAAGACGTTGTTTTGCTCATTTGTTAAAAAACAGCCTATATTTTCAGTTGAGCCATTTAGAATACATAACTCAAAATAATTATTTGATTCGTTAGAGGTCATAAATCTATACTGCAATAAAAATCTACAAACGTGAAGAAAAATCACAATTTATTATTATTTTTAGGAAACATGGATTAACAGTGCATTTTTTTCTTTCTTTCTTTCTTTCTTTCTTTCTTTCTTTCTTTCTTTCTTTTGAAAACTCACACTCATTGACTGTACTAAACCATTGGACATAGTGCCCGTGACATAATCCATTGTTTTTTTTAGAAAAGGTAAAAGAGGCTAAAAGGGGGTGTAGCCAGTAATCGAAATGTATCCAACGAGGCAGGACATGGCCGTAGTGAAGATGTCTGATTTGCTAAATCAAACATCCTGCAGAGTATTCACGAAGGTCAGCATGAGCCAACTGAATAAAAAAAAACCTTGTGGAGCCAGGGGTGGAAACATGTTTATGTTAGCTTTAAAGTTGGTCCAAAGAGATTCTTTGTGATCTTCATAAACACTCTAAGGTGTTTTTTTAATATATATTAACATTTAAAGCTTCAGCCAATCAGACGTCTGTGCTACAACTATGTCCCGTTCACGTATTGTGTTTCCATGTTGTACACAGTACAATGTACTATGCACACTGCCCTCGAAATTGATTCATCGAATGCTTTAGACTCCTGAACCTAGTTGTAAAAGTGATGCATTCATGAACAAAACTCAATTTTTCAGATGAACAAGCATGTCTGTAAGAAACGTCATTGGTCAGGCATTGAGGTACTTGTGAGAAAAACTACTTTTCCAATTTTTGTAATTATTTATCTTGTACCTTTTTTTTTATCTGGGTGAACTAACATTACTAACCACATTCGTATAACCATTAAAAGGAGAAAGGTAAATATTAAATCCAAGCAAACGTTGTTTAAACGTAACTTTATTTAAAGCATTACCAAATGACGTTACTAAACTACAAGCCCCACAGCAAAATAAAACATAAATAAATCTGTGCATCACAAAGACTATTAACTATGGGAAATACCAGTACTCTCAAATGTGATAAATAATGAGTGCTAATGTTATTAAAGCTAACGATGCCTGACAGATCTAGGCTAGCACTTCTCCCTTAGCAGGGTCCCTGGATTGGGAAGCTCAGTGAGGGAAGAGCTGGGCAGAGGGAAGGGTTCAGGCTCTGTGGCGAAATAGATAGAAAGAGGGAATCTGTGGTTAATTAGCAGTGACAGTTCTTCAGTTGCTCCAGCATTTCTTCAGACAGCTGTGGGCTGCTGTCAGCTATTAGTGCCATACACTGACACTCCCATCCACACTTAATCTTCTTCCTAAATAGATCAGTTTCAGCTTGATATGCATACCTCACTTTAATGTTTTTGAACTCTCTCCATTGAAGATGACCAATGCCTTTTAAAGTGTATGATAAGTCAGTTTTCAGAAACGCCTTCATTTGAACATTCACAATAGCTTATTGTTATTCAAAGAAATTCCACCTTCTGCAGAATGCAGTTGGAGTAGACATGCTGGAGGCTGCAAAGTGAATCAGAGACTATGTTTAACCCACAGTGAGCACCAAATTATATTCAGTACTCTAGTGAAGTTCACTTTCTGCTTCTAAGGAGTTCTTCCCAGTGGAGATGGCCCTAGTCCCATTTGGAAGGCCTATCATATGTGGCCTTCATTTCTCTAGAAAAAATGTGGTCCTTAATGCTAAATAATTTGAGGCAGTAGATAATCCTTACAATCACAAGACTTCCAGTGCACAAGAAATCTATATGAATATCTTCTTCTTCTTCTTCTTTCGGCTTTTCCCAGTTTAGGGGTCGCCACAGCAAATCATCTGTTTCCACCTAACTCTGGCCTCAGTATCCTCTACTCTTGCACCAATTACCTTCATGTCCTCCTTCAGCACACCCATATAACTTGTCTTTGGCCCTCCTCTTGCCCTCTTGCCTGGCAGCTCCATCTCCAACATCCTTCTACCAATATAACTACTATCCCTTCTCTCCACATGTCCAAACCATCTCAATCTGGTTTCTCTGACTTTGTCTCCAAAACAACCAACCTGAGCTGTTCCTCTGATGTGCTCGTTCCTAATCTTGTTTCAGAGCTGCCCCGACTTAATTCTCTTGAAACGATTCCAAATGAACCAACTCTCGATAAAAGCATTCAGGTGTCCTATTAGAAGTAGAAAAGGGTGGGACTTTTACTCCACTGAGCCACATTCGTGAAAATACAAAGGCTACTCCTCCTTCCTCGATCATAGAGGCTCAGTGTTGTGAGAATAACAATATAAGCAGATTATAAAATATGCAAATAGTTTATTGTCTGAATAGATGAATAGAGGAAGAGGACAAGTCAGGAGTTCTCTAAAGTGCTGTAGCTATGGGCACATTGGTATATCTATGCAAATTCAAAATGTCATGAAATAGAGGCTCCAAATTTTCAACACTTGTGATCAATGTATAATGTTATTATTTTCACATATCTGAAATGAGAGCCCAAAGTATTTAACTTTTGCACCATGTACCTAGCCATTACATTATAGAATTCATGCAGTTCCTTACCGAATCCTAAAGTGCTAACCATATAATGTATAGTGTTTTTGATAGCTTTTTTAACATACCCTGGCTTATGGTCTTACCTCTCTCCATCTTACTCTGATGGAACTACATCCTCTTGGTGTTCCAGTACCTGCTCATGGACAACTTAAGCACTGGTTTCCTCTTTTGTTGTTTTCTCTTGCATTATCTTTCAGGTGAATTGAAGACTATGAGCCTGAATCTGGAGTGACAGTAGCTCCTTGATGGCCTGGCTAAGATGTGGGTTTAACCCAATATGAGCTAGAGATCACCAGGAGAACCCTTGAACTTTAACCATATATAGGCCATTTTATACTAATTGAATATAATTTTTGTATGCACTTTAGAGTGTCATTGGATGTAATTTTTGAGACTAATTTGAGATAAGTCATATATGGTAATGTGTTATGGAGTAAAATTTGGATTTTTAATTGCTTTTAAAATGGGAATACCCCACAAAGGTAAAAAAACAACAACTTTATAACCTTGTATAAACATCACAAAAAGGCATCAGGCATTATTTTGTGAACCGGGTATTTGATCAAATATGATCCTTGATCCTTTGACTAATTTTAAGAAGTCCTCTAAAAAACACATATGACACCACTAAGCACAACTATTTAACAATAAATACAGGTTTAATCAACTTATGAGGGTTAGTTTCAAAGTTTTGTACAGAAATGTGCAGAGAGCTGGTAATCTTTAGAGACATTTTTCAACTTAAGCAGAAATAGTAAGTTAGAGGCAGTACAGGGGTCTGCTGATTTGTCATATTCTACAATCATGTGATCTGTAATGTAGGGGATCTCTTCTGAATGGCTAAGTAAGGACCACATGGTGCTTGACCTCACAGAGATTTAGGAGGTATAGGAGATATAGGAGGCCATTAGTAAATGGTGTGGAAATTACCAAAAAATTGTCACTTGTTAACATAAAGGATTAACAAACTTTGTAAAGAGAGATACATGATCAGTCTGTGAATAAATGTTACCTTTGACAAAACCTTTTTCATAGAGATTAATCACAATGAAATAATTGATATACATGCTGTAATAAATAATAAAATAGCATTTATAAATAGATTTTAAGGAATAAATAGGTGACAAGGAAACGGGTAACAACATGCATGCAGCAGAACAAAAGGAGTTGCTCCTTACATTATTGTAAAATTGCAATCTTGCAATCCTTAAAATGCTTTGAAGGCAGAATGTTAATGCACCCTCGTTATGTTAATGATTCAGTATGTGAAAATTCTACACTTGTTTTGTCACAAAGAGGTTTGGACTTATATTAATGGAAAAACTCGAAATATTAACAAGAGCATGTTTAAAACTAGCTTACTTATGAATGTGGTAAGCAATGACTACTCAGTGTGGTTACTTGGGTTACAACAGGTACTTTTACTTTTGCTTCTATGGAAAGCTGTCAGGCATGTAGACTCTCCAAAACAACTCTGGACAAGTTTGAGACATCCGCCTTCGAGTCTTGACTAGCTCTTCCAGAATCATTAACGGAGACGTCAACGGCAGCGCCCAGTCGCGTCGCGTCGCATCGTATCGCGTCGCTTCTCTAAAGTGCGAATGAAGGAGTGAACACTTCCTGGTCCAAAGTTATATGTACTCAAACGCAAGTCAGTTGAGCATGAAGCCGGATAGTGGAGTCGCGTGAAGGAAATATACTTTTTAACGGACTGCCACACTTCTCTAAACGGAGGAACAGAGAAGTTTAGCATTGTCTCATATTGATGTCCGTTCTGTCGCTTCACAAATATGAAACGATCACAGAGAGATCATAGCAACGGCACCCTGAAATTACATCTTGACCAAAACCAGAAGGAAAATAACAATTTGACAAATGGATATCACAGAAATGAAAAGGTAATTTGTCAATAACCTGTGTTTGAAGTCAATGTAATTTTTGAAAAGTGGAACTACTTTACGTCTAAACGTTTTACCTTTTCAAAACATGTAATCACAGTGACAGCAGGATTCTGAATCATGTCATTCAATTAATCGATTTAGAAGAGAAAATGTTCTGTTTGAGGAAAAAAATGTTATTTGACAAAGTCAGAAAATAAGTCCACCATATCTTACCGTGGTTTAACTATATCAATTTATTTACTGGCTATGTGGTGTTACTCTAACGCTTTCAAAAATATTATATTCAATAATAAACGACACAATTACAGACGGAAATCCATTTGTGTCCTTATTTTTTACTTTGCAGGGGATTTATACTTTACAGGTCACGTGATTAAATAGTTGCGCGCGCATTTTTGAAACGGAAGTGGAGGTGTTCTCCATTCATTTGGAAGTGGTAGCAATATTTTAAACATCCACTGTAGCAGGTTTTAAAACAGTTTCCAGGTGTAGCAGCAACCCAAAAAGTTATTGTTGTTGCGTTTACAGTTGCACTAATAGATAATTAAATTATATATTTTACATTTATATAAAAATGTATTTACATGATCTTTGATAGACAATCCACTCGCACAGCTTGACAAACTGATGATTTCTGCCATACTTCGATTGCCAAAATGCGCGCACATATGTTGAAAGCGATTGTTTACAAACAGTTAAAGGGTGTATTGATCAGTAAGTCTATTGATGAATGTCTTAATTTAAGAGTACACTTGGAATTGCATGTGAACTCCTAAGATATTACCTGAAATGTTATTTTGTCACCATGTGCAATCGTAGGTACAGAAAAATGGCAAAGGAAATGGTTTTCATCAACCTCTGACGAATGGTGAAGATTCCTTTGAGGAAGCTCCCATGTATGTGGCAGTCCTGACATACATGGGCTATGGAATTGTCATCTTGTTTGGCTATTTCAGAGACTTTCTCAGAGCTATTGGCTTAGAGAAGTGCCACCAGGCCCAGGAGAGAGAAGAGCAAAAGGCAAGTTTTTACCCATCTCAGAGACTGTTCTTAATCCCATTCATGAAAGAACCCAGTGAAGTGATAAGGTTAAGAAGAGAAAAGTAGTTGTTACATTTTGGAAAGAGTGATGGGGGTGTTTGTGTATGTTGTATTCTGTTTTAACAGTCAAAGTGTCAGCCTTGGTAACCTTAGGGTTAGTGCATCTGTTCATTGGTCTTCCCAAGTTTGAATCCTTGAATCCATATTGCAATAAATATAAAACAGTTATAATTGATATTATTGTTTAGAGATATTCATTGTTTCTATTAGAAAATATACTCCAACAAGATTTTGAATGTGGTTTGTGATTGTGACATACAGACTAGCTGCATTCTGAGGATAACTAATAAAAACGCAGAAAATATTATTTGGTAAAAAAAATATTATTCAGTAAACACAGTTAATTTGGGTTAAGAGAGTGCTATTTGTTTTGGTTTAGAGTGGGTTTGAGAACATGTTTTATCCAGTAAGTCTGACACTAGATTCCCTTTAAATAAACAAATAGATAAATATGATAAAATGAAAGGAACAACAGTATTTATACTACTGCAAGTACAGTTTTACTCATGTGATAACCTGTCTTTGAAATGAACTCTAATTCAGTATTAAATAATCAACTAATGACAATTTAGCTGATATGTCTCTCCAGACAAATTATTCTCAAACAAACAGCTTTCTTTCGCATCATTATTAGCACACTGTTCACTATGGAAAATCTCCAAGATATGTGTGAGGTGATGTAGGAGAAGTTAAAGACGCAACCAAACCCCTACAGAGATTGCTTCATTATTTCCGCCTTCATTGTCCACTGAGAATGCTGGCTTCCCAATGGTGACTCTTTTATCCACGTTTTTCAAAGCAGGTAGTGATGCATTTAATTTTATTTTTCAAAGTGAGGATTCAATTTTAACGTACCTCTGTTTTAGCAAACTGAAGATCATTACATTTGCATTTGTAAGAATTTTTTTGTGAATTTATAGTTCTGTCATTGGCTAGTTGTCTGATCTGCACCAATGTTTCCACCCACTTTTGAACTGTTTAAGTCTTCTAAGATAGCTTTACTCTGCTAGGTGCACCAACAGACATTAGTAGGTTGTGATGTAGGTAGTTGATTTTCAGTGGGTCCACTGACAAGTGGTGGTGGTAAATCAGTTTCTGATTTGCCTGATATTGGCTGATATAAAGGCCTATATAGACCTTTGGCATTTAAGGTCAACCATTAGCATTTCCTGTTGTATACAGGTTCCTTCCTTGCCCTTTGTCACCTGTTCTTTGTGTATTCTAGTTTGTAGTGTTGAATGAGATCACACAATTCCTATTCCAGTCCACAAGGATTGAGTGCTGCTGATTTCGTAAGAATGACTGCAAGCTTTGAAACCTTAAGCAAAGATCAGACAAAGCCTTGATGACTAGAAAACGTCACAATCAAAAGCCAAAATGTAGATTGTGTAAAAGAAGGAGACATTTGTTACACCTTTATTAGTTTAAGCAGTTAAAACGCTCACCTAGAATTCAGATCAGTTTATCTAGAGTATACCTGAATACAGAGCCTACAATGGGCTCAGTGGGTTTATTTAAGGACACAATGTGGGTGAGTCTCACAGGATTTGAATTTACAATCCACAAGTAAACAGTGCATGAGTGCATTTATGATGAGTCAGATGATCCTGTTACATTTTTAATTGAATCTGCATTTGTTGTATATGATGCAAAAAAATATATATTTAGAAATGTTTTCAATCTTCAAACTTCTTTTTTATAGGACTTTGTTCCCCTTTACCAAGATTTTGAAAACTTCTACACCAGAAACTTATACATGCGATTCAGGGACAACTGGAACCGGCCTATCTGCAGTCTTCCCGGTCCTGTTTTTGATCTGATGGAAAGGGTCACAGATGATTACAACTGGACTTTCAGGTATATCTGGGCATTGCATTCATCATGGCGGTTTGAAAGACAAAGTTTATGTTTTATATGCCGGTTTTTTACAAGGGTTATAATTTCTTTTGCAAAAACTACTCAAACAGCTGTGGAAATCAACAAAGCAACAAAATGAAATTTAAAAAATTTACATATTCTTTCCATCACTGGCACTTTTTATACTCAAAACAGTGGATTTACCCTGTCAGACCTGGGTTGTTTTATGTCAACGCCAAACTCTTTAGTCGTTGTTTTTGTTCATTTCAGTGAAGAAATAAACAGATATAAACAGACTAAAGTCTATAAAACATACAAAGGTGTTGAAAAAAAACGAAAAAAAATCTATTTACACAAATAGCAATAAATGAAAATAAAACCATTGAATATCTATTTCATAGAGTATTTTTTTTTAGAAATGTACTTACATCCCACCCTAGATTACAGATTTTTATGGGTTTTACTGCAGAAAAATTGTTAAATGGCATGATGAGTGACTTCAATTTTAGTGATCTTTTACACAACAATAAACAACTGAAAAAATGTGGCGTCCAATAGAATGGATGCAGGGTCTGAAGGGGTTAGTTAAGCAAAAGTGTCTACTGAATCATGGTGGGCACAAAAGAAGCATACGAAGATGGAACAGAGAGAAAAACAACAGCTCAATTATACCATCATAGCTAGTCATATTTATAATGTCGATAGTACAGCATTTGTGAAGGAATAACTGTGTGTGAGCTCATACAAAACAGAGTCAGGGCTTATGTAGTTTATGCAACAGTTGTATAGGTTAAAGTTATATAGATTAAACAGTTAAATACACAAAGTGTTATAAACAAATAACAATTTATGTTTTTTTTTTGTATTTCACTTTCACTGCTTTTCTAAAAAAGAAAACTTCTCCTCTATTAGAGAAACTCTTTTCAGGTCCTACCTGTAACTACCTTTGAAAGATTTTTCTACATCAAGAAAAGACAGGTGTCAATAAAGGCTTGTTTGTTTTACCCCTCTACAGATTAACAGGGAAGACCATCGAGAATGTCATAAACATGGGATCATACAACTATCTGGGGTTTGCTGAAAACAATGTTGACTTCCTTAAAACTGTGGCAGAGCAGACCAGGCAGTATGGGCTGGGTGTCTGCAGCACAAGACAGGAACTAGGTATGTGTGTGGTTACACCACAACTGCAGCTACATACAATCACTGAAACTGTTTACCCATGCCACCAATCGAACATGATCTTGAAACTCCTGTCAAAACCATTTTAACTTGTGGTCCAACTTGACTGGAGCAGCATTCATAGAATTCTTTGTTCACAAAGAAACGTGACAGGTTTTTCCTGGGTGATTCATTAAAGGTTAAACCTGTTTTTCAATCTGTGTGGAAGTTGATAATTGGCTCAACCTTCTCATATCTCTATCTTCAGGAGGTTTATTACCCTCCATGCCTATTGGTTAGTCATATATCCCATTATGGTCTTTGTCACAAACCATGTTTGTGTAGGTTTAGAGCCAACCTGTTTGCCCTACAGGCTCTAAGACTTGGTTTGGTAATCTAGGGGCAATTTCCTTTACCAATTTTATCAGATACAAAACATATGGAAAACGCTTATCAATAATTTAATTTGATTTCCAGGCCTCCACATTTGATTGAAAACTATCTAGTGTGCTTTCACCTAAAATGATTTTACACTTGTTTTGGTAAACATTAATGAGTTTGGTTTAGTTTAGTATATTGTGTGAGTATTTGTAGGTTTTGACCAGTGTTCTTAGAACTGGTCATACTAGTCTATTGCATATCAGACACTTTTGACTTCTGCTACCTGAAGAATGGTTGTAAAAGATCATAAGATAACGGCAAGGTCATGTACATACAGCAGTCAATGTTTTATCTCTATTGCAATCATTGGGTTCTCATCATACTTACAGTGTAAATGATGTTGTAATGATGTGATTGTTTCATCAGATATCAAATCATAATAAAGTAGGTCGTCTGGGATCTTTGATCTACCGTGCAGTGAAGTTCACCACTGATGCTGTTCTGTGTCGAGTTTTGGAAGCAGACACAATGAACATTAAAAATATTGAAAATATATATCAAATCAATCTTATACAATAGATGGTTAAATGTTTTCTTTCTCTCTCAGAGCTTTAATTGCATTCAGATGTTAAGTCAGTTAAGTAAATCCATAATTTTGTATTAATATAGGATGAATTATAGGGCATAATTGACTTGTAGAGTAATCAAAAATATCATCAAGATTGATTTGTTTAACCAACACAGCACAAACCATTCATATCAAACATCTAATATTGTCCATTTGCATTAATGCTATTGGTGACATTTTTATACAAATCTACTTTACAGTTATTGAAAACACATTCCATCACTTCCTGTTTTCCCTGCTATTCAAACCCACAACCTCAGCTTTGCAAGCATCACGCTCAACTGAGAAAGTTTCTACCAGAAAGTCATGCCATTCATCGTTCATACAAATGCCCTGTGCCAAATTTAACATATTGAATTGATTATCAATATTTGGGCTGCAGCACATAAAGTTAATTTTGTAGTAAATTTTGCCTGCTACTCATCTTCTCATGAGGACAAACATTTGTACACGTCCCCCAGATTGTACTCCTCTCCTGAATAGACAGTTTGGTGATAAAAACTGTTCTTTAAAAGAGGAGAATTAGACATTTTTTTATTTAGATTAAAGTTCTAACATCATGCTTCAATTTACCAAAAACTTGTTACTTTAGATCTTTGACATGTTTGAGAATAATTGTAGTTCATACAAGAGTTATAAATTAATTTGTTGCTTAACATTTCTTTAGGACATGGAGCTCTATACATTGAACACTGTCAGAATTTTTAAAACAATGTCAAACCTTTTACAAAATTATTGCCAACAATGTACTAAAACTTTGCCCCAGTCTCTGTAATGTCAGTTATTTACATAAATGAAAATAGAAAAATCGCATTTGAATCACATTGTAAATATGCATTGTACCTCCATCCTCTTCTTTTTCTCAAAGACACAGCTGTGTCACTAACTTGATCAAATATCTCTGCAGTCCAGCAGTGCCCCTCAAACAATGTACTATGTTGGGGTTCTCCAAAATAGGTACTGGATGGCTACAGCCCTGCACATTTTATTTACTGCTCAGCGCTAGCATGCATACTACTCTAACACTAGAAAATCCAAGATGACCTTAATTTGTCTAAAAGGTGTGTTTCATGATGTTTAGACCTCCAGCCACCCAGGACCAGATTTGGAGATGACTGGTCTATTTAAAAAAGTTACATCGTAGATACAAGTTATGTAACATGTAACTAATAAATTAATCCAAGTTGAATCTATCAGGGAATGATTACTGCTAATCTAGTGCTCATATTTGTGGGATGACGTCATGCTGAAATGCTGAAATTCCCCTAAAATGCTGTAAAGAGTAAGACAATCCAATAGAGGACATCCGACCCCTCCACTCTGAAGTTATATCGGTCAATCAGTAGGTACCCTTCAGCTCTGAAGTACATCAGTGCTTCCCTTCAATGGATGATTAATACAGCTCACACATTGTTTTTTATAAACAAAAAATATCTTTCCAGTCTTCCCGAACAACAGTTTTGCTCTCAAAAACCTTATTTATATGAGGCTCAATCGGTTCTTTTGCAGAACTGGTGCTTTTTGCATCTGTGCAAGGGGAGCATGTAAGCAACATTACATGCATATTGTTAGGGTTTGGTGCATCTATTCAGTTGTTCAATTCGTCGGTAAATATTGTGTGCTTTTGTAGTTTTTTTTTGTGTTTTAGAAGAAGGTTATAACCCATAACATCACCATGCTGCTATAAATTATTGAACTTAATTAATTTACTAAAATTACATGAAAGAGTCTAGCAGCAATCTTAACAAATTCTGTGATTGGAGCTTAGAACAAGATTAGAACAGTACAGATGTCTCATACCCTCCAGGTTACTACAAGTTATTATTTTAAAAGCAAGCAACGTTGTGATGGGTAATGGGTTTCTAACCATAATTTTAAAGCCACAGACACTTCACTTTTTTGTTACAACTCCTGGATCAATACGCTGTGTTTGTCTTTGCTGATAAGAACTAAGACCTCTACATTAATCATTTACAGGAATGTAGGAGTGGCTTTATCTTTAAAATTCATTAATGTGTGATTGTATGCGTGTACAGTCATTTTGGAGTTTAACATTAAGATACTATGGTCAAACACTGATCTAATTGAGCCACTCTAAAACTGAGCCAGCATACAGAGCTAAATAATTGCCCAAATGTTTCTCCTAGGTGATATAGTCATTTATTAATAAGTAGGTAGTAAATGGTGTATGCTACATAAATTTCCTTTGGGGAAAAAGTTGCCACCCTCTAGAGGCTACTTAAACAGAGCATTAAGAAGAGTCTTTCACTCAGCAGCTTTTAAAGCAGAATTTAAAGTTTATTTAGATGTTTTCATGCTGTTCATATTTCATGCTGAATGTGTTTGAATTATCTGAAATATTTGGAATGTCCATTTGGTGACCAGTATGGAATAAATATAGAAAAACTTTCATAAACAACAATACTTTTTTTAATTTCGGTGACTTACTTAATGACGCAATTAAATCCAAAGTATAAACAGCATTTTTTTTGGTTGTTTCTGAAAATCATGTAGAACATAAAAACGATGTTAGGTATTTTAGTGTGAAAGATGACACATTCTTTACACCATCAACTGTTTAAACTTGGGCTTAAAACTGTTTAAACTTGGGCCAGGTAGAGGCACTGATATAACTGTTCATTGGGTGATGGTGAGTGTGCGGTATGCATTTTTCACCATGTTCATGGTTGAAAAGTCAGATTCACAGCCGTATGTTGAGGGAAACATAGTGAGAATTTGAATGGGCATCTTCTGCAGGAGAGAAACACCTGGTGTCCAGAATGTGACAGGGTCACAGTGAGATTCCTGCAGTGCAAGATTTTCTTGGAGCTCAATTAGCTCTATTTGGAAAGTAGCAGCATTGACTCAGTCACAAATTTAACCATGTCTGGGTCCGGATTTGGACCGCCTACCCCTTATATAAACTGTGACCTTTTGGAACAAACCTCATTTTAAATAACTACAGATAACTAGTCATCACAAGTTTGACAATATCAATCAAGTACAATTCTTTTGGAGATAAGCTTGTAAACTTTTTCATGTGTTTGAGCTATTTCTAATAAACCAAGTATTTTTGTTGCTTGTTTTGCCACTCAGTCCCACTAAAGATCATGTAGCCCTGGAGTAAAGTGCCATACCCTCTTCATTCTGCATTAACACTTCCAGTATCATTAGCCTAGACATATAATGGGGTTTAGCAGTATGGAAAAGTTGTAAGCGTGCTGAAGGAGGGTTCAGTGATTTGGCCCAGCAGTGTGTTTGTTTATCATCAATGAAGGATTATTGGAGAACTGAATATATATGGAAGTTAAAGAGTGGAGGAATCTCAAATCTTACTTTGCTCATGATCGCCCAAAATTACTTACTAAAACAAATTTCATATAAATGCACACAAACAAGTGAACATATGCAGTGCACTTCAAAATGTACATATACATTTATTTACAAATCTATAGATTTAAATATTGATAATACCACTGCCCTTGCATTAACTCAACAAATATTCTAAGCATAAAAAAGTGTCATTAAAATACCCATAAATAAACAAGCCCCAAGAGCAATAGCACCTGCTTATTGGCTACAAATTAGTTCGGGACCCGCCCTGTCAGTCTAACAATTTTTAAATTTCTGTCTAGGACTGCAGGTTTAACAGCTTTGTAAAGTGTAAGTAAGTCAGTCAAATTATGTTTACATTTAATCATCCTTAATTTGAAATTCAAAGTCTTATTAGTTAGAAAAGCTTTTTCTTGGCTTGTGAATTCTTGTAAGAAAACATGTACTTTCAATTCAAATGCTTTAGAAAAATATATAGTAAAACAACTATCTCAGGCTCAAAGTCACTTACAAAATGGGGCTTACTAGTAAACCAGAGATGCATAAATAAATGTAAAATATGATGTGTTAACAGTTGTCCTGAAACCATTTGGTTGTGTTAAGCTTGTTTATTATTATTTACTTTTATACTTTAGTTTCAATCAATCAGTCAATAAATCAAGTTTTTTATATAGCGCTTGTTTAGCAGTTGTTTTCAAAGTAGCTTCACAAAGTCCTAGTGAGGATCAGGTAGAGTAAATAGAAGTTCCCTCTGTGAGGCCCCTGGGAGCCTCGCAGACTGAGGCAGGTGCAAGTCACCTCCCCAGCATAAAGAATATACAAACCTAATATCCATTGACGAACGATTCACTGGACCTAAACAAATCATTACAAAGAAAGACAAAACAGAAACTAACAAATGAAGAAACAACTGTTAGAAAACTGTAAAAAACAATGTGGTTTAGACACCATATCCGTTTATACAAATACCAAGAGCCAATTATTCGAATGCTAGATTAAACAGATATATTTTTAAATTAGTTTTGAACTCTTTGACCGTAGCTGAGCTCCGGACAACATCCTGGAGTTTGTTCGAGAGCTTTGGGGCTCTATATTCCTCCTCTGGTGGATTTACTAATCTGCGGAATAATCAATTGTCCTGCTTCTTGTGATCGGAGAGACCGAGCTGGAATATATTGTGATAGGAGACTGCTCAGGTAGGCTGAAGCCAAGCCATTCAGCGCCTTAAAGGCAAGGAGCAGTATCTTGTAGTCAATGCAATATTGTACAGGAGGCTAATGAAGAGAGCACAAAACCGGTGTAATGTGGTCATATTTCTTTGTTCTTGTGAGAACTCTAGCTGCTGCGGATTAGCCGGCTAACTCTAGCTGCAGCTGAATAGCCGGCTAAAAGAATGTTACAATAATCAATTCTAGACGTCATAAAAGCATGCACTAATTTTTCTGAATCTACGATAGACAATATGTTTCGCACATTAGCAATGTTCCTGAGGTGAAAGAAGGCAGTCTTAGTAGCATAAGAGATATGGTTCTTAAAAGTCAGTTCACTATCTATAATAATGCCAAGATTTTTAACTGTAGTGGAAAAATTAAGTGTGTCCCCCCAGCTCCATATTTAAAACTGAGAGATTCTTAGATTCTCGAGGAGAATTCTGTCTGTGAGATCTAGCAGAACTAGAAGAGGAATACTCCCTTGATCCCAATCAAGTAATAGATCATTTGAAATTGTAACCAGCGCAGTCTCTGTGCTGTGATGCGCTCTGAATCCAGATTGAAGATCTTCATAACAGTTGCTCTTTTGTAAGAAGGAGCTGAGCTGTGCTATTACAATTTTCTCTAATATTTTTGACAAAAACAAAAGGTTAGAGATTGACCTATAGTTGGATAACTCAGTAGGATCCAGTTGCGTTTTCTTGATTATGTTTAATTACTGCATTTTTAAGCTGTTTAGAAATGTAACCTTGCAATAGAGATGAGTTTATAATATTATAAATGGTTCTTGAGCTATTTGTAGCTATTCTCTCGGTAATTTTGTTGGTACAGGATCAACAGAGAATGTTGTTGATTTAGATGCTGTGATTAGTTTCAGCAGTTCTTTCAGGCCAATATATGAAAAATTTGCAGCGAGTGAGGCAAAGGCATAGACTTTGAGTTAAACTGCTTAGATTGAATATGTGTTTTAGTGATTTCACATCTAATAGATGTAATTTTATTTGACAAATGGTTTACAAAATTATTGCTGCTAATTTTATATCTGCGTTTGAATCTGTTGATGTTTGACTGTTTAGTATATTAGTACTAAACAGTTTAGCTTTGTAGCATGGGTTAATTTTATTTGTTTCTATCAAGTTGTGATAGTAGTTAGTTATTGCAGTTTTTAATGCTAGTCTATATTTAGACGTGCTTTCTTTCCAGGTAATTTTGAATACTTCCAATCTAGTTTTTTTTCCCTTTATGCTCATAGTTTCAGTTAATTAAATGCATCATACATCAACACTACAACAATTCAAGAACATGATGAATGTTACACTTCTGAGTGTAATTTTTAAACTGCCATTCAAATATGATCTTCTTGGTTATTCTCATTTCTCACTTCATTAGACCAATAGAGTTTCACTGTTTTGAGTCAAAACACTTGGTAAGAGAAAGCATCTGGTTAATCACGTTGAAGTCTAAGGCAGCATGGTGAACTGATTCTGACTTAATCAAAAACATCATGCTTCGGCTGCCACTGTAAAACAGAATGATCGGTGTACTGAAGAAATCAATGTGGTTTCAAACTACAAAGCATCCTTCAAAAATCAGGTAGAAAGGGAGGCGCTTTTCACAAATTATGTTCACCCATGCAGAAGGGTGGAAAACACCTTTAGCTACAAATTCTTGATAATGGATTGAATTATTTCATCAAATGTAATCATTTGGGGCTTGATTGGTTAGAGCAGACTTTTAGTAGCTCAGTAATAAGGGTTTTATTTCCTGGAGAACACACCTAATGAAACATGTATTGAACCTTGAATACAATGTAAATGATGCTCCAAATCAGCCGCCATGTAGGAAAAATAGTTGCCAACATACAACCTGATAATCCACACTTTGCATTTAAAGAAATCAGCATTTTAATAGGTAATGCTGTCCTTCTGTGAGTCAATTAAAACCCTCACAAGAAAAAAACTGCTTTTTTTTCCTTTTACAAGCAAAAATGAACAAAGGCAAAAAGTTAGGTTTTCAATATTCAAATTTGTTTTTCAAATAAAAAAAGCAAGAAAGACAATTATGTTTTAAAAAGGTTTTAGATTTTAAGTGACTCATGCATTTGATGTGCTTTAACAAAATGGACTTTATCGGAGATTCCTTCCACTCTGGCCACACTCGTCTCTCTGTTACTAAGAGCTTGGGAAAGATAAGCATTGTGAGAAGCTCTACTCTAAAATGAGGGAATAGATATTCAGTACAAGCTCATTAGAAAAGGATGCTATGCAGTTGAACAGCAGCAGACTGAAAGATTCACGCATCCCAGCTCATTAATCAGAGTGTTTATATTCTCTCTTAATAAGCAAGAAAAGACCTCTTTTAAGCTTTGAAACAATGACATCAAGCTAATAGGCAATTTTAGAGGAATTATATGTTTGTGTGTTATGTACATTTGGCTCAACCAAAGGAAAAGGCTAAAACAAAATGGACTCAAAGCTTTTAATTAGTTTTGCCTTTTTTGTTTGTTTTAAGAACAGATTCAAATATTGAAAATGCAAACCCTCTCTTCAGTTTTTTTTTGCATTAAATGAAAAACCTGATCTTCCAATAGCACAAACATACACTGTTCTAGAACTATTTTAAAAAAATGGTAATTTAATGTTAAACACTTTTTGTTTCTTTAGGCAACTTGAGTATCCACGAGGAACTGGAGCAACTTGTGGCGGAATTCTTGGGTATGGAGTCTGCCATGGCGTTTGGGATGGGTTTCGCCACTAACTCCATGAACATTCCAGCATTAGTCGGAAAGGTCAGAATTTGAAAATTTTTTCTCATTGGGGCCACTTTAAATCATTCTGTTATCATCTCTTGGCTATTAATTACCATTGTAAACCATTTTAAACACACTATAGAGCAATCCAATGAACCAGCACACAAAACTAATTCTTATTAAAATGATACAGAATCAGAAGAACAAGCATGGCAAAAACTGACAGTAGTAGTTTAGGGCATCTCATTAAGGTTTGTTTATGTTTGTCTTGGTGATGTGGTCTTCAAAACAAGCTCTGATGAAAATCCCTCAGGATATGGATGAAACTCAGTGGACTAAAGGGCTGTCTTTGGGTGTCAGAGATTTGCACGGGTTGAATTGTGCCAATGGGCCACATGTTTTATCATATGGAAAGTCTTTGAGGTTATAGCCTTGAGTTACTGGTTAAAGAAGCTGGTCTACAAATTCTTCCATCTGAAGAAGGCAAAATGACAGCACCAACATATTTTAAGCCACACTCTGCACCAGAAGAAAGCATGTATACATTCACTACAGCAACTGATTTATCAAAGCGCTTTATTTTATTGACCTGACGAAGCATTGAAGCCACTAGCAAACGGCTTCTCGCCTTACCACCCTGTATTAATCCTGACCTGAATAATCTCCAAAGGGCTCATTTTAAAGCAAATACTTATGTTCTGATTTTGTTAGCTGAGTGTCAGATGTTGTTAACGTCTCTAACAAAACATAAAAAGGGTTTAAGAATGTCACAAGTTGTGGTACATACGGTTTAGTTTGGTTTTGCTTCAAACTTTTAAAATGAGAGATTTCTGGATGGATCTTTAGGATTAGAATTTCAAGGTGGCATAATATATTATGTAATCAAATCGTCAAAATATGTTTACTTTTCGAAAGGGTCAGCATTACCACAAGGCTAACATTGACATTATATTACAACTTAACATATATGTTGTAATAATTTTCTTGCATGGGAGGCATTTTTAAAGGTGTATTACTATAATCTAGATTTAATGATTGCTTTTGTGTTTGCAAGAATTTAACATCTACTAGCTTTGATTAACATGTTGTTAGGATGCTTTAGCACATTAACTCTATTTTATGAAGTGAAAATGCAATGATATGTGTCATCCATTCTGCAGTTTTTTCAGACGTACATCTTCCAAAGTAACAGAAATCGTTAGAATTAACAAAGGCGCACATTATAAATGAATATTCTAAATACAAAAGGGTCAATGCTTTTTCAAGTTGTAGTTGAAAATAATGATCACAATATGATTATTTCAGTTGACCAAAAAGGAAATTAGTCCAATGTATTATGGATTAATGAAGGAATTTGCATTTTATGACTGTTAACCCCCCCAAAATATGTTGAGATTATCTGCTTTTCTAAGGATTTCTTTTCCCCTCACAGGTATGATCCTTTTCATGGTGTCATTACCTTCATGAGTTACATTTTGTTAGGTTTGTAAAAAAAAATCAGTAAGTCAAATCAAATCAGGTTTTATTGAAAATCCATCATCAGCCAAGCCAACTGATATGGGTCTTATCATTTTTTTAAAGTCCTAAAAGCATTTTTGGTGAGCAAAAATAATCACATTGTGATCATTATTTTCAGCTACAAAGTCTATCGTCTGGCAGTATTTTGTTTTTACGAACACTGAGGACACTAAACACAATTTTATAAAGGAAATAAACTGTACATGAACACTGTAAGAATGGTGCTATGCACATTTGCAACTACTATGAATATAATGCGTAATTTAAAGTGGCAACTTTATTCCATGAATGGTGCTGAAATCTTAAGCCTCTAATGAAAAGAGTGGTACTCGTAATGCCTTTAAATCCTGCATAGTGAAGACTCCACAACGTGTGCCTGAGTTCCGCTGATCTGATTTGTTATGTAAAGGTATTTCAACAGAACACTTTATTTTATTGCATATTGTTTTAGCCCACTAAGGTCTTTGAAACATAATTCCAATAAAAAAAATTTTACAATCGAAAGTTATCTACCTATTACGAGTTATGCACAACAAGTAAAATTATAATATTTAAGACATTTAAAAAAAAGAAAAGGTAAAAAAAAATGTTATTTGAATTTGTGAAGAAATTGTAAAATAAATGTTCAAATATTGAGAAACATATTGAGTTGTTAAATCTGTGTATTAATATACACCTAATTTACGTGGTTCAGAAGGTTTTTACTATCCATAATTGATTGGACCTGATATTTAGTTTAATGTTCAAATGTGTGACTACCTGGATTTTAGGCTCAAAACAGCAAATTAGTGTAAACGTAATTAAACTTTAAAATATTGTAAATTCAAGAGCTGTTTATTGAATGAAATTGAACTACTAAAACATTGTTTATAAGGTCTGTGTACATTTCATTCATTAATTCTGAAACTAAAATTGTTGCTGGATGCATGTTTTATGTAAATGAACCCCAAAAAGAGAAAATGAGATATTTTTTGCTTTTTATTTAATCATAATAAGTGTAGCAATAAAAATGTCGATATACCTAAAACTAACATGCAGTAAAGTATTTTTCCATTTGCCTTTGTGAGCCAAATCTGAAAGTAGTTTTGCCATCTTTCAACCCTCACATTCAACAACAAGAAGAGCTCTCTCTGTTGTTAAATGTTCATCAAGCAGTGAAGAAAACTGTCCGACTGTAACAAAAATAAATAAAAATAAGCATAACTGTTGCAATCCAGTTTCAGCTTCGCTCAGGTAATATCAGCTGTTTGAGCGCCCATCTGGCTGTGCTCCAGACATAGAAAATCCTGAATGAGTTTAACATTTTACTACAATTTTGGACAGATCAAATCTAATTTCTATTATTAGTTTATTACTGAACATGTAGAGAGCTGCACTTGTAATTTAGAGCACTTCTCTATTACAAGAGTTACAGTAATCACTGCCAAAAGCTTGTTGTTCAGTGATTTGATGGAAGGCCAGTCAGAGTCTAATATCACTCTTGTCTACAAAACTATAAAGTTTGTGTTTTGTCTTCAAACACTTTTAAGCTGTTAAGTTATTGATTCTTATACGGATACTGATCGGTTTCCATTTAGAACGTTAATCAACATCACAACTAGAAATAATACAGTTTAAGAATAACAAGTTGCCAGTTAATACATTTTGTCATTGTTCCTTCATTTTTCAGAGGAAAACTGAATTGAGGCATAATTATTGAATTTAGATTTTCACAAAATGAAATCAAATGAATGCATCGTACACAGACTTATAGTTATTATAACTGCCATCTAAAAGGTGTTCAGTATTTAACCTTAACGTGTTTCATATTATGTCATTTGTAAGTTTTCTGTAAAGCATTTACAATATTTGAAATGTGATCACCAAAGTGTGGTTCATATAGCATTTTTTTGTGCATCATGTTATGTCCACACCCATGCGGTAACATATGTCTTGTTTCCAGGGCTGTCTGATCCTGAGTGATGAGCTAAATCATACATCTCTCATTCTGGGCGCCAGGCTGTCGGGTGCAACCATCCGAGTCTTCAAACACAACAGTGAGTTATATCCAAAACATGAAAAAATAGACAGAATACTGAATACACTGGGTCGCCGTGTGTTTGTTTAGCAACACAACTTCGCATCTGTAATTCTGAGGTCAGGGACCTAAAGGATGGTAACTGAAGCATCGCCCTGCAGTGATATATTTTGGTTATATAATAGTACCGCTTTAGGGAACTTTTAACAGTTAATGGTATTCTTGTGTAGCTACAGCAGAACTTATGTGCATCTTTCTCAAGAGGATGGATGCGAATACATGATGCATGAATAACAAGAGCTTGAATCTATAGTGCTCGTATGGCATGTAATGCTAGAGTGAGAGTCTCCTAGGCTACGTCGTTCAAATAAAACATAAAGTCTGTTCAGTTGTTTGTTAGGAGGAGATTGAAAGCTCTGTTCAGAAAATATCAATGTGTCAATGAGATCTGGTGAGATGTAACAGAAACATAGTAGATGATAAAGAAATAGATTGAAGTGAAATCAGTTTTGGTGAGTTGCTCATTATATTATAACATTTTCTTTAGAAAATGGCTATATATGTCGTATATATATTTTTAAATATTGCAAACTTGTGGAATAAATATTATTGCTTTTGTTGTCTGTGTTTAAATTTAAGGTGTTTGTTGACAATCAATGTGCATCTTATATGCAAACATATCAAATTTACATGTCGGAGACTCCTGTAGAACCAGAGATTTCAGATTTAAATTTTTTATGCTATTACCTGTGAAGACTTATGTTTATTTATTATAAAGGACACAGTCAAACTTGTCTTTTTCCGTGTACGGATCATGTTATTGTTATTGTGAAAATAACCTTTATTTTACATTTTGGTTAATTTTGTTTAATTAATGTACACTCTTCTGCGACTTTATTAGGTACACCTTACTACCCTTTATTCCTTCAGAACTGCCTTAATCCTTCGTGGCATAGATTCAACAAGGTACTGGAAACATTCCTCAGAGAATATGATCTGCTACCCTGTTACCTTTCTATCACCTCAAACCAGTCTGCCCATTCTCCTCTGACCTCTGGCATCTACAAGGGATTTGCGCCCTGGAAACCGGATATTTTGTATTTTTCAAACCATTCTCTGTAAACCCTAAAGATGGTTGTGAGGGAATATCCAGTAGATCAGAAGTTTTTGAAATACTCAGAGCAGGTTCTCTGGCATCATCAAACATGCTACATTCAAAGTCACTTAAATCATTTTTGTTCCTAATTCTGATGCACAGTTTGATGCACTGAAGCAGATTGTCTTGACCATGTCAAACTGATTAGAAATTTGAGTTAACGACCAGTTGGATAGTTGTATCTAATAAAGTGACCAGTGAATGTTTTGTACCCGTTTCAACCACCACTAGAGAAATAACAAAATAAAAAATAATGTGTAACGTTTTGCAAAATTTCAATCTCCTGAAGTCCCATATTTGAGGTTTTTATGATTTTCAAGAGCTTACGTTTAGAAATTTTCATTGAGTTTGAATAAAGATACAGTACATTTCCCGAGGCTGATAAATGATCTCTAACTTCCTGGTTGTCAGCATATGCAGATTTAAATGCAAAAAGCCTGTGAAATCAATGTAAAAACTGCTTGGGTTATCCACATAAAGAAAGACGTCTGAAAGGCATTTGAAAAATAATTTAACAGGAAAAAATGTTTTGTTTTGAAAATAGTTGTTTACAGTTTCTCAGTGAATAAATTTCCATTGCACTTAAAAGTATGTTGTTATATCACAAAAACACAAAGTTTTTCTGTCTGAAAACCTCTAGAATCAAGCTGCAAACACTAAAAGTGACATCTTGAATGAACTAGTTCAAACATAACAGATGGAAACAAAAATTCCACCAAACATGTTA
Organism: Danionella dracula; assembly: GCA_900490495.1. Classification (NCBI taxonomy): domain Eukaryota; kingdom Metazoa; phylum Chordata; class Actinopteri; order Cypriniformes; family Danionidae; genus Danionella; species Danionella dracula. The sequence continues at coordinate 2,361,687 of UELW01000778.1, forward strand.
GAAATGTACACCCACACACCTTCCCAGTTAAGCTTGTTTTCTTGGTAAGGAAGTTTTTGGCCTTTAAAAGATTTGTATTCTCCCAGACTGAGAAAGCAAGCACTGTCCACTCTGGCCTTCACTGGCCCAATTACGTCCACCTAAAGGAAATGAGGCCATTTTAATACAACGCTATATGGAACAGGCTTTTGTTGGTTTTTTGCCACTTTATTTTAATAGAGATGATGCATAAAGATGGACATTTTCAGGTTAAGAAAGGAGAAATGAAACGAGAACAAATCAGCAGCCAGTGCCAAAGCTTCTAAAGTTCTACTCAAGTTCAACTCTGCCATCTGTTGACCAAAGTACATCATTACAATCATTTGAGCTGCTTTAAATTAGGAATCCTGCATTTTAACACAAACATAAAGTACGACTGGCCAATAATGCTCTAGAATTGAGTTATTTTAGTCTAGTTTAGTTATAATTTAGTAATTTAGTTAGTTGCAAATATAAAATCATCTTTAATAATTTTCATTTAATTCCTCTTCTTGCAGTTTCTACCAGGAAACAATGGTAATTGTTTGTTGTAATTCAACAATAAGAATTTCAGTAAGATGACATTCACCCTTGATGATATTTACTCTTGTTTATTAAAGTTTATTCTGTTTATTCTGAGTTGTTTGACTGATTTCATTTAAAGCAGTAAATGATGTATTTTAAGAATGCCCTCTTAATTAAAAATTTTAATTTAAAAGTGTTCATTGAGAAACATCATCGATGTTTAATCACAGACATGCAGAGTCTGGAGAAGCTGCTGAAAGAAGCGATTTGCTCCGGACAGCCTCGCACCCATCGCTCCTGGAAGAAGATTCTCATCATGGTGGAGGGCATTTATAGGTCAGAACATTTTTTTAGCTGTTTATTGAGGCCCTAAGTCTTAAGTCTTGAACCTGTGACTGTTTTCAGTCTTGTGAGCACCCTTTTTGTAAGGTCGATTATTTCATAAATCAGTGTTCAGTCTGCTGTGATGTGAAAGTTGAAAGGTTCATAAATTTTGAATGAAATTCATGCTCTATTATAAAAGGTTATGAATGATTCACTAACTTGCAACCACCTGTACAGGAGGCCAGAGTTAACCATTTACAGAGCACAGTGTGGCCTTAGATTTTTATTTGATTTCTTTAAATATTCATGATGAAGCAAATAAATGTTATGCAATTTTGTCACTACTTTTAGTATTTTTAATCATCTGAACAGGATTGTGTCATGGGGGGGTACTTTTAGTGGAATATAATAGCTTCCCTCTCATTCTTCTCATTTCTGATTCATGAAAGATTGATTTATGGATAAGTTATAGACCTCAGAGATGTTTCTTCTCAGAGCTCCTTTATTGTTATATACGAGTAAAAGTCAATCATTTAAACAATTTTCAGAACTTATAAAATGTACCTGGCTTTTTAAAAAGTATGTTTCTTTTAATGTGTAGTAGTTAAGTATTGTAATAACATTGTAAAACAACGAAGAGGGTTCATAGTTCAAAACATGATGAACATGTGTTATATGTTTCCATTAACTCCAATATCAATAATATTATCATATTTGATTTTGTTTAATAGTTTCTCAAATTGAATTCAACCATCGGGTCTGGAAGTAATTTTTGGCATCTCTGCTTTTTTGGCAGAGAAAAGCACTTCAGAATTGCACAGAGTAAAATTTCACTCTAATGCTAACAAAAAGGGGCCCTATTAAAGAAATTTGTCTTTTCTGAGATATCTACCATGTTTTAATGTTGTTTCCTCATCAAATGCATACTTGAAGTTATACAGTATTCACATTCATTCATGCATATTTGAGTAATCAAGGACATATTTTCGACCCATGGGACTGAAAACCAAGTCCCAAACACAGTTAAGCAAACATAAAAAGACACTAACCTGGAAGTGTAAAAACAGACCAGAACAATGGAGACACAGATAAAGTGTGATTTTAAAGTAAATGTTTAATTTGGTTTACCAAATCAAATAACCAATTGGTCAGAAATGGGTAGCTTTTTGTTTACTGAAATTCACAAGACCCATTTTTTTTCTGTGCGCGATTTAGGTTGAGATTTTCATATCTTTACTTTAAATTGTCAACAAAAATGCATTGTTACCATGAGAATACTAACAAACAATGGTATTGGATGTCATTTAAAATTTGTATTAAATGAAATATTTAAATAAAGGCTTCACCAGGTTTTTTATATTCGGTTTTATTAATGTTAGCATAATGAAAAGTCATTTAATAAAATAAAACAAACACTTATCTTCAACAAACAACAATATGAAGCAAAGAATTATGCTGAGAAAAAATAATAACTGTAATAAATGAAAGCAATGTTTATATCTGCTCAAGCACCACATTTTACAACATCTGATAGAACAGTGGTAGACAGTTTTACAAGCATGGAAATAAAAAATGGAGAGTGCTTTCAACAATCTCACTACCTCTGCATATTAACACAGTTCTAAGTATCACTCTGTGCAGATGTTTGTGGTGTGAGCACAGCTGTGAAAGAAAGGGTTAAACTTCACATTTTGCAGATACTAAAAATACAAAGTGTTTCAAAGACACTGTTTATGGCAAAGGTGTAGTGCTAATGCAGAGGCTTCTGACATTTAATACAAATATTTTCAAAAAGGTATATAATTTAGGAGCCTCTGGAACTTCATTCATTCTCTGTCTGTGGAGTAATGATGTATTTTGGGGACTTTTCCAGTTTAAAGTCTATACTGCTGCAACATTGGCTAATGTTAGCTGTAAGTCACTGGAATATACATCATTTCATTACCGAATGTAAAATCATGTTTTACAAGTGTCTTCTCAAATAATAATAATAATAATGATATGTTATTTGTAACTAGCAATAATATTTTAGGGCAGTATCTACTGATACTAAGAGTGTGAGGTGGTTCCTAGTTAGAATCACTGCAAAGATTTTATTTAATGGAGTGTGAATGCTTAACTTTGTTACATTGTCCAAAACATAAATTTCAGGTGAATTACTTCCCACGAAACTCAATATATTATTTAGCTTGAATGATGAGTGTGTGTTTATGTATCAGACTCGTGACCCAGTGTTCAGGTCCAGTGTGAGCTCAGGTGCTTAGAGATGCTGATATGTTTATATAATTATTCTACATTTACCTTTTATTATGCCAAATATATTAAAAGTTCAAGTGTAAAAGGAATATAATATAAATTACATTATTTTCAGCACAATATTTATCTGACTTTTTATCGAATAAGGGCTATTGTAGAATCATCCTGACTGTTTACACTATGAAGTATGTCATTTATAGTTTTAGATTGTGTGACGGGTTTAGTAATTGATTGTTTTACAATAAGATAATGAGAATTACAAAAAATTAAAATTATATTTTTGTTTCAGTATGGAAGGCTCTCTTGTCCGCTTGCCAGAGATCATAGCTCTAAAGAAAAAGTACAAGGCTTACCTCTACCTCGATGAGGCCCACAGCATCGGCGCCATAGGGCCAACTGGACGAGGGGTTACAGAACATTTTGGGGTGGATCCCAAAGAAGTGGATGTTCTGATGGGCACCTTCACAAAGAGCTTTGGTGCTGCTGGGGGGTACATTGCTGGCAAAAAGGTGTGTGTCTCTTTGAGTTTCACAGAAGCAACCATCACAATTGAAAGTGATTCAAAGTGCGGAAATCGTATGTTACCTTTGCTCAGTTTGCAGATCCTTCTTGTTCACATATGGTCTCGATCCAGCCACATATGTTCTCCAAATGTCACTCACACTCCTTTCATTCTGTCTCTCTAATCTTGTTACTCTGTTAAAAAACAACCACTTCACTTCATAACCACAACACCGACATGGCACTTTATTATAGCTGTCTAAAAAAGAAAGAGACACGTTTTTTTTTAATGCACATGTTTCGGAGAACAGGGAGCTTTGGAGAGAGTGGGATAAAAAGAGTGGGTTGTGTAATAGCTGTTTAATAATGTCAGACCGTTGGTGGATAGCCAGATGGCCTTCATTTGGAAAATTAAACGGCTTTCATAGGATTCTTCCCTTAAAGATATTAGTCTTTAATGATGACTAATATTTAATAATAGTTATATGTAAAATAGTTAACACTTTCTTTTTAAATGTGTGAGATGTCTGGTCACATTGTTTTTGGAGACAAACAAATGTTATTGTTTTTTGTTATTTATTCATTTGTTAAAAAATGTTTTTTTGTGTATTGAGATTTGAAAGTAAGTTTTTAATGAAGAAAATGTTTAGATCACATTTCCATATATATATCAGCACATTTATTTTTTATTGTAATGACATTGGCATTAAGCAATGCTTAATATTCAACCTCATGTCATGTTAAAACAGCTGCTGTGTAATTAAAAATCTGGTTGGAAACACCATTATATTACAATATTATATCACAATATGACTAACATAAAAATAATTGTACTAGTAAAATCTAGCAAGTAGGGATTTAAAACGTTTATGCTCTTACCTCAATAGCCAAGCGAAAAAAAAGTAAAGTAAGTGAAAAGTTTTTTTAAGAAAATAAAGTATTTTCACCCTCTGTTTTTTTAAGTACTTTCACTATTTTCCTTGAAGTACTTTCACTGTTTTCCTTTTCTGAAGGCCCTTAGAAGCACCAGAGTAAAACACACACTCTGTGGCAGTGAGCATACCGTACACAAGCACAGCAGGGGGGGCCTTGTGCTCAAAAAAAACTTTCAAATAGACCTCACTGCACAGATGTGGCGGGATTCCGGACACATTCTCTTAACTGACTTATCTTATGCTGTTTCCACAAAGCTCCCAATTCCTAAAGCTCTGCGAATCTTAAACCTAAGTCGAAACAGATGTTTGCTTTGGGGATTTTTTTCTTAAAAATCCTTTAGTCCCATCCTTAAAGTAGAGAACACATCTGGATTCTGAGGCCCATATGCAGTGGGTCCCCCTCCCTTCACCTCACAGCAGTGGATACAGATGTGGGAGATGCAGAAGCAGGGCTGACAGTCGATTAGCAAAATCTGATGGTTCTTTTTTGCAGCGACTACAGTATGCTTGATTGAGCACTGTCTGAGACCTGTTTTTAATAAGCCAAGCTTTTTTCTTTTCTTTTTTTTTTTTTACAATTTTAACAAAAATTTAAACAAAACAGTAAATGGCAAATTTGATATATATCCAGTGCAGTCACAAGTTAAAGTTTTAAACACAAAGAGCCATTTGCTGTTGTTTTTTTTTTTTTGCAAAGATATATATTAATGGGATAAAAATGAACATGAGTAATTAACATTAGCAAAATTTTTACTTATAGTAGTTTGAGTGGAAAGTAATTTAACATTTTATCATCACTGGAATATTCTGGTTTTGTATATATTGCATCAACTCCCTCTAGTGGCAAGTTTGTTTATAAAATCAGAATCTTGTTTTGATAGCCTCAAAAGCCTTAACAATGCATAAACTTTAGCCCTTGCTTAAGGTATGACATGAAGAGCTTGAATTTGAAAAAGATGCTTGAAATTGGAAATGTTCAAAATAGTTTGCCATTTAAACAAAATGTCTTCAATAAAGTCCTGCTGACTGGTTACAAGTTTGTTGTGGCACCAGGAACCCACACTGTTTGTCAGCTTCTGATTACTGCATTAAAAATGGCTTCTTCTTTTCTTTTAAATCGCTCTTACTTAGAATCACCCAGTTCGTTTTCAAGTATGGCAAGCAAAAGAAGCATGTTAGCAAGCTGTCCGAGTAAGTCTGAATCTGAGCCTAGCAAGTGACCAGGAAGGTGAAAGTGCTTTCCTGAATGAGGAACTAGCCTGTTTAGTTTGTGCATTTCTACTGTTTAGTGATGAGCAAAAAATGGGTTATCTGATGTAGGCTAATTATAAGCTCCCCATAAATGTATGTGAATTTAACAATTAACCTCGTTAAATACGAAATATGCTTTGCTTTGTAGTATCAAAACTGTCGCAAACATTTTCCTTTTTGGACTGATATTTGATTCTGACCTTTCTTTCCTCTGCAGGAACTGGTGGAATATTTGAGATCTCATTCTCACAGTGCAGTTTATGCTACAGCCATGTCACCTCCAGTCGTGGAACAGATCATCCGAGCTCTTAAATGCATTATGGGAGTTGATGGCACCACAGAAGGTTAGAAACATACTGATTTTGAAATTAGTCAAAGACATTAAGGTTATCTTAATGAGTAATGCTGTGTTCACACCATACATTTGTAAATGCTTGAATTATTGCTGATTCAACATCAGAAAATATGAATTTAAACACGCATTGAAATGCTGGAAAAGTTTCATGTACTGCGCGGGGTGATGTGAGTGCTAGGGTAGGAGTAGACTTTTTCTTTTATGTTCTCAGAAGGCAGAGTTTGAAACGTTCCTCCCTACAGTTCTCCTTAAACAGGATGAATCTAAAAAGAAGCTTATTTCAATTCCTTATTTAATGTACATCACCCAATTGGATAAAAAAAAGATTAAAACTATTTTAATACTTCAACCAGTTCTGCTCTTTAGCTATAGAATGTTCACAAGTTCCATCTGAAGCCAGGAGAATGCCTGCAGATGTTCGTGCCTCCCCAAGCTGTTTTTGATATTGAATAATCCAAGTTTTAGTTGCATGATAAAATAGCATGCGTGTTAAAGCGAAGGGGAAAATCAAAAACTCCACATGAAGTCAAAATTTCAGCGATAGAATTATCAGTTATAAAAATAATGTAATTTGTTTGCTAGTCCAAATTAATCTTTTTAATTCACCTGCCACAGGCTCATGTCAAGAGTCATGGAATTTTACATGCATTAAATTCAGATTTCTATTTTGTATGACTTCCCCTTCTTGAGTCAGATTCCAGTTATTTAAAAAAAAAGTGTTATTAATTTACTGAAATTATGGGGTAATTTGGGTTTAATTGTATAGAGTTTACATTAAACATGTTTAGTTGAGAAACTGAGTGTTTACACCAGAGAAGAATTAAGAGCCTACAACCCCCGGTCAGAAAATGATCGATTAGAAGGCATGTTTATGAATGGGAGCAATGGTACTTCTGTTGCCAAAATGAATGATCAACTTTTTTGTCACATGAGGTTTATATGGATCAATTGTTAAAGTGAACCAATAATGAACAACACTTATAAACTGTCTCGCTAAGCTTTTTCATCATTACATAAGCCATCTGTTATCGTGTTGTCAAAATAGTGTAATTTTATTGTATTTAAATAAGAAATAACAAATGTCTGAAATAAGAACATTGCTACAACTTTTAATCATAGACAGAACATGTTGAAATCGCTCACAGTACTTTCAAAATCTTATGTAATTTTTCTGGAGTTTACAAGTGTGCACTCACTTAAATTAGTCTTAAAAATACAAGTAAATTTGACAGGATTAAAATGTGTGAGGCAAGCTGCGATAAAGAGGGATTCAAGCTCTAGGGAGCAATATACCTATTCATTTATCAATATCCTAAAAGGACCTATTCATTTTTGTCCTTTGTAATAGAATTTTGTTTTCAGGCTATATATTTTTACTCCCTTGTTGGTGCAGCTTGGCAGCGCATCAGTCTCATAATCTGGAGGTCATGAGTTTGGGCCTCACACGGTAGATGCTATGCTGTATTGCTTTCTTGCAGCTGGAAGGGCATCCGCCGCATAAAACATATGCCAGTAGAGTTGGCGGTTCATTCTGCTGTGGCGACCCCGAAATGGAAAAAGTAGGCAAGATAATGGATGGATTGATATACTTTTGTGTCTGGTGTGCTCAATAGTGGAAATCCTGGCTGAGTTTGTGTGGGATTCTTTGTTTTCACGCTGAGTTCTATTGAAGGACATTTTTTTCCTGGGTTCTCAGGAGGATATGGGTGATAATGATCATGATTAGGTCAGCACCCAGACTAATCATCTGCTCCTGCTTCTCCTAAAACTTGTTCAAAGAACTTCACAAGTCAAGTTGGGAGTGCTTTTAACCACATAAACATCTGCGTTCTAAAAGCATTTTCATTCACAAGCTAAAATACAACAATCCTTTTTTATTAGATTTAGCATCTTTGTCTTGTGAACTCTTCAAAAAATACTTTTTTGGTGCCCATGTGCATTGGGCTGGAGTTTTATTTTACATAGCATAGAAAACAAACATGTGACTATATTCACCAGACGTGTTCAGAACACCTCTTTTTGTATCAGCTGCCAACCGGTTCCCAGGTAAACATATGCAAACATTTATTGTTGTGCAAAATCTTGGGTGAATGTGCCAAAATTAGAAGCAAACCTGGCCAGCCACCCAGAAAACACTATTACCAAATGAGAGGTTGCTATAAACTTAACAAGACAGAGAGTGAAAATGATTGACAACGATTGAGTTATAGATGTCTTTCCAATAAAATGAAGTTGTTAGAATGATCTCATTGTGGCTCTAAGCATCAAAGTCTAACCACTAAGCTATCACCAAGCATATGGCATCGTGTAGATTTAGCCCCAAGCTTCTCGGTTTACCCCCAGTCTCCAATCATGTGCCAATCCATCCTGTCTCAGAGTGTCTTAGCATGAGTGAAATTTGTCTACCTTTCATCCTGACAAAACAAAACCAGCTGCATCCGTCTTTTGCATTGAAGAAGTCCACACAGATTTATAGTAAATAGATTGAAAAGCCTCAGATACCATGAAATTGAGTAATTTATAATATAATTTTGGTGTTTTCTTCCTGTTTTTGTGTCTTGTGGTTGTTTTATGAATGGGTCTGGTTTGTTTCAGCTACAACTTAATGATCTTAATGGGGGCAATTAAATACCTACTTCACAGTTATGTAATTTCCTGTCTCCTCGTTTTAGCCTCTATCCTTGTGAATATTGTCAGTCTGAATTCTAACGGAACTTATAGTTGTTTTTAAATGCTTTTTGGTGGAAAATATGGGTGAAATCCAGATGTTCTAGTATGCCTTGGAATATGAAAGTTGAGTAATTGCTAAGGCTGTTTTGAAATAACAGGAACTGCTGGTGGTATGGCACTTTGCCACTACGTTATGTTGCAATTCCTTGGCCGTTTTCCCAGTGTTTTCAACTATATTTAAAGAAAGTAACTATGAAACTTGTAAGCAAACAGTGTTGTCAAAAAAAGTGGAAAATGACTGGGCTACTCTGTGCCATCTCTTTTTAGGAGTAGTTTGTAGACATATTTGCGCTATGGTTTGCAGACTTTTCCTGACCTAGACATTTGTCTTTTCTGGCACCACAGAGTAGGCATATATTAACATGGTTACAAAGTTCCTGTGTTTTCAATTTAGTATCACATCCTTGGTGGTTGTTTACAGTTATGTTTGAACATTTGATAAACCCATGACATTTATGAAGAGATGGTATCAGAGATGGTATCTTTATGCTTGTCCTTGGGACGCTGGGTAAAAGAGAAAGAAACATATCATCATATCATCCCTCTAATTTGTCTCTTCCCTCTTCTGGTCTAGTCTCTCATCAGAATCAGCATCCATCTATTAATGTATTGAGTTTAAATATCAATATTTAAATAAAAAATCCCAAGCTCAAACACCATAATCTCTTCCTGCACGTCTTTGTGGAAATATTCTATGAATCAACCTTTTTAAACCAAGTTTGTTTACATGAGCACAGGTAGGAAAGCTTGAGGGTGGGATTTAAGGCAAAGGTGCAAGTTGATTTAAGGAAGGGCCAGGTTAATGTCTGTTGCAGACCCTAGAGAATTTTTAAGCAGATATGAAAGATTATCAAAAAGAGCTTTCTAAACCGATTGGATACCAACATTATCACGATCATTAACATAAACATTTAATATATGTAAAACCAAATATAGTACAGAGATGTTTTATGTGAATTGAGTATCATCTCCAAGCTTTTAGTCATTCTCATTCATTCATTCATTCATTCATTCATTCATTCATTCATTCATTCATCTTCATGTCGGCTTTATTCCCTTTCGGGGTCACCACAGCGGAATGAACCGCCAACTCTCTGGCATATGTTTTACGCAGCGGATGCCCTTCCCTGCCGCAACCCATCGCTGGGAAACATTCACACACACATTCATACTTTAACACTATGGGCAATTGTTCTTATTCAATTCACTTATTCTGCATGTCTTTGGACTTGTGGGGAAACCGGAGCACCCGGAGAAAACCCACGCGATCACGGGGAGAACATGCAAACTCCACACAGAAATGCCACCTGCCCCAGCCGAGCCTAGAACCAGCGACCTTCTTGCTGTGAGACGACCGTGCTACCCACTGCGCCACCGTGACGCGCATTGTCATTCATTTAGATTTAATTCTAAATTTTACTCTTCCCACTAGTTAATAGAAAAGTACATATACTGTAACTTTTCTATCGTTCATAGGAGGTTTGGGTCAGTAGACGATGCCATCGTTCACCGCCAATGGCAGATAGACATCGCGATACTGACCCTCCGGCTGATGCTGCTCCTCCTCTCATTCGCGTGAACCGGATGACGTACTAGTGTGGGCCCGGTGACGGACTCGCAATTTCAGCAACCAGTTTTTGTGTTGCTATTGTGTCGGATGGTTTCATGTAATCCCGTCTGTATCTTGGGTCAAGCAAGGCTGCTTTTGCGTCTCATCGTCCTGGTGGCGTTGTTGATATTTGCCTTTTATCTGCTCTACTCCCTACACCACTTCAGACGTGTCTCATGACTGTCCTCTTTCATTCGGTCTAGAGCCAAAGTATTACCAGACAGGTGAATGTACTCCTTTTTTACAAACCAAAATCCTTAACGCCATTATAATGACACAGATCACTCTGTCAGTTCATGCCCGAGCCCCGAGGAAAAAAGTGATTGACAGGTTGTAGTTTCTGTCAAACTTATATTTATTTATGTTATGTTTTTGTTATTGGTAAAATAAAGACGTAGCTGGCAGGTTTCAAATAATTAATTTGTTATGAATTAATTATACAATACAACAATGTTGGTTATAGAGACGCGATGGGTTGTGGCTGGATGGGCATCCGCTGCATAAAACATATGCCAGAGAGTTGGCGGTTCATTCTGCTGTGGCGACCCCGAATGGAAAGAAAGCCAACATGAAGATGAATTATAGAGACGATGACGATGATAGATTCCTCTCTTCCAGAGGACACCCAATTTACAGTGAAGAAGATCTTTGACATTATTCATTCTTTACCTGCTGACCTAAGTTTACTCTAATCTAAATCATGACCTCAACTTTGTTCAAGCCTCCCATTTATGTCTGTTCTTTTCCAATGAAAGCTTGCAAATTCTCCCGCTTGACGTCGATGTCTGCCTCTCCTCCACAGGCCAGAGAAGAGTTCGGCAGCTGGCTGAGAACACACGCTACTTCAGATCTCGCCTCAAAGAGATGGGCTTCATCATTTATGGCAACCTCGCCTCTCCAGTGGTACCTCTTCTGCTCTATCTACCAGGCAAAGTTGGGTAAGCAGCTCTCGAATCTGTTCAGATTACCAATGCCTACAGATTAACAAAGAGTCTGGTTTACACAAGAGCAACACCAAGCTTGAGTTTACACAAATCCTATTTGAAAACCCTCAGCTCAGATCAGTGGGCCAGTGAGAACCAAAACACCAAGTTTCTTTGTGAGCTTTCTTTGCGTCTGTATGTCTTCTTTGTGATTTAAGGACAGTTTCCACTGTCTGGACACTAGAATAATCCTTCTTTGAACTTGTGAACCTGCCCACATTTCGGGTTGCCAGTAAAACCACAATGCAGGGCTTACATTGGGCTACAAAGGTGATCACTTTGAATGCCATGTGGAAAATGTAGTGACTGCTTGAGGACACCCCGACAAAAGCTGCAGTCATCTACTCTGGTCATTCCAAAGAAGGCCATGTGGCCTATTCAAGAAAACACTGGACCGTGGCCATCTTGGATGCTTTAGTTGATCCATGAATCAGCGGTGAAGAAAAAACTTAGAGAGGCAGAAAGAAAACATGACATGCGAGAGGCTCATCACAGCACAAGCGTTTCAGACTCCGCCAAAGATAACAGCTTTCTGGCACATCAACAAAGAGGAAGGCAGCTGTGAGGCCTTTTAAATCCAGCTTTCACTCTTCGTTGCCGTTCTGTTCACTCGCTCTCGTCTTCTTTGCTAACAAAGTAGAGGTCTTCTCTCCTCCTCTCCCTCTCCATCTTTTCCTCTTCCATTATACTGTCCCTTTGTCTTTGCCTCCTTGTCAATCTATTTCATCTGCTCTCTTAGCTAATTCAGCTGTGTGGTTGGTCATAGAATCACTCAAAGACTGAATATAGAGAAGGTAACAGACAGTGAAAACTCGGAATGGGAACCTGAACAACATCTCTCTGTGTAATAATTCCATTTCAAGTGGTAAAAGTCAGGCCTCAACAAGCTTGTGATCATGTGATATCTAATCATGGCTTCAGTCTGGAATGAAGATTACCATGCAGTGTCTGTGTTGTCTGGAAACTTGAATTAACATAAGTTTCAGTTTAAGCTGTAGAGAAATCGTTTGATTGTGTACATCATCAAATATCTAAAACCAAATCTATCAGAGTGTGTTAATAAAAAAAAAAACACTGTAGTGGATATAATTTTCTTAGTCTTGGATACATTTGTGAAAATGTGTAAGTAATCTTTGACTATTCACAGAGCTTTCTCGCGGACCATGCTCCAGAGGAAAATTGGCGTTGTGGTTGTAGGTTTCCCAGCTACACCAATCACAGAAGCTAGAGCAAGATTCTGTGTGTCAGCTGCCCACACCCGAGACATGCTTGATAAGGTATGAACTAAACCACCAAAATTTCATCACCTATGCTCTATGTTTTTCTTTCTGGGTACATTTTTCTCACAGCAGATGAGACTGGAATGTGTAATACTGAACCCCCGTTCAGTCATAGAACCCCGTTCAGAACCTAAAATTAATATCAACTTTAGTGTAATATGTATTATTTACATTTTGTAAACTATTAGCAATATGTAACCAGTGAGCTTATTTAGGCATCAATACTGTATAAGGTACCTTTAAGGAAAAATACTCATCCAATTGTTTCATGATTAGGCCATGATTAAGCCAGTACCAATTTTCATCTTGAAATATTAATTTTAGTGTTTTCATCCTAGAAAGAACTCTAAATGAATATTTATACATAATTATAATATAATATATCTATCATCCCCTCCCCCAAAGAACAAGAGAGCAGAGTATTTAATATTAACTAAATAAATGTTTTCCAAATTTTGTAACAGCTAAATAAACATTTATCTGTGAGCATTTGATGCCACATTCGTCTTTACATTTCCATTATATTTAAGCATTTGGCAGATGCTTTTGTCCAAAGCAACTTACAGTAGGGGAGAGACAATACGCAATTTGTTACAGTCAAAGTCTATCTCCGCTTGCCCATAATAGAAATAGTTTCAACTGATCAACTGATCAAAAAAACATAGCAGGAAGAAAATAAAGACATAGGAAAATGTGTGTGTGTATATATATATATATATATATATATATATATATATATATATATATATATATATATATATATATATATATATATATATATATATAGTAGGTGTTCAGTTGCTTTTTGAAAGCTGTTAGTGTTGCTGCTATCCTCAGGGAGTTTGTTCCACCAGCAGTGACCGTGAGGGAGAAGGTTCTGCTAAGAGATTTTCTGCCTTTTTGGGACGGAACCACCAGTTGCTGTTCCTTTTCTGAGCTTTTCTTCTGGAGGGCTTGTTTAGGTAAACAGGGGCTTATTTGGAGATAGTTATGTACGTTAAATTTGAATTTAGCTCGAGCTGCAAAGAGGAGCCAGTCAAGAGTGATGAAGAGGGGAGTAACATGAGCTCACTTCGGGTTCCTTGAAGGTAAGGCGAGCTGCAGAGTTCTGGATCATCTGCAGAGGTTTTAGCGCGTTTGCCTCTAAGTCATGCTATGAGAGTGTTGCAGTAGTCCAGACGTGAGAGGACCAGAGCCTGAACCAGGAGTTGATTTGCATGCTCAGTTAAGAAGGGCCAGATCTTTCGAATGTTGTGCAGTGCAAATCTATATGCTCGAGTTGCGTTGCGGTGTCCTCTTGACATATCCATGTCTCAGTCAGACCAACGATGTCCAGTGAAGACTGGAGAGCAAAAGCGGGGATGAAGTCTGGCTTGTTGACAGCAGACTGACAGTTCCAAAGTCCCAAAGACAGAGAGCATGGTTCTTCTGAAGCGAAAGGAAGTGAGCGAAGGTTTGAAGGGTTGGAGTGGACGAGGACGGGCGGAGCGACGTGCAGCTGAGAGGATGACTGGAATATACTAAAAGCACATGTTAGTAGATGTGTGAGAAAAGTAGCAGGGGATACAAAGGACAAAGGAAAAGAATAAAAGAGAAGTAGACACAAAAATATCTTTCACAAATGGAAACAGCCCTTAACTGTCAACCATTTTTTTGGAACCCAAAATGTTTCCAAATCTTAGACTTCCTCAGTAAACGGAACCAGCATTTTTGCATCTTGCTATAAATGCTATAAAATAAGTATTATTTATAACAATAAGTGTTTAATGGTAATCACAGTATCAGATATTTATTACTACAGTTTTACTTTATTCTGGAGCCAGAATTTAAATTTCTTTTACACGTTTTTCATCTCAAGTGTGTGCGATTTATAAATGTGTACATGGGTTTGCAACTGTATCAAAGTAGTGGGATGGTGCAAATCATCCTACTGACACTTATTAACTGTGTTATGTTATCATAATGAGTATGTATGAACAATATGAAGAGGATTTTGTGATCAAAGGATTAGTTAGCAGTGTTTCCAGTTTGCGGATAAAGACAAATGTGCAAACCAAGATACACATTTACAGTTGAAACAGTTTTTCAGATTGAGGTACAAGTACATAAATCTCCTCGCGCATAAATTGCAACAAAATTACTCCATATCTGTTCACAATTTTCAGGCTCTACTTTTACAGTTACAAGTACACAAAGTGAACTGTTTCCAAAAAGGCTCAAAGTGTCTGAATAGTATTGGTATTTCATACACAGAGATTGTATTGCTAGTAAACTGTGTTACCCTTGTTTACCATTATGTTATAATAAAATGATATCTCAAGATTTGAATCCATTCTGGGATGGTCTTCATATGCTGAATTTTTCATATGTCAAAGCAAGTTTTAGATGTAAAAGGCCTAATCTGTTCTAAGCCACACAAAAACAACAATAGAAATTTAGAATAACATGGAAAATGTTCAATCCTTAAAAGTACACATTATAAATCTAATAAACAATAATAAAATAATGAAAACAGAATAAAATAAATGAAAAATAATAAGCCTTACCTTTTGAGTGAGGTGATCTGGGGAAGTGTCGAAGGAGCTAGTAGAGGAGGTGAATTGATGGTAGTGGAGGAGAGCTATGACCCTAAAAGTACACTTTGCCAAAAAAGCTACACAAAATTTTTCATTAATTTAGGACACCAACACGAAGGCAAAAGTGTGCATGAAGACAGAAAGAGCTCTTCCGGGAACACGTCATGGGGCATCAGACGACCAATAGGGTGGCAGGATACTACGCACAACACACAACATCAGGGGTGGAACTGACCAATAGGAGAGCAGAATATTTGGTGTTGCGTTGAATGCAGTCACGTGATGCCCAGGGTTGTCTTCTGCTCGAAATTCAAATGTCGAATATGTATTTCTCGGGTGGCTTTTTCATGTCTTGAAATTTTTTCGTATCATGTACAGTTGTTTGTCAAACCCCAAGCATACGATGTATATGATATGAAGGGCTAGTTGCACTGTTTACAATTAGTGGATCAAGACAAATTCACGATACAGATTCACGATACAGATTTAAAGATTGTAACTGATTTGTAGATTGAGGCGCAAATACTCAAATCTCCTCACACATCACATTGCTACAAAAATAACCCTGTATTTTGATACTAACGGTTCACCTTTTTAGGCCTCTACTTTTATTGTTACAAGTACAAAAAAGTTGCAGATCATGGATGCATCTCTGAAACATTTCAGTGTAAATGTATCGAATTTGAAGACTGCAACTGTTTTATAACTTTTGATATGAGATCCACAAACTTTTTGACTAACATAAAAAATCTCTACAAATCAGGTCAAATGTTTATGTCCAAGACGGAGCATACTGAAGGGCTAGTTAACAATGTTTCCAGATTGTGGATCAAGACAAGTGTGCAAATCAAGATGCATATTTACAGTGCAAGTAAACAAATCTCCTAAATCATGATATTGCTATAACACCCCCAAATATATTGCTATAATGACATTTTTTTTATATAATTTTACCATTTTTAGGCCACTACTTTTACAGTTAAAAATGCACAATGTGATGCAGATCTTACATGCATCTCCAAAAATCCAAATATTATTTTTGAAGGCTAACTTTTTGTAACTTTTAATATAAGGTCCACAATGTTTTAGTTGTTCGTCAGTTGCATTGCTCTGATAATATAACGTACACACAAGGAAAACTAGACTCCAGGTTGAGTAAATATTGCCTCCAATTATTTTGTTGGGCAGTGTCTTGGCGTTATCATGTCATGTGCATTACCTCCTCGCTTTTTCTCGCTGACTGCTCTATTTTCTGAACTTTGAAGCCTGTTTGAAAAGATCAGCATTTTCTGGCTAAGTGATTCCTTTCATGTAATGACTAACTATAGACCGGTTTCAGTTCTTCGACTGTGCTCTATAAATCAATGATTCTTAATCCTCTTCCACAAGAATCTTCCTAATCATGCAATTCGATTCATTCGGAGTTTCTCCAATTTTGGAAATGAATTTGTACCTGAATAGATTAAAATAACAAATGGATATTTTCCTGTAGGTTCTTCAGAGTCTTGATGAACTCGGAGATTACATCAGGGTGAAGTTCTCGCGTCACAGACCTTCCTGTCGACAACAACTGTATGATGAAACAGACTTTGAGCTGGACAGCTGATATTTCACCTTCATCACTGAAGCACTAACGTTCATTTTAATGTCTTTGTTGCTTCTCAAAAAGAAAACAAATTGCAGTGTTTATAACAGCTTTACAAACTTTTGTTCCACTGTGAGATAGGGGTTTGTATATGTACATATTTTATTATTTAATTGTTTTTTTAACTGCCGTTTCAGCGTTTTGTGCTGTTTGATGTTATTTCTCAGCGGAATTTGGGTAAAGGAAGGGGATGCAGTGTCTGTGTTTACAGAACATGGTGTATATCAAATGCTGCTCTAAATATATCAAACAATTAACTCCCTTAACACTGGCCAACATCAAAACTCTAGCTGTGGATAAGAAGGGCCTTGAAGTTAACCTAGTTTTTTTGGTCTCACTGCTAAGATGGACTGATGAAAGCCCTCTTTTCTGTGCAGGATTATATGTTTATTTGATCCGCTAATGCAATAGATTGAACAAGGCTGGGCATTTGTTCACCCAGGGCAGCTCATTCATCCATTGCGGCCAAATGATTCCCAGCATGCTCAGTTAACCTGACAGCCATTTATTTGTATTTAATGTCCTAGAAACTGTCATTAGGGAAAACCAAAAACTTTAAGACTACTTTTGCGAATGATTATTATGATGTATGAATGTTAAATTTTAAATCCAATGTTTGCCAGAAAATGCCAAGGATTTTTGTCATTTGTATATTTGTATTTTAATATTTTAATAAAATAACAGAATAATCCGTTTGAATTCAAATAAAATGGCATGAGTAATTTCTTTTAATAAGTATGCCCTCCTCTACCCTGGCCTACTTAGTATTTCAGATTATGTTGTCTTATCACTGTATTTTTTTGTGAATCAGTCAGTATTAGTTAATTTAATGTGGTCACTTTCTTGTAGTCCATGTCAGATTAAATAGAGTAAACTTTTTTATAAAAAACAGTATTACCACAGTAAACACCAACATTGGGTATTTAGCAGTTTGAAACAATGCTAATTATATATATTAGTGGTGGCCAAATTAACACATTAATGCATGCGATTAATTTGAAATGTAGAAATGTATAACGCGTAAAAAAAAATTATGCGATGAACGCTGTTTCAGTGTTTTCTGTTTTCTGTTGTGGTAGACATGCTGTAAATGAGGTATGAATACAATGTAAAGACTATGAGAAGGATGGAGTCGTTACTGCACACATCATGGTCATGGGTGACCGCTGAGCTTCTGTGAGCAATGAAAACTACTGAGACATCCCAGCGCACTTTGTTGAAACAGCATCTGTTCGGTCAAACTTTGTGTAAAACTGAGAAATGATGTTACGCGGAGGCATGTTTGGATCATTGTCTCGAAGTGGCGAGAGAATGCAAAAAGCGAGGACAAGTTCAAGCACACTTACGGTGCTCCTAATGTATTTGCTGCCACAAGCCTAACGTTACTTCCATGTGAACACCTGTCCTGCACGGGCCACATAATGCACTAAGTTGTCAGGTTTCGATTCATGGTAGCAGTTTTGAAACTGCGCTAGCTAAATGTAGCAAGATTTTTGTCACCTAAAGCATAGTTCATCCAACGCTCACGGATTAATGGAACATTAATCTCTTGCCTGTTTTGTGTGTGTGTGTGTGTGTGTGCGTGTGTGTGCATGCGTGCAAGCCCACTGTCAAGGTATGCTGCATGAAATAAAAATAAGTTCATAGTAGTGTAAAACAATATTTTAAAGTTGAAGTAATAAATATGGTGTTGAATAATCTAATGTAAACAAGTGGTATTGCTAGCCTTGTGCCACATGCAAAATTACAGAGGACAATCAGGGGGTGGGGGGAGGTTGCTCAATTAATGTTGCCACCAATCGAGACGGATAGTAAACACTCGAGACACTGGGAAAATACCAACACCCTAGTGATGAAGATTTCTCAGGGCTATGCTGAGAAATTAGCAAAATAT
This sequence comes from Danionella dracula, assembly GCA_900490495.1. NCBI lineage: Eukaryota > Metazoa > Chordata > Actinopteri > Cypriniformes > Danionidae > Danionella > Danionella dracula. Next base: position 2,380,569 of record UELW01000778.1, read on the forward strand.
CACAAGGACCCGCTGCAAAATGCCTGTTTAGGACATATTGGGGTTAATTGTTATGGTTCTTAGACATGGTTTCTGCAGGTTTCATAACCTGCAGAACGTTTAAAGAAGATTTAGAATAAAATGTAAGACCTACAGCATATCATAACATCAAAAACACATACACACACATAACACTTTTTTGCATAATAAACAGTATGCTTAAAATACATGGTTTGAAACCCTAACCACCACTTTTATATTTTTGAGTATTTGCAATGGTTTTCTAAAACTCTGGTAACCTTACCAATGCCTTTTACAAAGTTAAGCATTTATGAGCATTTTCTCAAACGCTGGCAACGCCAACAATCACTTTTATGCTTTTATGCATGTTTTCCCAATCTCTGACAACCTTTCTGGCAATAATCAAAGTCTTATGTCATTATCTGCCAACCATATTAATCTCTTTTAAGATTTTGAGCATTTAAGAGTGTTTTCAAGAGCAAGTTTCATTCAAGAGCATTTTCCCAAACTTTGGCAACCATAACCATCACTTTTATGATTTTGAGTATATTTTAGCATTTTCTCAAACTGTGGCACCAATAAACGTCACTTGAAGATTTACCCACGTTTTCTCGGACTCTGGCAACCTTAAACATGAATTCTTCTTTTTTTGATCAATTATTCAAATTTTCTCAGACTATGGCAACCCTAACCATCATTTTTACAAAATGTTGAAGTATTTAGAAGCATTTACTCATTCTCTGGCAACCTCAAAGCAACAACAAAATACACACATTTACATGGACATCAGAAAAATAAGACATGTGAAAAATTACTTAAGACCTAAAACATGAAGACTTTTTAAGGCCTAAAATTGAGGCTTTTAAATTTTTGAATTTTTAAAAACTTGTGGAAACCCTACTTAGAAACAGTTGCATATTGGTAAACAATATTGACCAATAATAACATTTCACCTAGCTGTTACTCATATCATATTAATCATATGCTCCCATTTGCACCACAAATAAATACTGTTAAAATAAACCACAATTTTAAATTACATCAGATTTGAATATTAAATAAACTTTAAAAATATATTAGACTCAAATAAATTATTGCTTTATTATGATGAAGGCTTTTAAAATTAGAGCCACTCATACCAACCAGTCTGGTAGGTGACCGCCAGAAAGGAGATGGAACTTTTAGCGCCTATATTTTTGGTCAAATCTGTAGGCATTTTAAAACTCGGAAGTTTGCTGTCCGTTTACTCACCCTCGAGAAACCTTGTTGTTCTTTACTGGAGATTTTATGATTTTGAGATTAAAAGTTCTTTGTTATCAGAGGTTATTAGTTCCATGCAAAGTGAACACATGTGGTTACTGCTACCGACATCTCGCTGAGTCCTCAACGCAGTATTTTCCAAAAATATAAATCAATTTGTTGCAACTATTGCCATTAACACATGCTTTTATCTTTGTTGTTTTCATCGTCAGCTTTTATAATTGAAGAATTTTATCAGTTTGAGGGAGAGCAGCAAATCTTTTAATGCAATCCACCAGAGGAGTGTTTATTAATTGAAATTAGTCTCATCGGTTCCATTGTTAAACAATAGAAACAGACAAGCAGAAGACCTCTATATCACCATGCATTTTCAGTAAGTTTTTTTTTAAACAGGTAGAAGTTTAAAAGTATTTATTAATATTGCCTCTGGTCATATTAACCCCCATAACTACATTGTACACTTTTAAATAAATTTGTCTGCCCAATATAGGAAACTTTTCCTTATTTAATTCTAGTAAAAATTAAGGACCACATGAAATATACAAACAAGTGTGTAACAGGCAAACTCTTTCTATTGGTTTAGCCAGGTTCTGAGTGTCAGCAGCTCTGGCCAGTCTGGAGAACAGATGTCAGGTCTCTATCGGTCCCCTCTACTAGCAGCCCTGCAATGTGCTCCTCACAGAAAACATCTGTCCATACGCTGACCGTCAGCAAAGGGGCCCCTCGGAGTCGCTCAATCGCCCTTTGAAACAGCCCTTTGAATCTGTGCCAGCCTGACAGGAAAATGCTTTTATTCCAAAACTCTTGAGAACCAGTCTCTAGACATGCAAAATAAGATCGTTTTGAGATGTTACTGAGATGTTAACTGTAAACTAATTATCAGCTCTGCACGGCACACATTCATCAGTGACGATTTGTATGCTTAATTAGGACAGGCCATTCAAACAAAGAACTTTCTTGAAAACACATGATGGGATGAATCCCTTTGAACCGCTGAATACACAAGTTCAGCATGAGGGTTGAAACATTTGTCTCAGTTTTTTATTTTATGTGGGCTCTCAAATGACCCAGGAAGCACAAACAAATGCAAATTCTGAAACACCTCTTTCCCTTCATCACCACATTCCTCAAACTGTGAAAATCCGGGGAGGTATCATCACTACAATCTATGAGAAGTTCATTAGCAGTATGATCACTCAAATAAAAGGGAGTCTTACGGTTTGCAAACAATTGGTAATCAATTACTTTTAATTAGCTTTTTAACCTAAGTCAACATCTCTGATTATCCTAATAAAAGTACATCCCCCGCATGCCGCTCAACAGTAGCATTAACTGTTGATGTCCTTTGAGAGGTTTAAGTGGTTCTTATAGTTTCCCATGAAACCATAAAAATATATATATTTCCCATTGAATTTACTAAACTGCACTGTGCACTCTCTTACACAATGGATTATCTAGAAACACTTTCATTTGTTCATCAATTGAATCAGAAGCTCTTTGAGAGTGTATTGTATTTAATTAAAAAAATGTTTAAGCCAGGAGATGCAATTAAGATATGTGATGTAACTAGCATCTGTGGCAAAATCTGATGCTGTGTCATTTTGAGCTTGGATTGGCACCAGCAGACCCATGTGACTTACAATATGCATTCTTTTGAAGATACATTTACAGCCTACAGTACAATTCATGACTTCGCTCTTGCATATGATTGTCTGGTGGTTGAGAAGCGTACTAGCTGTCCGAGTGAGGAGTACAGGACCAGGAAGTGACCTGGGGCTGGAGAATACCCACCTTGAAGTGGCAAAAGGGTGGAAGGAGGGATATCTTGCACAACATTGATGAGGTTGTGTCTTATGTACTTCAATATTATAGGTGGTGTCATTTGACTGGATGGTCCATTATCAGCCAAGCTCCTCTCAAACTTATGTTAATTGAATGATTAACCTCAGTAATCAATAAATGACAGACATAAATATAAAATAGATATTTACATGTTTTTTTTTAAAATTTCAACTAAAATATGGTAAATATGAATTTACATTGTTAGAATATATTGTTGTTTACCGTGGTACACATTTTAAAAAGTTTCAATTTATGATTATTAAATTTTAAGAGAAATCATGAAGACATCATTTTGTAAAAATATGTCTAGAGCATACAGATTCAAACTTTAATATACTTGTTGAATGGATTTTCCATGGACCAGGTGAAAAAAAAACCACAATTAGCCTACACATCAGTTTAATGGTTGTCAAAAAGGCTATCATGGTGAACTATGAAAAAAAGAGTACATGCTCTTGACTCTGATTTTGCACACAAAAACTGAACCAGATATTGAAAATATTACACCTGAAGGCCATTTAAAAGAAGCTTTTGAAAAGAAATGGAAATTTGTAGAAATGTATTGTCAATGTATTGTCAAAACTTCTGGACTAGTGTCTTCCATGCCACCACCAACGGGTGTACGTGTCAAAATGTGTGCAATAAATATACTCAAATAAATAATAAATCTGTAAAATACAATATAAATATAAAATAATTGTATTACATATAACCATGAATGTTAACTGACAACTGTTTACTGTTTGATTTCCACAGTTTTTATTTATTTATTTATTTTTAACTGAGACTAATGTGAGCTTGTATACACCTCAAATCCCAGTGACCCAAACTGGGAATTAGCTATCAGCTAGGTAAATGTAAAATAAAATGCTTTTTAATAAATACATATAATGACCCTGTTGGATCATCACATAATTACAATCTAACTTCTTGTAGATCTAGGTTTAACTGGAAAACACTCTTTGCAGGACAGATGAAGTCATGAGCGCGCTCGTGTGATGATGGCACACGAAGGGTTAAATCGACGGGGAGGGGAGGTGACAGCAAACCAAAAGAAGAGGGGGATATAAAAACACCAAAGGCTTTGTGGGCACGAGTCTGTCAGTGTTTGTGCTGGACTAAAGACACACAACGCCAGAAGAGAACACGCATACTAAAACAGGCGCACTCGAGAGACTTTCACTGTGGTGTTGTGTGTTATTTTGACAGCGCGCTTTTACGCAAAGGTGTGTGTGAGTGTGGATAGGTTGCGCAAGAGAGGCTTTTACACCCCCCTGAGGACTGAGCTCAGAGGAGGAACTTTGGATCTTTATCACACTCAGGATGATGGGCTTTTAGAAGCTGGTTTTCATCCATGAAGACATAGTTCCTTTTGGATAGGATGACAGCACTTTGCGTAACCCATCGGAGCGCAGCGATGCGTCCGATTCCAAAGTTTTCTATTAGAGGTTATTTTTGAACAGGAAAAATGATGTAACCGATAATTAAGGACATAAAGTGAACCAAAAAAGTTCCCTGTTACATATTTGTTGGATTTTTAGCAAAAGTAAAGCGATTTAATCAATGGAATTGTACTCGGGTTTGGAGCTTGGAGAAGTCTGTTTTCCCATTTCCAACCATTATTCAAGTTCGTTTTGGACACCAGGATTATTCCAGTTTTAAAGTCGACATCACTCAAAGATCTTTTCGGTTTTCACACGTGGGTTGACCCTTCCAGCACGGTCCTCTTTTTCCCGTGAGTATTGCTCTTCTGGACTTAGAGGTGGCTCCGCCGTGGTGTTGCGGCTCCTCGTCCGCGGGGGATCCGGAAAGCGGAGTGTCTGCAGCTGCAGAAGGCAGCGAGGGGTGCGCTGCAGCGGCGGTAGAGGAGCAGGGTTCCAAGAGTGCTCGGGTCAAGAGGATGCTGCGACTGACGGCGGAACTGCTGCTGCTTCTGGCTTTGCTGCTCCTGACCTTGCACATCACAGTGTTGCGGAGCAACCCGCTACAGCACGGGAACCGAACCGTGGAGCTGAACGCAGAGGGGACTCAGGTGAACTTGTTTGAATTTCAAGAAAGTTTGAAGTTAGGTATCAAAGGGCTTATAAACGACTCATCTTTGAAAATTATTACTTAAGGGTCTATTTCTAAAACATCCAGTTTTTAAATATTGTGGAGTTAAAATACATAAAGTTTCCATGTTCGCAACACAAAATGATCTATGGTGTGCCATGCTTACTGCGTTTCAACGTATCTTGCAGTTATATTTATCAATAGTTCAGTTCAAATATTTATCATTATATTATTGATAATATAATGGAAATCCTTTTTGATTCTTTTTATGTCGTTCATTTTTAAATTTTAAAATATTTAAATTCAACCTCTTAGTTTGGAAGATTTTGGTTTGAGGGCAATCAGGCACTTCCTGGTTGGCTTTCAAATGTTTTCAGTGCTTCGGTGTGTTTCTCCAGGCACTCCTGGGAGTAAAATTGACTCTATCCAGAGTAGGACTAGGAATACACTCTGGATAGTGTTTTTCAAATAGAGTGCTATTTGTATTCTATTCAGAGTGTATTGATCCTATAGAATCATTTTTTACTCTCAGGATGTTACCGTATAGTGATTTAGATGATAATCACATATACAGTTTAACACAGTTTGAGTGTTGTTTGTACTCTATAGAGAGTAGGACCAATACACTCTGAATAGAGTACAAATAACACTCAAACTGAGTTAAAATTTATATATAAGGTTATTTTTCAAACCACCAAATATTTACCAAAAATTGACCTTTGAAATAACTGCATGGATTTCAATATAAAAACACCATCAGAACTCAAATAGGACCAAATAGACTCAGAGCGATGTCAGTTTAACTGTCTAGATTTTACTGTGTTCCTGTGTTTCCTCTCAGCGTCTGAAAACATGCTTTGGGTAATTTAAATTTCCCTTCAGACGTGAATGTCAGGGTGGATATGTCCCTGCACAAGACATACAAGCCCATACTGTGTGGGTGAGTGAAAGAAAATGGATTGAAGATGTTATGAAATGGAAGTATTTATATTTTTTTAATGTTAGAACGCATTATAGGGTTAAGGTCAGAACCACTGAATTTCAGGAAGTAGGTTCTTAGACTGAGGTTAGGATCCCTTTCGTGAATAATGTTATGCATCACAAACACCCATAAATATAAATTTGTAAATGAATGGCGAAAGACCTGTCTAAGGTGTATCCTGCCATTTCACTCCATGTGAACAGGAGGTAACAGTGACCCTTTTAATTATCATTAAGTGTTATAAACATATACAAGTGTTATAAACATATACAAATAGAGATAGTAAATGCTAGTGAGATCATAATTGCTACATTGTTGTGCAGGTACAACCAGTTAAGACAATATCTCTCTAAGTTCTCAAAAAGGGTCCAATGGCTTCTCATTAATACAAGCTGACATCAAACTCTGCATTAGCCAAGATAAAAGCCAGGAAAGCCAAGCATAGTATTAACGCAACCAATTACACTATTCTAGGCCAGTAGAATTGTCAACAGTGACTTACAGGAAGACCCAAAGTGTTCTTAGTTTAGACTGTCCTTTAGCACCACTGGCTGAGATTAGACCTTGCTTTAATGAGTCTGTGCAGATCACAGCTAAAATAGTTTTGCCATCTGTTTAAAGAGCAAGTGCAATGCTCTCAGTGCTCGGACCCTGGGGTCAAGCAGGGTTGAGATCAACATGACTTTGTTGGGTGCATTAAAAACCCTTTGGCGGAAAGGCTTTTTGATGTATTTTTAGCATGACAGCCCAATGCTTTTGTCATGTTGGTATTACATCCACTGTGCTGTGGGTCCATGCAGTTTGCTGGCTGCAGTAGAGAAGCAGTATTCAGCGTGATACCCATTTTATTACAGCAGCTGCTTGGGTTTTCATTCAGGAGCTGAAAGCTAAACCTGTGAATTTCAACACTCTGCTTTTACTTCAGCTACTGCTTCAGGGAAGTGAGTCCCGGCTGAGTCTTTACCATTTAACCCTGAAGGTCAGGTTTGTGGTTTTGAGCTGTGGGTCTCGAGACTTTCCAGGGACCATGTTTATGACAAACGCTGCAGGTGGAAATATGTATGGAATGTTCATAGAATGTGTCAAACACAGCTGGGTTTGAGGAGAGTTGGAGAAGTTAGGGGTTTGAGGATGACCTAAAAATCCACATAAGTTTGCTGATCACAACCTGAAACCCTCTAAATGACAGTATGTTATCAGTAAACATCTAATGTTCTGACAGTACCAAACCCCCCACATATGCTCACAATAAGAATCCATTCATCAAGGTTCTTTAAGAACACTCAAACTTTACTTAGAAAGGCAGTCAATTAAATAGGAAAACATTTATATTGATGCATTTATGTTTGAAGTTATTTTTGATACATGTAGCCATAAAAAGCTTTATTATGTAAACTTGACTTTTCAGGTTTTTTTTTAGTATTTTTTAGCATTGTTCTCTCATCAAAAACATGCCCCAATTTCTTTTTCTGGGAGTCCAATATGGCTTAATTGTCGTAGCACCACCCACTAACCAATCAGATAAACCGCTAATGCATCTAAATGAAGAACGTAAGCAACGACTGACCCGGAAGTATAACCGTAGCAGAACTGTGTCGGATAAACAATAAAAAGAAAACATGCTTTTGAATGTACTGGGGCAAAAGTGTTGTTTAGCTTACCAAAAGTTAAATATATTCATCAGAAATGGGTGAATTTTCTGTGTGTCATCAAGAAAAACCCAGCAGAGGGCATGACAGCAGCATGGCAGTGGGAGGATTAGGAGTTACACAGCTTGTTTGACAGAGCACAGCCATTTGAGGTGATTCAATGACATTGTTCATGATAAATACTACATTTTGAAGGTAAGGGTGCAGTGACAAACTAGATGGGTCAATTATTTATTATAAATTATTTAAAAGAGGCATGATATGGCACCGTTAATTAAGTTGCAACATGAATTCAATGCAAAACATAAAAGGAGCAAATGCTTACATTCATACCAGCAGTGCAAATTCACTTTGTAAGAAACATGTCTTTCCTATTTTCTTTCTACAGATTGTGTGAAAACGCTGGGATAGGTTATTTTTCTGTCTGTGGCTGTGGCTGCTATGGTAACAGAAATTTGGTGGTGCTGACAGTGCTGGAATCTGTCATTTTGGGACCCGGGGTATACAAATGCACAGGGGTCTCTATTTTCCAAAATTATTTGATAAAAGTTTTGTTAGGTAATAAAGTATGTTTCAAGTGGTATGCATAGAGAAAAATGAAATTACTTTCAGTTTTCTGTAGAAACATGTAGAACTTTTGAATCATCACAGTTTTTTGGATGAAAAGTCATTAGGTTCGATGTATATGCTGACTATGTTGCAGAGCTGACATGCTTTGACTGAAGGAAAAAAATGGACTACTACAAAGCAATTTAGTTTATAAAAGTTTTATTTTGAATTGAATGATAAAGCAAAGACAAAACGTTTCTATATAAAAGCTGGAAGAGAATCACAGGTGTCTGTGAGCTGACACACAGTCTTTCATTCTGATGACATTGCATTGGTGCTGTTAGAACCCAAGGAGAAGATTTGTGTTCTCTGCAGGTGAAATCAATTAAACAAGTTAGGTATTTGTTTAGGCTATGAATCTTCCATAGTAATCCCCAATAAAGTCTTGCAGTAAGCTCTGAACACCGTCTAACTTTTGAAGAGCTTCCCATAATTGAGAGATTGACATATGTAGCAATTGCATAGATGTGTAAAGACCATTGAATCCCTTAATTAATGTAACCATAAGAATCTAATTTAGAAAAAACACATTTCTGGTCAACGTCTACTACTTCTACTACTAAACAACAACTATAGAAACTACAAGAAGAACAAGGTTCTTCAGAAGCTAATCAGAAAAGCTAATATTCTTATCTAGGTGTTGTTTTGGGAAGCTTTTTTTTGCTTTGTGTTGAGTCTGTTCGTTTCCTGTGCGGTCTGGTGGGAAGACCCCCGGAGAGGATCCCCATTCAAAGGGTGTCATGCTCCTTAAGCTCAGGCAAAGGAGAGGAAGCGGGAGGTGGAAGTGGTCGGAAATGTCATGGGGCTCAGTATGTCACTCATGTGTCTGTTTTCAGAGTTAGAGGCCCATGGGGTCTGAAGAATAGAATGAAATGTAAGGACTGTTAAACTATTTTGCACTTTTTCACAATGTGACTTCTTACCAGCCATGCAGGATACAACACTTTTTTATAAGCATTATTATTCATATTTCCTAGTTCAGTGGTAAAGGCAGTTTGTTAGAAAGTCAGAATTAGCAGGACAAGTATTGAAAGTCTATCCACTCACTCGTGTCGAGAGATGCATTCTATATTCTTCAAAATTCAGTTAAAATGGCTAATTAGTTAAAAAGGGGAAGAAGAGAAAAGGACAAAAGGCTGATGATCGCCTTTGATCTTATTGTCTAGCTCAGTATGCATGATTACAAGCTACTTTTAGCTTGTACCATTGGAGTAATTACCCCCTCTGTTTGTTTGTGACAGCGAACACATGCCTTGGAAGTCTAAAGGGGAAAACAATTACAACCCTTTCGACAGGGAAAAGCGTCGTTATTCTGTCCCCCAGCGAGGAGTACAACCCTTTTAGTTTACATTGAAACATCACCAGAGAAAACTGTAGGTTCGTCATCAAACCTTATATCTAAAATTATACAAGAAAATATGGAGGTTAGGTTGAAATCGTTGGTGAATCTTGTTGATGTGGTTATTTGTGAATTGTCTTGAAGACTTCTGTAAATGGGAACTATTAGTTTTACAATTCACAGACTGTGTGTTTATATTCAGGGTGATAAGGAGCACCTGTGTGTAATTAGAGCCTCAGAGGTGAGATTGAGTGAGTAGAGCTGCTAATGTCTCTAATCTCTCTCAGAGTAAACAAACAGTGCTGGACTGAGCCAGCCGAGGCTAGGATCCTTTCCCTTGATCTCCATCTTCAAGCACTCTTTCGGGACCATATGGCTGGTCTAAGGGGTGTTAATGCCTAGATGTGTAGTTGCAGAATTCTGTTGCAAAGACTAAGCTCTGGGGTTAAAAAATGGTAGCTATATTCATAGTATCCAATATTATAACTCATTATGAATTATCTATGTAATATCAAAAACAAGATGAAGGTTGATAAAGGAATTAAATTACAAACTTATTTGGGAGGACTTTATCTTTGCTGCATTTTACTTGCTAAAGTTTTCCAATGTAGACTGTTATAACAGTTCTCATTTGATTAATGTGCCATTTACTTGAAATGCATGGTATCTCATTTTTGCCATTAACATTAATATTAATGATGTTTGCTGCATCATTTAATCTTTCGCCAAGTTTTCTAGCAAGCTGTTTCAACCATTGGTCAGTAATCGTCAATTAGTCTGTCATTGCTAAAAGACTGTTTCCTTATTTCAGTGCATAAACAGACAAAATTTCTGAATTTATGGAGTAATGAATATCAATGTGATGAACATCAATTTATATCAATATATTTTTACTTTGATTATAATTATAATTCCATTACACTTTTAAAATAACTATATTTAAAATATATGACTGATTGGTTATTGCAGAGATTCAAATTGAATCAACTTGATTTAATAAAAATTAAATGCAATAAAACTATATTTGAATGAAACAACAGAGAAAACTAATGTGAATAGTACATTTTAAAAATAAACAAGATTAAAGTGCTCTAAAGGGTATTCTATTCTGTTTTCTTTTTCTAGACTAATGTCAATGAAAAGAGCAGGTCTGTTGACAGACACAGTAGGTTGCCTCATGTTTCAGCATCACAGCCATTGGCTCACAGTCCCAGAACAGGGAGCAGCCTACAGAGGGACGGCCCAGGAGCTTTCCTGTTGGACCTGCAGAACTTTCCTGACCTTTCTAAAGCTGATATCAATAAGCAAAACCCTAACATACAGGTAGGATTGGATTTCTCAAGTTGAATGTTATGAACAAACTTATCTTTATATAAGCTAAATTGTCTGCTTTGGAAGTGGTGTTGTTGGACACAAAATGAACTGAAAAGTCCCCATTTTTAGTTTTAAATCCACATATCTATGGCTAAATCAAGTGATTATTCGCACAAGTCTTTTAGTACTCAACACTTAATTATTCCAGCTAAGCATTTAGAATTTTAAAATCCTGACTGATAGTGATGTGTCATTTGTGAACATTTTTGAGAGTAAATCTCTCAAAAGAGAGATGACAAAGTTATCAGTTCATTAAGGTCCTTTGATTTACGTATATTGAATTTTACATCATGGCATAAGATAATGCATTCAGTATTCACTTGATAACTAGTGTAAGTTGTTTGTGTGATTCATTTTAACTGCATGATTAAGACAGGCATATGAGGGCCTTTTATAAAACAAGCAACCTAATTCTCTGTTTTTGTTTAGCAAGTTACTTAGCAAGTACATTTTCCCAGGTTTACATTTACAAAGTTTTTTGGGGGGGTAGTTTTCTTAATTTTGTTAAGAAATAAAATTTTAATAAATCAAATGGCTCAAATGAATTGACAATCAAAGATCCAAGTCACCAGCCTACACCAAACCAAACCTCTAAAGATTCAACACTGACAGCAATTTTTCTTTTTGCCTTTTCCCATTTGGAAGGTCAACAAAAAAGCATCACCTCTAAACTAATAAGGTCATACATCTGTCTATCAATCCATCTATAATCCATTTTCTTTAACAATTTAGGCCACAGTGTTGTATTCCCTCTCATGCTGGGCAAACATCAGGGTTCATTATAGATAGTTCACCAGTATGTTTCATGAGCACATTTAAGCATCATAACTGAGATGCAACAGCTCTATGGATAAGTGCACTTTTGCCTAAAATTCTCAAAACCATACATTAAAATGTTCTCACTACTCTACAATAAGAGGAGGAGCTTAGCAAGAGGTCTACTTAATTGCATTTTATATTATTATTAAATATTATGAATGGTTTTGTCCTACTTAACTTTACACTTGAGTGGTTAGCAGCAAAATAGACTTTGGTAAACCTATTAAATAAAAAAAAATATATATATATATATCAGAAAACAACTGACAAACAAATGTGAGGAGAAACTAAACGATACTTAAATACCCAGAAGTTCCTCACTCTGGGAAACTATTTTACAGTAAAAAACAAAGAGTCATATGCTACACCAAAACAAAGATGGCCACTGCCAGTCATGTGATAGGGACCACATGACTGAAGAAAGCAAAGATCAGGAAAACTGAATTGACAAAGATTGACTAAGTATTGAACACTGACAGATAATAACAAAAACATAATGTACACATGTTTTAAAAGCCCAACATGATCTTTTATCATCAAATAGATTTGTCATGTTTGTTAAGCTTGTTTTCATATTGTGACCAAGCACTGGAAATACAATCTTGGCAAAATGGTAAATGGCAGGTATGCCTGATGCATATCTACTCAATAAAGAACCTCCTAGATCCCCAACCATCATTTATCTATGTGAGGCTCAATAACCACATACACCTGCACAGCACACTGCATCAACTAATCCACCTCAGACTTTATTCTACATTAAAAGCAAAATCAGATGAGCACTGACCAAGAATGGTAGAGAAGATGAAGTGTATCGATGTCTTAAGATGCTAGTGAATGTATTTTGCTCAGGGGGGTGGGGGGTATGAGGGGGCATGGGTATCTTTGATCCAAAGCATCATCTGGCTTTCATGGTCTTAAGGAGGCTGAGAGGTCCTTTGAACTTGATGTTTAGGTGGAGAGCCCCGTCCCCCCCACCCAATCTGGGAGGCACATGTGTTACTGCTGGGGTGTTTGGGTAAAGGGGGAGAGGGAGGGTCATTGCAGAATAGAGTTCTGGTGCATGACCATGACCCGAGCGTCCATCTGGACCTCCACTGGATCACACTAGTTCTCTCTGTTTGATCTACCGTAAAAAAAGCCTCTTTCGCTACAATAAACCCCCTTGATCTTGATGATTATTCTCTGCATGTGCTGCCACACAAATTAGGATTGCAATAAAAGAGACCAATATGGACGGCAGTGTTTGATTTAATTTTATGGCCCAGCTTGATATTTTGGTCAAGAAATCCTCCTTATAAAAAGCTTTTTTTTGAGAGATGTTAACATCAAATAGTATGAACATAATTTGATGTGTATAGTATAAACACCAAAATCATTTAAGCTCATGTTTTTATAAATTTAATCAATCTTCATGATTGTCTTCTCCAAAACAGCAGACACTGTGTGCAGTTATTAGCACATTTAATTATTTAACAATAAAAGTGGGCATTTTACATCAACAAGAGCAATCACATCAAAATCTGCTTGAGGATTTTGCCATAAGATGTAGATTTATAAATGGTTCTCTTTGTTTTTGTGTTGCTAACCATTTTATTCAACCTTTTAGGTCACGATAGAAGTAGTGGACACCTTAGAAGGGTCAGAGAGCGAAAAGGGAATCCGAAAAGAACACAAACCCGGGTGGCTGCCTCCTAACTGGAGGAACTGGTGGCAGCATTCATCATCTGCATCTTCAGTTCCCACAGCAAAGGGGCTAGAGGAACAGGATTACCCATATGAGAGAGACTCAGAAGACAGCAACTTCCTTAAACCCCTTGTAGACTGGGACCGAAGAGGCTTAGCCAGTACAGGAAGCAGATCCCAGGCTGAATATGGTATGTACTTCAGCTTTCATGCCTTTAATTTAACTGTTTGCACAATAATCAGTATCTGCAAATACACAGCTCTACTTTTCAAGTCGGCAAACAAGATTTTATTTCTTTATTGACTGGGTGGTCCCTGTTGATTTAGATTAATATGTGTGTTTTTAAGTAAGAATTCACTTTAAGGAAAAGTGTCCCCAAAATCTAAATAAAACCCACTTTTTAAAAACTAAGCATCATAAGTAATTATGCATAATTATTATAGGGCTATGGGATGCTTATGCATGGGTCTGATGTAAAGTGACAGGATCTGTAATTTGAGCTCCAGAAGATTTATGCTGTCACTATAACAAGGCAAGAACTCCTTTCGGAGTCTGTGATTGTAGATTGTTTCCTGCAAGAGACAGATTCCTGTGAGGTGGAGTCTGTCTCCCTGACAGAAAACACTCCTGAACATCAAAGCGGATAGAGAGAATCCAGAGCATCTGTTCCCCCAGACTAATAGCTCTCTTTCAGACTTTTTTTGGTAAAGTGGAGCTTAATAAGTGAATGCATGATATTGTCAGACTTTGAAACACATTCTTACCCTGTCACCACTTGCCTGAACCCTTCTACAGTATACAGAAAGAACTCTCTTTGATCAATCTGTAATTCCAATCTGAAAAGAGAAATTCTTCAAATGAAATGTCTTCATCGCTAGCACATGGACTGTTGGATCTGTGATCAATTTGTGAGGGTTTGTAATATCTGCTGTTGGCAGTGTGAGTGGCTCACATGGGTTTTAGACAAGTTGTTACCTGCAAGTCGGTTTGCATTCAGCTGTGACCATGGGGTAGGTTGGTGCTGACAGTGTTGTCTTTTTTACACCAAATATCTTAGTTTTTCCCTCAACATGGTTGTATAAAGATTCGGTTTGTCTTTGGTTTCTCTAGATCTCTAGTGGAAGTATTTATAGGGATACTCCACCACAAAGATAACAGTTTACTAAAAAAAATCACTTACCTTCGTGTTATTCCAGATCTGTTAAGATGTCACTCCTCCTCTGAACACATTTTGGTTTAGTCCAAGAAGGCTGTGACTGTGATTTTCAAGCCTTAAAAAGCATTTAAATGCCAAAAAATGACAGAATCTGGTATCATGGGTTAGGTACAAATTGAATACCGTGACAGAATAACTTTATGAGGTTAATTATCAATTAACATAAGTTCTGTAGGAGCATGGTTGATAATTTACCATCTAACCATAAAGTCATCACTATTCATATTTCCAGCATATAAAACATGACCTACCACGCCCCCCATACCCCTTTGTCACTTTAAGCCTTGGCCTTTAAGGTACATCATCCAGGAGTGTCTGGGGCACAAAAAAATGTGAAATAACGCTCCAGCTTTTCTTTTTTACTCAAAGCTTCAGGTTTTTTGAAACAGTAGAAGAATATTAATCTGTCAGATGTTGTGCCACCCAAAATTTGAATAGTCTCAGTGTCTCAGCAATCTGGTCCTTGAACATAACTTGTTCATGCCAAGATTTCTGATTGAAAATGAAAGGCTGATTACTGAGGACCCCCAACTGAATGGTGAAAAGAGAGCTGGCAGGTAAACCAGCATCTTTTTTCCATGTTGAGCTGTAGATAAGCATAAGTTTAATTTCAGTGAGCAATTTGAGGTTAGGCACTGATGGCTTGGTTGGTTTTCCCTTTTATTCTTGTACATTCTCTTTTATTCTTGTTTTTCTAAATATAAAAAAAGCTAATTTGTGAACAAATAACTTTGTAACAGTAAACGCTTGCATGTTCTGCATTATATAGTTTAGGTTCCACAAGAAAACATGTCCAATGATGGTTGTAAACACCAAAAATGTCTAAAATGGTATGTAAGCGAGTTGATTGAAATGGAGTAGACCTGATAAAGAAACACCTGGGAACAAGATGCAGGTGATGGAATTAAAACGAGTCATGAACTGGAATAGAAACAGAGGGACATGACAAACGGAGTCGAGCAGCTCCAATATACATTTCAATATACAGTTTAATACAGTAACTACACTAAAGACAAGACTCTGTTGGTCATGAAATTGTGGTAATACAAAAAATGCAGTTCAGAATGTCTAGGTAGGATATTCCTCTGAAATATATCAGTTAGAGGAATAAAGCCTCAACTCAGTAGGCTAAGAATGTTATTTAAAAAGCACTTGGAAGTTGGCATAAGTATGTAGACTTGGCTATTTCACCCACCCACTCCCAAGTGTGTCAGCAAATTAGAGAGGTATGCTAATGGTAGAAGACTCCGCTTAAGCCCCTCAGGTATTTCAAAAATACTGTTGAAAGAACCTAATACTATCTGAACCTAATGACCACTGAACAAAACACCAATGTTACAACACCTTGTATATGTCTGAAATTGGACCGCTTTTTGCCCTCTCGCAGACTATATAGATGGAGAAGGTGACTGGAGCTCTTGGACACCATGCAGTGTTTCCTGTGGAAATGGGAACCAGAAGCGGACAAGGTCATGTGGCTATGCATGCACTGCCACAGAGTCTAGAACGTGTGATATGACCAACTGTCCAGGTAACAAAGAACTTCACCTCACCATTTTTATGATATAATTTACACAAATAAACTCATCAGGTACCTAAAATGTATGTATCTTTATTTAATATGGACACATTGAGCCAGGGTTCCCCAAACTCCTGGAGGGCTGCATCCCTGCACATTTTAATTGCAGTTCTGATATAGTTACCATACAAGATTGTTGAAACAACATTGTGTAGGCCTCCAGAACCGGATTTGGAGACCCCTGCAGTAATCTTTGCTAATAAAAAATTATTACAGATTACAATAGGTTTGCTGTTTTATATATGCTTGTGCAAATGGAAAGAATCAGACTGAGGGACATTTTTATTACATTAAGGGACATTTTTATTTAATCTTCTTTTTTCTCTAAGCTCAAACAAAAAGACCATAAATAAAAGTTTACTACATTTATTGTGCTATATACCCTATCACACACATATTGCTTTCATGTACTAAGGACACCAGCTTCCTAGACGATTTTACAATTTGTGGATCTCAACATTTGTATGGATTACCAGAAATCTCATACCGCCTTACCCAGCATATACTTTTACATAAAATATTTTAGCATTTTTGCAGCATGAATGAGAATCTTGGGACTTGAAAAATTTGTTTGTTTACAGGAATTGAAGAAACGTTCAAAACAGCAGCAACGGAAGTTAGTTTGCTTGCTGGTACTGAAGATTTCAATGCTACGGAGCTGTTTGGAGTTGGTGAGTAATTTGTCGTGTAATTTGTTGTGTTTATTTTATAGTAGTATAAGTAAAATGAACAATATTGGTTGAATATTTGAGTGTCCTCTCATAAGTATATAACAATTCCAAACAACAGCTAATGAAACCTCCTAAATAATTAATTTATATTGGCACTTTGACAAAATGTTGAAACTCTACCTATTTATAATGAAACATCTTTTCTCTTCAGATACAGACAGCTGTGAGCGTTGGATGAACTGCAAGAGCGAGTTCCTCAAGAAATACATGAGCAAAGTTGCCAGTGATCTTCCCAGCTGCCCCTGCTCTTACCCAACCGAGGTGGCCTACAGCACCGCAGATGTTCACGATGCCATCACACAGCGCAACTTCCGCTGGAAGGATGCCAGTGGCCCGAAGGAGAAGCTTGAAATCTATAAACCCACAGCTCGCTACTGTATCCGCTCCATGCTTACGCTGGAATCAACGACTTTGGCGGCACAGCACTGTTGTTATGATGACAGCATGAAACTAATCACCCGCGGCAAAGGAGCCGGCTCCCCGAACCTCATCAGCACAGAGTTCTCTGCTGATCTGCACTATAAAGTAGACATTCTTCCATGGATCATCTGCAAGGGTGACTGGAGCCGCTACAACCAGGCTCGGCCTCCCAATAATGGACAAAAATGTGGCGAAAACCCTTCAGATGAGGATTATTACAAACAGTTTGAGGAGGCCACAGAGTTTTGAACCAGGACGATTGAACACATTTTCTAAAACAGAATTGGACTTGCCATCAACATGTACAGACTACCGATTCACACGGTTTACCTCAGATCCTTTGGTCTTGGAAAAGACTCACCAAGCTATCGTCACAGTTTTATATTGTTTGTTGTGTCACATTGTTTATTGCTTGGGATATCTCAAAACCTGTACCATTCTGTGATTTTTTTTATAGGTAAACAAGGGAGCTAAAGGGAATACATTAGAGAAATGACCACTCTAATGATGAACCGACAGAAACAGAGTTTTCACATGTTTTTCTTATAAAAAATGATAGCCTCTCATCAACGCTCTTTGACAGAATATGGAATAAGATGTTAAGAGTACTGTGTAATGTATTGTCCTAGCTGAAAGAACAGAACACTACGTTCTGTTGTATCACTTTTCCTTGTCGATGAAAAGCTCAGTCCTTCATTAACACTACAAAGTATTTATTAAATCATAGCAATGTGTCAATGGTTCACTAGGGGTGTGTTCATATCGATGTATGGATGTATTTTGAATGCTAAATAAATAAAAGATGCCATGTCACATAAAAATACCTACAAACACTACATTTTCAGGAGTCATTACCATGAGACTTACCAAGGTTACAGAGTTCTTCACCTGCCATTATTATCAAATAAGATCCATCCTCAAATATTAAACACTTTAAGCCATTCCACAAGACTCATATTAGCTTCGTTCAGTAACAGGTCTAAGCTCTGTGTTTGATGTCTGATTCAAAAATACTCTTCATTCTTTAAAAGGGGGATCAGAGTCTTTTTGCAAGCTTGCTCATATTTTCAAATACCTCGGTAATTTCTCTGAAACCAAGCAGTCACACGCATAGAGGGCTGCTTTATTATAGCCAGCACTGAAAAATAACTTATTTTCTCCCACTCTCTCATTCTTTCTCATCCTCTCTTTCTATCTCTCTTTTCTCACTCTTTCTTTATCTTTCTCTCTATTAACTCTCACTCACAGTAAATAAATCTTCAACAAATGTTGAAAGTGCCTCTTAACTATAGTGTAAACTATGGCAACATAAAAATTAACTGTAACATTTGAGACAAAGTTGATTTTGATTGACAATCTCAGGAAAGTGTTGGTGAATCAAATCAAACATCCACTGCAAGTGTCATTGCACAACCATTCCCTGACAAGTTTGATAGGTTTTGGTGATTAAAGTAGGTCTGTCATTTGAGACAATGGTTCTCATGATTTTCTCTCATCTCACCTTTGTAAAACACTTTAGCGTGAAGGCTAAGCTTACAGCATGGAGCTGGATAAGCAGCAGTGATCTTTATTGAATCAGACCGTCTGCTTCAGAGGCCCCTCAACTTCAAAGGGAGCAGCCTGCTTTATTTTAAAACATCAGGCCTGTGTTAAAGCAGTGGCAGATCTTACTCCATTTCAACCCCATCACTCACACACACAATCCACATGTCCAGTGAATTCGGGCAACTCATTTTGACAATAGCAAACTAAAAAACCAACAACATTGATGAATAAATTTAACTTACTTTGTATTAATCACTTAATAAACAAGCCAGAATGTTAAAAATCGCCTCAGATTTTGATGCTTATTTCATAACAAGCTGAAAATTTGACCTCTCAACTGAAAAACCCTTTTTTTCCCTATGAGGTACTTTAAAAGCTTGTTGTGAAAAGGACTGCAAAGACTGAAGTAAAACAAGAAATACAAAAACTTTTGTCAATGGTCAATTAAAATTGGCTATAAAACAAGTGTAAAAAAAGCAATAACAACCCAAAATAATTTGTAAATAAAATTATTCTGTAAGTTCTAGACAGTTTTAAAGTCTTCACAGGAAAATAAAGAGTTTTCTTGGTGTTTTTAAAACAGAAACAGAGCATTGCCGTTTACTAAAAAAAAAACTTAAATCTATAAGAGAATGCTTATATAATTAGAAAGACTATTTTAATTTAAAAACGTGCACTCTACATCCTTGTCGCCATTTAGTACATATGACGTGTAGGGTCCCTATGTAGAATCAAAGCACAACCTCCTGTTTTCCCTCTCGATGCGTAATAGGAGTGTCTGAACTGCAGTTCCTTTGCCAGCCACTTGAGACTGACTTGAGAAATGAGCAGCTTCTCTTTCAGTCTAATGCAGGGGTCGGCAACCCAAAATGTTGAAAGAGCCATATTGGACCAAAAAAACAAAAAACAAATAGGTCCGGAGCCGCAAAAAATTAAAAGCCTTGTATAAGCCTTATAATGAAGGCAACATATGCTTTATGTATCTATATTAGCCTACTATAAAAATGACTAAGTTTGCTATGAATACATAATGAGCCTTCATGATTAAATGTTTATTTTCCCTGCAGTGGATCCTGTAGAGAACGACGCACCACGTGACTACTCTGTTGTAAGATTACAATATTAACGAATTATGTTTCAATGCTTTGATGAAATTAGAGAAATGCAATAAAGAAATCGAATTTTTGATGTCATTTTTATTTTGAGGATTCACAAAAACAACATCAAAATGGAACGTGCCCCATTAACTGGGCAACAAACAATGCGAAAAAAACGCAGCATAAATTTATAAAAATAAAACAGCAGCCTTTAGAAAAGAAGTATATAAAATCACAGCCACTTTGTTACTAAATACGTGCATGCCTTCCCTGGAAATGTCTTTCCACGTTACTCTTGTTATTAGACAACTTCCCAATACAGAGCAAACATTCAGGCAATCCTTCCGCATCGGCAATGAATGCCATCGATTCGGTCCAAGAACCGTTGAACCCTCAGTTCTCCTCAGTTATGTTTCTCTTTTTCTCTTTGGGGTTCAGGGCCCACCACACAGCCACCTGCCTGGCATCCCGCCCCGCTGATAGAAACGTGTGTCGCGGGTGATGACGCAAATCGTCGCTGACAGAAATGTTGAAATTAAATATTTATTCTACACTCTTTTACAGCATTGGAAAACGTTAAGAATGTTTGTCCTCCTATAGAAACCATATTAAACAAAAAACATATTTACCTTTTATTTTTTTCATTTTTGAAAAAGCTCCAGGGAGCCACTAGGGCAGCGCTAAAGAGCCACATGTGGCTCCAGAGCCATTGGTTGCCGACCCCTGGTCTAATGTTAAAACTGTCCAACTTTGAAGCTGAAAAAACATGTTTCCATCCCTGGCTCCATTAGGTTTGTTGATTCAGATCACTAATTTTGACCTTCATGAACACTCTTTTGGGGTAATTTATATTCAAATTAATATTCAACCTTTGGCCAATCAGACGTCTTGCTTACGACAATGTCCCGCCTCTGTGGACGCATCTTTGATTACTGGCTACGCTCACTTTGATCCTATTTAAACTTTGACAAAAACCAATGGGTAACATAGTGGCTCGACACTACTTCCACGTTATATACGGTCAACCAAACTACCCTACTAGCTTTTGCCTCTCAAAACCAAAACCAAAACTATTTCAAATACAAATTCAAATACATGGATTACTTTTGTTTTAAAAGTGCAACATTTAGAGGATAAACCTACATGCTAATTTCAAATAATGTTGCAATAAGTTTGAAGCCTCTAAGCAATAGTTAGGTCACTTTACAACTCAATATTTTGTTATGATGCGTAACCACTCTCTGCCTTGTAAATGCATAATCCTAGAGAATCCACTGCCCAGCTCCTCTATCATTCACTACACTCAGTAGTGGTTTCCAGAGTAGCTGTTTTTAGACCAATTCCAATTCGTTTTGTTAAATTTCTCTCAGTCCTGACAATATGTGTAGTGCTACACATTTCAGGAAGTGTCTGGCCCGCAATACCACAAGTGCCGGGGCTGCTTGCCGGCCTTAATTAGAAGGCATTCAATGCTGCTAGGAACCTGGAATAGCTGACCTGCACTGCCAGCTCACTGCTATGCAAGAAGCAGCTAAAATGCCTGCTCACACAGAGAGTTAACGTTCTATTTCCTGGCCCCTTGCCTGACCCAGACAACACTTGTTGGCACAGAGAGCATGAAAAACTCAGGGAGGGTTTGGGAATGAAGTCCATGCAGCTGAACAAACAGGTCAAGTAGCTGACAAACACCTCAAAGGGGCTCAGATTAACCCTTGAGAGAGTTTGTCTTTACAAGATCTCTTAAAGGCCATGGAAAATGCATACATGACCAAACGACCCCAACCGTGAACTCAGCTTCTCACCTCACAACCAAGAGACTTAATAGATAACAAGGTTGGAGAATAAACCAAGAAGTGTGTATTGTAGTTGTTAAAGATTTCATCAAAAGGCATAATCAAATTCGAGTCCCAGATAAGATAAAGTTTTCCCAGAAGGTAAACAAGACTTCTCAGTCTTCTCATTTGGAGAAGGATCATCAGCATGCTATTTCCAGCACAGAATGTCCTTGTGTGACATGAGCAGTGGAAGATGACCTGTGAGCTTCCTGTATGAACTTATGTGTTAATTAACCAACTTGATTTCAAGTCTGAGAACAAAAACATTTATTTCAGCAAGATGTTGTGGCTAAAGACAATTAGGTATGCCAGTTTGCTCTTTTTATTAAAAGAATCTTGCCTTTTGGATTCAAAGCTGCTGCAAGTGAATTTTCATAAACGCTTCAGTTGCTTGAGCAAATATAATATTGGCTAGTCACTATTGGTTTAAGTGCAAGTTTATTTTGTGATTTAAAATGTTAAAATCTTAAGTAACTAATTATATAAACTATTATAAAGCATTTATATAGGCTATTTATATAGACTTGAAGTTAAATTTATCCTTCAAACTGGACTGAGGAAACAACACACTTGCATACTTAAACAAAAAAGGCAGTTGCACATTGGCCAGAGAATGCTTGAAACACTTCCCAGAACACCTCTGCAAGTTTTCTGACTGTTCTGAAATGGATCGCAGACCCCAGTGTGAAAAGGATTTTAGCAGGTGTTAGTGTACCCCCTACAATGCAAATAATTTGTCATAAAACATTTTTTTTGTACTTCTAAATTATTACTACTTTCAAATTTAGGTCCTGAAAAAGCATTACTGGTTCATTTGGTGATTATTGAAAAAAACTTTAACATTTAACCCCTCAATATAGTTTAATACATGCAAACAGTAGCCACCACTCATGTGCACTTGTCTACAAAAAGACACCACTGATTCAGACTGACAGAAGAGTTCAACACATGTGTACAGCAGGCCAATAGTACCACTCTTTGATCTTTCTTTGACGTAGGCGTCTGTTCTGAGTTTAAGGTCTTGCTGAGCATGAGGCATTGGATACACCTGAATGTTGAGCCACTCTCTCCTGTGCCCTGTATGGCACCTCTTAAAGACCAAGTATCTATTTTCAAAGCTGAATGGGGCCCACTGCAAACCCACCAACACAACTTCACAAATAAAATTATATGACAAGCAGATTGTCAGTGAATTAAAATGAAAGAGGTAAAATTCAGGGATCAACATTTTATTGTTTAATATGGGTTTTATTAATCAAACGCAATAAGAGCAAGTTAATGTTGAACAGATAATAATCTTTCATTAAAATATCACAAAAATAATCATTAAAGAAAACAGTATTTTATATTTTGAAGGAAAAATGGTCAATAACATATTCATGTGTTTGACACACTTAATCTAGCACACTTTATGAAAACACTGTTAAATTCATCTGTCCAACTACTTAACTCCAACTGTCATTAAAGAGACATTTGTGAGTGCTTTTCGCTTTGCCAGTTTTTGGAGGGCTTCTATTTTCACCTCTGGGTTATTGTAGAGTGTGTAATTTATTTCTAGACTATAAATCTTTGGAGGCCACAGTTAAGATTATAAGATGTGTGGAGAAGAAATGACAAGGGGAAGACTAGGATAGAACTTCAGGGGCTCAACAACAAATATGATGCTACAAATAGACCAGTGTTTTGGTCTGGACATCTACAAAGGCTCATGTGAGAGACTAAACAAAATACTGTGAACAACGTCTTGAATTATATAAAACCTGTTTCAAGACTGCACTCACTCAAGCAGCTCCATAAATGGAAAGTAGAAGGTTATTTTAAATGGCAGAAAAAGAACTCATCTACATGTCTTGAAACCAGCATACTTAGCTGCATTGCAGGAATCGCACTGAAACAGGATCCAGACTGGGAAGTTAAAGATGGGGAGAGATGATTTACTAATAGCTTAAACTGGGATATTTTAATGGGATATAAATATATTCAGTCCTTTTCTGTCATCGACTTAAGGAAGCTTCAATCACCCAAGGTTCCAATATCATTCTTTGATTAAATACACATGACATGTTTGTGTTCTTTTTATATCTTTTTTTCAGGAATGAATGACCTCTTGGCCAATAGTTTCACATTATTAAACTTTTATAACAGAAAACCATAATATAAAATCCATAATATAAAAATAAAGCAAATTCATAGCAAATACAGGGTTACTTGATACATCCTGTCAAATCTCACAGGTAACCACTAATTCATTCAAGTAATTCCTCCACAGATCTACATACAAAAACATTCATAAAGGAAGTGTTTCCCATCTTCTATTTTTATGCTATTGAAAGTTTCCTTAAGAAACGTAATGGTTACTTCATAAACCCCGTTTCCCGATTAGGGAATGAAGACTTATGCTGGTAACAACTATGGGAAGCTCAGTGCTCTACTTTCTCCATACTTTTTCAAAATGCCAATCAGCGAACACACTGATGGTCACATGATCACGTCATTCCGCAAAAAGCGGACGCAAGCATGATGCTCTTCCTGCTGTGAAGCTGGAGCCGTACTCACCCCCTAGGCAAACAGACTTAGTCACAACCTTACGGTTGTGGCTGGTGTACATAAGTCTATTTTTGGGGGGAACGGGGGTTACCAAGTAACCATTATGTACCCCATCAGTTGGTCACTAAGACTTATGTCGGTGATGACTATGGGAGCACCCTGCAAAACACCACGACCTAGGTCCTTCTGGATCGGCCGACGGCCAGGCAAGCTGGGCACATCAGTAGTCCGGCACCGAGCAGGCCCTTCTCAGCCCTGGCCTTAAGTATAGACTCAATTTTTAAAGGATAATCGCGCAATAAATTCTCTCATACCGACTAAAGAGAGATGCACGAAGGCCTTATACACCACCTCGAAGGCTGGACTTCCTGTAGTTTCATAAACGTAAGTTTTTATTGAGGAACCTATGGAAAATGCACCTACGGATAGGTCTAGGGAACCTATATAACCACTAGGGAAAGGTCTTTTTAGAGGAAAGATAGCATAGATGGAACTAGCTAGAGCAACAGTTTTCGAGAGTTAGCCTTTCGGGGAACTGCTCAACCCTCCCGTGCCCAGGGTCATACAAGATTCAGCCGGTAGTCCCTCATTGAGGGCGCACACACGGACAGAATGTAGGAATATTCCAGTTACTCTACTAGGCCTGTTGGGGCGAGAGGAGCCAAAAAGCTGGAGGTTATCTCCAAGTGCAAAAGATAGCACACATATAACTAAGAATGGCACAACCCCAGCTGGACACCCCTTCGTACATCTGACAATGCTACTAACAACTAGCATGGTTGAAGAGACAGAGTCAACGCTCAGCTTAAAGTACCTGATGAAGGTGTTGGGTGTCTGCAGCCATGCAGATCTCTGCCAGCGGAGTACCTCTCGCCAGCGCCCAGGAGGCCACAAAACCCCTTATAGAGTGGGCTCTCAACTGCAGGGAGTAAGGGACATCAGACACTGTGTATGCGGTAGAGATGGCCTCCACTAGCCAGTGGGGCAACCTCTGTTTGGAGACAGCCTTCCCTATCGTCTGCTGTCCTTTAAAGCATACAAAAGCTGAATAGAACTTCCAAGGTTCACTACCTGAGTTTTGAAGAGGATGGTAGAAACCTTGGGCACATTTGTAGGCCTGGGCTTAAGAGTAACATGAGTATCACCAGGTCCGAACTTTAAGGTCTCATCGAAAGAGAGTGCCTACAGATCCCCGCTCTCTTAATCGAGGCTAACGAGACTAGGAGCGCTATCTTAATTGACAGATATTTAAGCTCTACTGATTCAAGCGGCTTGAATGGAGAACCTTGAAGTCCTCTAAGGACAATGGAAATGTCCCAGGAGGGAACTAAGGATGGCCTAGAGAGTCTAACCCTTCTGGCCCCTCTGAGGAATCTGACCGTTAACTTGTGCTGTCCCAAAGTGTTGTCTTCAACCGGAAGGTGATAGGCAGAAATCGCAGTGATTTAAACCTTCAGGGTAGATGGAGACAGTCCTCGATTCGGACCCGCTTGAAGGAAGGTTAGCATGAGTTCAACGGGGCAGCTGCTCAGGTCTACTTGGCGAGAGTGACACCAGTCAACGAACCGACCCCACTTGCCAGCATAACAGACCCTAGTAGTGGGAGCTCGGGCAAGACACAGTGTTTGAAACACAGAGCGTGGCATTAACTTGGGGTCCTACGCAGCTTGATGTTCCAGACATGGAGATTCCAGGGGTCTGGGTGCTTGTGCCCAAATCCCTGGGTCAGAAGGTCCGACCGCAGAAGAACTGGCCAGGGAGGGACTGTCCCGAAAGAGCAGGTGTCACATTCACCTTCAGTCGCCCTGGACACCATGCTCATGACGGAACTCGGAACTTGAGCCAAAGCTGGAGAGGTCTCATAAGTAATAAGCCGAAAGCAATCGGTCTCCTCGCGCAGGACCGGGGCCTCTGTGGGTGAGACAGAGGTCATTAGAACCCCGTTGAACCTGGGCGGCCTGGCAGCAAACTGCAGTCGATGGCCATGCCAGAAAAATTAGAAAGCTCCCACCAGGCTTCCTGAAACTCCACTAATGGCATCATATGCACTTTGTTGATAGTTTCCATAGCGGGGCCGCGAACTAGCGAACTTAATAGTGGGGTCCGAAGGGAGCCTAGGTGGAGACCTACCTGAACGATCAGGCTCAACCTCGGAGCAGCATCTGGTTCCAGCCAAGGATATCTCACTCGAGACTGACTCCGACACGGAAGTGGAGTGCTATCCAGACGCCACGCCCTGGAATGTGTCTCTGAAATGAGAACTGCATTAGGATCTGCAATGCTAGCCTCCTGGTTGCACACATAACCCAGGGAGTTCAATTTTTGCATGTTTAATATGCCTCCATCGACTCCTCGTAGGGCTCGATGGCTTGGTCGATGTCTCCAAAGTGGGAGCTGATGATAATGGGAGGACTAAAGAGGTTTTCTCCAGCATCGAGCAGGCGGTGGGGGTGACGACTTAAAAGGGGAGCTGCCACATCTCTTCCTACTCGCCCTCATGAATTCTCGCAGACCCTCCGCCTGCTTCATGGTTGTAGAGACCAGCAACATAAGGTCCTCTACGGCGACGCCAAAGAGGCCATCTGGGACCACAGGTGCGTTGAGGTTCCAATCGTGTGAGCGCATCTCAGCCTGGGTCAACCAAAGATGGCGGCTGTGGACTACTAACTTAGACATCGTGTGGCCAAGTGACCTAGCTGCAACTTTCGTCGCCCTGAGCGCGAAGTCAGTAGCCGCTCTCAGATTCTCTTTAAGACGTGGGCCACAACTGCCCTCCTGCATATCTTTCAGGACCTTGACCTGGAACACAAGAAAGGCTGCCATGGCATGCAGAGCAGCGGAAGCTTAATCTGCAGCAGCCTAAGCCCTTGAAGTCAGGCCCAACGACAGGCTAAGCTGGCGGGATGGAGGCTTCGGTTGTACACGCCAGACAACACAGGGTTACCCGGGCATAAGTGCACCACCAGCACCTGCTCTTCCTGGGGAATCACTTCATACCCTTAGCTACCACGCCGTCAAGAGCACAATCTGCCGTCACCCCAGAGGAGGAAAGCGATGTACCGTCTCCTTTGGGAGATGCGCTGTGTCTCTCCGATGCAGCAAAGGAGATTGCATTATCAGGCACACAGCAGTCTTCATAATATGCAAGTGGCGCACCATCCAATAACTCACTGTGGTGGACAGCGGACCCACCGAGGGAGTTCTCTTGGACGCCGGAGACATGTATTCGCCAACCCTTACAGGCGGGAGCTACAAGGCCTCTGGTGGTGGCCTGAAAGAACGCCAACCTCGCCTTAAGTGTGCTGTCGGGCAGATCTGTGCAATAAACACAGTCTGATCCCTCAATCGCTGCCTCAGCATGTCTACGCCCAAATCAACCGAGGCAATGTTCATGGCTATCCATCAATGCAATCGATCCACCGCATCCAACAGACTTGCACAGTCGTGTTACAACTGTCGTGTTACAACCGCATCCAACAGACTTGCACAGTCATGCTACAAACAGTCGACCTGCAAATAATTGCTCTACTAAAAAAAAAAGTGTCTTACTTGTTGGTGGAAGGCAGTGAAAGTCTGGGGCATTCATCGGTTTCCCCCTCTGGATCCGGCCGAAAAACCTCACTGGTTGCCGTCGACTGACCAGATCTCTAACTAATCCACACAGAATCTATTAATCCAACTGTTGTCTGTGGTTGTTGCTCACTGAGTCACTCACGTGTCAAGAGTAAGCTCCAGCTTAACCCCCCTTCCCCAAATAGGGAACAGAGACTTATGTCCCCCACCCATAACCATAAGGCCAAGACTAAGTCTGGTTGCCTAGGGGATGAGTATGCCTCCAGCTTCACAACAGGAAGAGTGTCACGCTTGCGTCCGCTTTGTGCGGGACGGCGTGATCTTGTGGCCCTCAGCACGTTCACTGATTGGCATTTTGAAAAAGTTTGGGGAGAGTAGAGCGCTCCTACCAGAGCTTCCCATAGTCATCATCGATATAAGTTATAATGACTGACTGATGGGGAACACAGATTCTTTTCTTCTGCTGGTATGTTATTTCAGCTGCCTGGTTCAGTGTATGGCTTGAGATCCTAAATATGAGAAGTGTACTTACAAGATTAACATTGTTGGACTAGAGTAGATTTAAATTGTGAATGGATGTTTTTTTTATTAATTTTTTTTCCATAATTGATGTATACCATAATTCATGTACTTATATAGTGGAGTAGTTGAAAATGTTCTTATGTCATCCACACCCTTCACCTACCAGGCACCAGAGAATTTTTATAACATTTTCTTGAGTATCGCCGACACGTCATAGACACTAAATTGAACTAAAACAAGAAACGCCTTTACATGTAAATGCTGGACATTACAAATCTTTCCAAGTCACTGCTTACATACAAGTTTTTTACAAAAATATATGAACATTCTCATAGCATTTCACAGGCTCATAATTCCATATTTTGGCTAAAAATGTATTGATGCAACCATGCTTTAAATATTTATTTTTTTATAGCCTACTAACTACAATTTTAGTGTACTCCAATCACCAACTCTGATTTCACATTTTTATTCCAATTTTTATTTGATAATTTTTTTATGAAAATTACATTGACATTTAAGATTGATTTAGTTGATAATGTAAACTGCTCACTGTGACCCCAAACTCCAAGGCTCAAAACTCTTAACACATTTTATCCTCGAAAAACAAGTTTAAGTTTATCTCAAAATGTCTATGCTACTATGAACAGCTAGTATTTAGCATTGGTTATTGAGAAAACAGAAGCCCTAAAAGTCTTTAAATTTAACTAGTTTGCTGTTGTTTCTTGGTAATATTTCAATATTCTTTATTATCACTGTACTATGTTCAGAGTATTAAATACAGCAAAATAAGAGCCACTAATCTGTAAAGGTCGAGAATTAACAATTATAAATGAGAAATAAAAAATTACAAGAGAATAAATAATGAGGTTACATAGTTTAAATGAAATGTGGATGGAATGTGAAGTGAGTGTTAAAAACAGTATTGCATTATAGATGGATAAACTGAGTTTCAATTATTAATGACCAACGACACACATTGCACACCACATGCTAGCTTTATTGAGAATTATAATAGCAAATCTTTGTACAGTCTGCAGCAGAATTTTTTTTCATAATTGAAAATACAATGTCATCATAAATGCCGTGACATAAATATAGTAAAACTAAAGATGAGCATATAGCATGTACAGCTTGCGTGTACAGCTTACATTGTAAACTTTAAGTGTTTCAACAAAACCAAATTCAAAACTCCACATTAAAACCCTGCCCAAAACCTCATCACTAATTCCTCTCATTTTTAAAATACATTTTAAGCAATCAATTTTTCTATCTTATAAAATAAAGACCATAAAATATTTGAAGCATTTTATAGTATCATAAATTAGCCCAACAACAGTCATGTTTCTACCTGTCTTTTGGGTTCTAACCTACTTTTTGCTTAGAAAACAAAACTGTTCACCTTTTCATAAAGCTCAACCACACAAAAAGCATGGACCTGCTTTTACACTAGGTCAAGTCAACATTTTGTAATCTTAAAGAAAGTCTTAAGTGAAAGTAGTGCACTTATTAAGTAAGAAAATGGGCAAAAGTGCATGTGCTTTTAGTCTCATCAGAAGATCTTACTCTGAAGTTACTGCCAGGAGTTTTATGGTAAAAGTGAAACAGCTACACTGACTTCTTTATAACTGTACATTTCATTACATTTCTATCCATTCCCACTATTTAAACAAATATTTCATCCGTTCAAGGTGTGAACTGCAATGATAAAATAAAATGATTGAACTTAAAAATGTTAAATAAAAGCATTAAAATATTTATCAAAATTGAACTAATTTCATTATTTATTTTTTTGACTGCAGGGGATTTCAAACTTGTCTATTTTGTATTGCATAGAAGAATTTAAGTATGAGAGGAAAATGAGTAAATGAGTTCCTGGGAGAATAATCCATTGAATTGTACCTTGCTTAAAGAAAATACATTGAAAATTGCAATTCCTTTAATAAAAAGGGGATATTTTGCAACTCACATCAACAATCTCCACTCCAGCTTTTGAATAAGACGAGAAACCAAATTCACTTAGCAAACAAGCATCTATTCTATAGACTATATATCTGAATTAAGTCATACTCATAATATAAAAAAATTGACAAAAAAACTTCAACTATAAGCCATTTGCATTAATAGCCACCCTGTTTTGAAAAGCCACAGCTGACTTACAATAATTAGGACGGTGCATTTTGTTTCAACAAGGAAAAAAATGCAGCCTCAAGTCTAACCCAGAACATACTAGAAGCCAAGTTTCTTGGAAGCCCACATAAACCAAAGAAGTGCACTAGTCCTGAAGTGCACTTGGCATGTCTTTTTCTTAGCAGACGCTTTAAGCAAATTACCCTGCTAACCCTGTTCCCCGCTCTCAAGTGACAGATAAACAGATGTTACAGTGTCTGCCTTCCCATGATTAGAACTAGAAAGTAGTATGGTACTTTAATAAAAGGCTTGATTAACGCTAGTACAATAAAGTAGAAAGGAATGACATATTGCTAACTTTTGTCCCTTTATGATAGTGCTTAATGACACAAATCTTTGAAATATTGCTGCAGAAAAGATGACTTTGCATCCTTTCAATCACTGGCTTTCCCAAGTCGACAAACTCCACCTTCAATAGCAAGCGACTGTCCGGCCACTGCCCCAGGAGGAAGTCTAGATATGTGCGTCTGACAAAATGGAGAAAGATAGTGTTACAGCAAGAAATGAGTACACTAAGCCTGGTGAGATCAAACATTGAACATTTAGAGTGAGGTTTGTTGCTGCTGTCCACTTCTGCCTCACACTGGTCCGGCATTGATGAGCAAATTGTGGTGTGTGTGAGCAGACAAATGGAAGTGGTGTTCTCATACCAGAGGGCTCCAGGACACCTGTTGCAAAAACTGGTTCGTGGTGGGAGGTCATGCATGTGGTGGCAGTCAGTGGAAAATTGTGACAGCTTTCAGCACATCCATGTCTTTCATAGTGATCAGATCGCAGTGATCTTAGAGACCTATATCTCATTCCCACGCTCTGTATGATTCTAGGCAGAACTTCAGCTATTTACAAGCAAATGCAAACAAACAAATCAAATAAACCCAGAAAAAAGCTTCAGAAGCAGCAGTTTGACACGGAATAGGGCAACATGAACAGAAAATGTAACACTATTGAATCCCTTCTCTAAAAAAAAAAGCTGATGAGAATTACGCGGAGTTACATTTCTTTCCCTTGGCCTTAAACTTTACCACTAAACTTCCTTTTTGCTTGTTTAAGTGAGGAGAATGGGTGTTCTGATTCTCTTTGAACTAAGGGTTTGGGCTTTAATGAAGGGATTCAACTAAAGTGTGGTTTTACCAGCACTTACACTTTGAGGGTACACACAATCGTTTTGCTAGGAAAACCTAAACAAAAACACTATTTTCACAAATACAGTGCATCAATGTTAACCATATAACAGTTTTTACATGATAGACTTGCTTATATTAAATTATATTATTATTATTATAAGTTGTAAAAAAAACTTGGTTTATGTCAGATTTCATATCGTAAGAACTTAAACAGGTCAGAGTGGTTAATATGAAATTAATATAAAATTAAGGCTATTAAGAATTAAAAAAGACTAATAACATCAACATAGACTAATGTATGATACATGTTTACATGTAGGTTTTTGGTTTTAAACAGCTTCACTATGGCATCCCAATTCACACTATTTTCAGCTTTTCCCCCTTAGCACTCTGTAAAAAGAAAGGGCAAGCGCTAAGGGTTAGGAGCAAGGGAGAGAAATGAAACTTATCCTAAATGAAAGATGTCAGGAAGGGTCAGGAAATGTCCATTGTTGTGATGTCAAAAGGGAACATTTCATATTTTTTAATTAATCAATAATTGACTGGCTTGTATAAAAGGTATACAAGTATAAGCGGTTGTACAGGAGTTCATTGATGCATTAGTTTTTATTACTTTATGCATTAGTAGTCATGCATACTACTAAATAAATAAACATTTTAAAAATCACAATATTAACATAACAACTTAAAGACAGAAATCTCCATTGCACACTGCACATATACATTCAGTGTATTACTAGCTTTGTTGGTATTAAACATCTTCCAAGAGTTATATAGCTCCCTCAATCCTCAAAATTGTTCTGATTAATTTTGTAAATGAAGCTTAACACATTTCAATCTACGCTCCGGTCTTTTATCTGGATTTGTTGCCATGTGGTTGGGATTACAACTTCTGGGAATAATTACAACTCCTAGATTAGACTCAACTCTGATCTGCAAACAAGCGATTCAGTGAACTCAAAGACTTGGCCAAACACTTAAGCAGTTTGATTTTAAATATTAAAGAGCTGAAAACCAAATTGTTGGGTTGAGGTATTAAAAACTCAACCAAGACAATAGCTGCGCTTTAGTTGTGGTTTGTACATGTTGAATTGCTTTCAGCCACAATGTGGCATTCTTTGTTTCTGAGACTCAGTGACACAGATTAGTCAACAAACAGAGCGGGAAGAAGACTAGCTCTCCAACGAAAAAAAAAAACACATGTGGTTTTAAGAACAGATCTGGAAGGTTTGCCATCTTGTTGCTCTTCCAAAAAAATTTTTTTTTCCCACATTTAATCTGACAACATGTTTGTCAGTGCATCAAATATAGGGTGAGTGAAATGCTTACCAGTTTGACAGCCACAAATGATCTGTCAATGCTGGAAACGATTTCAACCAGAGCCTCTTTTTACCTACTTGCCTTTGCTTAAAATATAATAATAGTTAACATGAAATCTATTAAAAAAATAGCTGAACACTACAGCTGGTAAGGAGTCTATTTAGTGCAGGAGCATTAGTAAGGACATGATCATCAATAAGCTGATTTCTATAACGTCATATAAAAATATCAATCAAATTTCTTTCATCACTTTAATTTTTAGCTTGCATATATAAAAATAAATGTAGTTAGTGTTTGTCTGTGAATTCATTCAACATTAAGACTCCAAAATCCTTTTTACAGACAAACTTTCCTTTAAAAACACAAGCCTTAAGCAGTCATGAAGCCAGTTTACTAATATTCCCCCCAAAAGAAGCACAAACCAGTTTTTGAAATACTTATAATAATTTTTTACATGCAACTAATTAACAATTTTTTTAAGTCAAAGATCAAAAAGCAAGAAAAAAAAATCAACTGAACTGACTAAATACCAAAGTAGAGTGTGCACCAGTTAATGCAAGAACTGACTTGAAAAAAAAATCTAACAAAAAAACTTGTTTAATACAGATACATTCATACTCTGTTGCCCTCTAAGCTACATTTTTTTCTAGAAATTGTTAAAATGGCACACAATCCCAAGAGCTCTGGACTGTGTTCTATCGCACCGAGCTGCCAATCAGCTGTGGACTTTCATCTCATCAAACACACACACATGCAGCAGAACAATGCATGTAGGAATGGGAGGAATGTTTCTGGAATGGTATAGGAATGATAAGGTGTCTTTCTGCTGCAAGCTTTCTTCGAAACAAGACCATCAAAAATAAAGCACCTTCCTTTTCTGAAGTAATGCCAGATATATAACAGAACTTCATAAGCTTAGTATTTAAAGCAATTACAGGGCATTAATCTGTTAATGACTAGTTATTTCCTTGTTTTGAGAAATGATAACCCAATTAATTTATTTTAGTAGCTTATCACACATAATGTGTGAATGTTTGAGTGAAGTTTCTTGTGGGTGTTGCCAAATATGGTAAAAACAAACAAACTGTGTTTGAGTATTTGTTATTAATAATACCTCAGGTAAGACTTTAATTATGTTCTCAAAAAGGTAAATGTTTAGTCTGGAGGCTGTGTGGTTCTCACATAGAGGCCTATTTTATTTGCATTGAAATCTTGTTAATGTTAACATCATATCGAGACTTAAGACTGTTTTATCTTTAGACTTTTTAAAATTGCTATGGGTTTTGATTATCTTATTCTTATTTTACTGTTGTTATTTTAATGATTGTATTGCTGACTGATTTGCATTTTAGACAGTTTCCTAGTACATTTTACTTATTCTTTTTACTTACCATGTGTTAGCACTCCCAACAAAAAACATATAAGTTCAATATGCTGATAAAATATTACCCCACCCTGTTTATTATTGTAAAAAAAAAATTATTTATAGATTACGTATTATGCATAGTTCATATAGGTTCACTCTCATGGAGCTAACTGGAAAACTGAAAAAAAAAAACTTCTTAATAGAGTTCTTTGACCAACCAAATGAAGTTTATAAATAAATATCCACAAGGAGGGTTCATCTAAGTTACTTGGAAGAAAGAAAACACATGCATGCAATCTGCTAACAAAAGAGAGCTAAGAAGTCTGAGCTAAGAACAGAGATATCTGGTCAGAGTGGTTGCGCACACGATATGGTGGATTTTGTGCATATTTCTATGTAAATATGATTATTAGTGCAAAACTAAAAAAAATCAAATGTGAACAACTGAAACAAATTGCTGATAAATTAATAGGGTCCATTTGAGAGCACTGTTTACAAAACATCTCTGTTTGAAACCAAGTTCTATATGCTAGTTTTTTAAGTAATGTAAAGTGCAATCTGAACATCTACGAATAAAATATTTGTTCATAGCAATAAATATGCCTAAATATATATAAAAAAACACTTTTATGAGCAGGAACAGCAATAGAGAGAATCTGTTCTGACAATAATTTTTAACATTAAAAATACCATCCGTATATATTGTGATAACTATATGCAAAATTATACTACAGATTATTAAAAAAATGCTAAATAAATCACAAGTTTCAGCACTGAGTTTGAGCATACTGAATAGATTTTTAACACACCCTCATTAAACATTAAAGCCCTAATTACATCGTCTTTGATATCTTTTCTTTTTCTGCCCAAAAACATGGCCCAAACAATCTTTAAACTCATTGATTCGTTTTCACAGTTTAACCATATCAGCAACAATTACTAATGCTGGCGAGACATGACTACAAGTCATTTGGTAGTTAGCCATTAGGGGGGACTTTAATTAGAAGAACTCTTACCCTGGCTTTACTGTCCTGGGCAGACATGTATCCCACACACATGCTCTCTGTTGTATGGCTCCACAGAAACTCTACTGTGAATTACAAGACAAGCATTAAAGCTATAGCAAATACAATTACAGAAATGTTTAAAATAAGAGGAAACAATTGAAGTGCTCAACAAATCTGCTTAACTAAAGAAAACTAACAGACATGTAACTTGGTCTAAAACAGGAAACTATTGAAATACAATTAATGTAGCTAAAATGAGGTGTCAACCCAAATGATCACAGTTCGTCTCTTCTGATGATAGACTGCTATATACGATAGATTCTGCTATTTATCAACCTGGGGAGCTGCTATGTTTAAGGTCTGTAACTTCAAACAAGAATACGTGGAAGCCACCTGACACAAAGAGAGCATGGAGGAAAAAAAAAAAGTAAAAAAATACAAATAAATAATAATAATAATTCATTATTAAGTCATGGACATCCAATTTTAAAGATTCCACTTCAAATGAACTTGAGCTACATACCCAGTAGAGCCTGCATATCTTCAGAGCAGCATCTCAGAACAATCACTCCACCCAGAACACGGTCCTCGCCAGCGAGAAACGGAGAACCTTAAACACAAACAAGGCAGTAACATGTCAAGCATGACCCTCTTTTCCACTACAATCACTCGATGTAGAACTGAAGCACAAACAAAAGCATGATGAAGACATATAAGAAGGTCCAGCTACCCTGTCAATGATTTATTAGTTCTGCTCTGTTCTGAGAAGTTAATGAAATGAGCGGAAAAGCCTTACATTTCCGTATTTTCCCCTGCCAACCAAAACGACTGAAAACAATTATTCTTTTCAAAGCTTTTGTTTTATTAACCAAATGAGATAGATTGGGAGCAGAGCCACTTTTCGCTCTCTAATTGGTTAATGATGGAATGAGTTATTTCTGCAACCCCACATAGAGCCCCTATAAATTCACTCTGTTGAGAAAGAAAGCAAATAATAATTTTTCCAAGAACAAATAGATGTTTCACACAGCAAAAGAGGCTTCAAGCCTGTTCAAATGATTATATCTCAATACCAAAAGAGCTTGCATGGACTCATGGGAACAAATTAGCTAGGGAACCAGAGGGAACATGAGGGGATGGTTTTCAATTGGCTTTTGGAGTGATGGTTGCTTTCTAATAAAGTCTGGAAGCTATATTCAGGTTGTTTATGGAAAAAAATCTCCTAATTAACCATCTTTAGGGAAAATAAGGAAAGCCTTCAGAAAACTGGTTTTATCTCAACAAAATTAAAAAGATTGTTGGACAACATTTCATCAAATACCCATCACTCTTTTGGTCTTAAGTTTGATTTATACTAATAGACAATGAAGCATGTTTAATTTTAGCATAATTTAAAGTAGTGTGGGTGGCATGTGACACCGAATTCTTAATAACTAAAATGAAAAAGTATTAATATTCAAAGTCAATACTGGTTTGATAAGATTGCCAACTTCTAGTAAGGTAAAATGCAGATGTTAACAAAAGACAGGTTTTATTTACCTCATCATAACTTATTTCAATATAACTTTCTACATACATCCTCTGCTGCTGTAGAAGCACGGTCACTAAACTGATCAATGATGACCATGCTAACTTCTAGCAAGCTTAAAGTCAGCACAGATAACAAAGGATGGTTATTGATTTTATCATCAAAGTTTTACTTTTTTATCCAGCGTTAACGTTGAGTGAAAGCCCAGAAAGAAAGAAAAGCTTGCTAGGCTCCACTTCAGCCAATTACGCAGAGGGGTCAGTGCGAGGTTACATAAGCAGGGAGACTTTGGAGAGGGCAATTCGATGAGTTGATGCAGAAGAGTTGATGATTAAGACTCAAATATACACACTTGAAAACAAATTTTACAGTTATCTATCATTTGTTAATTTGTCAAATTACAATTTTTTTTATAAGAAAACATTTATTTTAGCAACAAACACATTTCTGATAATTTTAGAGTAAAGACAGGTTAGGAAACAAAATAAAACTAAATAATTAACCTGTCCGGGTCAAAGATGTAATTGGTTTCCAAGATTCTTGGGCGAGCTCCATCATTAAATCTAAGTTGTAAGCCCAGGTTTAATTTACAGTTCTTTCTTAATTTTACCATTTTTTTGGGCAAATAATACTTTTACATTTCAGTTGTGATCATTTATATAAAAGAAAGCAATGTTTTTAAACCAAATGATATGAAAATGCCAGGTAAAAAAACAAATAGTAAAAGGTAGTCAGCTATTTGTTATTATGTGCAAATAATTTTAATAAGCACCGCCCAAAACCAGTAAACAGTCTCAAGTGAAATTTATATGTCTGCTTCAATACAAATCCATCATCCACTTTCATATGCTAGTAAAGCTTTTTTACCATGAAACCAAGCAACATCTTCAAATACCCTTTCAACAGACTAATTAAGACATTTGAAGATAAATCTGGTCAAAGAAATGTGATTTACCTGAACCACATATTCAAACAAACAGGAAAAAAAGAAACCCTGACAGCTGTTGATCTTGAAGAGATATTTTATCACCAAAATGAACATTTTGTTGATAATCACAAATGTTTTGCCCCCCAAAGACCCATTATGGCTTCAGTCTTCCACTGAAAATAGTTTTGGGTTCATTTAGGAGGCAGGCGACAGCCCCATTGATACTCCCATCAGACAGATTTTCAAGCCTTAAATCTTAAAAACTTTCTGACTGACAAAATATGAGGAGAAGATAATCTGGAATTAAATTAATCTTAATTCTGTTTGCTATCAAAGAGTATTGCCATCATGGAATTGCAGTTATATCTAACTACAACAGCAGATGGAGATATTTGGTGGTATTTTATATTCCTTTTAAGGCAAGAAAATATGTCTGATACAAATGTCAGTGGGTCAGCTATAACCCTCATGCAATAACCCAAAATATATCAACTTGTTCTAAAGAGTAACAAACCAAAAACGTGTTTGAAATAAAATTGGGGTAAGTGATTACTACATTTTTATTTTGGGGGTGGAATGTACAATTAGTAAAAATTATGAAGTGAGTTTTGTTGGTGGGTCTAACATTTGGACTGTCATAAGTTGAATTTTCTTTGGTAATGTTCAGCTACATTAAATAGAAAATGACATTAAATGTGATTGAGTGAAGAAAAAGACTGACTTACTGATGAATTTCTTTTGCATAGCCTCCAGAAGTGCCTGATGAGCATTTTCAGACTGCATAGCCATAGAACACTCCCTAGCTAACATGGTGCGAATCAGATGCTCTCCAGACCCTAAAACAAAAAAACAAGTAACATAAATTTGAGCATGTGTTACGCATTTAAAACAACTATACTGTTATAACAGATAATGTTAACAACAATAATTTCTTATTCTCTTTGATTAGTCAATCCAAGGTGACAAAGAAGCAACTATATACTATTACTACACTAACCTGGTAACAGGGTTTTGTGTTTTCCCCAAAAATAACATGGATGTAGCCAGTGGGATGGCAACCATAGTTGGTGTCCCTTAAATGGTGTTCAGGTCTGAGACCCTTTGTCAGTTTTCGTCAAAAAAAAAAATGATATAAGCAATTATTGTTTTAAACTGATATTCACTGGGCTTGGCTTATTTTCTGTGGAAAACCTATATCTGTACACATTTTTTTTATCACCCCACACTGTATAGCCCCTTTATATTACACTCAAGGTGTTCGGGTCTACTGGACCCGGGGCGTGTAAAAGTGTGAAAATGGTAGATTCTTTACCTTTATTGTCTTCCCTCACACATAAATATACACGTTTAGTATAAAATTCTATGATTGTGTGAATTAAATGGCCCACAATGCAATGGGTCTTGCAGACCCGCCAACCCTGTCAAAGTAACAACAATAAGAATACTGTACATGGTTTAAATTCTAAATATGAAGAAATAAGGTTAAAGAACAATAAATAATGTATATATGATGTTTAAATAACTTTTTTCCTGGCTAAAGTAAATATGTTTGGACATAAAATGTCTTGATTGGGATTAAAAATCAATAGTCAAAAACACTGCCTGAGTAGCAATAATATGAACACCACACAATGCTTAAGCAGAAAATACCCAAAATATCAAGAATGTGGGTAAATCAGCTACTTTCTCCATGAAACAGCATTATTACTTTACAATCGAAAATGGGTAAAAAGTTTCATTGTGGCAGACTGGAAATGACGAGAAAGCAATTTCAGGGCTGGTGAACTTGTAATAAAATTAATCACCCCAAGATTAACTCAAGCAATATTAATCAAAAACTTATTAGAGCCCGGGTTAAGAAGAATTTTTAGTTTTGCATTTTTAACATTGTTGTCAATATGAACCTGCTCACTTCTGGGGTCAGCCCCAAGAGGCCAGATGAGGAACTGTAGCTCAGTCTCTTCCTATTATGCATTGAGAGAGAAAGCCAGAGGGTTATTTATTTATTAACAAATTTAATTATCACATATATTTTGAGACTCTCTAAAAATAAAAATAAAAACTTTATGGCTGTAGCTAAAAACAATTCTAAATTAAGGTGATGTAAAATGTATCAGATAAAATATTAGCTTTTTTGCATGAACATAATGCAGAGGGTAGTGAATTTGAACATTGGAAGAGGGTTAAAGAGTGGATGGTAGACCAGATGGAAGACAAGAAAGAGGGAAGGAGATCAAGAGAAAGATGAACGATAAGGACTGCAAATCAAAGTCAAGGTTTATGATCATTTCTTCCAGGAGGAAAATTTCCACCATAAAATTAAACACACTCCTAACAATTTTAAATCCAGAGACTGACATTTTTGTTCTTTTACATTTTGGGTCGTTTGCACACATGTATATATGAGGTGTCAGTACTTGGCTTTTCATAGCCAAGTAAAACAAAAACAGGTAATATACAAAAGCAATACATCAGACACTAAAAGACAGTCATAGTCATTTGTCTTTCAGAGGCAAGTATATACAGCAGTCTGTTTTAAGAGGAAAGGAGTGTTAAAAATGCCTTGAACACAAACTGTCTGGCAGCCACTCAAGCCTAACAAACCATAAAACCTTGAGAAAAAAGCAGCGTTGTTTCTGAAAACACAAACTCGAGCCTCATAAAATATCAGGTAACTACAACAAATCTCAGCTCAGATTTGTTGCTATGACTACTTCACCTTCCTTTCTTTTTATTTCTGCTTTATTATTGTTCTAACAAAATAGCAGAACAATAGACTTGCTCTATTTTTGGCACCCTAAAGTCAGGTTACCGTAAAGCAATCCAAAATTAATGTTTCTGGCAACAATACCATGAGTTAACAACTAATTTAACAAGCCAACAGTGCCATGATGGAGCTAATTTAATTTCCAGTGGAAAGTTAATAAAAGTGAGAAACCAGAGGTGACAAAAAGTAACCTAACAGGGTTAACCTGCAAGAAGGCAAGCTCTTTGTGTCGGTATGAAGCTAGAATGATTGTTTTTCTGCTCCTTTTGATAGGAACGCCTTTTAAGTTTGGAAATGAAAAGCAGGTGCAGCACTGGAGCACATACTCGAACGGCCTGTCCTCACCGCCATGCGTTTTCAATTTTGAGCAGGATGAAAGAGAAACACATGCTGGAACAGCCATGGGGGGAGGTGATAAAATGTGTGATTCTGCTTTTGTTTTTGGAGTGCCGGACGATCAAAACACCATATGAGCTTCATGGCTCTTGCACAGAGTGTGTGATAACAAAACCGAAATATCAACTGGAAGTGCTCATTTAAAGCAGCAGATTAAATAGTTTTGCCATATAAATCCATTTGCTGAGCAGTAATTTGTAAAGTAACTTTACACTTACACAAAATAATTATTAAGATTTTATGAATAAATGATGAACAATAAAACTTTTTTTTGATAAAAATGAGAAAAACAAGAACTACAGTATGTCACAAACGTGAGTACACCCCCTACTGCAAATATTTATTTACCTATTTTCATAGGACAACACGGCAGAAATAATGAAAAATTATTCATTATGGCACAATGAAAAGTACTCAACGCAAAGTTTAACTAACTCAATACTCAACATAACTAAAAATACAGCCAATAATAGCTGAACCCCTTGCAACTAAATTGAGTACCTTTTGTGGCATACTGTAACTTAAACAAACCTTAACTAAAGACCTTAACTAATTTGTTAAAAATGTTTGAGCCAAATACTAATGTGTTTATAATAAACTGACTAACAGCGGAATCTATTAAAACATTACATTGTTTAATAAAACCACAACCGAATGACTCAAGATTTTTAAATGAATACTTTCATTTTCCCCTTGATAAATCCAAAAGTGGAAACCTTGAGCACCAACATGCCTCTTCATTTTTATCTAAAGGAAGTTGTAGATGCTGCACCCCGGTGCAACATGCCAGACTTGACTGAGAAGCTGTATTTGGATCAGACCAGTGAGGCTCAGGCCAGGCCAAAGGTGCTTTCACATGTCAATGATGCAAAACTAAGGGTGAAGCTTAAGAACAGAGCTGCAGCGCCAAACACAGAGCCACACACTCTGGGAGTTTTGCAAGTGATTATAGCACAGGAAACATATTAACGCAAGCAAGAGTTTGACAAAACTGAATTCAAAGCCCAACAGGCATTTTACAAGCTGTCTGGTTGTTAAAGCTACCCCTGCCTTGTGAAAAATCATAATGAACTTACAGGTGCAGCAAAAAAAAGGTATTCAACCATGTTGGGTTAGAAAAAAGCATGCGTAAAATGGAAGGTTTTATTTTTGTATGTTACTAAATTTGATGAAAAGCAATGTTTTTGTTTTAGAAATGAGCAATATGGTGAAATAATGGCTAATGGTGCTAAAAGAGAACCCTTCTAAATTTCATCACATTGCCTGGTTACACTAAATTAAAGTGACATGGAGAGTATAGAGAATAAAGATGTGTTGGTTCGAACATACAGTGCGTAAACAAGCTTTTTATCAAACATCAGCAGGCCTCAATACACTAGATTTGATATATTGACATTGAATATCTACAAATTACTTTTTTATATTTACATTAAAAAAACCTATAGAAGCGCTTGCGTCAAACAATA
Organism: Danionella dracula; assembly: GCA_900490495.1. Taxonomy (NCBI): domain Eukaryota; kingdom Metazoa; phylum Chordata; class Actinopteri; order Cypriniformes; family Danionidae; genus Danionella; species Danionella dracula. Next base: position 2,423,339 of record UELW01000778.1, read on the forward strand.
ACACCTCTCTATTTTTCACATTTTGTTGCAAAGCTGTCAATTGTTTAAAATCATCATGTTTGTCGATTTGATGCTGATATATATATATATATATATATATATATATATATATATATATATATATATATCTGAATTATATCAAACACAATGATTCACTACTAAAACTTGCGATACACATTAATCTTTAAATAACAATAAAGGACTGCACATACATGGTTAGTAAAAACATTTATATACTTCAACTTTTTCCATACACGCTGGCTTTATATATTACAATATATTATATAACAATATTTACACATATTTTTAAAATAAAAAATAACTAAGTACAGCTGGTGGTAGCTGAAACAAAAGAGAGCAGACAAAATTCTGTCTTTTAAAATCCAAAATATGACATGTATGCATTAGTCACTTAAACCTAAACTCTAAATCCTAAAAATCAGTGGTTATCTTGGTTTTTCAAGTGTCAAGTACCATTATAATGAGCACCATTAAAATGCATAACTCCAGAATAACCACAGCGTATAGGCCTTTTTGTTTAGCTTCAATTAATTACAGTTCAAACACCAAGCAATATTGTTGCTAAAAAATATTTATTAATTTTAGCAGCAGTAGACTGCCTGAACATTAAGAATACACTGATTTAAATTGAAAAAAGTACTTTTATTAAACTTTGCTGGCAAAATACCTGCTTTTTAAATTCTCTCTCTCACTCTGTGTAAATTAGGCAGATGTAAGCATACATTATATTTTTGTATTAGCTATGCTTCAGATGCCCTTAATATAAGCATATGATTATTCAAGAGTTTTAATATGAAGATGGTGAGGCTGTGTTTACATGAACTCTGCCCTTCAGATATCTGAGATGTTTGCTTTCTTCAGATCAGTGCTATTTTATAAGCAAAGCAGAGCACAAATTTGTGCTGTAGTCATTGTGTTAATTGCATGTAAATTGTGAATTTCTGGGTATAAACCAGGCAATTTTTGGATAAAAATAATCTTGAACCATAACATCTTTCTTCATTCCATCTGCAGACATTAACGATAAACTAAGTTTTATGCTAAATTTTAATTAATTTTAAATGCTATCATGACAGGCAGCGCTTCCACAGAGTGGGAGAATGCATGTGATAAGCTTCATTTTTAAACAACCTCAAATTAACATTATATGATTTACCTGTGCAGAAATAATGCCAACAGACTTGGAAATTTACTATTTTAATTGCAATTACTTTAGTTGCTCCTGTTTAAAATGAAACTCAATGTGAGATTGGACTGAGGCAAAGCACAGTCATGCGCCAACACGCCCCTGGATCTTCAGCTGCACTTCTTCATTATCAAACACGATCAAACTCATTATTGCTACTCGGGAGGGTCAAATGGCAGATTTAGCCAGAGGATGGAGGGTCTGTGATTTCATTGGACTAGCCCAGTGTCCTTCAAAAAAAAAATAAATAAATAAATAAATAAAATTAAAAAAAAAAACTCAACCAATGGGCAACAATTAATGCCTAAGATAGTAGCCAATATCTATATTTTTTTGACCCCCCCCCCCCCCCCCACACACACACACACACAGTAATGACAGCTGCCGGCGTTGCATGAATCAGCTGCAGGTTTCCAAGAATCATCAGTTGCTGCCCTAAACCAATAGCTCCATATCCCTATTCTGACGGATTCAGCTGATTGATTGATTGTTTGGTACTGGGATGAGTTTGCTAGAATCTGCTCGCTGAAAGTATTTTGAAAAATTGCATGACATAACTTAATGTCAAAAGTAAAGTAAAGTTGTCTATCACAACACATAAGTTATATTGTTCTATAATGCTGCACTGGAAAACCTTACACTTGACTGTTTAATCATGCCTGTGAACTCTTAAAAAGATTAGCCTTGAACATAGCTAATAAACTTTTTTATCATAAAACATCTAAAAGGTGTCTGCCATCTGCAAATTGTTTGTAAACAAAATGCAAATGTGATAAGAATGAAATAAAAGTGTGTCAGTCTAATATGACGTCTGATGTGCTTCTGATACCTGAGGTACTCACAGCTGTAGAGTAACAGCTGACTTCTCTGGCATTCTCAGCCCAGCAGCCACAGCCAAAGTGAGCGGCCTGAAACACAATATACAAAATATCCAATGCTATGTTTAAATGTTATATTATAGCATACATTTAGGGGGTTCAGTGTTTGTTTTGTCTTTAGAAAATGTGTTTTTGAATATAAAACACGCTTCTAAAACGTACATTTAAAAAATCCTGGAAGAAAAATAACAATGTAACATACTTCCGTGTCCCTAGCTTAATTACACATTAGTGAGAAGAAAAAAAAAAAGTCACCTGTCCAACTCGACCCGGATGTTTCATAGCCAGACCTCCACTGGAAACTGCTGCCGCAACATTCCCTTCCCAGTCCACTACCACTGCACCGACTGTGTCCAAACTGTTCTCCTCACCATCCACCATTAGCTCTCCTACTGGCCGCAAGCTAATATCATTCTCCTGAAAACATACAAAACATTGCCATTCATTTGGATTTTATACATTGTAACATTTTTTCCAAAGATCACAACACACAAACATGGACTAATGGACTATTCAGGTTTTTTTTTCTCTCTGTCCATACATTTTTACATCCTTCAGGCACAGCTGGCTACCATAACCAAAATTGAACTCTGACAAACTTGGGAACTGAGATCCATGCTGTTATCTAGCTAGAGAAAATAAAGTCCACTGACATATCAGCATCTGAAAAATGCTCCTTGGCTTCTCCTTTATAATGAGTAAAGTAGACATTTTTTAAAGGACTGTTTTCATTTGCTGATTACTGTGTACTTTGGAAAGCATGTCGATATGAGCTGAAGGCATCACAGAGCTGTTTGACAAATGGCTCATTCTTGTGAAACTGCAAAAGAGGACATGATGACGTATAACTCCCTCTTCCCATGAACAAAATGTCATTATGCAGCCTGGGATCTTTAGACCTTCACTAATTATAATGTGCTTTGACTTTCTGAAAAGACAGAGGAAGGTAAAAGCAAATGCGTTTCTTATTGATCTCACAGCCAGCTATAAATCTGACAAACTCAACTGCAGTTCAACATCTGCTCAGAGACCTTTCCAAAGCGAGCATCGGTTACCTTCTGCTTTAGAGGGAGCTGTTTTTATAACCTTTCTGTCCTAAATAATACTGCTTTGTCTCTAGTTTGGTGTCATGAAGGCAAGTTCAGCTTTCCTCTGGTGCTCCTTATGTGGAACATACTTGAATTAGATTTGTTTTCAAGTTCAGTGAGTGCTCCAGTGATACTTAATTTATTTCTAGATTAATACTTTGACAGTGGTTTAAAGAGTCACTATTATGGGTTTTTAAAAATTACCTCACGTTAGGTGTGAAACATGGATCAACATTTGAGGAACAGTCTGCTTTAATTTTAAAACTGAAAGTGCTTTTTTCTATCGAAATATTACCTTTAATAAGAAAGAGTGGAGTTAGAGTTACTGAAACAATCCTAGTTTAAAGCGAATCTTTTAGCTCATTCAAAAAAGAGAAAATGCTGTCCTGAGCACCAAAGGAACAGCTCTCAGACTACAGATTAGTTTAAGAGGAAGCATGGTTATGAAAGCCTTTCACAGAAATTAGCATGCTGAAAGTAAAAATGTTAAGTTCACCTGAAAGTAAAAATGTTAAGTTCTGATTGCTGGAGAATGAATTTATTCAGTGTGGAGTAAGAAAGTGGAACCATATTTTGAACTGGAAGCCTGAATGATGACACTCTCATGGTGAACTCATCAAACTTCTCTGGTGAGCTCGACTCTTTATTCAATCATTGGCAGTTTAATGCTGTGTTGATTGTACTATTTTTGATTGTACTATATTGTATTTATTTGTTGTCATTTCAGTCAATACATTTTTCTAAACATGTTCTAAACCGGGCTAGATAGATTTCAATCAACAACTCCAAAAACTGCTCCAGTCACCTAGAGAAAGTTTATTACAAACAAGTCAGTAAACAAATTATTTGAGAATTATGTCCAAATCCGGTATATTAGACACATATTATAAGAAAGCAAAAGCTTTATTCAACCTTGCATGTGTGTCAACCTGTTGTTGTTTATTTGAATCAAATAAGGAACCTTTCAAAATCTCAATAGGGGCACTTTAACATTAAACCATCTTAGGACAAGCAAAGTTCTGTTTAGCTAAAATTTGGTAAAATTCCCTGGAAAGGTATATTTTTAAAATGTATGCATGATACAACTAATAATATAACTAACAATAAATGACAAATGAAAGAATTATAGTGAAACAGTTTTCCATCTGAACAGATGCAAATGTCAAACTGATTTTTTCTTTATATAATTCTAGGCCATCTCCAAACCTGGAAAGTAATTTCAAAGGCACAAAGTGTGGCAAAAAAATTATTTCCAAAAGTCAGAATGCACACAATGACGAAAACAGACTCAGCTGTATGTTGACTGCATTTAACTGGGGACCAAGTCATCCATACGATAGCGTCCTCAGTAAAACACTAAAAATGCCACTTAAAAAATCAAACAAACCACAGCTCACTTGAGCGAAGACTGGGGGATGTGTTATTATCTTAATGACTATTTAATGCATAGCTTTGGTCAAAAGTCTTTATGAAGGAGTAAAGAGCATATGGCATCCCTGAGGCACAGATCATTCATGCAGACAGGTCCAACAACAATCCCTAACTTCAAACTGATGCAATCTTTAAAACAAACCATACAAGGCTCGAACGACCAACATGAATCCTACATACACTAAAATGAGTAGAACCACAACCTATTTGTCTTTCCCATTCAATAACATTTTCATCCAAGTTTTCAGGCATTGTAATTTGCAATGAATAGCCCACAAGTGACCCTGCTTCACGTTTTCATACTGGGACCACACAAGCATCACAGGCAGATTACCAATGGAACCAATTTTACCTTGACACCTGTGATCCATGTGTACTTGTCAAATCACTTCCTTGAAAATTGACCAAAATGTAGAAGAGTTGCTAACATGTTTAAGTACATTATAGGAAAATGTTCAAAGAAATAACTTCAAGATGTCTGTGCAATAGATTGGATGCAGCTAGCGTTGGAATCCATATGAAACACCTATTGCAAATAGCATTTATTTTTCAACTTTAGTTTTCATAAATCACCTAAATGTTTCCATACAAGCCCATATTGTATGGCAAACAGAATTCAGAAATTGCTGGAACATGAATGTCTCTCGCCATCCACAGTTGATGAGCAAGTCAATATAAGCTAAACAAAGTAAGAAATAAAGATTAATCATGTCATATATTTTTTAGCCCTAGGTCTAATTTCCAAAACAAAACTATTGTTGTTTTTCAACTGGAGGAGTGGGGCCAATAACATGATTTAGGCAAGAAGTCCCAGCCAAGGACTGGCTGCAAAAAAATAGGACTGTAAAAAGAAAGCTGCTTTAATCAAGCTAAGATTGTTTTTTGTTATAAAAGCTAAAAAAAAAAATCAGTTCTCATAAATCACATAAACTACTTTAAAGGAACATTCAGTTTGACAACAGTCAGTCAAATTTTGAAATACGATGTCAGATGTAGCTAACGGAGTTCCTGAAATGCCAAAGCCCCACAGATTAATTAGTTTACTGTAAAGCGGTAGTGACTTTATACTAAAGAATAGTAGTAGTAGTAGAAGTAAAAAGAGAGAGACAGAGAGAGAAAGAGAGAAATTGAAAAACCTGCATTTGAGCACGAAATGTCTAAAGTTTAGTGTAACAGACATCACACAAATGTTCTTATTTATTCTCCTTTAAATATCTAAATTCATGTGCAGATGAGAAATAAAATCCAAGGGAGCAAGCAGCAGCAATTTTAGAAAGTGGCATACATGATGGAAGTTGCTTACTGGAAAGAAAAGCATATGGAAAGAAGTTAACATTTGTTCCTAGGTTGGCCATTGTTAATCTTTTTTTTTTCAATGCCTGGGGGAAAACTGTGAAAAAGCCCAAGATGTTGATGGGTTGGTTTCTTAATAATGACTATGAACATGAACTTTCCTGTAGTGATAATAAACAAACTACAGAGAGAGCAGAGGGTTGCCATCCAACCGGTCATGACAACCTGAACCTGTCAATATAATGTAGCAGTATATTTCTGGAGACAATAACCTCAAATCTCACCCCATATTCAAGGAACACATTCCTCAAAGATAAACTGGCTTGAACTCTTCATTCATTACTAATCAATTGATCTAACAACACCTCAAAGATGCCGACCCCCAGATTCAGAAGTCTGAACTTTATTCAAAACTCTTGGCTGCTAAATAAAGCTGAATATGCATCGTTAGCTAAGTGACCTTTATGAATATTCATTTATTAGTTTTAATTATATGACAGTTGAATGGTTTGTACTACAAGTCTACCTGCTGAAGGAGTTCTACAGAGCATCAAAACTGAGTCATCAAAGTCAGACTTAGCATGTGCATGCCATGTCAGCAGTGCAGTCAGCATGCCTGTGTGTGTTTCCTGTGATTGTGAGTAATTGAGGTCTCCACACACCCCCTTTTAAAGTCATCATTACCCAAAGGGTTTCCTCCTCTGGGTATATGTGGTGGTTTTGAATTAAAGGACTGAACAGATGCAGATCCTGTTATCAGTCGAGTAATAATGTCAGAGCAAATGCCTCCGCTATGTTGGGTTTAGGTCTAATTAAATGTGTTGGAGCGAATGCGAGGGTGGAAACCTATAGATACCAGAGAATTTATAGGAGAACCTTGTCTTTTTAGTTCCCTCTTGTTTTTATCACCAGTTAAGGCACATATGTCTGAAATCAACAGCATTTCCTGAATATTAACGTCAAAGCCAAGCCCAAATGTGATCAAGATAGCTGGGCTTGCCTTTCTGAACTCATGCTCATTGTCCCCACCCATAGTTAAACCTTTTCTTGCACTGAATATGAATACTTATGTATTCATTTTGAAATAATACAACAATTACATATTTCTAACATTATGATAAATTCTATGCTTTATAGTTTTTTTTATGTCTACTGCAAAACATATATTTACATATTTCCATTCTTTAGAATCTGTTTGTTAAAAGATAGTCTTAGCCTCAGACGTCACACCAGTAGAATGCTACCAAAACGTCTGCTGAGTTTGGTACAGAAAGTTGGAAACACCTCAAATCCTGAAGTCGTTTGATTGATTAAACTTATCTGGATGTCCGGTAGTAGAGTGTCATGTTTATTTTTGTTACCGCCTGGAAGCAACGTGGAGGCGTATAAACATTGGACTTCTAGCTACACAAAACTAATGATGTGGCAGCATTTCCACACCCCATAACATGACGCTATGTGAAAAAACTTGAGATTGGTTGTTTGTAGTCAGGTGCAAATTGAAGCTTCGTGAAGCACTGAAGAAGATAAATCAAATGAAGCATATTTATTCGAGACTTAGTTTGCTAGTGAAAAATCATTTACAGATTTTGGAAGCTGGGTTGACATGGTTGACAGACAGATGTGCATTCAAATCCTGTGTTTCTGACCTATCATATACGGTTTCAGGAAGTGTGGCAAGAAGAAACACCATATAAAATCTGCAGAAGCTTTGGTCACATGACAAGTGTTTCGAAATCTCTGAAGCTTTGTTTGGCAAATATCATGAGAATATATATCAAGTGTTTTGAAACAACTGAATTTTTGTTTGGTCAAATTTACATGTCTTGGCGATATTGAATGAAGCTTTGGATTAATGTCGACTCGTCTGAGCTTCGAGATCTCGACACAGTGTTGAAAAGTCAGTTGCGTGGCAGCCATCCAAGCTATTTGTAATGTCAGTCAAATGGCCTCATCGGTGAGTCTTGACAAAAAAAGCTGCCAAAACTCCCAGACTAGACGTAACTAGTTTAAAAATAACACTGACATATGTTTGTAATAGATATCAGACATTAAAAGTGTAATAAAACACTCTTTAGGAAAATGACCAACCCCAAATGTTGAAAAATGTTTACTCACTGTAATTGACATGTTTCTGTCCCAAAGATGCCAATGAATAACAATTTTACTGTACCTTTAATAGATCAGCAAGAACTGACATTGCATATTGATAAAATAAATGGCATCAAAAAGGTTCTGTAAAAATAAATTGAACCGTATAGAATAGTTGAAGTTTTAGGAATGCCATTTAAATAGCTATTAATGAAATACATCATAATTTGGGTTTGATGGAGCATAGATGAATGGAAGATGAAATAATGCTTATATTTCTTAAACTCAAGACTATGAATTGACAGTGTTTGTTTTGGACAATCACTTACACAATCAGACGATTGTCTTCTCCTCTTGGACTCAAACTGCTCTGCCAGCTGCATCTTCCTCTTATTCCTCTTGTATCCTGATAAACTGAACTCTGTAAAGAGTTGAAGAGAGAGAACTCAGTAACAGATATGAATCTACTCCTCTGATGAATCAAGAATTCCCCTAAAAGCAGACACATGTTTTACTCCAGAGGTCATAATTCTCAGATTATTAGTATTATTATTAATGATAACGTAGAGCAGAAAAGGGTGTGAAGTTGTCAGGTGTCTTTATTCTCATAATAAATCAGTCTGGTGGTGGAAATGTGGTAGAAATTCTTAGTCCCCCAAAATAATGAGTAATGTGTTAGCATGAGCTCATTCTTTTTGGCATGATTTCCAAAACCTACAACACATGGCATGAGGCCTATGAAAGAATAAAAGCCTCTATTTTCAAAACAAAGCATTCCATGCAAGTGAAAATCTATTGATGAAAGAAAATTAATTAATGGAATGGCCATAATTAAGTTATTTTGCAGTATGTAATAAGGACCAGCAAAAATAACAGTCAATTGCATTGAATTACCCAACAAATGCGATCTAATCTACTGACAATAATTCCACAATTGACTATTATTGTTAACTAGGAATGAGTTTGGGGAAAGACAGTGTGAAATCTACAAAAAAAATATGACAGCAGGATTTAAATTTCAATTTCAATTGAGATATTTGAAAGAGTTAATAAAATGGTTCTGGAGCTAGCTTTACTCCTATTGGAGACAACTAAGTTTTATTTCCTTTAACTTTTCACTATTTCACAATAGATAAGTAGTATACACAATCATTGACAAAAATTGTAAAAAAAAGACATCTTAAAGGTAAAAATGTAAAATGTTTTGATATTAATGTGATTTTGATTGGACTGGAACAACTTCAAATTGGACATGTGTTGCATTCCTTGTCAGAATATATTGATTGCCAATGATATTGTGGGAATAAACTTAAAGTCTACTTAAAAACATGTCTATGTGTGGTGCATATTTAACATAACTAGCCTCACAGACAATTTAAATTTATTAATTTTATTTCAAGGTTATACCATTAGAATAACATAAGTCCTATTCCATTAGGTAATTTAAATCACATAATGAAATAATTTAAAAGTGAGCCTGAAAATAAAAACATGCATCAAGCTGTCTTGCATATAACAAAAAATAATACACGTGTATCTATTTAAATACACAATAAAGGTGTATTATGTTGTATTTCACAAAAATGTGCTTCCAAAAAAATTTGTTTGAAAAAAACAGAGTGAAAATGTTTGTAACTAACTAAAAATGGAGCCGCTGACCTTAAACAAAACCTCATAAAAAAATAATGGGAGCAGACACCACACTATTTCATTATCTTCTATAAAAGTAAATCTGGATGCCAGTTAAACCTGATCAAAAAGAGTGCTGAAAATAGCATCCCATCTTAAGTGACTTATATAAGATATTAATCGGTAAAGTAACATTTAAAGGTTTTGATTAATGCATCAACAGAGAAATCAGGAGTGCAAATATATATAGTAATCCTAACGATGAGTCCTGAGGCTTAGAACAAGTTTAAATCTAATAAAAAGCCCTGCAGCCAAGCATGCAGCAGCTGAAGAAAGAGTCTGGGTGGTCTGATACTCACTGGTGGTCATCTTTTCTGTAGGGCACGCTGGGATACCATGGCTGACGGCCCACTGCTCTGCTCCTTTGCCCACTAAGAAACTGAGAAGAAAGAGAAGAGGTTGATAGAAAGAATATAAATATATAAAATATATTGTCCGCTTTAAAACAGGGAGTATATTTGTAGCATTCTAAAATACTTCCACTTGTTATTTTATTAAATCCCACATGCGTGAAAAGCATCAGATTCAATCAAGTGTCTCTCCTCACTAAAAAACAATTTGTTACAGTATAAAGCCATTCACAACTTTTTAGTTTAAGCTAAACATTCAACTCACACTTAAAGGTGTTTTGAATGCATGCTGGGTGATTAGGTTTTTCTCTTATGCATCAATAAAGAATGTAAGACTATGTGGCCATGCATCAGAGCACTCGGCTCACCATGGAGGGATCCTGCCAGCTGATAACTTCCCCTTCTGAGTTTCACTTAAGAGTCTTGTGGCTACCAGCACGGGGTTCTTAATTCCTGATAGAAATACATTAACATAAAGATTCAAACAGTGTCTTCATTTTTAGTCAAAAAACATTTCTTGGCTTTTTTTCACAACATAGCATAGTAAACATCATCAGAACTTTATATATTAAGTCAATATGTGTAACTGCTTAATAAACCAACCCGCTGATGATACTGCTGCGTACAATATATCTGGTCTCAATATTTTTGGATATGAGATAAAGTTAAATTATACATCCAAACAGCACCCACCACTCAAAGCTCCCACAGCTCCATAGTTTAAGGATTTTCCATCCATAATGCTGGCATCACATTCAATCTCGCCTGCAAGGTTTAAGTTGGAGCCAGTCCCAGCATTTGTGAATGGGGAGTCCTGTGTAAAACAGCAACATTAATAAGGTAAATGATTAATTTGTTATATAAATAAAACTTACAGTAAATTGTTTTTTTTTCATCACAATACAATCATATATAATGAAAATATAAATTAAAATGCTGTAAACTATTCATAATTAAAGAGCCAGTTTTGTGGTTCTGAAATGTTGCTTATTTGTGCTTTGAAAAAAAAAAACCTGATTATTTTGTTATAATATGCCTTTATTTCTACCTGATCTTTCAATGACTTCAAAATGATTCGTTTTGTTACTCGTTCATACAAAACTCCTCCTTTACATGATACAACCTGCAGATACATCGACTACATGTATTACATCTAAATAATAGATAGACTGTTACAATCACACTTACTGGATTTGACTGGGAGGAAGGTACCCGCCCAAATAAAGTGGGAACTGATCCATTCTTTATCAAAAGACTTTTTGCAAACCCTGAGTTGAATGCATGTAGATTCGAGAAGCAGTCCTTATGAAAAGGGCGGTAACACAAAAAAAATTTCGCGTTGTATTCCTTAGGTACAGACGGAAAATTAAGCTTAACCATAGCTGCTTGGCAGAGAATAAAACGATGCAAATCCCTCACAACAAAAAAAAAAAGTTTCTCGACGTGGTGCAAATGACACACAATGACTAAAAACTATGTT